>JAWUZG010000004.1:10122500-10772500 GCA_036785705.1 Acanthornis magna | reverse complement strand
GGTACTAATTTATTTAATCATAAAATGTTAATTTTAAAAACTAAGTAAATACACTGTGATTATACAGCTATAACTTTAATTTCATAAATGCAATACCCATACTGATAATTATATTTTACTCATTTAAACACCGTATCTGATAGTATGAGAGGCATATATAGATATAGATATAAATATAGATACAGATATAGATATAGATATAGATATAGATATAGATATAGATGATATAGATATAGATATAGATGATATAGATATATAGATATCCATTAGAGATAGAGGTAGAGGTAGAGGTAGAGATAGAGATAGAGACAGATAGAGACAGATATAGATGATAGATATAGATAGATGTAGATGTAGATGTAGATGTAGATATTGATATAGATATAGATGATACAGATATAGATAGATATAGATATAGATATATGACATAGATATAGATATAAAATAAGGATGTTTCCATACTTTCCTCAACGTAATGAAATCATACTTGAGAAGGACAAAAGCTTTGGAAGGTAACATTTTCTAGTGGCAGTTGTATAAAAATATGTTGATACCTGATTAAAAAGAGAACTGATAGAGATAATTTGGAATGGTGGGATATTATTTTTTTTTAAATTGACTTTTCCTTTCCTTTTTAAACCTTATAAACCCAATCTGTACAAGTGGAACAAGAAAAATCTTTTTGCTGTTATTTCACATGAAGTTCTATCAATACATAGAGGGGAGAGATTATAATTGCTGAGATTTATAGGAAAATAGAAATGGATTTTCAAATGGAAAGAGATATCATGAAATGTATAAATTTCCACTTAAAAATTCTGTTGCGGTGCCTAATCAGTGCTTAATTTTAATTTCACAATTTTCTGCTTAACTGACTGATGTCCTATTCCAGAGAATATCTTCCATGATGCTCAGATTTCTTACCAAAACAATTATTCTCTCATTTGTGTGCAAATTTAAAAATCCATAGAATTTTAAAAAAAAAAAAATTTAGTTGTTTGTTGTTTTTTTGAGAAAAAAAAATGGTGAAAAAGCACCCCCTAATTCCCTCAAATATTGCAGGTATCTTCATACAGTTTGTTTTCTTTACCTAAATTCAATTTGTCTTTTGGCAGGTTTTAGAACAATATCCCTTAGAACTGACTGCAGGAACATTCTTAATCAGGGTACAGTATACTGCATATGAAACTGAAATAGTGTGGTTTTCTGTATAAGAAAATATAAAGCAGGTGTGCTTAGAAAGGTTTAACCCAATATGATAATAAAAAAGCTTTAAAATTCAAGATGACAGTAGTGTTAGAGAAGTGTCTGGCTATACATGACAACTCTAATAGAGCTATTAAAGCTGTCTTCTAGTTCCAGACCCTATAGATGAAAAACTGTTTTCTAGACTATTTTTTAAAAATTTTAAAAGTCAGTTGTATCTACAAGTAGAAATAGGATCTCAGTGGAGATCTGATTTATTTTTCTGGCTATGGGTTGAAAGTAGATGCTTGGAAGGAAAAAGGGCAAAAGAAATAGCAAAATGAGAAGCAAAAATACCCTACCAGTACTTGTAGAGCAAAATGTTTCCTACTGCCTTAGATTCAGAGGGACAGTGCAAAACTTTAAGCTATTTTCTTCCTGAAATATTCAAAACAAATGCCATGACCTTTAGGGAGCCCAGTGCAAGCACATCTGCAAGTAAAAATTCCTCTGTAGACATAAAAATATGTTTTAAAATATAAAGCAATTTAAATTTTTGTTCACCTGGCTCAGATAGATTTTAATCTGAAATAGATTTTAAGGTATTCCATCTCTTCCAAAAACACCGAGACCTCATGACTGTAAAGGATCTATAGGGTATTTGCCTATTCCATTGTAAAGCAAAGTAACCTGCATAAAACTATATCTATAGTAAAAACTGGATGGGTTTTTGTTCTTTTTTATTTTATCCTTATTAAACATCTTCAAATCTCCCCAGCACATATTTCAGTATGTGGTCTAATTTCCATCTGTGTTTCTTCAAAGTGAATTTATACCCAACTACAGTTCTTACTGTGTGATGAAATGGTCTGGAACACTAAACCAGACCCTTCTCTACCCATAAGATGAGTTATACTGTTATTTATCACTTTTATGTATTACAGGCACTTCATTCTGGCACTGGCATTCTGTTCTAAATTAGTTTTATCCATATGTTATTAGAAGTGTGACTTGTCATACTTCTACAATTGCTAGAATTAGAAATTATGAGAAGAGAGATAATGTATATTATATCTTTTGAGGCACTTCTGTTATTTCTGGCAATGCCCCTTAAAATTCAGACAAGGATTTTATGTGATTAAGGTTGGAAAAGGCCTCTCAAGATCATCTAGTTCCTTTTCTCCTTGGGCTTCTTTATTTTATGGTTTTATCTTATAGTTTCTTATGTTATGCAGAAAAATCCAGCAATCATGAGTTCATTATTTAGTTCTGCTTCTATTCCCAATGCAGACGCAGTGCAAGAGACACATGCCAACCCAAATTTTGGGTATGATTCATTTTTTCTCCAGCCTAGCAATGAAGATGTATTGTGTTAGCATAATAAATGGATGACAGCGCACTTAAAAAAAAAATCTGGTTTTTATTCCTTTATTAAAACCATTTCTCTGCAGAAAAAGAGTCTTTTTTCAGTTCTTAAATATTTTTCTTGTCAGAATGAATTGAGTGAAATGCCATGCAGTCAAATGCATACATACTGTCTTGGTTAAGTCTCTTTTGTGTCCATCCCTCTGGGATGATTATTTCTGCACTCTTAATGCATAGATGAAAAGCTGTCTTGACTAACATGCAAGATAACCTGCTGTGTGCTGTACGAGACCCATATATTAAGCTGGCTAATAATGAAGGCAAAATACATAGGTTTTGACAGACAAAAAACCGAGACACCTAGGGAGGAAGTACTTATGGATTCTGCTATGCTTATATTAAACCAGTGGGGGGTTGTTAAATTCTTGATTTAGCATAGCAGCATGTGTAGGGGTTTCTCATTTGGGTTTGGTTATTTTTGTTAGATTCATGTTAGTAAGACAATATTTGGGGGTATTTTTAATAAATGAAAAAAATTTCTACAGAACCTTAAACTTGTAATTATATGCATTATTGTCACACAGTGAAAATAATTTTATAAAATGGCCAGTTCAAATCATTCAATTTGTGAACTCACAAAAACTTCAATAGCTTTTAGAAACTGACATTCTATTATGCAATTTGACTTTTTTATTTAATTTTGTCTCTAAATGAAATAAAGTATTAAATATTTCATAATGTGTTCATTATTATTGTAGACATACTGTGAAACTTAGTAATACGGTCTTTCACAACACTTAACTATCAACAGAATATTTAATACAGTAACTAATCAATTTTTAACCTTAGCAGTTGTCTTGTATCAGAATATAAACATTAATTAAGCAGAAAATAAAATTCTCATATTTTTTATTTGTAAGTCATAAGACAAATAGACTAAAAGGATGACCATTCTTGCAGCTACAGTTTTTTGTAATCCATTCAAGCCAGAGGACTCAAAAGAAAAATATTCAGTACTGTTTGCTCATCCTGGAAATAACTATTGCTTAAGATCGATCAAGGTTTTTTAATTAGGTTCAGAGGATAAGTATGAGTAAAAATATGTTAGGTGTGCAAATTGAATAACTGTAAAATAACAGCATTCTGTTACCGGCAATATTTAAAAGAGAAAAAGAAACATTGTAAATAAAAACCAGGACTGAAAATTATTTGCTAACAAAGCAATTGTTGAGCACATTCTACCTTCTATCATAGATTCTTTAAGTTACAGTATTGCATTGAAGGGATTTTACACTGTTATGATATTGAAACGGAAGAAGTCACAATTCAAGAAAGCACCTATCTCATCCTGTATCAACATACTATATGCATAACACATTGTGAAGACAACTTATTCAGCTACGGAAAAGTAACTTCTGACTTTAGTATGAGACCACTTTAAAATATAATGCACAACTATAAACTATAAAACAACTACCTGTCTGCAAAGGTAGAAAAGTATGATCTTATGTAAGTAATGATTGCTCATTTTTACAGCAAATTGATTATTTTGAGAAGCAGTCTGTGGATTAAGACACCTTAGAGTACAAAACTGCACTAGAGGCAATTCAATTTGTGTCTGATTTCTTGCATCAGAACGAAGAACAAAAATAAGATTAGATCTTCCCTTTTAATGTCCTTTCATGTCAGTGCATGACAATAAAATGGAATCTGTCTTTAAAGTAACCAGAGAACTAAATCTTTTATGATTTTATTATGAGTCTGTTACAGGGGCAACTAAATACCAAAGCCAGAAGTCTGTGATATACATCAAGCATCCATTAATGGTACGTGATGAGGTGGCAATATTCATAGACTAGGTTCTAAGAATTTGTTTTGACAAGCTCATCAGTGCTGTTCATCACTCTGAAATAAATTATGCCATATGTCATTTTGCTTTTACAGGAAAGTAAGTAAAAAAGCTGCACATTTTATTAAATGATTGCTTTCACTGTGTGACAATAATGTATATAAGTTTGAGATACCGTGGAAATTTTTTTCCTTATATTGAAAGTATCCAAAAATATTGTTATGCTAGTGCAAACCTACAACTCTCACTATTCATTGTTATTTCTCACAACTCAACTGGTCTATTGCCTAGATGATTCTTAAAATAACTGTTCTCCTGTGACTAAAGCTTCTCCAAATAATTATAATTCTAATATCATATAAGGTCAATATACAACTGTTCAGTCATCAGAGTGCTTGTACATACTCAGCCAAAATCACAGTGTTCTTCAGCCATAATAAAATATTCCTTTATCACAAGAGGTCATGAGCTTCTCTTTTATTTCTGTAATCAAAATATTCCTGAGAGATGTGAAAAGCTTCTAGGAAAACTAGATCTAATGAGGAAAAATAAAATGAAAATAATATGAATATAGTCCATGCACTATGCAACTGGTAATCACAAATGACCAAGAATGACAGGAATTCCTGCAATTGTGTTCAAACCTATTTGCATTCACAATCAAATTTATGTTAACAAAAAGCGAGATCATCCAGGGGTGAAAATACTCAAGCCAAAGAATGCAGAAAGGCAATTGACAACAATTCCAATTTTGATATATGATTTTTTTTGTTAGTAGAGCTTTTGCTGGTATGTTATTTTCCCAATTTAATTATATATTTTTTTTTCTTAAATTAAAACATTTACCTTTTCAGTATGTTATCAATTTAATTTATAATTACAGCATGATAGCTAACAGGAGAATTTTTCTTTGCTGCAGGTATACAAGTGTAATCTTTGTAAACATACATTTCCTTCTGTAATTAATAGATCACAACAGAGTGATGGAACTTCTTATTCCCCTCTCTGACAGGTAAAAAAAAAAAAAAAAGAAAGATAAAAATTAAAGGAAAAGAAAACTTAAGAGACCACAGCTCAGTTAGAGTCCATCTTTTTTCTTCACTTATGGTCACCAATTTGACAGTCAAGAGCAGGAGAAAATGGAGGGTTTCCTGCTTTTTGGAAGCATAGGTGTAATGGGATAGCATTATTTTTTAATTTAGTGGTGCTGTGATGGGTATTTGTCAAAATGTTTCACATTTGTCAAATACATTTTGAATTCATATTTTGTTAAATGTAATGAGGATGAAAAGAGTGGGGTTCTTTTTATCTTGTTCTGTTCATTAATCTTATTTGCCATATAGCATGATTTTTATATTTCCATTTATGTAGTACACTTTTTTCTGTTCTTTTTCCATCGTATCAAAACCCTCAGATCCTTAATGACTCATAACCACTGACCCATAATACTAGTAAATTTTACATGAGAAAATGAGATTTGTCCCAGTAGTACAACACTTCAGAACAAGTTGTATTAGCTGCATGGAAAAAAGCAAAAACCAAACAGGTCCCAAGATCCAGTAGTGGAAAAAAACTTTACTGAAAGGTTTTTTCTTTGCTACTCAGGGTTATACTTTACTTTTGAACTGTTACCTGTGATAAATCGTTGGTTCTCTCTATTAAAATGGCATGTTTCACTGCTGCACACTCTTGTTTTGTAAAATAGTTGTTAATTAGTTCATACAAATAAAATAAATTTAATAGAGGACAAGAAAAAAAAAAAAGAAAGAAATAGAGAACCAGAAAAACAAACCCCCCAATATTTGTGATATCTGCAATAATATACTAGAAAGTACGTTTTCTTTAAAACTGATGAGGCCATCCAATTTTGTTATCTGGATATAAATTCTGGTCTTTCTATACATGCTTTACCTTTGGAGACAAGAAGCAAAAGTAATTGCTTTGTTGTCTTCTTCTGCAAAGCTAATTCCACCACGCACATTCAGAGACTGTTTATCTAAGCAACTCTTGTGTTAAGGTGAGCTATTATGCATTAGTTATTATAAATAGTATCATAGATTATAGATGTGTATGTTAACACCAATTGCTCATGGGTAAAATTCCTCATTGCTCAAAACCATTAAGTTTGAGAAGGCTCAGCTTTAAGCATATGAGTTTTTCTAGATTAAAGACAGGAGATAAACCTGCATTAGCACTAGTGTGACAAAAGGGGAAGGGCTGTGGTTCAGTCTGCTGCTCGGCACAGTATTTCCAGCCATGTACTGGAAACCACGCTGTGTTACTACTGCTGAAGAAATTAGTGCCAGTGCTGGACATGGGTGCATATTGCTGTGTGACCTTGTTTCCACCCTGGGTTGCAGATATTGTTCAGGCGCATGACCTCAGCCAAAGTATTATCACACTCCTTTTTCACTCAGATGAATACTATATGAATTCATACTCACATTGAATTTCTTTTTCACTGAAACCAACCCTTCCTGTGCACTAAATGTAGGCAGACACATAGATGACCTTTGTCCTCCATCAAGGAGGAAATTGGGCAAAAATGCCAGGAGGCCTCCATGGGTAGATAAGGACCTACTGAGCCAACTCAGAGTGAAAAAAGTAGTTTTCAGGAGGTGGAAACAAGGGCAAGTGCTCCATATATACATATAAGCATATATTATATATTATATCATTATTTATAATAAAATATGCTTCCATTAATGACTTTCAAATGGATGAACAATTGGCTCTGGAGTAACAGTTCATAGAATGTTATTCTCTGTTACTTGAAATTACTTTCAAAAACAGAATAAAGACTATTCCTTTTGTTGTTTTTTTATTGGGTTTTTTTCCAAATATCAGAGCAGACAATAACAATATTTATGAATTTCTGTATACAGATTTTATTGGTTTACAGTTTGTGGCAATATAATCCATATTTAATTGGAAAATTAATAGGTTGCACGTGCACTGCTACTGAAGCTTAATATGACTTGTTTACTTTAAATATTTCTGCAATTGTGTTGCAATTGTGTTAAAAATGAGAAAAAGAAAAATTTCTTTTCTAGTGTGTTTTTTAAATATTCATAAGGGTTTTTATAGGTGATCACAATTGACTGGCAAAAACTGTGATAAATTGCATTCTACTTAATAAAGCGCCAGGGAAAAAAAAAATCCAGTATACTTCATGAGATATTGAAGCAGCCTGTCTTTTTAGCAGTTTTTCGGAGGGCTATGAGAAATATTTTCAGAAAGAAGCTATTTTACATATCTTAACAGGTAAAAGGAAAACTGAAAGTATTAGTATCTTCCTGAAGAGAACAGTGTGTCAATAATCTTAAAAAGATAGGTCAAAAACCAATGAAAGCTGAAAATTCACAATTAAATTTACCCAAAGGTGTTATCTATGCTAAAGTCAATTAAAGCATTATTAAAGCAGAGAAAATTATGAGACCAAGGAGAAATTAAGTGGTGCTGAAGTTAGGTGATTATTATTTAAGTTTGGGGAAGCCAAAGCACATGTGAAAACAGTGTCTGAGGTCAAAAAATGATTAACAGTAGAAAGATGGGATGGAATGAAGAAAGGGAACTAAAAGGAATGGAGGTAAAGGAGGTGTGATCCAAGGGAGATATAAAGAGAGAGGGTGTGAGCTTTTTAAATAAGTCTCAGTGCAGATTTATAACTCAACTATTGCAGATAAGAATGAGAAACAAAAGAAAGAAGGATTGAAGGAGAAATTTAAAGCTGTAGGGAGAAAAAAAGTGACATGGTTTGCAATATAAGAAAAAGGATTTTCCTGTTTGACTGTTTTTTTGTTTCTTTTGTGAATTTGGTTTTGTTGTGGTTCTGTGGGTGTTTTTGGTTTGATTTGGGGGTTTTGAGTATTTGTTTTGTTTCAGTTTTATTGTGTTTTGTTTTATTTTCCCGAGAGTATTCATTTTCTTCTGTTCGTTTTTTACATTAAGATCTTGGAAGCTGTAAATTAGCTTCTCATTCAAAAAGCATCTTGTTTTTTACTCTTGAGTAACAATAATTCTTGTTTCTCCCCTCCTTATTTTCTTTTTAAATTCTTCTCACTCTTTGGGGCATAAGCCAACACATTTTTCCCTTATTCTCTGCCAGTCTCATCAATGATGCAATTATATGCCATGTACGCGGCTCCAAAACAAGCTTTTTTAGGAAAACTTGCCAGCATAGAGAACATAAACTATGCAGTTCAACTGCAATTGGGCACAAATGCAATAGATCCATACATAAATTATGGCTATTGTTTGTTTGCTTTTTACTTTCTTGGCAACAACACATTGGTTAACAAACAGTGACTAGCAAGAGATTATAAAAAATTTAAAGAACACAACATAGCCTATTTTTCATCTCAGACCCCATTTAAACTAATTTATACATCTTTTTAATAAAGTGTAATATCTGGAAAGTTTTAATATTTAGTAATTGCCAAGTATTAGTCCTATTTTAGTGGTGAAGAAATGTTCTGTGCAACATTGTGAAGCTGTTGTTTCTATCAAACAACTTACTAGAAAGAAATGGGAAAATGTTTTGCTTGGTTTTTTTTCCCCTCAGGTATCTACATCTACTGTTGTTGCTGATTATAATCTTTTCAATTAATGCAGAAAATTGTATGTATGATTTATTTTCAGCCAATACTGAAACATCATTTTAGCCTTCTTTCATTATATAGTTGTGTACTAGCATTATTTCCATTTGAAAATAGTCTGGTTTGTATGTTTCATTGACCTGTTGATGTATAAAAGGTTTTTTAGACTAGATCCACAATAAAATTTAAATGTAATAATGTTCTGCAAAGAAGGGAGTGAAATAAAGTTATCCTCTTCAGACCGCAGAAGTAATAGAAAAATTAAGAAAGAAAATAACAAGAACATTATTTAAATAACAAGAACAATGTTCTTTAAGTTGGAAGCCCAAATACTTTTTAAATTACCTTTGAAATTTCCTCTACAATTCATGAGAGGGCCTAAACCCTTTTCACTTAGAGAGTGAATTTCCCACTGATGGTCTGTCTATTTTGGAACGGATTCACTAAAATTGGGCTCAAACACGATGGAGGATGCATATAAGCAATGTTTGCCTGAAGGTTAGTAACTTCAGCAACCTGAAAGTATCAAAAAGAATTAAACAATTTTACCTGCAAAGTAGTACCCAAAAATAATGTGAAGAGGTGACCAGCAATGCTAGATGAAAGAGATAATGATTGATTAAACCATCAATGGTCAAAAAAAATTACATTCAATAGGCTGGCTCAAGAAACACCCAAGAAAGAGAGTGGCTGTGTAAATGCAGTGCAATAAAGCAAACTTTGGGGAAACTGTGCAATGATATCAGAATAACGAGTAAAAGACCCCACTGCCTTCTGAAAATAGAGGAGCATCAAAGCAGGGAGGACCAAAGTCTTGTCCTCTTCAGTGAAACAGGGACACAACATATTGTGCTCTGATTTGGACCAGTTCTCATCAATGACCTGAGAAAACCTGGGTGTCCTCTCCCAGCTCATGTTGGGGTATGTGCACAGAGCAAGATTTCCCTGCTGTAGCTGTGGTGTGGTCATTAGAGTACTTGTAGGGTACATTTTTTCTTGCTCGTGGTGGGCATCGGAAATACTGATGACATCTGAATCATGCTCTGAATTGGCTAACACCGTGGAGAATACAGCCTCGTGGAAGTGAACTTCTGACTTTCAGTTTTACAGTGGAGTACATGATACTTAAAGAAGCTGTAGTTACTGTGTAGTGGGACTTAACAAGACAGAGGTGTCCTCTGCTCTCCAAGTAAGGCATTAACCCAATGTTATAAGGACACCAATGAGCATAATCATTCTTGTTGTCTTCTGCTACCAAGAATGCAGCACCCGGCATATCAGGTCACCTGTCATTTCTTGTGAAATTTTCCTTAATAATGGGTGGATTACTCCTTTTCCTTCTCTCCTGTGATTTGTAATTATTTTGGTAATGTGAATTCTTCACTGTCAGTGGTGGAAATGCTGGAAATTTACCATCAAAATTTGAAGAGAGTAAGGAAAGTAAGGAGCACTGAAAATGAATACAAAAACAAATTGGTTAAATAATCAAATATAATATTCTTTTAGGAATAGTCTTTGCCATTGAGTACATTTTAATATAGGCTAATCCTAGAGGTTCTTTTTTCTTAGATATTTAAAAAACACAGAAATAACTCCTAGTTTTTATGGGTTGGTTGTGGGGGTTTATTTTTTTGTTGTTGTGTTGGGATTGGGTTTCTAATATTAACTAACAATCATTTCAGTTTATCTATAAGGAACAGATAATTTTGTTTACTGTAGCTTCCAATCACATTTAATAACAGTGAAAGGCACAGACACTTTATTTTTTCCAATTTTAGACATGTGTGCAACCTATCACAGAAATTAAGGAGATAGTTAAACGTGAGTTGAAGAAGGAGATGCTGAACATGAGTTTAATGAAATGGTTTCAAGTTGGTGCTCCAATGAATATTTATTATTTATACAAGAAAGAACATTTTTGCCAAGGGAAATTGAGAAATGTGCCCCAGCTCAAAATAGCTAATAGAGAATATGATTTCCAATAACTTTTAAATTGCTATATCTATCTTTTCCTATGTGTGATTTTCAGTTTTCTTTTGCTAGAGGATTTTCTATCTCATCTTCCTAATTACACCTGAATTCATTTCTTTGCCCATCACATTGGGTTACAAATCTGCTGCAGTAACTAAGCTCCTTTGAATTACTACCTCCTTTAACTTTGACTTTCAGGTAAGTTACTCCCTAAGGTCACAAGTTAGAAGTATTGGAACATTTATTCCTAGGGAAGAGGAGAGAAATTAAATGGAGTTTGCCAGTCAGGAGACAGTTCGTATTGCATTGCAAGTCCCCAGTGGTCAGCCACAATTTTGACCATTCCAGATTGTAAATTGTTGTGCAGTGTTCAATATGTTGAGTTTATTTCAAAAGAAAGATTGAACAGAACATGCCTACCAAGAGAATTCCTTCTGATTACATTATAAATGTCCAAGTTCGTGTTATGCATTTTTAAAAGACATTAATTTAAAGATTAATATTTATGAATAGGCAATATATATGATAGTTTTCATCAGGAATAAAATTTTACAGGAGAAAAAATATACATTAATAATATTATATTCCGAAACTTTGTTTCAGTCCAAGTGGGTTAGAGGCAACAAACAGCACCTTGAAAGATATCCTGGGGAGGAATGCAACTCTTGTCATTCATCTAATAAACACTATTTTACTATCATAATAATAAAAGAACAGTTGACAGCAGTGTATGATGGTTTCAAAATAAATATTTTTTCAATCAGATTGCAGAAACAAAGTTTATATCAGTATTAGAAAATTATGATTAGCTTAGTCTACCCACAAACAAATACATTTAATCTAAAGTCATTTTCAAAGCAGAATAAAATTAAAAATTAATAAATAAGTAAAAACTATATAAAGCTCACCTTTGTTGGTCATAGGTATTAAGGTCATTTCTGGTATAACCTCTGTTGCATTATGTTTCCTCCTTTTCCTGTGCAGATTTGTGAAAGAATCAAATATTCTTAAAGCTTCCCATGTTACACAGTCATCCAGAGTCCAGTTCCTCAGCAAAAAGGTACTGGTACTTTTCACTTAATGTCTCCAGACCATATTTTACTTTTCTGTGAATAGAACTACGGTTATTTCCTGTGTCATTTACCTGAATGACAATATATTTTCTGTGAAGCTGAGAAAATAGTTACTTATCTGAGATTTTCTTCCCATGAGTTCCAGATTTCAGGGTTTTTTTCATCCCATATATATTTTGAACTTTGTGTCTTCTGCATTGTCTTTTGAAAAAAAAATACATTAAAAATTTTAACTTTATACATTATTTGATTTCAGCCTTACTATTGGTTTTGTAGTAAGTAAAAATTGTTCCTGATAGTTGTTCAATAACTTCTGTGAAATTAATTGCAAAGTATTTATAATAATTGAAACATTCCTTACTTTTTTCTTTTTATTTTTGTTTTTTCCTAGAAGTTGAACTAAAAGCCACTGTTGTAGTCTTATAAATAAAATGAGGTTGATGAGGTAAAGGGTGGCAGGAGTTTATTATTCTCTCCCCAAGCTCTCCTTCATCAGGGTAAGGGGTGAGGGTGGTCGGGAGGGAGAGCAGGGAGAGGGCCGACCGTCTCCCCTGCACCCACGAAGGGTACCAGAAAGAAGAAGGCACCGACTGCAGGGTGCAGCCGGTTAAGTACGGGGAAGGACAACCAATAGGGGAGGAGGGAGAGGGCGGGTACAAGCAAACAGAACCAATCGTTGTATGAGAGGGTGGAGTACAATTCAAATGAACCAATCCTAAACATAATGGCACAGAAAGGTCTGGAGGGATGGGCGGATCTTGAGCCCTGGGCACGCCTTTTCCCATCCCCCAGGGCGGGTCCAACCCCCCCCCCTTAGTCAGAGCCGGCCTGGGAGGCGGAGACCGCACAGGGCGGACCCAGAATCTCACTCCCCAGCTCCCGCCCAGGCAAGGCTCGACCCTGCAAGCAAGCGTCAGCCTGGGAGGCAGAGGGGCGGACCGCCACAAGCCACATTTGATTTCTTCTTTCTTTCTGGTTGACAGGCTCAAAATCTAAAGAAGTTGCAGGACAAAACAATGATTTACCACAGAAGATGCCCTTTCAAGTCAGTTTACAAGAAATTTGGAAGTTTGGTTTGAAAAGGCTGCTACTTTGTATGTGGGAAGGCAAATGGACCTGTTCAAAGGTTCTTTGACTCTCGAAATTAATTGAAAAGCTTTTATGAGCAGGGTCTTAAAGGGATCCATATCATCATTGAAATGTAAGAGCAAAAAACCAAGACTTCTTTGCATTGCTAAATCTCTAATTTTCAATTAAATAAAGCTATTTTTATGCCTTTAGGGAAATTATCACCTTCTTATAAAGAGACGACTGTTTGAAAACCAGTCACCTATAACTGCAGTTGAAAGAGTGGTGACAAATCAATGGGAGTTAGTAGACTAGCAAAAACAAATAATTAATTTTCTAAAAGGTGACTTGCCTAGCAAAAGATACCCATTCTAAGTGTTCCTGACAAAAGTCTCTTTATTTTTGCCAGCTGTTCTGGGGCATAAGCTTTTACAGTAATATTTTTGGTTACATGAATATACACCTAAAATTTTTTATTCACCTCGGTCATGCAGTCCCATTTATTTACAGATATCCTTCTTATACTAAGGGCATAGTTTTGCGTAATTGGGAACTCTCCAGGGAAAAGAAAAAGGCGCCATCAAAAGATGTGTACTATTTATGTAGTAATACCCTTGGCTTCTTTTGCTAGTCAGGAGGAGGAGGAGAAAGAATCCTCCCAGTCAAATTCACTCAGGATTTAATCTCCATTGTCCTTTAAAAACAATATCCAAGTCAACATCAGAATCATTCAGGCGTGGCAAAACCTCATGATGTGCAAGGGGAATGGAGTGAGACAGGAGGATCATCGAGAATAAATCCCACTAGTTATCTAGGAAAATGGGAAAAAAGCCCTGGCAACAGATCTCTCTTACCTACTATGTTGAAGTAATTGAGATTCACAGGAATCCTTTTCCTTACCCACACAGTGACCTTATACAAACACTCATTTGGTGGTACTGAAGTGCCGGCCCATGAAATCTACCTAATCCTACATCTGAAAAAGCTTTTGTTACCTGAATAAGCATGACTCAAGTTCCTAGATAAATCATAAAGGATAACACTTTGATGTGTAAAATCTTCTTTACCTTAGGTGTAAAATATTCCTTTAGAATTCAGGTTATTTTGGTGGGTTAAGTACTTTAGCGAATCAGTGGTTTTACTGCCACCTCCAAACCCACCAGCCTTGAAACAGTATCAGTCACCCAAGTATTGTTGGAGATGGCTATTATCTGCCACACCACTCTCCCCTTAATAGTCCTATTTGGCCCCTAAAGAAGCCAGGTGGTTGCTGACACATGATGGTAGATTTCCAGCTAATAAATAAAGCAGCCTCTCCCATGGCTGCAATTGTCCCAAATGTATTGACACTGTTCGAAAGTATTGAGAGAGAAGCTCCAACGTGGCATGCTGTGACTGATATGACTCGTGCTTTCTTTAGCATATCCATTACTTCAGAATCCCAGGAACTATTTGACTTTTCTTGGGAAGGACTACAATATACTTTTGCTGTCCTGACTCAGGGGCTTTTGCATAGCCCTACTATCTGCCACAGGCTAGTGGCACAACATCTGGAGAATAATAACATCTCTCCAGATTGTAAATTTTTCCATTACATGGATCTTACTATCATTACTGGGCTCACTGAGCAGTAAGTCAGAGAAACTCACAGCAATATTTTAGACATCATGAAAAACATAGATGGGTGATCAATCTGAAAAGATTATTAGATATTATCCCAAAACATAATACGAGGGCCCACTACAGAAATTATGTCAGAAACCCTGACACATGGTGCCTGAAGTGGCCAAACTCTCTTACATATATCTGAATACAAAAAATAAAAGAACTTTGTTGGAATTCTGGATTATGGGAGACAATTTCTCCTCATTTTCCAGAGATCTTGTGGCTATTATATCATATATGTGGGAAATAGTCCTAACTAAAATTTTGGGTAAAGGAAAAAATCAACTTTACACCAGACAGGCTGCCTTACATGCTTTGGGGCTTGTATTGACTGATAAAGCTTTTAAATTTTAAACTCTGTATATATGATGGTACTGGACCTCTTGGAGCTTCTGGCAATGAGGGAATGGAATGCAATCCTCCTTGGGGATATTCTCAACACCTCTCTACACCAACTCAAAATTACACCCCTATTTAAATACTACTTTTAGCTGCCCATTGAATACAGACAGAAGCTGAAGAGATGACAGGGCACTGCTCTTATTGTCAGATTACCAGAGTGTCCAAGGACCAACTGTAAGGATGGGAAAATGCAAGGTGTTTTAAAGTGGAAATTATGTACCTCCACACATGCTAAGCCAAATGTATTGGTTCAGTTGGGACATATAGTTAATTGTTTCCATATTAACTTGTATGGTGTTATGTTTTGGATTTTTCCTGAAAAGTGTTGATAACACAAGGATATTTTGGTTACTGCTGAACAGTGCTTAGAGAGTCAAGGTGTTTTTGACTTCTCACACTGCCCTACTAGCAAATGGGCTAGGGGGAGAAGAGGAAGCTGGGAGGGGATGCAGCCACATCAGCTGAGATGATGGCGCCTCGGGGACAACACTGGAGAAAAGGCAAAATGATGCGCAGGCACTGAGGAGTGATTAAAAAGCAGTGGAGGTACCAAGGTGAGAGAAGAAGGAGCAGGAGGAGGTGCTCCAGATGCAAGAACCAGAATTCCCTTGGAGCTTCTACAGGAGACCATGGTGGAGCAGCTATTTCCCTGCAGCCTGTGGAGAGAACCAGAGTAGAGCAGACATCTACAATGCAGCCTGTGCAAAGGACCATGCCAGTGCAAGTGGATATGCCCTGAAGGAACTGCCCAGGACCCCACCCAGGAGCAATTTATTCCTGAAGGGCTGCAGCCCATGAGGAGGATCTACACTAGAAGAGGGGAAAAGCACAGGAAAAAGGAAGCAGAGAGGAACTACTATGGTCTGATACAGCAATTTGCCATTCTCCTTGCATCCTAAAGGTCAGGTGGAAGTAGATGAGTGGAGAATAAAGGAATAAAGTTGACTCTGCAGTGGGAGGAAGGTGTTTTAGGTTTTGTCTTTGTTTCTGAGTATTCAAATATATTTTAATTGAAAATAAATTAAATTAACCTTTGCCAAGTTGTCTGTGCTGCCTGTGATTGTAATTGTCAAGTGATCTCCTTGTCTTTGTCCAAAAGCTTTTTCCTGTCATTTTCTTCCCTTGCTCTCTTGAGAGGCAGGAGTGAGAGAGTGAATGGGTGGGCAGCTGGAAGCTGCCAAGGCCAACACATCACAAACATATATTCAGTAATAACTGTATGCATAGTGCACTGTTTTCTCCACCTAAAATATATGTGCCCATTTTGGGACTATAGCTTTCTGAAGAAAAAGGTTTGGGAATGTATTATCCTATGGATTATTCCAGTCTGAGCCCTCAAAGCTAAGCAAACTTGACTCCAACCAGTGTCTGCCGATTAGATAATCGAAAGCGCCCAGACCTCTATGTCAGTGCCTTGAGCAGAGAAAGGCCCCTGAAAGAGGAGAAAGTGAATGTAATGCAAGACACTTTAAAATCAAGCAAACCAAAGATATAATTATTAAATAGGGTTGCAAAAATATTAAAATAGGTATTAAATTAAATAATTATGAAATTTTTAGAAATATTTTTTCTTACAATAATAATTTCCTATCAATTGTGTTCTAATAAACACTTTGATGCCTTTTCTCCACAAAACCAGTCTAAGAAATACAGGAAAATCTCCTAAATTTCATCTTGTCTTATATTCTCTTTCTTCTTGTAGTTCCATATTTTGAAAAAGTTTACTAACTTTTGTGTTATTACATAAATACATTATGAATTCTATTTTATTATACTGTCTGTTTTCATGTTGCTTATTACCTTCTGTCACACTAGTTAAGAAGAACAAAAGCAACACCTTTAAAATTCCTTCAAACTGGTACTTAGATTTTTAGTGAAAAAGAGTATAATTTAAAAATAATCTTAATAACAGATAAGGTAGGATGTGCTGTGTTTTATGTGAGAAAGGATACCAGATATTCTCCAGGAATTTCTAATGCTTCAGTCACATCAAGTTACATTATTTTGAATATAGATTTGAGCTGTACAATTCCAGACCAAATTTCAGCAAACGCTGAATCACACATCATGGATTGAATTGTCATACTTCATTTTAAAACTTCATCTCTCAAAACCCTTCTCAGATGCCTTTCAGACAGGTAGTCAGAGCAGTTTTCAGCATGATCAGCCTGACATGTAATTCAAGTGTAGGCAATATCCTTGAAATAATGAATAATAGGTATCCTGAGTTGTTTCACTTGTGCAAGAATCCCTGTGAAATCTGCTGCATCTGTCCCATTATCTCCCTGTTGGGAAAAAAAAGATCCCTTAGTTCTGTTGTTTCTCTGTTGGTGTAAGCAATGTGGTATATTTGATTTCCATGCAAACTGATTTCTAAATTCTTGAAAGTGAGTTACAATGTCATAAATTTTCACATCACATTTCTTTTCGTATGATGCACAATTTTCCAATTTTCCATTTTAGTCTGGAGTTATGTTTTAAATATTACTAGGAGATTTCAAGTGAAAAATTTTGAATTTCACTTGTCTGCATTCCTGTGTTGCTCATTCATGTTTGCTGAGATGTACTGTTCTAGGTGAATTATTCCTCAACCACTTGGCATTTTAAGTTTCGCAGTTTGTATAAAGTAGAACTCAGACAGGCTTCTCTTACCTATTATCACTTTCCTCTTTTCATGCCATATATTCAAATATAATTAATAGCTATGGCATCACATATTTATTTATTTTTATATTTTTGTTTTTCCCTCTTATTTTTCTCTGCTCCTTATTATCTCTTGATAATTAAGAGTATGAAAGAAGAAATTATATTTTCTAGTATATTGATAATTTGAAAGTGAAAGCAAAAAATACTGTTTAGGAAAAAGAAAGGAGTAGATATCTTTATTTGCACATAGATCAGGTGGCCTTTCTTTCTTTCTTTCTTTCTTTCTCTCTCTCTCTCTCTCTCTTTCTCTTTTTCTCTTTCTCTTTCTGTCTCTTTTTTCTTTTTTTTTCTGAAGAGCTCACCATTACAGAAGACTGATTTGACAATTCCTTGGTTTTTTGATAAACGTGGCTTGTGTATATTTTTGTAATAATTCTGGCAATTATTAAAATAATAAATGTAAGACTAATATTCTGATAAATTGAAAGATACTGTTTGTATAATGAAAAATTATAGTTTAGCCTATAAATAAAGGTAGCTTGTTTGTCTCAGCTGTTTTCAGAAACAGGCCTTTGTGATGGTGGCACACTACATAAATCTTATGTATTTTAGCACAACTGTCTCCTAAATACTGAATTATTTTCTGAGGAAATGCTGGCCTGTCTAGGTAATTTTAAAAGTGGATTAATTGAACAGTTCCTGAAATTCCATATTTCTTCCTGTCCAGGAGCTTGTCTGCGAACTACAAAATATTCTGATACTATCAGGCCATTGTCACTAAATGCCTAATTTTACATAAAGCAATGTAAAATAAAAGGAAATTAAGAAAAAAAGTCAGAAAGAAGATTTTAAAGGGGTTTAACTTAGTGAATGTTGCAATCTATCTTGTGTATCTTCTTTATTTGGTTAATGTGTTGCCTTTTTCGGCCTGGAAATGAAAGTCCAGATAATTTTTGTATAGGACGTAATACAAAAATGGATCTTTATTTGAGCTCTAGCAGCAGTTATGGAAGAACGTCCACAAAAGCCTACCCCCACACGGGTGAATACAGTTTTATAGGTTTTAGGAAAATAGCATAGTTAATAAAAAGTACCAATTAGGAGGACAAGTGGTGATGCAATTCCCCGAGATCAAACCTCTTCTGTGGAGCCCCCCACCCTTGGTACTAGCTGTACTTGTTTATGAAAATGTGTCTCAAAGACCTTAATTCCTAGAAAGATCCAAGACAGTATAGGGGCCTTGTGCCCCACTGGGCTGGGAGCTCTGGAATGTGTTTGGTCTTTCCAGCTGGGGAAAAGTGTAGGGAAAAGTACTGGGAAGGTTACAAATATATAAAAGAAAAAAGGCAAAAATCACTCTGGCATAATTTTTCTCTTTTTTAGAGACTAGCAAGATTCTACCTTGTCTAGTCTCTACTCCATATTTAGCTATAGTATTGTGTCATATAGCCAGCTATTATGCAAAGATTAATTACACATAAAAGTAGTATGAGTAGTTCTGTTTTTTTTTTTTTATTTAGGCTTAGATCAATAACTATAAAGTAAGTGTACTGAAGATATATTCAAGGAAGAAAGGCAATTTTCATATGTTGAAATCCTTGGAAAAACAGGATTTGGATTTGGAATGCAGTTGTGACCAAGGTTCAAAGTTTAACGCAATCACACAGGCAGTTTTGGTACAAGAACGAAATTATTAATACAAGGCATACTTTCAGTAGCAAATACACCACACATTTCTTCCTGTAATAAATAGGAAAAAAAAAAAAAAAAACAAAAAAACCCCAACCATATATTTGGGTAACCATCTATTCACTACTCAGTAAAATTTTGAAAGTCAAATAGTAGCTAGCATATCACTACTTACCAGAAACAAAAGAAGCTGAAGTAGTCTCTTCACTTAGAGAGAAATGATCCTTTAAATATTCAGGGCCTAATAAATCCTGTGACTTATAAAGGCAGTGGGAACCTTGCTCTGGACTTCATTAATACAAGTCATTAAAGAGCAGGACCACTAAGCTGCAGCACCCACAAAGACTAACATAAATACAGGTTATCCTTTACTTCCAGTTCTACACTGGTCTTCTTCTCAAGAGACAACCTATACTCTTACAGAAATGCTTGAGCCAATAAGAATGAATTGCAATAAAAACCAGTTTGCAATCTGGTCCTTAGAAATAGCTAAGATAAACAACCAGATTAATCAAAATCATGTGCTATGATATGTCAGACTATTTTCCAGATTATAACCATACAGAAATTTCAGGCTTGAAGAAGAAGAGAAATAAAGAGAAGAAATAAACCCACACTTTAATTGTTGTTGGTTTTTTTTTTTTTTAAAATTCCATTAATAAAAGGCATTGTGATAGAAAAGCAGGTAAGTCTCATACAGTCTTGAACGTGAGGTACCATATGCTGCACTCTTTACTTCACAGCTGTTTCAGATGTAAAAGAACGACTTGTTTAGCTCCATGTCATTGCCTTTTTTGAAAGAAGGTCTTAAAATCTAATTCTGATAAGACAAAAACAAGTAATCTCATTAGTACTGAAAACTACTATAGAAACAATTACTTATATATTCCAAACTGATACTGGGCACAAAGATGAATGACCAGTTTTCCAAAAAATAATATATATGTATATCTGTTAAACATAGTTATATAATATTGCTCTAGGTGTATTAATTTGCACTGTTTTATCTGTTTTTCACATTATAATAATGAACAGGTTGCTAAGCATGAAAATAATAGTTGTTCAAACCTATAGTACCTTATAATGTTTGTCCTATTGACTTGCAGAATATTTAATTCCCATGTATTCTTTACTGATGCATATGCCTTTGTTACTATCTTCTTAACTTCCTTGGGTCAAGGAGTCTTTCCATCTTGCTTAATCAAATATTACATAAATGCAGATGCAACAGAATATTGCTGACATTGTTAGGAAAAAAGACAATGCTTAAGCTAAATAGGTATTATTAAATGGAATAAAGAAAAGCATGCACATAGTCAACAACACAGTTACATTAATTTAGAGCAATAAAAAAAAAATTATACATAGGTATTAATTATGATTATCCTTCCATAGAGACAAATATTAGAAAAGGGGAGAGATTTATCAGGTCAGCTAGTAAGTTTCTTCAACAAATTATCACACAAGTATTTTCTCCAGTCTCACTTTAACTAACTCTAGTGCTGCAAAATTCCTTCCCTTCTAGAGAATTTATTCTGTTGTTCAACAAACTAATAGAACACAGTTGTCTTAGAGGCTTTACCTTAACAGTCACTTTTTTCACTGCTCATGTTTATCCCATTTTCTTAATTATGCCTCTAGGATCTAGTTTGAGAGTGCATGCATTTTCTAAATGCATGCACTGAAAATATTTACAGACAACTTCATGTCCTTATCCCTCACTATGACCTCCTCATTCTCCTTATTCCAGTCAAGTTTGTAATGTGTTTATTTAAACTGAATTATTCAAACACATCCATAAAAGAAAAAAAAAATAATGAAAGGATGTCCATAGGAAGGTCATAGTGAGGGTAATGAAAGCAAAGGACTTGCTGAAAGTACTTTTTATTTCTAAAAAAAAAAAATCTGGCCGAGTGGTTCAGAAATGCTGAATATTTTAATTAGAAATGTTAGTTGGATAAAAGAATTCACTCTTCAATATATGAAAAACAATTTGCATAGCTTAACTTCTAGAGGTCAGTTCAACTGCCTTGCTCTTCCTTGTAGAGCAACATGTGGGATGGCTTATGTTATCTTGCTTTCTCTGTTATTCTTAAGGTGGCCAAGTCTCCTGTGAATGCACAGATCTACTAGGCATGGACTAAGATACTTTGAGTTCCTCGTGGTATTAGGTACTTAGGTCTTTGATGACAGGACTGAGCTTAGTGACTGTAGCCATTATTTGAAAATACTAAAACTAATTCAATTTCAAAATACCAAGTGTTGTTTAAAGTTACAGTTGTAGGAACTGTTTCTGCAGGTGTTTAAGTAGAAGTATAATAGTATATTATATATATATATATATATATAATAGTATTAACTTCTGAAAAAAAGCCTTTACTGTCATGACTTTTTTATTATTTATATTCAATGATGCTTTGATCAGCCCTGAATTGCATTTTCCCATCACTGTAGATCCATAACTCTTCCAAAGTTATTTCTGAAGTGTTACTTCTGGATTATAATTCTGTAAATTATAATTGATTTAAGATATTCTTTTGGCCTAGAGTATTTTATAATAATTCATGTGCTTTTAATAGCACAAGTAGAAGAAAAACAATTTTAAAAAAATTAAACGCATGGGCTTAATCTGTGGCCAGATTTATTAAACAAATAAATTTTATTTATTTGCTTGTTTTTTTGCATCTCTAACAGAAAAGCAGGTATGTTTAAACAGGTGAATTTCCAACTATTTAATATATACAAGAAAATAATAATTTATTTTCAGGAATGTTTTCCATAGGAGGTGTAGTTTAATGCATTGAGAGCATTAATTTTGAATAATTATAGATGCAGCTGTCAGCCAAACAATTGAGTGAAAACAGAAATTTAGGGTATGGAAGAGATAGTTCTGTTCGAATGAATGTGTCTTGGCAAGTATGAACAAAAACATAACCAACCAACAAAGCCGTCTTCAGAATAAAGCAAATAGAAATCAGTAGACAAAATGCTGCCAAAACCAAAACAAACAAAAAACCAAACAACAAAACAACTCAAAACTACCCATAGACAATAAAAGTACCTCTGTTTATTGCTCCCCTGACCTTCTGGTAGAACAGGTGTTTTTTTCCTGCAACTGTTATTACTGGAAGTAAAGCTTGGATTACAAATAAGTTCCCTCATTTGATCTGGGGACTTAATCTGGCATCTGTTGGAACTACTACATCTCTGTGATGTCACACAAATAATAATTACAAGCACCTTCTTTAAAAAAGTTCATCTCCATTTTCTTTTGTAGCATAGCGTTAAAGCTATTTCACTTGCAGTTAATATTTTCAGCTTCACAGCCAAGCCTCTTAGTATGAATATACCAAATAAAATTTGTACTTTTATTTTACCACTTGCCAGTCTTATCACACATTTTAGAAGACTGGGACAAATCTGTGCCTTCACTTTCATGTCCATTTTACTGAATATTGACTCTGTTGGTTTTGCCTTTGCCAAATTCCCTCTGTCCACCATGATTTTTGATGTAAGTAATCTGGGATTTGACCTTTATTTTCTAACATATTTTAAATGGATTTTGCTCCATTTGCTTGGCTGATAACTATACTTAAGAGATGTAGCCTTCATATTTTGGAATAGTCATAGACATGGAAAAAATGTTACTGCATTGTAAATCCAGTTGCATACTGATGTCGCTCGGGTTTCTATTTTGCTTCTATGTCCAATATCGATTTTGCTGTTGCAGAAGTGAGTCTTATTTACTGCACATAAAACTATGTACAAAGCAATATATTGCTAAGTAAATAAAAATTCTCAAGAATTGGTATTATTGGCTCTTCAATATCTTAAGACTATTTTTTTGTATATTAACAATTTACATATTTTTTCTTGAAAGGCATTAAATCCATGATAAAAAAGCTTGACAGAAAAAAGAACCCATTTCACCTTCATTTATAATTTGGCTATTACAGTACCAGTGTTTTTTTCTCTCTCATTTGCATAATAACGATTAGATTATTCCGATGTTTCCCTCAACATTTAATATTCAGCGCAGTTCACTTGAGTTTTTCTTGCCTTGAAAATCAGCTACTGAAATATTCTGTTGGCTCACTTGCTTGACAAATCCTTTTGGCTGAACTTTAGTATGCATAGGAAACAGCTGTTCAATTACTGACACTTACTAAAAGAGAACCTGAGTAATACACAAATCACTATACTATTTGCTTTTAGCCCTTTGCTGACAATGGTACTTGACTAAACACTGAAAATCTTTCTTCCCAAGATGATGCATCTTGTAAAGGAGCATATAAACAGAGTGTGCATCCACTTCAAACACATAAAAGATTATAGCAATGTTATTTATACAACATTCAGCCACAGGTTGCAAAACAATTTTCCCATGATCTGCTTTGAACGTTCTATTTAACTATTCATATAAATTTTCATCATGCATATAACATGCACTATGACTAATTACAATATCCTGTTCACAGATATATTTACATATGCATGCTGAAAATTAGACCACAATATTCTTCAACGCATGCCCTAAATCTTGTATTAATTGCTCTAATGTTATCGAAATGCAACATAAAAAAAACCACTGATGGAAAATTCCATATACTATCTTAAAAGTAAAAAGAACAGAATACAACCCATTGTTTTCATACTATACGACAAACACAGTTTCATGACAATATTTTTCTTATTAACGTTATTGGCTTTATACATGGAATAGGAAAAATTATACCATATTATGTGTAATGTTATGTTATGTTGTAATGTTATGTTGTTATGTTATGTTATGTTAACTCTTTTCAATTTCTTCAGTTGGTTAGATGAGCACACAAATGTATATATGCATGCCTCCTACAAGTAAAAACAATATACATAATGGACAATAATTTTATATTTTTCACCTAGCCACAATCTTACATTATTTTTTTGACCACTCAAAGGAATCCTAAAATATCCCCAAAGAAAAAGGTTTTTGTTTTCCTAAATGAATTGATTTGGGTTTTTTTTGTCCTGTCCCTCAGTACATTTTTATTCTTAGTATCTTCAGTTGGGACTTCTGAGATGACCTTTCTATTCAAAAAACACACTCCAAATGAAGGAAAAACCCTACAACTGCTGTTGCCCCCAAAATCAAAATTACAGCTTGTCTGTCAAGGCAGAGGTGTGTTTACCAAAACAGATATGAGATCTGAAGAGCCAATGCTATCTTTATTCAAATAATTATCGTATTGATCAGCAGTTCTTTAGATCAGATCACCAATTTGTTCTTGGTATTCAGGATAACAAAATTCATTCCTTTTAAGTTTCTTATTATTATGTGGTTTTACAATATGATGCCCTTTGCTAATGTATTAACATCGTTTTCAGACTTTTTTCATACATGATTAACAATCTGCACAATATAAGAAAACAATAAAATTAACATTCTAAGCACCCAAACCCCTTCCCCATTTTCTTATCTGAAATTTTTCTATGTGTTTATTTAGAATGAAATTTTCAGCTGAGGGGGAGATTTTCAGAGGGAAGGGAAGGGAAGGTTTGGGAAGGGAAAGTTTGGGAAGGTTAGGGAAGTTTTGGGAAGGGAAGGTTAGGGAAGGTTAGGGAAGGGAAGGTTAGGGAAGGGAAGGGAAGGTTAGGGAAGGGAAGGGAAAGTTAGGGAAGGGAAAGAAAGGTTAGGGAAGGGAAGGTTAGGGAAGGGAAGGTTAGGGAAGGTTAGGGAAGGTTAGGGAAGGTTAGGGAAGGTTAGGGAAGGTTAGGGAAGGGAAGGTTAGGGAAGGGAAGGGAAGGGAAGGGAAGGGAAGGGAAGGGAAGGGAAGGGAAGGGAAGGGAAGGGAAGGGAAGGGAAGGGAAGGGAAGGGAAGGGAAGGGAAGGGAAGGGAAGGGAAGGGAAGGGAAGGGAAGGGAAGGGAAGGGAAGGGAAGGGAAGGGAAGGGAAGGGAAGGGAAGGGAAGGGAAGGGAAGGGAAGGGAAGGGAAGGGACTTACCACCAAAATGTACAAATGCAGTCCTCAGAAAGTTTCAAAGTACATGTGATGCCAAACTCATATCATTAATGTGCTCTTGATAAGAGGGTATGTCACTGCTAATAAACTATCAGTTGTTACTGCTTAAGTACAATAAATAAGAGACATAAATTTACATACCCTATCATTACCTAAAAATGAAGTAGGTAATAAAAGTATAATCTCATTTGTATAAATTGAAAGGAATGGTTTAAGTATTTTAATTAGCAATTGACTAGATAGCTACCACTATACTAAAATAAATGCCAATTAACATGCTAATTATTTTTTGGCAATTAATTGATACCAAATCAACCCACTAGTTATTTTGTTAAACAACAGTTAAATACTAAAAGTCTTTACAAGTTTAATTTATCAATTACAGAGCAAAGGCACATTTATTGCTGGCATGGTTGGGTTAATTATGAGGAAAATAGATTAGGTTGGTGTTACTTTTAAACTTTATTAAATTAATTTTAAAGGTTATGTATTAAGTGTACAATAAACATTTAACCTAAATTAAATAGTTGAATTTAATTAATTTTTAAAAGTTTCATGCAGCTTCATGTAATCTTGTAGTAGAAATAGCACCTCAATATTGAGAACTAAACTTTTTGCTTCTCTCTCATAATTGACTATTTTATTTAAAGAAATGTATAATCAAAATATGAGAAAACTACTTATTTCCCAACCACATCCATCTTTCATTACCTACTATTAGCTTTTTAGGATATACCATTACACTCTTAATGTTCATTAAGAACTTCCATAGACAGACACTTTCATGTTAATGAGCATTTATATGCAGAAAACATTTATTTTGTATAATAAGAAGCTATTCAGAGAATGTTGTACACAAAATAACAAAGCAAATTAAAATATAATGGTTAATAAAGACAGTGATTTAAGGCAAAATGACTAGATATTTTCTTCAAATATTTCATTCAATTACTATTCCAAACAGAGTGACTGGGAAGATAAAGAAATAAAAATATCCCTCAAATTAAAACAGATGCAGACCTGTTAATACAGCTAATAATTATTTTTGGAATCATATTTCTTGACATTGGAAGTTTCATTATGCTTTTTTCTTCTTTTCTTTAGTCCTTGGAAACAATAAGTATTTAACCTGTATTATTAGAATTATTATTGGGGTTTTGACATAATTGTTATATATTTAATCCTTTTTAGAGTTTAAAAACTTAAAAAATACAATTTGTTCCTATTAAAAATTATGAAACATAATAAATGCAAGCCAGTTAGAACTGACTTAAATTGGACATTGCCATAACTAGGCATTCATTTGTCTGCAGACCAATATCCATTCATAATATTTTCCCTCTAATAAATAATAAGAATGAAACATTAGGTTATATGAAGTAGGATGTAAGTTAAATTGTGCTTAAGCAAGTAAATAAAGATTTCATAAATAGCTTTTCTTTTCAGTCTGTTTCTTTTCTTTTTTAAATATATGATAAATGTATTACTTACTGGTTTCAGTATCCATTTTTAAATGGTTGGTTTAAACATAAAGGAATTAACCGTAAGTGGTGAATTTTCTATTTTTCATGCATAATAAATAATGTCTGAAAAAAATTGGGGATTGTCTAGAGATATGAATTGCGTCTTTGCTTCCTTCTCCCACAGCACCTAATGAGAATTTTTTCTTGAGGAAAGATGATGCATGTTAAATAATTCCCCAGCAACCAACCATTTCATGATCTCATGTCTTCCTGACACTTCAGCTCCTCTCTTCCCCAAATCAGAACCAGATGATGGATGAATCTTTTGCTTAATCAAAAATGTTACTCCAAAGATACACATTCTTTAGTTTAGCTGGACCCAAATGCAGTGGTTTTAGGGTGAAAATAACAAAATAATACATTATGTTTTATTTAAAAATTTCTTAATAAGGAAGTTAATAAGAAAAATATAATAATAACAATTCTACATGAATGTTTAACGGCGCCAGTAATTCTCACCTTCCCAGAAGCCTTTCTTCTATCTCCGAGTCATGCTGATGTAAAGGAAAGATTTTCCCAGTGGATCTCGGGAAATAAGCAACAATATTTTGATTGAAAGTCCCGATGAGGGCAAATCTCATTACAGCCATCCAAGGGATATCTAGCAGCCCTTTGATTTCTTTCCAATGCAAATGAAGTATTTTAATATTTTTGAAGGAACCTGCAGGACATTTCCTCCCAACAACAGCTTTAGGAACATTGCTGCATCACATCATTAAATGATGCCCAGAACTTGGGAGAGCAGAAATTATGAATTCCTAGGTTTCTTTGGGGTTGTATTTTCCTTTATCACAGCTTCTGGCTGGATTCTGATTTTTCATTTAATCTTATTATCTTTCCAAAATGTCTACCATGGCCTGGAGTGCAACAGCAGCCTCATTTGCAGCCTCCGCTCCCACAGGGATTTAGCTGCCCGTGTTAAAGGTTAGCTATGATATGACACTCCTGTGTAACCATGGATCAGATTTATGTTTGAAGAGAGAGACTAAGCTGTGAGAAGCCTTGTTTGGATCTGGTCCCTGTCCTCCCCACCCTTTGGAGCTGCACTTGAGCTTGAAGGGTGCTCCTGCCATGTTGACATGACTACCTGTCTTGACCTTGGACCTCACTGCTGCAGCCCTTTCTGGCCATCAGAACTCTTGGTTGAACCTGACTGACATCACCAGACCCACTCTGCTCTTGCTTGGAGCTGTGGGTCTGTGTCGCTGCTGCTGAGGGCACTGCCCTGCCCGCCTTGCTGTCACTCTTGGCTCCTGGTCCCCAGACTTTCTGGAGCACTCCACTCCTGCTGCTCCCTGGGAATGCCAGGTGAACTAAAAGAATAAATATTTCTTCCTTTTCCTTGCAATAATATGAATACTGTGAATACAGTTGTAACTTTAGGACAAAATGTGGTATCTCTTGCTAACAGAGATGGTACAATGTAAATGACTAAAGAAACCCAATTGGTATTTTGGTTGTGACCCTAGCAGCCAATCCTGGTATATTTGCAGAATAGGGTCTTGGGGTTTTGTTGCTTGGGTTGGTTTGTTTGTTTGGTGTGTTCATCTGTTTGTTTAGGTTGGGGGGAGAATTTTTTTCTGTGTGTTTCGTTAGTGTTTTGTGGTGTGTTGTGCTCTTTGTGTTATAGTAAACATCAGGAGTTAAAAATTAAGTTTAAAAAAAAGAAACAAATTAGAATGGACCTTCTAAATCCTACTCAGTGAAAATGTGGACCACATTAATTCTAGTGAAGGAGCCAGTTTTAGTTCTGGAGTAGATGTCAGCTACTGTGGAATAACTTCATTAAAGGCACTCCGCTCCCTCAGTAGATTGGCTCAGGTAGAAAATTTAAGTGTGGTAAAACTGATAGCATTTTGTGTTCCTAAGAACATAATGAAAAAAATGTTTTAAATACGAGTCTTATTACTGGGTTAGCTCAGAAGTCATATATGATCAGAACAATGCTCTTCAAAACATGAAAATAAAATGAAATATGATTTTAACAGTAAGTATTATAGTAATCATATCTGAGTGAGTAGAGAGGAAAAGATGCTTAAAGTGCTGTTGCAGTTTAATCACGTATTAATTCTATTTGACTGTATCCACACTACCTAATTTTATTCTCATTTATGAAAATATTTTGATGGAGAGAATCTTGGTAGAAAATTAATTTCATGTCCTCAGACTTATTTTATGATGCAACAAAATATGTCTGTGACAAAATTAATTTCATTTTAAGGGAGTTCAGTGACAGTCTTTGAACACTATATTATGCTATGAAGCAGTAGATGAAAATATAGCAAGTCTTATATAATGAATCAGATACATAAAATACTTGCTTTGGTCAATTTTTAGACCTAGCCAAATAGCTCAAAGATCTTAACAAAATCATTTTATCTAAATCAGCAATGTAAAAACACATATTTATATTCTCAAGAAATTGAAGAAAAATGTCAAATGACAAAAAACCAAAGGAATTACTTTATATTGTGAAGTTTGAAGTCTGAACTGTGTTCATTTTAAAGTATAAATAGTTTTCAAATAACAACAATTTGCAAAAATCACAATCTCATTATGGGCAGTTGGTAAATTATAAAGGATCTACATTTGAAAAATCAATTATTCATGGTTCGTTGATGTCCATGTTTCCCTCTTGCAAAACCTGGACCATATTTGGTGCTAGAAAAACAGATGTTTGTTAGTGAGAGACCAAATACAGCCATCTGACAGAGGTGAAGTTGCTGCTGCTCCGTGCCCACAGGTCCAAACAGCACCAAGGCTGAGCACACACAACACACACAGATATTCAGTGCATGTGCACACGGCCACACCTCAGCCACTGACAGGCACACTCCTCTCACAACCAAAGTGTACCAGTGGCTACATGCTGATGCCATCTCTGGCTGAATTTGATGGAGGTCTGTTAGTGGGAGACATATATATATATTTGCACACACATACGCAAACACATACATGAACACACATATAAAAATCATATACATCGATACATAAACCTTGAATACTGTGTGCAATTTTAATCTCCACAATATGAAAAGGGCATTAAGCTGTAAGAGACCATCCAAATGAGGGCAACAAAAACGATGTATGACTTTAAGAGGAAGCTGTATGAGGAGTGGCTGAGGTCACTCGCTCTGTTCAGCCTAGAGGAGACTGAGGGGAGACCTCATTGCAGTTACAACTTTCTTGTGAGGGGAAGGGGAGAGTGACAGAATCTCAGTAAATGCCATGACTTTTCTAAGGTTACCACAAGCCAAATACAAAAAGCAAGAACAAATTACAAACTGAATAGTTAACAGGGAAAACATGCTCAGTTAAAAACATGAAGCATAGTGATATTAATTCTTGGAATTTCCCCATCTTCCACTGTGTCCTTGTGCTCCTTTTTAATGTGTGCAGGTATGCAACCTAACCAAGTTCTTTGGGAGGAATCAGGTATGTGCAGAAAATACTATGCACCAGAAACAAGAGTCACAATCATTTTTCTTTTATTATGGACAAAAATTGAACCTATCTAGTTATAAATGAAGTAGAAAAAAACTGTTCTTATATAAGCAAATTGCTTTAACAATTTACATTGGTAGATCTGTAGAGATGAAGCAAGCAGTGTTTTCAATATGCTGAAACATCTTGGTTTATCCGGTAGCAGTGTAGTCAGCAGAATGCAATGCACGGTAAGACCCACAAAGATGTGGAAAAGCATAGAGCAGTTATCAATGCCAGATGCAGCAGCATAAACAAATTAAAAATATTCTAAAAGAAACAACAAAACCAGCGGCAACAACCAACCAAACAAAAAACTTATAAAGGCATTTCAACCACACACAAATATAAGAAAATAAAAATTATTCTCTTTCACTCATGACAGTCTTATACCAGATACACAAAGGAAAAAAATGAGAACAATAAAACAGAAGCAGTTTCCCACAGAACTGTACAAATTGCTTCATTAGTTCATCATCAAAGAGAAGAGGCATTCCAGTTTCATCCCTATCTAGATAAATTCCCTTTTCAATTTCTAAATCCTCCTGACAGTGGGGTTTTTTTAAGCTGTTTAGAATACCTGCTGATTGAATCTAGCCTTGCATCCTGGTGCTTAGCTGAGTTCCATATGCTGTAGTCCCTGAATTTTTTCCTCCTAAGCAGAAGCATACATTCAGTCTTAAAATGTTCCTAGGTGCAATGAGTAAGGATAATTATAAGACTCAGGACAGAATTAATGACAACATGCAATGATCAGAGATTTCTCTAAGATAGATGATAAAATAATTCGCAAGTATTTGGACCTGTTGAAATCTCTACCTGTGCTTCTTACTCATTTGCCTATTCTACTGAGAGGTTTTGAGAAAAAAAAAAGTGGGTTAAAGTTATATATAAATAAAGATTTTTTTTCCTGTTTGAACTCACATATTTTCATACATTGTAGGCATAAGCCAACATTAACCTAGTCTTTTTAGAACTGCAGTTCTAAAAAGAAAAAAAAATGGAGCTTTTTTAAAATAACTTTTATGCAGCTATTCTTAGATATAGCATTGTCTGAGCTTCCATACCTAAAATTGGTTTTGGGTCACATACAAGAAAATATATGTTTTTACATTTATTTTAATATCACAATTAAATGCATTTAAAATATTTTGCTATAAGCTTTACTCATATAAGTGCTTTCCTGTTAAGCACATAACATCATATTCCTTCCTTTTTTTGACAAAAAAGGTATTTTTTCTACTCATAAAAGGTTCTGTCCCTAGTAATTCACTGCTTATTACAATTTATATGTACTTTGTTTTAGAATGGCTAAATTTTACATAAAACAGGATAAGAATAATAATCATTCCCAATCCAGAATTACAAAATAATTGGAGAAGTGATTGAATCTACCCTATGGTGTCTAGCACTTGTTTCCCCTTTTTTGTTAAGCAAGAATAACATCTCTTTTCAGGGAAATGCTTTCACATCACATACACTTCCCTTCTCATGGTCTCCCAGATAAAAATTGAAACCTGTATAACAGTGCTAAGTTGACAGAAAGGGCTGTTGTTTGCTGTTAAATGTTTATTTCCTTTTGTCAGGCCTTCACTATAGATGACATTTGCAGATTTTAATCTGAAACAAGTAGACAACAGTCACCTCATCCCTAATGAATGGTTAAAACAAGCTGAATCCTACGAAGGACAAGTAAGTCCAGAGAAAACTTTGTATTAGGTTAGTATAAAGCTCAGGGCCTTTTAGTAGTAATGGAAAAAAATCACCATTATTGTGCTACAATCAAAAGAGGCTGAAGCTGGGAATTTAGGTCTTGGAATAGATTCCCAGTGTGTCTTCCTAAAAGTAAAACTATACAGTAAGCACAGTCATCTATTCTGCTGAAGTGTCATCTGGTTTATATTATATCTTGACTCCAAATGCCTGTGGAGAAGGCAAAATGTCAGAAAGGATCCTAGCTGTAAGTGGTTTCTGAACAAGCCAGTAAGTGTCACCTGCTTCTGGGGCCAGAGAGATATCCCTAGAGCAGCTTTGTTTATAAGTAAAGTAGTGTGTGCTGTTTTCTTGAAACTTAAATCATCCATATTCCCTGGAATATTGAAAACATGCTGTAATTAGCAAAAACTATTTTCTTACATAGTTTTAGGATTGCTATAATCTGGTTCTTATGGCAGGATATTATTTTGAAATATCTTTGGGTAATTTACAATATATTGTTTACAGCTTGACCAAACATCCTTACTCCAACAAGCGCTGAGGAGCTGTACAGGACCTCAGCAAAGTGAGGAATTGGAGGTAAGGTTTAATATTCATAATAGTCTCATGGGTCTAGGCTTTTCTTTGCTTTGATATCTTTTTTATTTTGGATATTGCTTTGAATATTGCTCTATTTTTGTCCTGTGGGTTGATTATCTATTTGTAGCTGGAGTCCATGTAGTAGGCTGCTGTACAACACCTTCAGTTTAGTTTCATTGAAAACAAAATCATGTCATGTGCTCTGACACTGCTCATTGTAGCAGACTGAAGTGTACTAAAAGTACATGACCGTTACGTTTTTAATTCAAACCAGCAATGCATTTTTGAAACAGTTTCCCAGTTTTCCATTTACTGAGCTTTGGTTTGCATCATAGAAACTCTTAGAACTTACAGTCTGGTTCCTTCATATTGAAAGTGCACTGCTAAAAAACTTTTGGTTCACAGGGAAAGACTAGAGCTAAATTAGAAACCTCCATGATCTTCAGCAACCTCCATCAAGGAAAAACTTCCAAAACATTTGTCATATTCGAGTTAGATTCTCAGCTGCAACTACTTTGCTTTCATACAGATTCCTGGGTGTCCCACATTGTTTGCTAATACAGGTATTTCATACAGAGAGCCTTCTGTCAGATTTCTTTGAATAATACACTCTTATCTGGACTAAAACACTATGCAGATATATGATTCATGTCCTGCTCAGCATTGTCTTAGAGGTGTATTTACAATTGTAGCACTGTGTCTGTCTTATTTTTATTCCTTTTGCACAGAAGGAATAAGGAATTTTGAGAGGACTTTGACTCACACTCACAGTAGTGTTTGGCCTTTATATGAAACTTTAGTTGTCACCTTTCTGCACTTCTGTTTTCCTGAATAGATCCTTAGTTATTTAATTTTTGCTTCACTGAACTATATAATTGGCTCTAGAAAGGTGGAAACATGATATAATTGTATTGCACTTCGCATTCCTTGCTATTCCATTCAACTTTTCCACCCATAAGCACCACCTATCCAAGAAAACATGTGTCTATTGCTCTGAACTACATTGTGTGGGGAACCATCACACTGAAATAATTTGCGGCCTTAATGATGATGGTTCTAACATACTGACAATTTATGTAGTAGATTCCAGACAATGACGACTCAGTGTGTGTGGTTTGTTAGAAAAGTGCCTGCTACTGTTTTGTTTCATTGTCTACTAGAAAACGTGCACACCCTGCAAATTCAGAAAGAAAAGCAAGATATGAAGAATAGAGCTTAATTAAACTGCAGCTTAATTATTCGATGTCCTGTGGGAAATAACCAGCAAAGGTTCATATAGTCCAGCTCACCACTCATTCTCTATTTTTCTCCACCTATGTGGATAAGAAAACTGTTTTTTTTGTTGTTTTTTTTTGTACCAGATGTAGAATACTCCAACTTTTTTTAGAGACTGTCTTCCTCTGTGGATTCTCAAGGAATTGAGTCTCTGTAAATAACGGATAGCAGAACTTGACATCTGCCAAAAAAGGGCACAGACAATTAATTGGTTGTCCTTCCTTCTCAACCACAGCTTGTACTTTGACAGCTCTTTTCTCATGTCAGTGAAAAATCCGTCTGGTCCTTTTTCAAAATCCATCTGCTCTCTACTATCAGTCCTAAATACCCAGTGCAATGGGTTTTTTTTTGATAGGTAATCCTTCCAAACTTCTTATTTACATTAAAACATTGCTACCTGCTCTTTCATACTTTTACTTTTGCTCCCTGACAGAATTCTACAGTCTCTGTCTATGCCCCTCATACATGCCATCCAGAAATATGCCCCATGTATGTGCTAAAATCTATTTACCAATAAATAAACTGTTTAAAAGATCAATTCCCTGCAAAATCCACAAATTTTAATCAATGTACTATTCAGTCTAGAAGCTGCCTTGTGACTGACTTATGTAAGAAGCATAAGCAGTGGTAAAACCAAATTGTTTCTATTAACACTGTCCTTCAGGTACTAGAGAGCTTGGATTTTTTTGACCAATGAAAACAACTTTTTGGGTCTCACAGTACATGCTACTAAAAGCTGAAAAGTCTCTATTGTTTTCATTCTCTATGATTCAATAATTCAACTACAGGGTACTTCTTTGGATGCTCACATCCTTTCAGAACTTCTAATACTATTGAGAAGCAAATGGAATCTGCTTTTCATCTATCTGTTCATCCATTAACCCAAGTAAGTATTTGTTTTGCTTTTTTTTTCTTCATTTTTTCTGTAACTGTATGATAAATTATATAATAATGATCAACACAGATTAGGCAAAAGATGATGAGTGTAAAATGCTAATCTATAAAGACCCGAGTCAGAAAAAAAGGCAGGAAAAAGCAACCTAGATTGTGTATACGTTTCTAGAAAATAAGTTTATTAGGCAGGAGAAATCATTGATTTTCTTCAGTCTAATTTATAAGCTCATTTTAAACTCTAACATTTGTTTTGCTCTGCACCCTAAACATCATTCTAGCACTTATAGTAGTTACTTTTATTCATATTGTATCTCTGTTTAGCTGATATTTTTCCTGTAATTGATGTGAAGTTACTAATCTGCAGTTCTAGGATCTCCTTGGAGTTTTGTAAAAGCACTTGCCATTGGCTATGAAAGTTCATTGACTAATTCCTTTAGCGCTCTCTGATGGATTTAATCTGACCCTACAGATTCAAAACATTAATTTGGTCCAGGTATTTTCTCATTTGCTCTTTAACAGTGTTGATGTCTGTTCTCTTATGTTGTTCATCTACTCCCAGCATAATTAATCATTTTACACTAGAGTCCTTTTGAGTGAACTGAAGCAGAGCAAGTGCTTACAAATTCTAGCTTTTATCCCCTCCAGTGTATTTCCTTTCTGATAATTAGAGCCTTTACCTTTCCTTTTATCTTCCCTTTTTCTCTGAAGTATTTAAATAATTGTTTTTGTTTCCTTATCTATCACAAAAATATATTACCACTGAAGTTTGCTTATCCGCATTATTTTTTAATAACTTCTTATCCTGACTTTGCTTGCCCTTGCAGTAAAATGTTGCAGTTGCAAAAATTCCCATCTCTTCATGTTGTAGAACTTCTACCTCCAGACAGATTCATTTTTTTAATCTTTCATTTGATTAGTTTGTGGAATATTCACTTAGTGTGAACCAAGTGACATATAGACAAATTTCAAGTGTTATAGAAGAAAATATTGAATGTCCTTAAGCCACTTGCTACTAATGGCTAAGTATTGCTTCAGGGAATTTCATGAAGTTGGGGGAAAAAAGGCCGTGGACAACGTAACATGGGTACTGACTTTGGCATGGATTCGGAACAATTATCACAAAAAGTCTGAACAGGAAAAGATGAAGGCGTTAGTATCAATGAATTATTCAGTCTGCTACAAACCACACACTTTTAGGAGAGGCAAAAGCTTCATGGTTATGTCATACAAGAGATACCGAAGACACAATTCAATACGGCTAAGTAGCAGAAAAGAAGGTAAAAATGAAAAACTTCACATTTTAAAATGTCTGAGCATATATAACAATAGTCCCTGGACTTTTCAGGCCAGCAAAAACAAGAATAGATGTTAAAACTGAACAAGAAACGTTAACAGATAAAATGCAGCAGATCACATGAAAAGTAAAAAGAGAGAGGTATACTTATTTGAATGTAATATTTGGTTAAAATAATGACTGAAGAAGTTGCTTTCCTCTGAATATTTATCTGATGTCAATATTTATTTAGCTTTTAAAAGGTGAGATACTCTTTTTTCTATTCAGCGTGCATGAAAGTGTTGAGCTGCATCACTAAGTGGGCTTTTCTTCAAAAGAGTGTATGCTTTGATAATGAATAGCTATTACTTTAAACAGTTACTCATCTTAGCTTCTTTTAATCAACATGAGGAGACTAAAGTGTCAGTGAGTGAAACATTTTTTAAAAATCACGTTACAGTACCCCTTCAAATAAGCAGTACTGCTAAATATGACCTTTAACCTGTTTGTGGATTGAATCTGTGAGTGCCACAGAAAAGAGAGATCCTGAGTCTTTGTTAAATAAATATCTGTTGTTTCCAACCCTCTGATTCACCAGAACACAAGTTAGGCAAGTATTTTTATTTCTGCCTCTTATTATTATACAAGATTATTTCATGACGATGATTATACGATAACTATTTTAATAGGTAACAGATGACATACAGTTGCAGAAGCATAATACTGCAGAGAACAAAAAATTGACTGAATTCATTAATTAACATTTCATTTCGCTATAGCTGTAAGGTAAGCTGTAATGGCTCTGGTTCATAGTAATTCTTAGTTTCACACGTCCAGGTAATCAGGCCTGAAAGCTCTATGACACAAGAAGCTGGAATTGAAACCAGCTTGCCCAATGTTTCTTGTCCAATTCTCTTTCGGGTGATACTTGGGTTTTTCATGTTATTGTCCGTGTCCCACAAAGAAGGGTTCTCCTCTGGTCCTGATACCCTTCGCTTTGGTTTTGGTTTTACCAGTCATGTTCTCTCTATTAACATTGCCCTGCACTTATCTTGTCTTTTTTCTGACAACTTATTGTTTTCCTGCCACTTGGATACCTGTTATGTACAGCTGCACATGCTTTTTCACATCTCACATACTCTGTAAAATACATTTATATTGTGTTTTCCTTTGCCACTCAGAGTATTACAAAATACTTATGTACCACTGGTAGTTAACAGTTTTAATATACTTCCATTTGGGTACAAGGTCAATAGTTACTCATTACATCCTGGTTAGTTAATCTACAATTTGTAGTTGTTTCAGCCTCTAATTAGACTGAAATCATTTGTTTGGTGGCATTTTTTTCAGTTAGAATATTTTGTGGGTTTTTTTCCTCTGTTTTAGTTATAAAGCATACTCACACATTTATTTTCTGCTGCAGTAGAATTCTGTATGTTAACTTGTTAACTGTGATTCACCCATTTATGACTTTACAGTGGTCACCATTAAAACAAGTAGGCAGAGGTGTCTGAGATATTATTTTTTGGGGTTTTTTTCTTTGTGCACTTTATAGCTTGGTTAATTCAGATTGCCTTCCTTGCCTGTAAATTCTCTTGTTTAGGGATCAACACTGAAAAATTTTCATCTTAGCCCACCAGGGCTCTAAAGAGTTAGTTTGAAAAAATGGTATCAGAAATAAAGATTACCTTACCTGTTCCTCTTCTTCTTTATATTTAGATCAAAATCTGAATTGAATTCTGATTATTCTTAGTTTTAATCTCATGTGGCACATGTATTGTTTATGGACAACACAGCTATCAGACAATTTTTTTGTCTTTTACAAAAACCATATTTTCTTGATAAACATACCACACCCCACCCCCTCCAGCCTTCCCCCACCCCCAACTGTGTAAAAAAAAGAAAATAAAAAGAACAGAGGTGTAAATTGATAGCACTAGACACATTTAGAACAAAAATTATTTCTGGGATCTAATAGTTTAGCAAGATGGCCTAGTAATACCATAGCATTTTGCAAGAGATTCAACTCATTAGTTGTATTGGCTGTGACGGAAATCTCTACTTCTGGATTTGAATTGCCATATTCATCTAGCGTTATCCTTGGGATACACCTCTTAAAAATTAGATTTTCAGAAAGTAGTATAATCGGTACATGATATAGATATAAATAGATATAGATATGTAACATAGCTCCATTAAAATACACAAGAGAAACACAGCACCAAGCATTTCAATGTCACTTCTAAATTTCAGAAGTGTTAATGACAAAAACAACCCTTTACTGACAGTGACAAAATCTCAGTAAATGCCATGACTTTTCCAAGGTTGCCACAAGCCAAATATAAAAAACAAGAACAAATTACAAACCTGAATAATTAACAGGGGAAATATGTACAGTAAACAACATGGAGCATAGTGATATTAAATACAATTTAGGAAATTGAAAGAGCAAAATTAAAAACTGCTGAGGCATAAAAGGAAAATTTCATATAGCTCCATGAATCAGAAAGACAATAATAATACACGGGTTGGTTTTTTCCCCCCAGTATTTAGTTTAAAGACTGTGGCCTTTTTATCAGACTGGGAAGAGCTAGTAGTCTGAGAAGCCTAGCTGTTGGAAGCTATGTTGGGTATACAAATGAAAGATATGACCTTTCATTTCAAACTTTGCCATGTTACTATTATACATTTACCATTCATTCAAAGACAAAGATTCATTCAATATTTCTTGGCAGAGTTTGCAATTAAGAAGCTTCCAACTCATCCTTTTCTTTTTTCTTGCCCTTGCCTATCACGCCACAAAAGGATATTTACCTTATAGAAAATAAGGTAATTTACATGGTAATTTACAGTACTTATTATAATTTACAGAATAAAGGCGCTCTACTTTTGCAAGCTTGAAAATATGGAGAAATTATATCTCTCTGAATCTCTTCTTCCAAGTAAACAGAAAGATGTGAAAGCAGGTATAAAGGTTTAAAAAGGTAATAGAAAAATCAAATATTAAACTGCCCGTGGACATTTATGCAGAAACTAAACTGAGTAAATTACGTGTTGCTGTAAGATTTGCTAAATACTTCATTGAGCATGTTTCGTCCTACTCTCCCTGAGCAACACCAGCCAACTATGGACGGATTCTCTGGGCAACAAAACTTCAGTATGATGAAAAAAGTATTTTACCTTACCAAATATCTGAGAATAGATGGTAATGAAAAAAGTATAGATACACTTGACAGTTACCATACTTTTATCACAGGTTGTTTCCATTCCAAACTTAATGGGAAGTCATGGCACTAAAGACAGTCAATTAAGTGGTTGCTCTGCTTTAACTCTATCATTTTTCCTTCTCAGTCTTTCATCTCTTGAACATGTTTCTTAAATATTAATTTTAAATTACAAAGTTAGCTCTTTAAGACAGCTACCATAATTCATTTTGTATTTGTCAAGATTTTTAAAGTGTCTAGAACAACAACATCATACTTTATAATTTTATAAAGTACCACAATTGTACATTAAATAATTGCTAAAACATTTTCCATTCTTAGTCTGCATCACATTATAACATTTAGGATAGAACTTTATTTTCTTTGAATTTTATGGTGACATTATGGTGACTTCATAATTGTGATCAGAGTTGTGATTTAGGATATTATTATTTTCAGTTATGTTATTGCATATTTTAACTTGCTGAGCATTTAATTTTAGTTTTATATTACACACATCTTCTAGCTTAAATAAATTCCTAAGATACTGCTGCATAAGAAGTATGAGTTACACTTTGACACACCTTGTTATTTATTCTACTTTTGAAAGATCTTATCCTATTATCCATGAACAGTTACAGTGTGTGTAAGTACATCAAGTCACTACTTCTGCTGTAAATAATGACGCAGTAACACAGTAACTCACTGAACTAACTCATAAGATCTAAGATACTAAGATTCTATTGACTTGTAAATTACCTAGCTAATAAATAGCAATTATGTCACACAAAACTGTAGTTAGAAGTTTCCATATAAGTCATCATAAAAAACTACTGTTTCATCCATTTCCAGATGATAAAAATGAAATAAAGTATCTGGAAAATCATGAATAGGTCAATTCATAGGTCACATCATACCTATGTTTAATCTTCTTTCTTAGTACTGATGAGTTCTGTTAGTAACCCTAAGCCCATCTTGTTCAGTGATGAGTGGCTGGAGAAACACATTAGTCTTTCTAGCTAATATGTAAGATTGGTAGATAAGAACTAGTCTATCTGAAGTCAATAGCAATATTCTGCCTTCTCCATTTTTTATAGTAACCCCTTCTCTTTACAGCAATTAGATGTATTCTGTTCTGTGCAGGTGAATAAATGGTACTGTATTTTTGTAAATCTTGATTATAACTATATTCCCAAAATTAGAAGTGAAAATAGAATATTGTAATACAGAATAGAATACAGTTCCCATTTAAGTTTTTAGAGATCCGAACCTCTTAATGCCATCACAAATCAATTCATCTGTGTTGATTCAAGAAATCCTAATATTGTAAATGATGCCCATTCCACAGATTATCAGGGGCCCTCAGCTTTATTGGAGATGTTGGTCAGAATAGGGAGTAGAGCATGATATCGTAGTAAAGCTCCTAATAACAGCAACATGTGAGAACTGTCCAGCAAAGCAATTGTGTCACTGTGGAGAATGTTATCAGGAGTGCACAAGGAAAGCTTGAGGAATAGTTGCCTGAGCAGAGAAATGTGGCTAGCGGCAATGTCTAGCAACGGGGAAGCAACTTGCCCAACAAGAGCAGCAGTAGCTTTCATTCGGCTTTGTTACACAGAAAGACCTGCCATTCCCAGACTGTGAACGACATTTAAGTGCAGCAGGGGAATGGAGTGGCTGGCCTAGCCATTGCTTGGCAATGTAAGTCAATATTTTTTGTTTGTTTGTTTTAGAAATTTTGTATTGCTTGTTTCGTGTTGTGGTCACAGCACCAAGCCTGACAGAGTTCAAGAAGCATTTGGACAATACTCTCCAACACATGGTGTGATTCTTGGGGTATTCTGTGCAGAGCCAGGAGCTGGACTCAATCCTTGCAGGCCCCTTCCAGCTCAGGGTAGGTATTCTGGGTCTCTGTGATTCTCTGTTAACATAGTAGGGAACAGCTCATGTTAACTACAGGAAGAAAGAAGTCCAGCAGAGATTTGAATACTATTTCTAATTTTTATTAGGAAAAATTATCTGATACAGAAGAAGACAGAAAAGAAAGTATATTTTTGCTAAAAGTTTATTACATTAATATCATTGATCTTAATAATATGGCAAGACAGTTTACTAAAAATACAATACATGAAAAAAAGTATTAAAAGCAGTTATGTTAACTCTATAACATTTAGATTTTTATTGCAGTTTTTTAGTAAGATTGCATTTTACTTTGACAAAAAGCTATGGGAAACTATATATTACTCTGAAATGGGAGGAGCCAGCGAAGACATACTAGAACAGAAGTAACTAGTATAAAACATGGTAATTTAAATATTGCCTTGTGGAATACATATGTCCATATTGAAAAGGTTTCTCTACTTATTCATACAGGATGAAGGAACTAAGGCTGATATAACTATTTTAAAATTTCTTCTAATTGTTTGATGTCTTTTATTCTAATGGGATCACAGCCTCAGTCATCATTCAGCAGCTGCTTTCTTTCAAGGGATTTTTACCTAAAATACATTTTTAAAAAATATTATAATTTTACTGCTCAATGAACCTTGCAATAACAACATTTTAGCATCTATCCACCATGGCAGATGGCAAACTAATGAGGCCTGCTGTAGCTGCATACTGATATCTTCTGTACACAACACTTCTGTGCTCCAAAGGGAGGTCAAAGAGTAACTTTTATTTATATTCTTTGTTGTATTTGATCGTTGAAAATCATAAGACAGATTATTAGAAAAAACACTTTTTGCACCTTTTAATTAGATTTGCTAATGTTTATTGCATGTAATCAACCTATAGAGCACAAAAAAGACACAGTCCATATTTGAGTATTCTTTAACTTGCATTGTTTAAAAAAGTAATATTACTACTCCAAAATGGTTTTTTTCCTTTTAAATAAAATTCACTTTATAATTAAAGCTAGAGATGTTTTTGTTATGCTCATATTTGTCTTTAAGAAAAAAATATATTTTAGTGTTTTTAGCTTACAAATTTTAAAGAAAAATACATACATAATATACTGCCTCTTTTTTTGTCTCAGGGCACTTTTGTTTCAAACCTCCACCCTTCAGGATTCCGTATTTTTTCTTAATGAAGATAACAGATAATGTTCATTAAATCTAGTGGAGGCTAATCTAGTACAACGTCATGTTTTACTGGGTTCATGAAAAACAAGGTGATGAAAAATCATGAGTCTGGTAATAAGTGCAATTGACTTGACCTCGGTCAAGGTATGCAATATAAATAGTTGATCTGCATTTCTTGACAGAGAGAAGAGAGCAGAGGAAATGTCAGACAGAGGAACTGACTCTTCTAGAAGGTTATTTATCCTACCCAGTTTAAAATAATACCTGAATCACACTTTGGAGTTGTTTTTCACCTAGAAGAAAAGCCTGTGCATATAACCAACATTCTACCTATAAAACCAGTTTACGTTGCTATTTTTTACATCAATTTTAGTAAGTTTTTCCGCTCAGAGGTATGTCCCAAACTACTTGAACCAAGAGCAGAATAAATAGTTCTGGATAAATAAAATTTTACCTTTAGTGTTTCACAATCTTTTCTAAATAAATTCCATGATCCTATTAATGATTGAAAGCTATCCATGAGAATCCGAGCAATCCCATCAAATTAGAGTCAAAGGTTAAAATATTGGAAAGTAAATTACTTTCAGGTATGTGGCCTGAAATAACATTGCAAGTAATCAAGGAAAGATGATAACAACTTTCCTTCCAAAGTGTTGTTCTTCACTGATTGCCAGTGCTGTGCTGTGTGTTACTGTGTCAATAACATATTACTGAGAATATCACATTTCACAAGAAAGAGAGTCTTGAAGTAATAAATTTTAAAACATTGGCAATCTGTATCTGACCTTCACATACACTTCAACTATCACTTTTCAGCTCTTCTGGCAAATTTCTTTTGTTATCGCTTGCTTACAGGAGATAGTTGTAGTCTTTGAGAAATACTGTCATTAACTCTTATCAGTATTCTTACAATATATTGAATAATTTTAATAGTTTTATTATAATTCAAATTTCAATATAGGTTTTCTCCCTGTAAATACTCTAGAGTCTAATGCTGCTTCCAGTGTGCTCATTTTACAGTCGTATAATGTCACTAATTTAATTACATTTAGTTTTGTTCGTATACCAGTATGAAAGGACTTGGAGATTATTGTAATATGATATTAAAAATAAATTTATTTTACATTTGCTTTTTGATTTAACACAGCTAGAAACATCTTGTCACAGCAGTAGGATTTCAAATATCACCTTCGCCTAAAGGCAAAATTTGGTAATTATATATACAGCATTGTGTCTTTCTTTAGTTTTTTTATAAGCTGCTCTACTTTTCTTTTGTGTGAGGAGTTGTTCTGAAATGTCCTGGCTGAAGTAGCTCATCACATAAGAAAATTAGCAAAGAGATGAAAATAAAGTAACAGACTGCTCGTTTGTCATCATTCCCTGGCAGACATAACAAAAAGTCTTTGAAAACCATATTCTCATCTTTACCATTTGCTTCAATCCACTGACCTTAGTAAAAGATACGGCAAATAGACTTCCTACAGAGCCAAAAATACTATTATTGTACAGTAGCTGTAAATATGTTTTATAGATATGCAAGTGATGAATTCCTTCCCCAAACAAAATTAGATGACTGAATCTTGCTTGTAGTGTAAGCTGGCTAGTCTTCAGCCACATCATCCTTTTTCTCTGTGCCTGGGTGCATATTCATAGATCTTAGAGCAGAGTTTAAGTGATTGCTTTCTTAAGTGGAACAGCACTACATACTAATTATTGCTAGTCTGACTTTCTGTGTTTATCCTACATATTATTTAAGAGATATTTAATATTTCTACTCAGCATGAGGGGCTTTTAAGAATGTCATTAAATACTGCATAATCTACTCATTATCTAAATAATTTGCCACAGAACACAAATTATAGTCAGAAGCTGCTCAGTCAGTGTATTTCTGGAAAAGTCATGCAGGGAATCCACATTAGAGAAGTGTTTGCATTTTATTAGGAAGGTGTGATTTTCTTTCAGCCTGTCATCTGAAAATATAGTATGAGTAGTAGTTATAAATTACAAAGTCATCTTGAATGCTGGTTGTCTGATAGTGATTCATTTAAAAATTTGCTTTTATATCTCTAGATGGTGCTATATGTTCCTCTATTAGTTAGAGAAGTATAAGAAATTTTAATGTAAAATAATACAAATCATAACTATGACAAAACAACTAGAATCATAACAATTATTGCGAAATAGCTTTTCCTGCACTTACTGTAGGCCATGAGGTGTTTTTTGCCAGGTGATTCTGCGCATGGGAAAATTAATCCTGTGCTGTATTAAACAAGAGTCACAAACAAGTGCCATAGAAAGAAAATACACATTTTTTGTAGAAAATATTGGGCTGCTTTCTTGTCAGAAGTAAACTGGAGAAGATCTTTTTTCATTCAGCCCTACTATATAGCAATATTTGTTGTTCTTACCATGCATTAGTGCATACATATTCCTTTTCTTGTATATTTGTTTTTAATTGAAAAACCCCATTCCTTTGTGCTAAACTGCCATATCACTGAGCTCCTTAATGGATAGACAATACATGAGGTTTGTAATAATTATACACTTATAATTTTTTAAAAATTCTGGAAAAGGTTTTGGTAAGTAGCACTTTTCCAATGGAATTAGACTGCTATGTAAATCAACAATTTTTGGCTACATTATAGGTATTTTATATTCCTTATCAGAAGCTTCAGAGTCATCATTGCATATTTCTGTTTGTATCATGTAATCTGAATCCAAAGAAAGTTTATAGATCTATAATCATATTAATTTGACTAAAGAAATTAATCCAGAAACATGTTCATGATCAGGGCTACTAATGGAATACTCTTTACTACCACACTAAATTTAAAAAGGAAAGAAGATAAAGAATGATAAGCTAGGGTTTAGCAAAATGAATGTATTTTGTCTTTCTATACCTGAACCCATATTATTTTTATCTTTAGTTCAAATAATAAGTGCAAAAGCACAAGGATGACTCTTGATTGCCCTCTACCTTTTTTAGGCACACCAGATGGAAGCTATCTGGTCATAGCTCATCCAATGTAGATTCTCTTTGCTGGTAGCTGATTTCAATTGTGTGGCTGATCTCAGTCCTTCATCTCCAGTCTTTCAACAAGCATATTTGCAACACCCCTTTACGGGAAATTAAATGGAGTTTAAAGCTGTCCAATATAAACTTCTGAGAGAGTAGTAGACAAGAGCAAACAAAGTGCTCATTTCAATGATGATTTTTAAAAAAGCTTTTGATGTCTTAAAATATAAGCCTAAACAACCTGTCCAAGAATGAAATAAATAATTCAAGAATGAAATATTGTGTTCACCAGATGTGGAGGATTTGGGGTCTTTTTTAAGTCACAAGAAAGAACAGATTTATTTGTAACTTTTCTTTCAGACCCATCCCTCAATGGACTCCCCTTCTTTAACTTACAGTGAAATTACCAACAGAAGCAGGAGAAATAACTAGAGACAAGTACTGAAGTGACCATATACAACTTAACTGACAGGCACAAGAAAGTAAACTCTTTTTTTTTTTTCCAAGACTGGAACAAATCTTTCGCAGAGGTGTCATAGGAATAGAACATCTTCTGGAAAGAATTGTACATTAACATTTGCATATCTTTATAGCAATACATACTCACATTTTCTAAAAGAGTTTTAACATAATTTTTGTAGAAAATAAATACTTTGATGTTCATGAAAGCAAACATTATATTGTGAATATTATGGATGTTCTTTGTCAAAAAACATAAAGGACACATTTTATGACTACAGCTGCATCCCATTCTTGGGATCTCTCCAGACTTTGCAAGATATTTTGGGTGTGAGTACAAAGCAAAATCAATATGTGCACTTTGGCTAAATCCCTGTGGAGGCTAAGAAAAGTGTCTCTACAATTTAGTCTTTGACAATTCAGGATGAAACAGAGAAACAGGGAAATCTTTTGTGAATGCCAGACATCACCAGATTTTGAACCTCTTTTTTTTTTTTTTAAGTGCTTTTTAATTCATACTTAGAATGTAGAAACCAGAAATTTCAGCCAATAGTCTGAGCTCATAAATGAAACATTTCTCCACCTGAGATTTTAAGAGCATGCTGTCGTGTGTTTTTAGGAAGGACAGCTGAGGAAAATGAGCGTGACACTTTTCCAAGTAAGAGTGCATATTCATGCAATTAAGCATAATCTTTTTTAGGACTTTTTGACACTTCATTTGCATATTTTAGTAAAACAGAATAAGATTAGGATAAAACAAAATCTTCCTTAGCTTTTTATATTGTTCCATAACATTAGATGTTAACCTGTCCTAATTCCTCTTGTAGCCTCTCCTTGCTGGTAGCATCTGTTAATATAAATCCCGTCTGTGAGCAGTCTACAGGGTTCCTAGCTTGGTCTGCCCTGTGACTTTTTTGTGGTAAGCAGAACAATGTATTATGAAAAAATAGAGAATGTAGGGACCGATCCAAATACCTGGGTTTGGTTTTTTTTTCCTATTGAGCTCAATGTGCTTTGAAATCAGCTTCTCTAGAGAATCCCTTGCAAAGCAATCTCCATGAATGTTCATCTGAATTTTTAAAGAAGTGCACTTAGCATAAATCCAGACTGTTTTGTTTCTTTTTTTGCAATGCACATCAAAAATGCTCTCAGAAATTTTTCCAGTGAAAACAGCTATAATCATATGTTGGAAAATATTCATTCTTTCTATTTGCATGAATAATTAAGTTTTGACTAGGCAAAGAAACATAATGGAGAGAGGAAAAGCATAAGAATGATTCTACCCTAATTGTTTGGTCATGCATTCATAGATAAGAAGTCTAATTTTTGCTCAGAAGAATATATGAGTAAATAATACAAAGCAATTTCAGAAAAATAGATAGTATACACGTCTTCACATCCTTCAAAGCTTTTTCAAAGCTGACATTATCTTTGTGACTAGTAAAATTCTTATTGTGGAGGAAATATAGCTTTAATATGTCTATGGTAGAATCATGTTGCAAATGAAGTTCCCCTATATACATTTTTGTGCCCTAAACCTCTGAATAAGAGGGGTACATTTTGCTTGTCTAGCTATATCTTCTGAGATAAATTTGTTTTAGGACATCAGTAGTTATTCTGTGGGAGCTAATACCAGCTTTTGTAATATCTGTTCAGAACCCTTAGGTCACTAATGGGCTTTCAGTGACTTCCTTTGATTTGCCTGCATCAACATGTAAACCACTGTACTTTCAGCTAAAATATGTGGCAGTCGATGGCTTACCAGAGTGAAGAGTCTAACCTGATGAGATTACACAGTGGTAAATTGGAGTTGAGATAGGTACCTTTTTACAAAGTCTTACTCAACATTAACTTCAGTTTTAAAAACACCTATGGCTTTTCCTATAGTTTCTGAAAGTTAGGATAGTTTCTGGAGTTTACTGTCTTCATTTTATGCTGACCTCAGATATCCAAGTCTTCTGAACTCCATTTGAGCTCATGAATTCTAACAAAGCGGAAAATTATCAACATAAACTGTCTTCAGGGTAAAGGTCTTTTCCGCATCCAACAAACACTTAGCTCTTTTGCTTACTAAGCTAACGACTGATTAAAGCCCTAGAAGACTCTGTTGAAATAGGCATTCCATGTCCAAGATATATGGGTCTAGCCTACTTTAAAATATCACTGTCTGTCTTTAATTGACTGAAGTGTACATATTTATGGAAACACAACTGTTTAATATCATTTTATATTTTCTCGGGTTTTATTTAAACTTAAACACAAGCATGTGCTTGAGATTATGAGTGCAGGGAATTATAGATTACATACTATTATAGATTATGTACTACTTGTCTGACCCAATTTTTGAAACCTGGAATTTAAATAAAAGTTTACTTTAAGATAGAGGTTTCAAATAAGTCATATAAGCCCTAAAAGTCTGTTTTTCCCTCTTAATTTACTGTGAACAGACTTAAAATAATATCTCAGGTAGAAACTTCTTTTCTTTACATATATCAAAATATCAATGGGTTCAATCCAGCTGCTGATAGACTGGCATAATTAAATACATAGGAAATAAGAAAATTTCAGAATGCATTTAATAAACTGAAATTTTGAGGTGTTTATTTATTATATCATCTTCAGGAACATTTTCACTCCAATGTTAGTACTAAAAGATAATAGGGTTGTTTTTATTGTCCATTTTTATCTGTGATAGTAGGTCAATATTAATATGCAGCTGTAGGAATTTTTGTTGTTCTGCATGGTATTCACACAGCTGTCACTGACATGAAAGAGATCTAGGAAGTCAACATACTGAATACTTCCATACTTTTCCTTCAACAGCAGTGAGTCTCACTTTTTTTCCTAACTTGTTCACTGTTATGAGATCACCTGAGTGCTTGTAGGATTTTCTCCCAGAAGAAAAAAATATTCATTACCAGTGGAGATTTTACTTTTTTTTTTGTAAAGAAAAATATTTTTACAAATATGCTGTATTAGATGAAAAAAATTGCATAAATTAACCATTTGTGGGGGGATAGATGTGGGGTTGGATTTAATGTCTGCTTTCACAAATAGCTTTATTTAGTCTGTAAGGATGTTTAGAATAGCCTTATTGTGATATTAATTCCTGTGTGATTTTTGTCTAGGTCAATTTTCATAAAATTATGTGGAAATGCATAATATGTAATATTCATACAATTACTGTTAGAGATAACAGCTGTAGCCTTCTCAATGTCAGTTTGACAGCAAAACTGTTGTGATGGTGTTTGGATGTTGCCGTAAAAATTACAACTTTTTTTTCATAATAACCTGAATCCTAACTTCTCCCATATTAGCTCACATGAGAAATAAGAAGTCCCAGTATAGTATTGTGATACCTACTTCTGTATTTCTGGTGCTTCCTAATGAGCTAAAGGTAGACTTGCAGATGAAAAATAATTGTATGGAAACTGATTTTTGCACCAGTTTATTATCATGGACAATTCAGACTATAGCTCTTATCAGTAAAGTCTCTCTGTTTCTGAGAGAAATATCAAATATCCTGTATTGGGCTGACTTGCCAAAGTTATGGAGGAGGTGAGATACAGAGGTTGTTTCTGTGAGAAGATGCAGAAGCTGCTCCCCATGGTGGACAGGGCAGCTCCAGGCAGCCTTAAGGACACACCATGGACCAAACCTGAGCCCATCTGTGGCTCTGGTTGCAGGTGTGTGATAACTTACCTCAGAAAGGTTAAAAACCACTGCACAGAAGCTGTGAAAAAAAGTGAGAAAATATGAGAGAAACAGCCCTGCAGACACCCCAATCAGTGAAAAACAAGAAGAGGAAGTGCTCCAGCCACCAGAGCTGAGATTCCCCTACAGCCAATGGTGAAGACCATGGTGACACAGGTTGTCGTCCTGTGGCCCAAAGAGATCCAGTGTAGGTAGACAAGGGGACACACCTAAAGTCATATAAACAGATTTATTGTAGCCCATGCTACTTAAAAACTTGCAAATTTTCTCCCTTCAAGGTGAACATCTCTCCACAGAGCCAAGAAAGGAACCATGATTTTACATCTTCTTTGTCTCCCATTTTTGCAGATGCTGATATAAATTAGGGCTGAACAAGACCCCATGAGCACAACTAACATATTTTTAGTCATAAACCCTGGTATCTCAAGTTCATTTCACTTCTCCTTTATATTCACACAGTAGCCAGGCAAAATTCATTTGTTTAGATGCATGAGCAGAATGTATGAATTATCAAACTCCTGTACATTTTAAGGTCATCATATTCACCTAATTATTACTCTATCATACTATGCACCAGCTGAGGAGACTGTAAACACAGTCTTTCTGATCCAAATATTGTTAGATCAAATTCATTTTTATTAGGATGGCAATGTCGTAACTGTGAGCAGAATTCACCTCACTGTGGTTTCCTGAGAGACAATTAATAAACAAAAGCTAGTTGCCTCTTTTCATACAGCTGCTTCTCAGTTAGAGGTGTTGTTTAGGCGAGCTTACTGTTTCTTTTCTCAGCATCTGGACCTATGACAGAAGTTCATAGGGATATAATTGAGGTCTTCACATGCCAAAGAGTGAATGAAAAACTCATGAAACATTACCAAGTAGTGTTTAGGGGCTAAGTTTTAAAGAAAGTCCTGCCAGGAATTGAGGAAATGATGCAAAGTCTGGAACTGGTAAATACCTTTGGGATATTTTAAGAGAACCAGACAGATGCTCAGGAAACTGAAAAAAATACCAGCTTAGTAATTAGTTCTTATTCCTGAAGAGAAGTTGAATTTGGGACCAATTTGAAATGAGGTGCAAAGGAGCATAGAGTATATCTTATTCTTCAAAATATACTTGCAAGAAAGCTCAGCTGTCATGCCACATTAAACAAGTTTTTATTATGTGCAGAAAACTGAAAGTACGAAGCCATTACATGTACTAGCAACTTCTGCTGTACACTTTACAAGAGCAGACCATCAGAATGCACATTGGTTATAGGGTTTTTATAGATGCTATATTCCAATGTTTTCCCTGTTACAATATTCCATGAATGTAAAATTTCACGTAACCATTTAGGTTGTGGCACAACACTTGAAAAAAATGTAGTAAAAGCATAGTTTTGGTGGGTGAGACATATGGCCGTTTTTGTTCATAACATAGAAAATCTTTACACTCTGAATTTTCCTGCTCATTCATTAGACTTTTTCAATTATCACAACATGGTCAAAAGGTGATGGAGTTGCAATTCATAAAGAATTAGTTACCTTCATGAGGAATGAAGTCTAGTGATTGAAGCAGGTCTTCTGGGATAGATTTCACTGTTGGAAAAAATCATATGGAGAAGAGCACAGTGCACTTTTTTAATTTTGTGGAAAAAGAATATTGGAAAGTTGTCCTGTTCCTTGTAAATATTTGCCCACTTGTAAATAGAGTTGAACAGTATTATTTAAACTACTTAGGGTGGTTCTTTAATGTACAGCTAAGGTAAAATTTAATGTCAGAATACTATACTTCCACAGGGTCACGGAGTCTTTGAGATTGGAAAACGCCTCTGGAGATCACCTAGTCCAACACCTTTTCTTGAAGCAGGGTCACCTAGAGTAAATGGTTTATGTCTATGTCCAGTAAGGGTGTCCACATCTCCAGGAATGCACACTTCACAACTTCTCCAAGCAAGCTGTTCAAGCATGTTATCACCTTTGCAGAATTTTTTTAGTTTCATATAAATGGAATTTCCTGTATTTTCATTAGTATACACTGCCTCTGTCTTTTCAATAAGTACCATTCAAGGAAGTTTGATTTCCTCATCTTTATTCCTAACCATTGAGTATTAATAAAATCTGATAAGATATCCCTAAATGACATCTTCCTAAGGCTGAATAGATCTAGCTTTCTCAGCCTTTCCTTGTATGTCACATGCTCCAAAACCTTGACCATATTTGTGGCCTTTTATTAATTTATTCTGCATATCCATGTCTCTTTTGTACTGGGAAGCGCAGAACAGCATCCAGCAATCCAGATGTGTCTCACCAGTGCTGAGCAGAGGAGGGATCACCTCCTTTAAGGTGCTGGCAACATTTCTGCTGATGCAGCTGTTCTCTTCTCTGATGCAAGAGCAAATGGTTAATTCAGCGAGTAACAGAGCACATGGCAAGATTTCTGATCAGGTGCAGAATGTTGCATGTCATCAAATCATAAAATGGCCTGGGATCTTGAAAGATCATCCTGTCCAATCTTTTGTGGTAAGGACAGCCTTCTGTCTGATGAGATTATCTACCTGCCTTGACAACCTCCAATGATTTCCCTGTGTTGAACTTGATGATACTATTCTCTGGCCATTTCTTCAGTTTGTCAAGATCCTTCTAAATGGCTGAACAAACATCTGATTAGTCATTAACTCCTTCTTGTGTTGCATTGCTTTCAAACTTTCTGAGGCTGCACTCAGTCACTGAGGTCATTCATGAAGCTTGAAGCTTCACCCATTCATTGGGAGCCAGTATTGACTCCTAGGACATGCTGCTGGTGACTAGCCTCCATCTGAACTTCATGGTGCTAATTATAATTCTTTTAAATCTGGCAGTTCAACTAGTTTTAAGTCCACATTGTCCACTTATCTGGTTCATATTTCACCCTCTGGTGCTAGATTCCCTTCTCTGCTGGTATCCTATTTCACACTTTTTTTTTCCTAGAATTGTAATATATAAACAACAGAATTGAAATCAAGAAACTTCAGAGTTTGCTGACACAGAGGGCACTAAAATTCATTGGACTGAACAAAATCATGTGCATTTTCCATAAATTCAAGAAAATATGCTTTCACTTCTTTTTTTTCTTTCTGGGCAGCTCAGCTGCCCAGAGTTTTGTGCTCAAGCTCTGCTAAGATCCAGAAATTATATGGTGTAGCACTAACTGTCTCTGGGGTATAAAGTCTATTAGATGCAAAGCAGCTTCAATATTCATGGACAGAATATTGAATCAAACACTCATGAATTCAGCTATAGGACCTGTCCTTTTAATGTTGTTTGAAAGTATGAAGGTAGTTACTTCTGACTTTATACATCATCTGCTTATTACAACTGCCCTGAAAATAGTCTACTGACTGGAACACTTGGAGAGTTTAGGTTCAGTGCTTTAGAAGATGCAGATTCAAATTTGCTACTGTCTCTTCTCTAGGCAAAGATTGGCTAATATGTCCTTCATATACATCTAAAAAAGATTAATTCTATGTTCTCTGTGATGGGAGAGCTTTGGCAGGATATATTAAAAGTGCCTTCATTCCAACTTAGTCAGGGATTACTCTAGACCAGAATGCAGAAGTGACAACTTGCCATATGTGTTGGATGTGAGCCTTACCTGTATACAGAAATGGAGGATCACCTCCAGCCACATTTTAAAATAAATTGCAATTACTGACTCTTTCTTAAAAAAAGATAAAAAGAAGCAAACAATAACCAAAAGAAGCAGAACATGAGGTTTTCTGCTTGAATATACACATTTTCTATAAATTCTGAGGGTTTGGTTCTGGACATATGGAATTTTAAATGTATCTAAATCCTTACTATTTTCCACCTGATGAGATGCATGTGTTTTCAAAAGCCTATGTGCAACACCACTTCTACTGCTGTGGTGTAGTAGCACTGACTTGGTAATCAAGTTTGACAAAACCAGGTTGGAAATAAGTAAGAGACTATCTGCCTAATATCATATTAGTATTGTATCATTATTTTGTATTTTATTTTGTTTGATTATTGACTTAATATAAAATGCATTTTTTAATAGCAGATATATTTTGTTTGAGGATTACATCAAAAGTGAATTTGAACTCTAGCTTAAAAGACAATCACATTCACCCAAAATGAATAGGATTAAAGAATGATACAATTATACAGGGTCTTTCTCAACAGTTCTGATAAATAGATCAGTGAGGTTCGATATTGTCACAGAGTAGGGAAAAATAAAGAAATTTCACACATTAACTGTGTATTCATAAAGAAAGTATAATTATCAAAAAAAATTTTAAAAATGAGAGGAGTTCAGAAAATTGAAATAGCTTTTCTGCCATATAATTCCTGTTTGCCTTTACCTTACAACCAGTGGATCTGGTTTTCTAAAAAATAAAAGGGTTTTTATTTATTTTTTTTCTTTCCTGAGGAAACTTAATAGATAATTTATAGAAACATAACACATTTGGGTTAGAAGGCACCTTTAAGATCATCTACTTTCAGCCCTCCTGCTATGGACAGGGACATCTTCCATTGGACCAAGTTGGTAAAAGCCCAATCCAACAGGGCCTTGAACACTTCTCCAGGGATGGGACATCCACAACTTCTCTGGCAACCTGGTTCAGTGTTTAACCACCCCCACGGTAAAGAATTCCTTCATTTCATCTGTTATAAACCTACTCCCTTTCAGCTTAAAGCCTTGTGCTGTCACTACATGCCCTGATAAAAAGTCCTTCTCCAGTTTTCCTCTAGGTCCCTTTTGGAGCTGGAAAGCTGCTCTAAGGTCTCCCCAAAGCCTTCTCTTCTCCAAGCTAAACAACTCCAGCTCTCTCAGCCTGTCTTCATAGGAGAGGTGTTCCAGCCCTCTGTTCATTTCCATGGCCCTCCTCCGGACTCACTCCAAGAGGTCCCTGTCCTTCATTTGTTGGAGGTGCCAAAGCTGGATGCAGGACTCCAATTGGTGCCTCCCTGAGCAGAATACAGGGGACCAATCACCTTCCTTGACCTGAATGATACCTTTCTTTTAATGCAGCCCAGGACACAGGTAGTCTTCTGGGCTGCAGGCACACACTGCTGCCTCATGACCAGTTTTTGATCCACCAGTATCCCCATTCGCCAGGGTCAATCTCAGTTCATTCGTCTGTCCGTACCCCGGGAAAGCCAAGACCCTTGTCCTGGGTCTTCACTGATCGGCCCTGCTGGATCAGAGGGCAATTTGACTGACTTATTCAGGAACACACACCAAAAGCATAAGTGACCTCTTAGCAAATATCCACGCTTTATTCAACTATGTTACCCACTGCCAGTGACTTAGTTCTCTTTATTAATTGTGCATCTTAAGTTTCCTTAGGTGTTCTCCAACCTAACCCTTTAGGACTTTACCTAAAGGGGGTCAGTTCTTCATTCTTCCAATCCTTGTATTTTCAGGGATATAGCTATATATTCTATGGCTCTAAAGAGTGGCTGTACTCCAAGCACACCTTGTACAAAATCCAAGTAGAAAACAACAGGAAAATAAACATCAAGATGTCTGCACACCATAGGCTGTACAGCACCTTTAACCTAACAGCTTCCCCCAGAAAGCTGTTTTTCTTCTCCCTCTTGAATAACCTCATCCTCTATTTCTGCCAACTGGTTGTACAATTACAATTAAGGTTGTTAGTCTCTGCCTACCTGAAATAATTGCAGGGTAATTATCCTTACCATACTGAACATGAAGTGCCTGGATCAAAGAAAAAGTTGCCTATGCTTAGAGAGACAAAAGACAAAAGGACAAATGAATAAGCAAGAGCCTTCTTGTCCATATGAAGTGAATAACTTTGGACTAGGCCTACTAGAAGATGAGCAGCCTCACATCCTGAGATCGCAAGTATGTAACTTTTTAATGCTTACCTCTGAAAATGGATAATAGAGACCTATGATAGGTGTATGGGTTTCTTAGATTATGGCTGGCAAGAAGTAAACACAACAGCTGAGCATTCTTAGATTCCAGCAAGTGATATGGTGAACAGGAACTCACCCACAGCTGTAAAGCAAGAAGTGTCACACTCTATGTTGACTCATCCTGAGGCTGTAACTTCAGTCAACTGGCCTTAACAGCTTCAAGTGCTATCCTAAATACAGTGTTCATGTTTCTTTTAAGATAAGAGTGATGGGTTCTAGTGTTTAGTTCATTCACCCTGGATATGTAGTTGCTATCTGGAAAGTTTAAAATTCCATTTTCAACCTCACAATAACATGCCTTAACAACTACATTGCAGGTTATGTTGGTAACCATTTACAGCTGTTCTTTATCTCGCTTCTTGAAGCCTTGCCATGGCGACAAATACAATGAAACAAGATTCATCCAGGATTGGAAAAAAGAGAAAGGTAAAGAAGCTATTCATCTGAAGGGCAGAGACTTCAATCTAAGTCTGTGCATTCTGCATTAAACAGTCACTGAATAAAATACAAATACGTTTCAGGTTTCAAGGCTGAAATGGAATATTTCTCTGTCCTATGCATGGAGAGACTGTAATTAAGATTTTTTCTTCCTAGGACAATAAAACCTGAATTGTTCTTACTTGTATATAACACAGCTTTAGCAGACATGTTTTTTGAGTATATCTGATCCATCCTAATCTAAAATACTGTGGGGAGGGGCAGACACAACATTCTAGATAAACAGAAATGGGAGCAAACATTTGTCAAGATAAGATAAAAATTGGGGTCACACTGTGTTAGGTCAATAAATTAATTCCTAAAAGATTGTTTCTAAAAGAGTAATATCTTTTCTTTCAGGGTGGTAGCTTTCTAGATGCTGGTTTTTGAAATATTTCTGTCTCAAAAACTAGTTTTCAGTTAATGGAGATGACATGTTGAATCTGAAATTTGAGCAACAAACGGTTGAAGATAAAATTGAAGGTCTGTCCTTAATTTTTTATTTTGAATGATTCTAGATCTTTATCACCATTTATAGATGCTCTTTGTGAGGCACTTTAATGTTCCCAGTATTGCGTGTACACCGCTGTACAAGGTTTTGTGACGAGTACTGAGTGAACAAGACACTTCTTTTACGCACAGTTTTGATAAAATTTAGGCCATCTCTATCAAAGTCCTTTATCCATACTATATTATAACACCTGTGATTTAAGTTAACTTGTTTGACTTTAAATTACAGTTAAGCAGAAGAAGACCTCAAATAGCAAGGCAAAGGCCTCAGAAGGCAAGCAACATCAAGATTATGGGTAGCTTCTTCAGTTCCTAAGGATCTGGATACAAACTGTATATGGCAGACGCAGAACCCTTCCTCTCTTGTCCTCCTCAAGATAAGCTGGTGTAAAAAGCCTCCAAGTCAAAAACTCCAAGTACTCAACAAGGACATGAATTATCTTCAGATTCACTCACCAATCTAAGCAAATCCTAAATCCATTGTCTGAGCTAGCTTTTAGTCAAATTGGACATGAGGCAGCAGTGGGCACCTGCTGCCCAGGAAGCCACTTGTGTCCAGGGCTGTTTCAAAAGAAGTGCGGCGAGAAGGTCAAGGAAGGGGATTCTCTCGCTCTAGAGAAGGGCCACAAAAATAATCTGAGGACTGAAGCACCTCTTATATGAGGACGAGAGAGCTGGGGTTTTTCAATCTGGAGAAGAGAAGGCTTCAGGGATGCCTTATATCAGCTTTCCAGTTCCAAAAGGAGCCTGTAAGAAAATTGTAGAGGGACTTTTTACCAGGCCTTGTAGTGACAGAACAAGAGACAAGGGTTTAAAAATGAAAGAGGGTAGATTTTGATTGGACCCAAAGAAGAAATTAATCATGAAAAGGTCAGGGAATCATAGACAGATTACCCAGAGAAGCTGTTGACTTCCCCACCACTGGAAGTGTTCAAGGTCACACTGGGGCTTTGAGGTATATAATGTAAAAGATGTCCCAGCCCATGGCAAAGGGGTAGAACAGGATGATCTTTGATGGTCCTTTCCAGCCAAAACCATTCTATACCCTATAGCATTTTTTAAAATGGACCTTTTTCATAATTTTGGTCCTGATAGGTCTAAGCTTCATGACATATTTAAGCAGTTTGATGCCTATCAAAACTAAACCCTACTGTGGAAGAAGTTTAATTCCATAAAGGTTAATAAAAAGGAATGTAAGCACCCCTAGTATTAGGTAGTGAGTGACATCGGGATTTTAGAACACAACTCTGGACATAGAAAAAAAAATTGTTTAAATCTCTTACTGGATTTGGCTATTTATATCTATGTAAATTGCAGGGACATGCAAAATACCCAGGCAGCTTTGGTGAAAGCAGTATGAAAGTAGAACAGCACAGCCCCTGCCAGTTTGTTTCAATGCCAGAACTCCAAACTCTGAGTTCAATCCTCTGGTATTTCTTCCAGTAAAATTTCTAAACTGTGTACTTAATAATACTGAGTTTAAAATATTTTGTGGCAATAACTATTTCTATTGCAGTCCAAACACTGAAGGACTTTTTGTGATTACGGTCACACAGCAATAAAACTTTCACCACTGCTGTCATAGAGCTCTTAAAAAAATTCAAGCCAGCTACTTATCATTCAGTTCTTTGACTGGAAAACCATTAAACAAAAAAGAGAAACATGAGCAGGAAGAAGGAGCTATTCCAAATGCTCTTGCATGATCTCCTTTGCCAGGGAAATGACTCTTTGGCTTCTGTGTACTTGGCTTGCTGGTTCATTGCAGCTTTCATTTCTATACAATGAATAGTGTTCCACTGTGCTATGTGGAAATGGAAAAAAATAAAAAAATGTAAAAAGCCGGCTTTTTAATAAATATAAAATGAAAAATTTTAAAACTTATAAAAGAAATCACATTAGGATCTGATTAGGATTCTGCTGAAATTACTGATTTTTAATTCAATATTTGTCTCCATGTGCTGTGCATTTCTGAGAAGTCAACAAGGGAGATAATGTGAAATGCCTACAACACATACAAAGTTAATCAAACACTGGTGTCCTATGTATTTTAAATACAAATGTCTGGAAGGCTCATGTTTGTGTGGCAACAGGAGCCTCCACAAATATAATAGCTTTTATTAACTTTGCTCCTCTTTTCTCAAAGTATATATTCCCCCTCCCAACCATTTATCCTAAAATAAAATTTTTAAAAGGCAAGAAAAAAATTAATGTGCGTTGCTAAGTGTGTGAACAGGTGATTCCGTACTGATTCCACATCATGTTCAGAAAATCCAACTGGTAAATACTAATAATAGAACACTGGGATAAATATAGAATTCATCTAATCAATCAGGAAATTCTGATTATATTATGTTCCCCTCTCCTTGACTTCTTGTCAGTTTCCATCCATTCCTCCCTCTCCTCCTCCTTTCCTACATCCATCTGCTTTCTCTTCCTCCTTCTCTTCATTCTTCTTTGGAAGTTTTAAAGGGAAAGAAGGAAACAAGGAAAGAAAACCTGCCAGCCATGTCCTGGGCGACATCAAAGAGGGATGGATGGCAGGTGGTTAAGGGAGGTGGTTCTTCTCTACTCTGCCCTCATGGGACACCGGCTGGACTTCCGCATCCAGCTCTGGGACCCCCAGCATAAGAAGGACATGGACCTGCTGGAGTGGGTCAAGAGAAGGGCCATGAAGATGATGAGAGGGCTGAAGTACCTCTCCTATGAAGATAGGCTGAGAGAGCTGGGGTTGCTCAGGCTGGACAACAGAAGGAGAGACCTTTTAGCAGCTTCCAGTACCTAAAAAGAGCTTATAAATAGTATCTTTTTACATGGGCAGACAGTGCTAGGGCAAGGGGGAACCATTTTAAATTAAAAAAAGGGGAGCAGGTTTCTCAGAGAAGTTGTGGATGCCCCAGCCCTGGAGGTATTGAGGGCCAGGCTGGAGGGGACCCTGAGCAACCTGGTCTAGTGGCTGGCATTCCTGCCACCATATCTGACAATTGTTTTCTTGAGGACTTAAGTGACAGTTAGTTTACGCTTTTCTCCTCTTTTACTAGTGTGATTAAACAAGATTACTGAATAGCTAGTGTCTCAAGTTTTCTTCATGTTATATATGCTTTTTCAAAGGGAAAAAAAAATATCCTTACAGCCTGAGGGGTTTAATATTATATAATACTCAGAACCTTCTGCAAACATAGGACATTTTAAATCTCTTTGGTAAAAAAGGAGAGACACACAAAAGCCCTTTTAAAGACTGTATGTAAAGCAATGTAAACATGGGGATTGTTACATCCCTTCTGCAAAAATTAATTCATTAAAAACCAACATTTTATTAGCTATAGAAATAATTGTATCTACTCTATTCATTTAAAACTCTCTTTGTTGAGTCATTAATTTTATTGTATATAGTTGACTTTTTCCTCTCCAGAATACCAGGGAAGACTCATGCCATGAAAATATAACTTCGTTTATTTCAGTAAATATGTGCTGTGTTCTGTGCAAAATGTAAAACGTGTAAAAATACTGGCATAAACTATCAGTGAAGGAGAATGTATTAATAACAGAATAGGAGACAAATATCCTTTTTTATTGCTGTATAGAATCTAAACTATTTTTTCCCCCTGAATAAAAACAAAAACTTTGTTTTTCAAAGAATTTACCCACTACCCTTATTCTTAATTTCATAAATGATCCTTCTGCGCTACGGAATATTTGCCAGATGTAGTACCTGGATTGCAGCAGTGATTCATTCTAAACTCTTGAAGAGAATTTAAACTCACATCATTTATCTGCCTACAAAATTATTTAAATACTAGATTATACACTTTCTCTGCTTGTCAGTGCTGTGGCATGTTGACACACATGTGATCAGTGCTTTGCTAAGTGTATAGAAATTTCTAATTGCAAGTGGTGAAACTTCAGTGTCTCTGTGCTGAACAGTTTCTAACTCACAAATGCAGCATAGCTCATCATTAAAAAAAATAATCCATTGGTGGAGTTTTCCAAGATTTGTAATGCTAGCTTTAATTGATGGTATATGGTAGGTGAAGTGCAACTGAAGGAACAGATTCTAAATAGCTAAATCCTGTTAAGAATAAATAACTATAGCATTTGGTTACAATTTCATGTATCCAAGATATATAAGAAGTAAGAAAAAAAATCAAGCATTCAAAATGTATGTGGTTTATTGAGGTAATAAAGTCTAGAGACAGTTAAAAAGTTGATTGCTTTTGAGGTACTGGTAGAACGAAGTCCTGGGAGTGGCATAAATAGAAGTACAAGTTAAAAGGTAAATATTGTTTGTTTTGGTATGGTTTGGTTGGTTTTTTGGTTAGTAAATGAACAGATTTTGTGGTCTTTACCTTTTACAATTGCTAAAATAAACATAGCAGTTATGATTGCAGTGAACTTTATGTTGGCACACATTTTTTGACACCTTTATTTCATAGCACCTTGTTGGGAAAATGACCTGATTCTTTCCATATGTGAAAAACTACCCTTCAGTCTCCTTTTAGTCTTTACTTTGGTCCACTAGAAATGAATCTAGTCTATGACTGATAAATGCATACTAACATTTTGTTCTAACTCTGTAGATGAGATGACAGTAAAGGTGCTTGTTAGTGCAACTAAAAATATCCTCCAACAGAATGGGAAAATTAGTTTTGTATTTCCTCTTCTGTTATTGTCAGAGCACTCTGTAGCTATTTGTGTACTTCCGAGATTTTTTTTTAATAGAAAGTTGAATCTATGTGTCCATAACCTCAGTAATTTCAGAATTCTGAAGAACTAACTTGCTAACAAGTTTCAGAAAATAAGTGTCTATATAAAAGGAATGATTTGTACCAACAAAATGTAGGATTTCTAATTTTACTTAGTGGTCTGTCCTAAAAACTAGGTAAACTGTGAAATAACTCTCGTCTCATTTGGGAGCAAAACATCTCTTTACAAGAATCATTGACATATACAAGCAGGCTGTTAGAGGATAATGCATATCGCTGCAGCCCAAATCCAATAGAACCAAAGGATTCATATGAAAATAAGAGTATAATGTGCAAATAAAATAGCATAATAAAGATATATCAAAGTCATCCTTAATACAGAAGATCTATCAGTTGTCTCTAAAAACCACACTAGGGGATATAGATCAACTTAGTATACACACAAAATCCTGTTTCGTAGTCCTAAAACCCCTACCACCTGCCAGAACCACCCTGAAGCCACAAAGCAATAAACAGTCCTAGAATGACTTTGTCTGCTTTTAGCAGAATCTTTGTTCTTTTTAAACTCCCAAACTGAGCAAACTGCAATAACGGTATGTGTTGTCCCTGTACTTTGACAGCATGTGTTCTCCATGGAAAACATTTTTTTTTTAAATATGAAAGGTTGTCATTTAAATAGGGATGACCATCCTATTTATTCTAAAAAAAGTGAGGAAACGGATCTTTGGTCTTTAACAAATATAATTCATACTCAAAATTTCAGGGATTTTTTCCCCTTAAAGTATTCTAAACTTCCATTCATTCATTTGTTCATTTATATGGACACTTAGGCACAATGTGTCAAGATATCCGTGATTTAGATTTTAAAAAGAATATTTCTAGACTATCCCCAACTAAATTTTACAAATAAATAACTAAAAAAAAATTGAAAAGGAAAATAATACATTCTTCAACTGCAACAGAAAAGGGAATAATAAAGACCACAAACAGTGACTAAAGATAAAAGAAAATAGAAATTGCCAAATTCCCGGTAGAAAAAAGTTTTTGCACTCTTTTGCCACACTGGAAATAATCAACAAGAAGAAGCACATTTTTAAAAGATTATTTTGCTTCTGTGATGTTAACTAAACAAAATTTTACATGTAATTCTTTTTTCCTTCACTTATGTGAATAAGGTGTAGTCTAGATTTTCTACCAATTCCATTAGTAAGATGGAAGAGGATGCATGAATTTCTGTCCAATTTTGTACCACTTTTGCATTTTATTTTTGGTCTGTTTCTTTGAGAGTTATATATGTCATAAAGATGCTCTTCTCATGCTTGCTTGTCTTACATTTATGTACCTCACTCTTTAGGATTTGTCTGCATTATGCTAGACAATTTGGAATGAACATTAATAAATCTATTCATAGAATATCTCAAAGAAACATAAACAAGATACATGTAAAGATATTTTTATTATTCTGTTTTATATTTTTTTCCTTCCACTCTTCTGATAAAATATAAGTAATACCCTTAAAATAATCTGAAGTATGGCTCCTCTTAGGTCGCTAATTTTATCATTATATTTCTCTGAATTTATGCTATGCTTTGTGGGATATTTTGGGTATAAATCTTACAGTATCCTGTAGTACACAATAGCTGTCTAATTGATAATATATTTAATATTTTCTAGAGCCTTGGACAAACTGGAGAAATTAGGAAAGCTTCTGTAAGAATGAACAAGTTTTTAAAAATTGGCTTGTTTTATTCTGCAATGACTTGTTAGGTTAATGAAGAAGAACATTTATGAGAAGTGTTCCAGTAGTGAAATCCATTAATCACTTGCAAAAATGTTGCATGTATGATCTTTTTCCATTCTTTCATGATCAGAAAAATAACAACAGTATATTTGAAACTGGGAGAAAGTCTAATATCCTAGATCTTTGTTAGCAGAATGGAGAGAAGGCTTGATCAGATTACCTGATACTGTTTAATTATCCTATGCACTTATTTAATTATCTAGTGCTTTCTTAAAATTCAGAAATAATTTATGAAGTGACTGGTTTTTGCAGATTATGACAAATGAACCACTTCTAAGGCCAGAAGGGAATATTAAATCATTTCTTTTGACTTCCTATATAGTGTAGGTCATAGAATCACTCTCATATTTATCTTTACCCTTTATGTTTGAGCTTAAAATCCCTTTCAAGAACGCATCCAGTCTTGACTTGAAGATTTCAGTACCAGATTTCCCTTTGGTAATTGGAGAAAAATTCATTCATTACTTAAAATAAAACACTTTTTGTGAATCTGCTCCACTGATTTCTATTATCTCATATTTACTATGGGTGTTGGCTTTTTTTTATCACTAATGTGGACAACAACATGACCTACATGTATTTGGCTTTGGCTGATTAATTTATATATTCCATAAGCGAAAAGTAACTCTTTTCAGGAAGAACTATCTTGCTTACAGGTTTGTTCTGTTTTGTTTTAAAAATATTATCACTCCAAAACGCTAAATAATTAATATATTGTGTTCTCAATGTATAACTTTTTTTATCCATTTGATCCCAGCATCAGGGACTTGGATTTGGCATTCTTCTGTGAGCATCAAGGGACTGCTAAACCTGTGATAAAAGTAGAAAGAGCAAGACTCTCTGGTGTAGTGAAATGAAAATGTGTGCTCCCTACCACAAATTGGGCTAAACAATGTCCCTTGTTATGAATTGCACAAAGTGAGAGAGATTAGTCTCATGAGGGAGCAGAAAGTGCAGCCTGTTCCATGAGGGAAGATGAGATGGGAACCAAAGATGAAAACAGCTGGGCAAAGCAGCAATCTCACTGGTACGGAGTCAACAAGGTGCACTGGAAAAAGCTTCTGAAATGATGGTCAAATGGAGACACAGAAGCTTAATTTCACCAGTCATAGCAGCATCCAGAATGCTGAACTCTAACCCTGCCTCAGTTTGCTACATCTTACCTTTTTCAGTTAAACTCCTATTCTCAAAGTTCTTCCAGCATTTGATATCTGAATATTTTTTGCTTGGAAAAATTAAGACTACTGTTTATGTGAACACAATGTCCTTAAAGTTTGTCTAAAGCTGTCTCTTATGGAGAAATGTTGAAAGCTTTCTGTGACTTCTTGCTCCATTTTGGAATAAACCAATTGCACAATTTCAGCAATAAAAAATATAAAGTCATGACCTTGAGTAAGTGGGGTGGAGTAGTTTCATTCACATGCATAAATCTGTTTCACTGGAAAATATGTACTTCAGAGAAATTTGCACTTGTCAGAAACACAGCCAATGTGTGAGTGTACAAGTACAGTGTAGATGATCAAGCGAGTCTTTAAGGACTGTCTTTTCTAATATAGCAAAGTACATGTACAATTGAATAATGAATTTGATCTACTGACGACTACACTTCTGGTCGGTGCAGTGTTCAATGTAACTGTGCCTGGCAGCAGAAAATGCACAGAAGAGACAGATGAGTGTTTAATAGGAAACAACTGAGACCATCTTTTTCCAGAGAGAATTGTAAATTCTCTAGGCTTGGTTTTGTTTCCCGACAGCAGTATAGCCAAACCATATTTCATATATACCAATATGTCTTTATTTAAGGATACCGGTAGCATTTTTATGAAACATTCCCAATGTGGTCAACCACTATTGATTCTACCATCTTTTCTCCATCAAAACTCAACCCTAGATCTAGAACTGCTAAGTCTCGAATAAAAGTTTATTCATGAAGATTTCTAAAATAGTGCTTAGACTGTAATTAATAAAAGATGAGCTCTTATTTAGAACCAGTACTGCACCCAAGTGCATGCTCACTACCCATCCTCACGTTAAAGACATTATACCAACATTGGTGCTTTATATTCATACAGACTTAAACTTCAACACTTTGTTCCCTATTTCAGGTTCATAAAAAAGATTAGAGTTTGTTTAGGCAGTATTTCTCTCATGTGTTTTGTGAGATAATCTAAGATCAGTAGGGATTCCAAGGTAAGCACAGATAATTGCTCTGGGGCAGACATTCTCTCAAGCAAGCCTTGTAATGTTTAATTTCCTTGTGCTGTAGGCATGTAGGAACCAAGTCTCAGTTCCTGTTTCACTAGTCACCAAATTAATTTTTCATGAGCTTTTACCAGTATAAGATTGCAATTATCCAGGCTTCAGTTAGTGTCTTCATTGCTGTATGGGTTTTGGACCAAATTTTTTCCCCTAGGTTGTACCAGTACATAATTTCCTTTCACTGCTCTAATGCCTAAGAAAATATTATTCTCTGCTAATCATAACAGCTGACAGGTACTGATATGAGTTCATAACAGGTTTTGAACCAAACAAAGAGGAAAATATTTTCATGTGTTGCTTGTAAATGTTGTTACTGGTAGTGAATAGCACTCTTTATAAAAGAATAATAGCTGTTTATGTCTACAATGATAACTCAGTGCAACTATTTTTAAATTACTTGGATTTTGTCTGCCACAGTTAAAACCAGGAAAAAAAAAATGTCTTTATCTTTTTATTTCAGGAAGGTCTATGCGCCCTTTTTTGCAATATATCCTTTTCAGCACGTACCAAACACATTGCATAACTGGCATACGTTTCCCTCTGTAGGCATCACAGCAAGGAGAAAGGCATGAAATAAGGCAAGGAATAAGGCATGAAATACTGCTTTTCGAAATGAACAATATAACAAAAACAATAAAAAAATGTTAAATTTCTCTGGTTATACATTCTTATCTCTTAAATGTGAGGACAATATAAGTGTATATCATGTACTTTCTGCTAAATCAATAAGAGCACAAAGAAATTAGACTGCTACAGAATATATTTTAATATAGATTATGATAAAAAACAAGACAGAGGTTGTTAAAAACAGAAAAGAATACAATCAATTCAGCGTATTTCACTTGAAAGAGATATTTGAACAATTTGCATCTCAGAAATGCATTCTTCCAGAGCTGTCTCTGTTTGATGAAATGGTTATTTTAACACATTCTGAAGATTCTTCTATCAAAGATTCTTCTATCTCTTTTGCTATTTTCCAGTCTATCAATCTCAAAAAAACCCCTTATGGTTCTAGATTATTTAAGTTTATTGGCTATTTCTATCGTACAGAAAACTGCGGTGACATGGTATGGAATACAGGGCACACATTTTGTTAATATGTAAAACATATATTCTCTAATATTTTCTTGGGAAATATTATCTAAAGGAGTAAATTGCTCAATGTTAGAAGGAAAAATTCATTTTAGAGCATAAGGTTGTGTCTGAAGTAAAGTCTCAAGTTGTATGATACAATTGTGTATTAAACTTAAAAAGCATAATAGTTAACTTACAAATAACTTTGTGGAATTGTTTTTTCCAAATGTCAGTAACATTTTATTATTAAAAATCAATGTATTTTGAAAGAGCAGCTGGAAGTATGCCTGCAGTGTGAGATTTTGCATTTCTCTAATTCTAAAGGAATAAATTTTCAATTGTTCTTGTCATTTTATCTGGATCTCAGAACAAACAAAAATTAATTTTACTTCTCTCTTTCCTATTTTAAATCTACCTAAATAATGCTTTGCTGTTAATTTTACTTAATATGCCAAATCAGTTTAATTACAGTTTCTATAAATAATCTATGCAAAATACTTGCCTGAACAGAATGCACTTTTCCTTCTGTATGTGGCACATTTTAATACTTAAAAACATTAGAACAGATGTTAGGTGCCTCCTAAACTTGTTTTCAGTTTTCTTTTATTTATATGTTAATGAGAATTTAATTACTTCATGAATACTTAAACAACCTGAGGGTGCCTGATATCATTAGCTTGAACATGACAAGCACCACAAGTGACCACATGGGAAGAATAAAATTGCTTTTAGTTCACTTGAAGACAGAAAGATGAATTCATTTCACCCCCTGCTATGTCCTACCTGCCACACAAAACTGAGTAAGCTGTGGGCACTAATTCAGTCTCACTTCAGTGTGACCAAAAGTATCTGAGGAAGCAATGTGCACCAAAGTGCATAAATGTTCCTTTTTCAATTTGCTTCACTGTCCTTCAATAAACAATCTGGGAATGTTTTTTACTAGGTCTTACTTCTTCTTAATAGTTTTTTAAGGCAAAATTATTTTCTGTCATATAAATTTCTGTGTTCCATTCTTGTAAAATTATGCACGACATGCCCTACGGTGATCAAATTGTCCAGGATGAAAAGCATTATGGAAAATGTATAACTATCAGGGAAATTGTTGCAATACAAGTATTATTTGTGAGCGTTGCAAAGTAATAGATGGGGCTGACTCTCACCTATGGAAAGAATAAAGTGAAAAAAACTAAAAAATATATCGTTTTAATGGAATAAGATTTTTAACAGTAGCTTTATTTTCTGTATGTTCACTATACAGTCTATATGACACTTTTCTTACTTTACTCATATGGTCCTTCTTATGACACACACAAGAAAACAGAATGGTAATAACATGAGCACTAAAAGTTAAAATTACAAAAACGAAAAACTCCCTTTCTTTTCAGAGGGTGGAGGGACATTTGCCCAATCTGTTAATTAATTTTGGAAGGGGTTTATTTAATTTTGATTTAGATCCTGCAGATGCTCCTTCTTCAATAAATTCTAATTCTATAAATGTATCACGGAAGAGCATGTCTTAAGTAATGCAGACATTTCCAAAATACATTATATGATACTGTGCAACTCATCACAGGAAGAAACATTTAATTTATTTTTTTGCTATATGATATATCCATTTACATTCAGTCTTAATGATGTTAAAACAGTTGCTCAGCTAGGCATGAAAAGAAAGTTGTGAATAAAAAAATATTCAAGGTCCTACACTGAAAGCTTTGTCTAATCTATTCTTTCTCATGGCTGGGTAGGAAATGGGGAATAACAGAGCAACTTAGCAAAAGTAATCAACCAACAGTGAGGTGAAAGGGATGGACCACAAACACATGTAAAAAGAATAATGATTTTACTAATAAAAGAATGCAAGTATTTTCCAAAAGTTAAACCCCTGCCCTGAGGAGGTCATATTTCTCGGGGAAGCATTGAAGCATTGAAGCATCAAGTCTGTCTCTGACCTTTTTAGCTTTATAAGAATAATATTCTCTTTTAATTCAAGTACCTGAAAAAAAACCAAAAGAACCCCAGTAAGTTAGATACAGAGATGTTTTCTTTTATCATCAGACATGCCCAAGATAAAGCTGTTTAGCTTTTGTTTCTATTTCTTTTTTTTTTTTTTGCATTATATTAAATACCTGTTGCACAGGCATTTATATCACCTGTCCACACACCAAAGAAAACTTTTGTTAGCTAGGTCCATTAGAGGAAAATCTGTGTGTTTATGTATGCATATGGAGAAACAGTTACCAAAGAAGAGCAGGCTCCAAAAAAAGAAAAAAAATATATGCTGAGGGATAATTTCTGAAAGTCTCCCAGGAAGTTAATAGCTCCAGAAACTGTCAGTCCTTTTAAAGCTGCAAGAATTGACAAAAGTCAGAATGACAGGAGCAGCTGAATGTGTTCAAGGCCACTAACACAGATCTGCTTCAGTAAAACAATCTATAGTTCTAACCACATCCAAGACACAACAGCTCTACATGTAGACAGAGACTACAGGTTTCTATATATATGTCTGTGTGTGTGTGTGTGTGTGTGTGTGTGTGTGTGCCTGGTAAAATATCGGACTCACAGAAGTGCTTTCCAGACTCTTAGTAAGAAACTAGTGGCACGTCTCTGTGACCCTCGGCACCTGAGTAAACTGTTGGGGCTGGGCTCTCAGCTGATGATCCAGACACATTTCTATGAATGAGGGGGGGTGTGAGATGCGCAGTCAGAATTACTGTGTAAAGTTATTTCTGTAAAAAATAGCAGCTCAAGGAAAAGAATAATGGCTGAATTATTATAAGATGTTCTATTAAACAGTGGTTGTGATCTGTCTTCGCAGTGCAACCTTCAGACTTTGTGCAACCACAAATCCTTTCGTGGCAGAGAGCCCGAGAGCAGAAATAATGGCCTGCTCCTGAAGGGATGGAGAGCTGGGAGCCAAGGATGACAGGCAAGGCCATGCCCTCAGTGACAGACACCGATCCACAGATCTTCCTGAAGAAGAGCAGAGTAGATCTGGTGCTGGTAAGTAGGTTCAGTCAACAGCTGGCAGCAGGTTGTGAGGCCAGTGGGTACAAGGTCCAAGGTATGGGTAAGATCCCTGTCAGGATCCAAGTCAGTGTATAGGCAGAGCTCTATAAGGACCAGTTCCTTATACACCATGCATAGTCAATCCAACACTGTCTTGGCTCTATTAAATACACATGTTCTAATGGCACATGGAGAATCGAAATCCATAGCGTCACATATAATTAAGACTTACTTTTTAGGATACCAGAGAACTCACTTTAATTTCTGAGTCATAGAGATATTATCAATCATAGATCAATTTTATAGTTCGTAGGTTCTACACTCTACCCAGTGTAGCACCTCTGCACCATTTCACCTGGGGAAAAGGCATAACTCTCACGGGTACAAATGTAGCCAGAATTGCCCAAATTTTGGATCATGCCTTTGTTTTACCAGGGAAGAAGAAGTGATAAAAGTCAATGATAAAATGTATCTTTGAGGAATAGGGTGGAAAAATGGTCTTATTGACCAAGCATCTTTATGCATCTTTAAATGAAAATTCAGAATAGTCAGACAAAAGAGAAAAATTTTGCAAATATAAACATTATGTTATTATATTTGCAAAGTGACAAAGATTTTTACATCATACCAGAAACACGTTTATAAATCTCTCTCCTCTACTTACTGTGAAACATGCAGTGCTCCGTGAGGTATTGTTTCTATTCCCACTCAAGCTGGGTATTTAGAAGAAATCTGAAACTTCAAAGTCTTGTCCTTCTAAAGCCCAAAAATATAACACTGTAGGCAAATTTATGCTAGTAGGATTTGTTTGATCAAAAGTAGTGCTAATCAACCAGATTTCCCTAACAATTAATGAGGAGAAATAAGGACTTGAGGGACAAAATAGCTGCCAAAACAGAGGTTACTGGAGTCACTTAGAGATCCCAGTATTTCCCACATATTCTCAAGTTTCATTTCTGAAGCACACAGGAGACCCTCAGAGGAGAGGGTGCTTGAGCAGCAGTCAAACCTGTTTTGACACTGCCAGAAGTCACCCCATGACACTTCCACTTGTGTCTGGGCTGGGTACAGCAGCATTCCTGAATGCGGCAGGGAGCAGCTGTACTTCAGCTCGTGGGGTGGTATATGGGGACCCACATTTCAGGAGCACGTGTCTGGCGCCGTGGGTTTCCATCACACTGATGAGTGAGGGGCAGGGATTATCACAGATGCAGAAAAAACAGCCCCCACATCTACCCCAGGGAGAAGTGGGTTTGTTGTGTGATTCTGGGTCAGGGATTAGAAATTCTACAATGACTTGTAGAAAGGTTTTTAGGATATTGATCCTGAGCGTGTAGTTCAATGACTGCTGGTTAATTGCATGTTGTTAATAAATCAATAGACCACTTCTATCCTGATTTCTTTCAAGCCAAGTGAATTGTGTATTTTTTTCCCCCTGCAACTTACAAGCTAAATTATTAATGATTTTCTTAATTAATAATGCAGGTATCTGATATCCACAACAAAATTAAAATTATTTCAGCCAAAAAAAAAGAGTTTGAGAGATAAAATGTGTCCATTTGAAAATGGAGGCCAGCAGAAATTAAGAAATTAAAGCTATGAAATTTTATAAAAGATATGTGAATCTATAAAATATGACAGCCTTAATTTGCATGTACTACGCAGTTAAGAGCAAAGGGAAGGTAAATAAAAAAGCTGTTTAATTATGAAACTCTAAATATCCAGATGTTGAGCTACTTGCAGGTGCTACATTTGTCAGCATTTTTCTCATGTCATTAGCAACTTACCATTATTTATTTTTAAAACAATATTCTTCCCAGGGCCCTGAAATTTCACTTGAGTGACCTTGTACTTCCTGTTGCGATGTTGTTGATACCTATACAAAACAGCAGGAGTGGGTAATAATCCAAAGGCTGTGCTGTTCTTGTCAGTTTGCTGGTGATTTTCCTGATGCAGGTAAAGTGCTCTGGTTCCTTTTAAGTTAACTTACAATGCGGGTGAAGTAACAGCAGTACTTTATCTACTATGTTTTAAGTATACTAACATGACATGGTATTTTATATCTATAATCACACTATTAATATTTCTTAGTAATATTTCTTTGCTTGGGGCTATGACACTTCATAGTCTTTGAAGTTCCAAGAAGATATCCTAACATCTTTGAACTCAGCTGAAAAACTATTGATTTTGCAAGGTTTAGGATGACCCATGAAGACAGCTGAAGTAGTGTCCTGCACAATTCCAAACTACCATGATTTCAAACAATTTAGCCCTCCGTTTTAAAATTTCTGTCTCTGACCCAGAGTTACAAAATTGTTCCTTTTGTCCCAGCGTTTTTCTTGTCCCTGCATGTTTCATCATAGTGTAGAGAGTTTTATAGTAACATTTCTGTTACTTAAGGCTGGCTGAGGGCTGAGGTATGGGGGTGGGGGTGGGAGGACAGGGGGTGTGGGGCAGTGGGGGCAGGGAAATAAAAAATTCATAACAAAAAATTTAAGATTAATTACACTGTCTAAGGGCAAAAATTAAGGATTTGATTTGTTTGCTCTCTGACAAAATTAACAAGTCATGTAAGTATGAAATTCTTTTCTGCAAGTTGATCACCACTAAAAGAGAAAATAACCTCTTTCTCAAATCTATTCTGTTACCATGAATGCCATTAAATCCCCATTTTTTATCATCTGTATATCAGTCAGGTGAAATGTGCTGCTTCTCCTTACTCTTGTTCTCCCTGTAGTCTGAAGGTTAGGTAGCTTTCTTGTCAGCTAGAAATTACCTTTGGATCTTTTTGAATAGATCATGGACAAGTTCTGTAAGCTAAATGGTAGAGCAGAAATTGTTTTGGTTTTTTTTTTTTTTTTTTAATTATGCTTATTTCAATAACATCATTGATTTCATGTCATAGTTGACAAAACATTTTTCCGCATTTTAAAACAAAAAACTCCAAACCAAACAACCATGTCAGGAGTTCTGGAAGCAAGTAACTGTACTTTATCTATGATGATTGAGTGTATTCTATTCTGTTTTCAAAATAAAAATTGGCTTCTGCTTATGTGGAGTTTATTAAAATTTTAGGAAGTATAATGACCCTAAAAATGGTACATGTGCATCCCTTGACATATTAACAGAATGCAGTTGACCAGAAACACAAAGAAATTTCTTTGTCATAACTGTAATACATTTTGCATTAAGCTATTATAATTACACATTATTATAGCTGTACTAGACTTTATGTACTGATGATTTTGTTTTTGTAATATTGTGATAAAATGCTGTATTTAATTTTAAATAATTCTGAAGAGGTTTATGTTTTAATAACCAAAAAATATAGGTGAAGTTACATGATTCCCTGACATAAGAAGTGGTATTTAATTTAAAATAATCTGACAGAATGAAAAATTTAGAAGTTATACATTTATAAATTTATTTGTAATTATTTGCTTGTAATAGTGTATTGTATGTAGCCTGACTAGATGACTCTATTTCTTAGAAAACAAAACTCAAAAAAATTAAAGGAAACAGAATAAATGCCTTCAAAGAATTAATTAAACAGCAACAAAGCCACCAGCTAAGAAAATTTCCACCTGGATGTAAAAGCATGCTCTTCTGAAATTCATATTTAGCACCAAAGGACTAAATCACTGTGATATCTCAGGCCTACAAGAGAGTTACAATCATTTTGGTTTCACAGGAAATCTTCACACTTCAGAAAGAAATTCCTAATACACAACTTGGAAAATCGGTGTTTAACTGTGCCTTGCCTATTTATCTTAACATTATGTGTGACAATCCGCTCTTAAGGTGTCCTTATGGCACCTTATGGGAAGACCAAAATAATTTATTAAGTTTAAATTTCATAAAAGTCGAAAAATCAGGCACTGACTCTCGTTTAGCCAGATGTTAACAATTCAAAGAATAAAAGGGGAAAATTTCTTTTTCATTAAGTTTTTCCATGTATGTATACATAATGTAATCAGGTGTGTACAGAACTAATTCATTTAATCTGGACAAATGTCAGCAAACCCAGTACATTTATTTTAGGCTTTTTTGATGAAATTACTAGAGACTATTTCTTGCTGGTACATGCACAAGTTGCTTGTAAAGGCAGAAATATTTACAGTTCTGTTAAATAGTGATTTTTTTCCTCCTTGGCTGTGACGTATTCATACTTAAGTTGTCTTCATTGGCTTTCTAAATCATAGGGAGGACCGTTTTGTCTGTCAGAGGTATAATTTACTCATTTTCAATGGGAAAAAAAACTCAGCTGAATTTAGATGAAGTGGTCAGCATTTTTAAAATGTCATATTTAACCAGTTTATCTGTTGGGTATTTGAAGTGGTGCATATAGCCCAAAATGGATGTTAATGCCATTAGTGGCTAAATTCTGCATTCAAGAGACACTGCATCCAGTAATAATCATTTGTCTCCAAAAATTGCTGTCTGATACATCTTTGTGGACTGATTCATTCAGTGATTCAACAATTTTATTGCTGTTTTAGAATGCTATGCTTAATTGCAATAATGATATATTCTCATGCGTGTATTTTTTATTATATAAATGTTGTATCCCTATGCTATGTAATTTCACTATGGACCTGTATTTTGAAGTAGCAGAATCCTTTCCACTGAATCTTGTGACTGAGATATGAATGTAATATCTGGCACATTTGAAAACACTTTCAATGTGTTTCAAATGTCCAGGTGATAAAGAAGAGAATGCGTTCAGAGGTCTTTTAACAGCCTGGTACAACAGGCTTATAAAGACCTCTCTTGTGGTGAGTTCTTAGATTTTTGAAAGTTTGAATTTTCAAAAGAATGAGGAAAGACAGATTACCTTCGCTATAACTTCGTTAAGCAAATATAGGTTTTCCACAATCTCATATTATGCAAACACACATAACAATTAGCTGCAGGCTAAATGTTGTAAGGCACAACAACATAGGCATAAAAAAATGTTTAATTATTTGGATTCAATATTATCACGAAATTTTTAACCGTGAGGGTTGTGGCACTAGAACAGGCTGTCCAGAGAGGTTGTGGATGCCCCGTCCCTGGAAGTGTTCAAGGCCAGGTTGGATGGGGCTTTCAGCAACCTGGTCCACTGGAAGGTATCCCTGCCCACAGCAGGGGGATTGGAACTAGATGATCTTTAAGGTCCCTTACAACAGAAACCATTGCATGATTCTGTGATTTTATTTAACAGAATGACTTTATTGGTCAGCCTGAAAACCCTATGGCAGTGAAAGGTAATGATGAATGAGCTGGTCTAAGGGAGGACAAAAAGATTGAAAACCATTCAAGGAGAAAAAAGATTTCTCAGTAATTCTATTAAGTAATCTGTAGGATATCTAGTGAAAAATGGGAAAATTGGTTTGTTTAGGTTTTTTTTCAATTTGCACTTTGTTTTCAATACATCATTGATCTTTGTGTATGTGTGTGTGAGAGGGGGTGCCACCTGGATCTGAGCAACAGAAGTGGCATACATCCTGTATTCAACATTACCTAAATTCTCTTTATTTTCAGTGCCAAAAAGTATATAATCTCCAAAATTAATATGTGTCGAGGGTTTGACCCTGGCTAAATGCCAGGCACCTACGACGTTCGCTCTCTATGCTCTCTCCTGCTGCAGCTATGCAGAGGAGAGGGAAAATTAACACAAAACACTGGACTTATGAGTTGAGATAAGACCACTGATAAGGTGACGCACTAGATTCAGGGCAAAAGCAGGCGGTAAAACTTAAAGTTGCAAAAAAAGTGATTTATTATTCTAACAGAGTCGGAGGATAAATCAGAGGTAAAAATAAGCTCTCAAGACACCGTTTCTTCACTGACCCCCCTTCCCTCTTAAGGCACCGCTTTCCAGCTCACCCCCTCCCTCCTTTCCAACTATCCAACAACTCCCAGGCAGGGGCAGGGTGTGGGGCTTTTTCCTTAAGTCAGTCCATCACAATTCTTCTACTGCACACACTGTTTCTCTATTTGCCCCCTCCTTCCATTCAACCAACAGATCCGGGCTGGGGCCAGATATGTGGCTTTTCTTAGTCAGTCCAACGCCACAATTCTTCTGCTACAAACACTGTTTTTCTGCTCACCCCTCTCCCTATTAAGGCCATTTCTCAGCTCACCCCCTCCCTCCTTCCTTCTAACCAACAGCTCCGGGGTGGGGGCAGGGCATGGGGGTTTCCTTTGGTCAGGGTCAGTCCATCAGGGGAAAAGAATCCTCTACTTAGCCATGGGGGTCCCTCCCACGAGAGACAGTCCTCTGCGAACTTCTTTGGCGTGGGTCCAATCTCACGAGCAGCCCCGCCCGATTGCTGCTGTCCGAGATTCTCTCCAGGCTGCAGATTTCCAAGCCGAGGCCAGGCTGTTTCCATCCCGGGAGCAAGGCCTTTCTCTCTCCTGCAAGGCTTTTGCAACTCTCAGTCTCTGGGACTCCCACTGGATCACAGCTTCCTGCAGGCTTCCACCTGCTCCTCTGGCGTGGGCACCCCCCCCAGGCTATGGGGGGTTCTCTGCATCCCCTGGACTCCATGGGCTGCAGGGGGACCACCTGCTCCCCCATGGTCTTCACCACGGCTGGCAGAGGGTTTTCAGCTCCGGCGCCTGGAGCACCTCCTCCCCCACCTTCTCCACTGACCTTGGTGCCTCCATGTTGTTCTCCCTCACATACTTTTACCTCCTCCTCCTCCTTCCCTGGCTACAAAGAAGTGCGTGCTTACCCTGTTTTGATTTCTTCTTAAATATGTTTTCACAGAGGCGTAACTAACATCTCTAATTGGCCCAGGTTTGGCCAGCAGCATGTCCATCATCTTCAGAGCCATCAGAGATTGGCTCTGCTGGACATGATGGAGAAATTTCCAGAATCTTTACTCAGGACATGCAGGAGCCATCTTTGTACCCCACCCTATCCACTGGCAAAAACTGGGCCAGGCAAAACTACCACAATATGTCATCCTCAAATATTCATCAAAACAGCTTGAATGCTTCTCTCCTTTGCACCTCTGATGACTACAGAGGGAATTAATTTTAAATTTTAAATAAATTCCAAGGAATCCTGCCTCTAGACTCTCGGCACTGAGACCAGGAATCTGTTATGACTAAAACACAAGTACCCTCAATATTGGTTACTAGCTGAGGTTTTACAATTTGGTTCTAGATATCTGAAGTTGTAGTCAAGATTTGAAGTCTTCCTGCATAGCTGTCTCTGAAATAAATTCCCAGTGTCATGGAAAATGATTGAATGAGAAAGAATTTGAATCTTAATTCACCCAAACCCAGGATGTCCCTTTAACCAGTGCTCTTCAAAAGTGCATAAATTAAAAGCAATAAGAATGATGCTAAGAATAGTGTGACAGTACCTTCTAGCATGATGTTTGGCACAGAAATGACTGCTGCTTTCACTTGAGGCAAGATATGACAAACTAACAAATTCTGACTGCACACTTTTCATCAATATTTTTATTCGATCCTTCTGTTCAGAAATACAGGACTTCATCTTTCTTCCATGCTTTGTGTTGCCTTGGCTTGGCTTTTCTGCCTTTTTTCTCTTCCTCTTGTCCCTTGGGTCAGATAGAAGATAGATTCAGGTACTGCTTTTATACCTGTGAAAATTGCTGCTAATATTTGCTGGGTTTTTTCTCATTGAAAATGTATGGTATTTATAACATTACAGAGCTTATTTACACTGATAATGAAAAAAATATTTTGTAAGTAATTGAAAAAATGAAACTACAACTTCTTAGAAGTGCTTTCTAGAAAGTTCTTTATATAATGAGAATATTTTGAAGAAGCCTTTAATATGCAGAAACTGACAACCATTTGGATAAAAGTGATTACCATGGATTTAAACTCTTACTTCTGTCACTTTTTAAAAAAGCAAGACTAGTGTGATATGTATTATAATCAATTTGAAATGATCACACATCATTTCTCACCAATTTACATGCCAATACTTTGATAGAATAACAAACTATATCTGACGTAAACAGGGACATATAAAGTAAAAGAAAATTAACAACTTCTGCTCTGAAGACAGAAAGTACAGTTATGGAGCCTCAAATAAAATGACAGACTGTGACATGCTAATTGCTAAATATCTCTTTCTAGTTAAACACAAGCAGTGCTAAGAGATGGTTGGTAGTTTCCAGCTGACATTTCCATTTCATGCTTCATATTTTGTTTTCTGCTCCATCCATACATTGTTTCTAACCAAGCTATAATTTTTCAGTTGTGAGCCATTGTAAGAGAGTGTAGTCAAGCAGAACAGCATATTCCATGAATGAAAAATAAATGAAGAATATGAGTGATCATAACATACAAATTTATAAATAAAACATAAAAAGTAAACAATACTACAATTTTATATTCTTATAGAGACAATATACTCCTTGTACAACTGTATATTTCATTTATTTATTTTATTTTGCTTCCCTAAATTGTAATCAAGTGTGCTAAGCCATAGCGTACATGAGGAAAGATCAAGAAAATGCAATTGATTAGGCTGAGTGGTCCAAAGGTATCTAAAAACCCCAGGGCTAATAATTATTAGATAGTCACAGTAACTCTTGAAATTACACGAAGTTTATTTTTGGAGCAATTGTAGATCCCACACACTGAGCCAGAAGGAGGTCATGAGGCAAGGATTTTATGTGAGTTTTGGTATCTGAATACATGTAGGTCAGTTAAAGAATTATCTGAAGATGTGTCTGCTCAGAGGATTGTGTCCCAAATATTCATCCTGCTTTGCATACAGGCTACAGATTCCACATTACAATAGAAACTGAGAAAAAAACATTATTAGCCTGAGGACTAGAGCACATACTAGCTGCTAAATCTTCTAACTTCCTTTATTAATGAAATTCTGAGACACTTGGTAAAAAAAAGGAATGTCTGTCTTTTTCCTAGAGCTCTGCAGAAGCTGGATGACATGCACAAATGCATTCTGAGGTTACAGAAGAAATTGAGAGATCATCCTAATGAGATGATAAGGATCCATCTACATGCAATTAAAGCATAGACATTTATATGTTGCATTGTTATACACGCAGCAACAAAATCTGGAAATATGAATAAAGAACCTCTGTGAGTTTGCCAGCTTGACTTTTTTTTTTCTTCTTTTTTCTTTGTTGGAAAAGCCTTAAAATTTTAAAACCATGTATTATCTGTGTGTTAGATGAGTGCATATATATACACATAGAAGAAAAGTTTGTTTAGAATTACATTGTGTGATAACCTCTTCAGCTCACTGATAGCTCTCAACAGCAGCCCCTTCTGGATTTTCCATGTGTTTAATAGCAATTTAACCTCATTTAGATAGCAAGATTCCTGAAAAATCACAAAACACAGAAATCCAGTCAATACCCAAATACGGAGAGATGAAAAATATCACCACAGAGCAAGAGAGAAAACACATTTAAACAAAGAAATGCAGGCAAAGAACATTTCTTTTGCTTGTCCTATGAAGTGGCTGTATATACGCAAGTACCAGTCCAGAAAATTCCCAGCACTATTGTCACAGTCTAGTTTGTCCCAGCAACTGAACCCCACCTCTCGGGAGGCACAGTCCTCAAGCAGCCACGCGGCTCCAAGGGCATGGCCAGCAGATGCCCTGCCAGACTGGATCGGGAGCACTGCAAGCACATGTCAAGCTGCACCTGCCCATGCAGACACAGCGTTTGTCTGCTCAATATTCATGTCTGTTCCATTCTCACTGTGTCTGTGGTGTGAGAAGCTGCCACTGAAGACTTCAGGCAAATCGCATTGAGGGCTGTGGAAGCTGAAAATAGTTTTTGATGTGATACACTATGTGAAAAATTTCATTTGCTGCATAATTTTCAAATACTTTAAAAAATACACAAACAAATTACCCAACACTATTTCAAACAGAAAAACTAGCATCAGACAATTTCCCTCACTGGCAAAATATCTCAAAAGACAGAAATTGCAGCAGTTGAAAATATCTCCATGTACATACATATCCCTGAATATCTGTACCACAGTAAACAGAAGTGTTTCTCCCTACTATCTGATTTGCTTGTTTCCTTATTATAGTACATACTTTTTGACTTCTACATCATTAGGGTTAAGACATTTGTGTAACTTTTATAGTTAAAACAGCAAGTATACCATTAGATTTAAAAGGTTCCATATAAACTTTCACGTCTTCATATTAAGATTGAAGTCTGAGAAATTTTTTATCTTACGTATTTCTTGAGGATAAAATTCTTTGAGAGTATTTTCAGGGGCCTACAGAATTAACCAGTAAGCAAAAATAGAGCCTTTTGTGTATAAAATAAACTTTTGTACTTTTTTTTTGCTGGATCCATTAGTTTCCAAGGAAACTGCACTAGCTGTGGCATATTTTATAACCAAATTAAAGATTAAAAAGGTTCAGTTAGCATTATTTTGAATTTGAATTGCACAATATTCTTATTGCTTTCAAAATAAAATATTTCCCAGATTCACAGGAACTTAGAAAACACAGAATGTTTTTATAAATTACTTCATCATGAGGGGGTATTTTGTTGTAATATTTTACAAAAGTATTCTTATGCTGTGGTGTCTTTTTGTACCAGTTATAACCGTAAATACGAAGATAATTAGGAAGTGGGGCAAAAAAATAGAAAAAAAGAAAATAAGGAGGGTTTGAAAATTTGCTGTTAAAAAAACTGTTTGCACTACTTATTGTAGACCTCCAAAACCTAAAACTCATTGAGAGGGATTTGAGTGACAGTCATCTGACATCTGATGGAATTCTTTACAAGAAATCCACATACTTTCTGGTGGATATATACATACCTGCAAAAATCTGACCTAATACTCAACTCCCAAACAGTTTAGAAGAAAGTTCCAGCCATCATAAGCTTTCAAAAGTGAGCTAGATAGACATGACACACCTAAATGAAAGTAGGAACTGATGAATAAAATCAGATGCATACTCTGCACTGCTTAGAAAAGGTTGCACTTGTCTGTTTGGGACCAAAGATCACATTTTTGAACCCTTCTCTAGGCAACATTTTTTTCTGTTAGGTAAAACTACCTACAACAGAGATGAAGATGTAATTTTGATCATCTTTTTGACTGTCATCAAGATTTTCCCTTGACAAAGGAGTTGAAACAAAATTACTTAAAGTTTTTCATTTAACAACTAAATTTGTCTTGGATATTTAGGTTTTCATCATATTTTCCCTTTGAAATAAAGGGGATTTCTCTTGAATGTATCATTGACTGTGAATCCTGAGCGTCCATGTGTCTCATTCCCTAATGATCTGCTTCTTTTTATGAAGACCCATATGTTTCATATATTACAATCAACTTGTTGGTATTTCCTGTTGTCAAGGCTCGTGCCCCTTTCAGACTCATTTAATCTCTTAACTGAGTAAACTTCACGTTTGTAAATAAACATTCCCAAATTATGCAAAAGAGGAAGGAGAAATATCCTCTCTACAGATACAGAGAAACTGGTCCAGGAAATTGCAGAGGATAGATCCTATTCCCCACCTCTATGGACCAGCATCTCAGCTAACAGTAAGCATTCTTTTGCTTGAGAGGGAGGATATAGGAAGTGCACACCATGGGGTATCCTGTATTTTTACCTGTGGGACCTTGGGAGACGGGAAGGGAATCCTACCTTGACCCTAGAGGCACAGGGCCTTGGACAGCAACAAATAACATTTGAAAATGGGTGTTGTTCCAGGAAAGTTGCTGCTCTGGTCTCCAGGGGTCAGTTTCCCAGACTGATTGGAAGGGTTGATCTTTCCACTGATCCTATGGAAAGGAATGTTAATCTGTTTCTACATGAAAAAAGTGGAAAATACTAAGACCAGTACTAAGGGGCCCTGCCTCCAGTGAGGTGAAGGAGAGGGACAGCCAGGACTGCCATGGCTTAAACCCAGCTGGTACCTAACTAATACTCAGCTGCTCTCTCACTCCTCTTCCCCTCTTTCCCTGGTGGGATGGGGAAGGAGAGTTGGAAAGAAGGTAAGACTCAGGTTGAGATAAGGATACTCTAATAATTTAAATAAATTAAAATAATGCATCAACAACAATAACAACATTTGTCATTCTTATTTATTATTATTACTATTAATAATAATAACAATAACAGCAAGAATAATGGGAGTCAGAGAGGAATAAAACCTGAGAAAACCAAGGGATACGCAATGCAATTGCTCACCGCCCATACCCAGCCGGTCTTCAAGCAGCAATTGGCAACCCCCAACCAACTTCCCACACTTTATGGACGGAACATTACATTATGGTATGGAATACCCCTTTAGCCAGTTCAGATCAGCTCTTCTGGCTGTGCTCATCACCACATCTCCTTGTGGCCCTGCTCATTGGCAGAGCAAGGGAACCTGAAAAGTCATGACTTAGGGCAAGCACAATTTAGTGACAACCAAAACACTGGTGTGTTATCAACGTATTCTCATACTGAATCCAAAACAGCACTGTACTGGCTACTAAGAAAATTAACTCTATCCCAGCTTAGACAAGACCAGAAGAAAATTATATAAATTTGTAATTTCATTTCCTAACATGAAAGCCCAAATAATTGGGGTTACAGTATCAATGCTGGAGAACAAATAGGAAGGTCCTTGAATTTTAGTAGTCTGTAGACACAGGATTAAAACAAACAAGCAAACAAACAGCAAAGCCAATGCAAGCATTAAATCATAGAGGATTTATGGCTTTGACAGCTTTTTTGTCAACCTTAGTAAATTACTTTTTTCTTTGGCTTGTAATCAAGATACTGCCTACTGCAACCTGCAAAATATTGGAACCTGAAGATTTAATGTTACAGTCAATGAAAATAAACAAAAGTAAAGTTCAGAACAATTGACATGAGTCAACACAAACATACACCTATTCTTTACATAGCAACTGATCAGATCAAAATTAGGTTCAAAGCACAATTGATTTGTTTGAAACACATGACTCATTTTTAGTTGCTTCAAATAATTTTAAATGGCTCAATTTTTGTGGTTTTCCACCTTTCCTCCAGGTTTGAATGCATTTAATTTTGTCTAGTGAAAATTTAAATACTTGAATAGATTTTTTTAGCCAGGTCTAAACAAGAAATAATATTGGTCTGATCCATAACACAATGAAATTTATGCTAAGATTCTCTTTTTTTTTTAGGATGATCTTCTTCACAGCCTTGGTGGTTTGAATATTTTACTTACTTTCCAATAATTGTGTAGATTAACATGACTTTTATAGGTATTATACATTTCCAAATTCAACGCAGTTGACACCTTATTGTCAACACAGTTTACACATTATTATCAAACCTTTTATTCAAGATCCCCCTCCCCTCAAGGACCTAATATGCTAAATTTAAGCAGCCATATTAGATGCCACATTGAAACAAACAGATCTCTTCTCTTCTCTTCTCTTCTCTTCTCTTCTCTTCTCTTCTCTTCTCTTCTCTTCTCTTCTCTTCTCTTCTCTTCTCTTCTCTTCTCTTCTCTTCTCTTCTCTTCTCTTCTCTTCTCTTTTTTTCTCCAGACATTTAAAGGCACCTTCCCCCTTCTGTGTGGTGGATAAAATTTGTGAAGATTAAGTCTCTAAAATTCCAACATAAGGCAGAAGTTATATGCTTTAATTAAATGTTCTGGATCTGTCATAAATTGCAGTTGCTTACTGCCTTGTGAAAACAAGGAAAGCAATTCAAATTTTACGTTGATAGAGTCTTCATTTCATCTCTGTAAACAGAAGTCATATGAAAATAGAGACAGCAGCATGAACAATAATAATAGATAAGCTAATAAAAGTGCTGTAAATGTTAAAAAATAAGAAGACATGAAGAAATAATATCAAAGCTTAGGTCTTGTTTGGATACAGAAAAATTGGACTAGTTATACTACAGATATATGTAGTCAAGCCATTAGTCTTCAAATACTAATTCTAAAAAGAAAAGCAACCACTATAACTTTCTAAATTTCATAGAAACTGCTATTTTGATGTTTGATGTGAAATGTTTTAATGTATTAATGAGGTGAGTTTTAGAAATACTTTACTCAAACTGTTAGCTATCCTGTCATTCACAATATCATCAGAATAGTACTAATCTCTGTTGATTCTTGATTTTCCTTTGTACTAATAAAATGTTGGTATTTTTGAATAGTTAGAATGTCAGGTGCCTTGCTAATGTCTGATTGCCTGTAAATAGTTATAGTTTAATTTCTAACTCATCTACGCTTATTACTGAGTGCAGAAACAGTTGAAAAATCTCTAAGGTTTTTAAAGATGGTAGACTCATTATTTAAATTTTATCCAGTCATGTACCTTTTTGTTCTGACTGAATTAAAATTTAAGTTTGGTAAAAATATGTATTTTGAAATTTAGCTATATAAAACAAAGTTTTCTCTCTATTGCTATCTATATCTGTATCTCTATGAATACCAATATCCATGGTAATATCTTTGTCAATATGACAAACATATTATGTCAATATAACATCTGTATCTGTAGCTACCTAGTCTATTGAGGTAATCTGGTGCTCACTCAAACATAATTGAGAACACTAGATCTTTCTTTTTCCTACATGTACTTTGGAAAGTGCTTATCAGCTAATTCTTTGCAGTCTTAAGGTATTTTTTGCCTTTGATGAACTTGAAAATGTTAGAAACATCAAAGAGTAGTCAGCAGTTTTGAACCCAAAATTTAGGAGTGAAGCACTTGAAGAGGAATTTCCAAGGTCAGCTTATGCTTCTAAATTTGCACAGTTCACTTTCTGAAAAAAAGGAAAGATGGGACAAGGTTGTCAAGCACTGGAGGTGTTGGAGTCACTTTTCCTCAAGGTGTTCAAGAAATGACTGGACACCTGGATGTGGCACTTACAGCTACAGTCTAGTTGACAATGTGGAGGTTGGTCAAAGGTTGGACATCATTATCTTGGAGGTCTTTTCCAACCAAAAATATTCTGTGAATTCTGTCAATAGATGCAAACTTTCACATCTGTAACTACTGGTGTACTGACCAGAGCTCCACCTCCTGCATGGCTTGTAGCATCTGACTCAGGACTGCACATCCAGTCTCCTGGATCTATGACTTTGAATTTTGTAGTAAGTTGAATGTTTCCTGGTTACAACACTCTTAGATGTGGAATGAAGTTTCAGAAATAAACATTGCCCTGTGAACCTGTTGGAGTCAAGACAGAATGAAGTAAAGCATTCAGTATTTGTAGATACTGGAAAGAAAGAAGCTCTTAATGCTGTAAGAGCATGTAGCCTTGGTTCTGATTCTTGCTTCTTTACATTCTGTCTTATTTTATTCAATGGTTGCCTAAACAACTTATGAACACATGGAGCTGTTCCCAGCAGAGTGCTCTAGGATGGGATTCTATGTGTAAACAGTACGCAGCACTTTATTGGGATAAAGGCATTTTATGAGTTTAAAAACCAAGTAAATGGATTCCATTAGTGACAGAAGTTTACAAGTTCACTCAATTTTCTCTAAAAACTTTTTATAAAGTAACAGTCCAGTCTCCATCCATAAATATATTGCAAGCCACTAACAAACAACATCCCAAGATAAAATTTAAACACTTTTGCATTTTCTGTGATACAGCTAATGCAGTGTACAGACAAATCTCCTACTTTTCTCTTTGAGAGGTAAGAAAATGTGATTTCACTATTAGAAAGATTATGTGATTTCAACGTTAAAAAGCAAATTGATGTTCTAACTTTCTTCTACAATAATTTATAAGTCTGCAAACACGGAGTCCTTTGCTGTTCAAATTCAATCACCCCCGAATACATTTGAGTGATGCACAATTGCAAACACATATAAAATTAAAATATATATAGAGAGATATAAACTGTACTATAGAGATTTAAACTGCCCACTTACCCTATAAAATGCATATAACTTCTCCTGAATCTTGTTGAGAGATAAACTGAATCTTTCCTCATGCCTTACCAGGAAAGCCAAGCTTAGTTTAAATTTGACAGCACTGTTATTTTTTAAGAATTATATAACATATACTCTTGCCCATAATATTTGCTGCAATTAATAGAGTTAATGCATGTGAATCAGAAAGATGATGTATGCTTCAATAAGAAGGAAGACCATGGGTTTTAATTAATGTTTTACAGGTCAGAGAGGAAGGCCATGAGGAAGAGAAATAATTTCAATTTTAAACAATAAAAAGAGAAAATCAGACAGAGAGGGGAAAAATCAAACATTTAATTGTCCCACCTATCAATTGTGGGAACCTGAGGCTGCATGCTAATAGCTCCCTTAGTTGGCTACTATTTCTAGGCTTGGGGGTAAAGGAATAAAATAATTTTTGCCATTGACAGACAGGGATATTAAGTTGCATTTCTTAGCCTCTCTTTCATAGTTCTATCCCTATTCTGTGCACATTTTTCATGTGTAATGGGATAAATGTGATAAATCTCATATTTATCAGATTTATTCATATTACACAATATTCCCATTCACAAAGCAGAATGATTCTTTCTGTTAATTCTGTAATTTCATATAATTAATTAATTCCAAACTGATAAAATAACAGCATTCAACACTGAAAGCTATTCGACACAAGGAATCCAGTATAAATCAGATTTCTGGTGTCTTACTTGGAGCAGCAAAGAATATTTAGACTCAGTAATGTCGTGTTAACAGTGCTCAGGTAAAGTAGTTTTCTTGGGCTCTAGACAGTGGTATAATCACATTCTAGAATCTTTCATGCTCTTTTTTCCATAATATGTGAACATCTTCTATACTAGCAAAAATATTTGTGGAACGTTTGATTTTGTTATAGCAGATAAAGGAAGACAGCATGATTTCTCTTACAGTGACATTAAATGAGAAGTTGTTTTCTGGAAGGAGCTATTTTCTGCCTGGTTTTGGTGCAGAGAGATAGGTACCTTAAAATGCAAGTCAATCCATCTGCCTTAGAGGTTTATTTTAGGATTAACTGAGTCGTAACTTGTAAGTGCCTCAATATCCTCATTTATAGATGTAAATCATTGAAATAATCTGATGGTTTTCAGAAAGAAGCACATTTCAAATGGCCAAACTGAAATGAGACTAAATAATTTTGTTTGATAAATACCATAAATTAAAATTTAATCAGAATGAAGAATAAAAAAACCCCGAACAACCACCCTAACCAACCAACAAAAAAAAACCCAAAAAACCAGAAACTACAGGCTATCCAGAAGTTACTGAAAACAAATTATAAGCACTGCTATCTAATACCAGTTCACCAAACTCCACCACGTATTCCCAATGAGACAACTGTCCTTGTCTCCAAAATTCATATATTTTACTTGGATATTGTGTTAAATGTGATTGAGAATATTGCCCAGAGGGTGAAAAAGCCCAATATTTAATATCAAAACTCATTTAGAATCTTGAATTGATTTTCTATGAAGACTTGAGTGCTTGGAGTTTGATATTAAATTCTGTCTCAATCAAGCTAGATAATTATTTATTCAATGAAGTTTGGTAATCAAAAGTTAAGTCAACATAATTATGTGGAGAGTGAAACAGAATGCAGTTATTTTAAAACTTAGAAATTATTCAATACTTTTAATTTGAGACAAGCAGCAGAACCCCACAAATATAAAAAAAATAAACCTGCATTGGAATTGAATCTGCTACTATCCAGTGTCATAATAATGGCCTGAAGTCATAGTTTGTTTAACTGCATCTGCTACTGGCAAAAAGAAGGAAAGTGAACAATTAGTAAAGCAAGCACTTGTTGAATCCCAATCAGTGAAACATGTTATTGCATATTGCTTCTGAAATTAAGATTTTTTATCTTTCTGAGTTGTCTATTTGTTGACTTGTTTGTTGGTGTGTTTTTGTTTGTTTATTTTGGGGGAAAAGCCCTAAATACAAATCACCCTAAATTCAGTATTTCCAAAGATGTTTCCTGTAAGTATTCTTTCTTCTTTATTTCAGTCCTTTTAAAATATTTTGTTTTGCATAAGCAAATACTACTATTCAGTACTGATTATAAAATATTTTCCCATTTTATCCCAAACCTCATTCAGAAAACTCCATGTAATTAATTGCATTCAAGTTTGACCCAAATATTTTAGCTATCTAGCTACCTATTTATTTTTTATTGTGTAACAACTTTCCAGATACTACATTCCAAAAATAAAATAAGGAAGTAAGTATTTGCTTCTGGTTTGCTTTTTTTTGTTCTTAATTTTTACTGAATTTATGTAATTACTTATATCAGCATCTTAAAAAAGATTTTAAAAAAATACAGACAGAAAAAAACCCCTCATGGTGAATTTAATACCTCATGCCTTCATGAATGTATAGTGAAGTACGAGAGAAGAAGAAATGGCACCTTTGCCATTTAAAAATAGTTAAAATTTAAAAGGGACAGATTATCATGTAATAAGGCTACTCGGGAATAATGACAAGCCTTCTCCTCCTCCTTCCCTCAGATATACAAACTCATCTGAGTGTCAGATCTATACGGTTTAGCTTGCTTCCACTGGTTGTCAACATCATTGTCAAGAAAAGGCCAGAATTTTATTCTTTCCCCAAACTTCTATAATGGGAACTAAATATTGAGTGTTATCTAAGTTTTTTAACTATTATAGCCTGTTACAGATGTCAGCATTATGATCTGAAATATGTCTTTATACTCTCTGTGAAAGATTTGCCAGTGTCCTCAGCTGCCAGTTTTAGCCTAGAAAAGCTGTCAAAATGCTATTTTTTTCATAGAATTTTGTTGCATTGGTTTTTGCTGTGTATCAATAGATTTTGCACTGTAACATAGTATGAGAATTGTCCTAGCAGAATTTCTGCTGATCTTAGACCACTTCTTTTTCTTTCCTCTGGATCGTTACAATTGAAAGAAGACAGCACTGACTTTTTAATAACTTTTTTTTTTCATTCCTGAGAAGTGAGTGCATCTGGGAGTTGACTTTTTACTTTTTTTGGAAAATCTGCAATCTATAATTTTATGAGCAGGGGAGAGAACTAGGAATAAAAATAACTCCCCTTTTCAACTCCCATCAAGAACAGAAAATGGGAAATTTAATCATCTTGAACAGAGTGCTAAAACAAGATGTGGTTTGATTGAGACTCCCTAGAATCTCCTTTTTATGATATATATTAGAATTAAATTCACCTTAATTTTACAAGAGGGACATTATTTGACAAAGAAGCATGAAGCATGCTGAAATTATCTGTCTTTTGAGTCTCATCATTTTGATCACTTTTAAGATGTAAACAGAAGGCTCATCTAAAATTTTTCCCTGCTGCTTAAATAATAAAAAAAAAAAAAAAGAGGAGAAAACCAAGCCCCAAAACCTCACAAATTTTTACAGCCTTTTTCATAGTTACTAGTGGTATAAAACCAAAACATACGAATCCAAAGTATTTTCCTCAAAATTAGCCAAACCCCAAATATTTGCAAATTATTTCATTAATAAGTCACTGTCAACAACGACAACTACTATTTCATAGTATGTATTTACATTGAAAATATAACACGATTCCAAAATGCAATTGATATCTCATATTTAATAGATATAGATTATATTATCAAATTAATGATAGTCAGTATGGATAATTGTATAGCATAGTACATGTTCTGAATTTTGATTCTCTCTTTTTTTGTTCTTATTAGATTTCTCTCCGCTTGTATTAACATTTTTATATCTGTATACCTCTTTGAAATATGTGATCACATAAACTATATAGAACTGTAACAGATTTTTAATTCAGAGAAAGAAAAAAAAGGGAGTATGTGCTCTGGGGATGATGGATATTTGAACAATAAATATTTATTTTCACAGGTTTTTTGCATTTTTTGTAAATCATCCTTGATGCACAAAATCTCATAAACCACCTTTACGTTATTAAAATATATAATATCAACATTATTAACCTGAAAAAAGATGTAAGAATTCCAAAGTGCCTTCTTCTTTCAATTAGGGGGATCTTGTAGTGTTTCATTTTCAGTATTTACAATTTCCACCTCTGAATACTCAGATAAAACCATTTTCTTAAGAATAGGCAGAAATGTTTTCTAAAGTCTAAATACAGCAAGGTTCAACCTCATTATGGACAATTCAGTGCTCAAACACACACCTGTGCAACACCAAGTGATGGTCCCAGAGTTTGGCAACATGGAGATGCTCCTGATTATTTAATATCCAAGGCTAACTGTCTATGAACCAAGCACTGTCAGCTTCCTGGGATTCATTTTATGTGGATCACCAGATATCAGGCCAGATTCTGCAAACTGATGATGACTGTCAAATCCTTAGTATAGTTATTTTAGAGTCCTCACCATCATAAAAGTGGAGGAAGGGGTTGTTTGTTTTCTTTTGCTCTGTTTAGCAGGGTTTTTTTAAACATTATTTTTTGCTATTAAAAGCTAATATTTTTTCCTCTGACCAGATTTATGCCAATATACAGGGGAAATGGAGCTCTATCTATGTTTTGCTTGAAAACATATTCTAGATTTACAGAAGGCCCCTTTATTCTGCAGAAATTTGACTTTTTTTCTCAAAGATCAGAAAAATTTTAAAATAGAATTTTGTGAGACTATCTTGACTTTTTTTACAACTAAACATTCCGACAACCTCCAATCCAACTTCATTTCTCCACAGTCCTAGAAAAAGTGCTGTTTACCCTCAAGACAGTTATCAATGAATGTTACCCTTTCCAAAGAAATCACTTTTTCAGAATTCAAATATTCATAGTCAATGCAGAACTGGCTACTTCCTTGAACCGTTCTAGGTTAATAAAATAAATGGTGTTTTCCTTCTGGAGACTGTCTACTACTGTTACTATTGCAGAAGGTGGCCAGCAAAGAATAAAGTCTATGTGGGATTCATCCAAATAAACATAGATGTAAATATTTAAATTCGTTGTTTCAGGACCCCTTTACAGCCAATATACACAAATAAGGATATAAGGGCATGGATTCTTTGTCTTAAATGTCTTTGGGATCACATCCAAGAAATATTTCTTTTTCTCTGGCATTTATAAAGGGAGGTGAGAGTGACTGGTTCATCTGAAGATGTTCATGTGGTAGACATCTATTTTTACATGAACAGAATCCCAGGAAGAGCTCCTGTTGTAAAAACAATTCTGTTGTTAAATATTCATGGCTATTGAGCATTTACTGATGCACAGGCTTCATAATTGATTACACAGCTGAAGTGATACATTTTAGGAAATACAAGAAGATTTAAAGAAAACTGGAGTGAATCAGTATTCAAAACTGAAGATTTCTTCTAAATACAAAGTTATTTTTTAGTTGAAACCATATGACAGCCTCAATATCACACAAGAGTATTTTCCATGAATTTAACTACTTTTTTTTTTTTCCCATGGGTATGCCTTAGAAGTAGTCTGTGCTAATATTAATGGCAAAACACATTTCACTCTTCTCATTGATATATTCTACTTGTGCTCAAAAAAAAGTAGAGTTATGTGCTCTCCAGGTCCCTTTTTTCCTTCTTCTTTCCTTCATGCTTTCATTTACTTCTCATGACCACTTTCCCCAGCTCAGATACTTCTGAGACAGGAGAGAATCAGAAAAATTTATTATGCCACAACCAGGAGTTCAAAGAACAACATCACACTTGGTACAATAGAGTGAGTAGAATTTTAGAGGAAAGCCTAGCTAAAAAAGAAAAAGTAGTGAGTTTATTTAAATAATGAAAATTTAATACCAATTGCAGGGAAAATAGCTTTGTATTGATTCACTTGCTTTTTTAATCTCATCGTTCTTATGGTATTGACCTCATTGAAATCAATGAGAGGCTTCTCAAATCAAAAGACTAGGAAGTGTGTCACTTTCTGTCCATTGTCTCACTGCACTTCCCTGGTCTTCTTTTGATGGCTCATTCCAACACTTCTGAAGCAAAGTTTAAAAATACCTGGGTTTCTTTTTTTCTCATTGGATAATTAGGGTGTAAGAAAAGAGGAGGAAGAAATTTCAAACAAGGTTTATTCTGTCATGCAAATTAATTAGTTCTGGGTTATACAATAGGAGAATAATAATAATTTCTTTTAAATACAACGCATGTAATAGAACCCTAGTACTTCAAATCTTGCTTAGATGCACATTTTATAAAGACACTTTTTTGAGCAGAAAATTAATGAAAGAATAAGATATTAATGTATTTGCAACTTAGTCTATAACAATTTAGTTAGCTAGCAAAAAATATAAACATTTATTGCAAAACGTAACACAATTAATTGAATTGTTATTGCATTTAATTATCTGATGAGATATGCTAGTTCACTTATAATAAAAGATAAGCAAAAATAGATGGTTTAAACATCCTAGGTAAGATGTTAAAATCCTGGAAAGCTTTGTGTTAACTAGGGAAAATGAAATAAAGCTTGAAATAAATAACAAAAAATAGCCAGTAGTCTGTATTATTTACAACATTTTTCTTTTCATTGCATTTTTGTTTCAAATGTATATTCGCTGTTCATTTATTGTTGATAGCAAGAATGTTTTGCTTTATTGTATTATCTTTCTCCATGTAAAATGTCATCTCCTTCAAAGTTCAGAGTTTCTCTTTACCAATTTAATAAAATCCTAATAGCAGTGATCCATGACTTTTAGGTCAGAGGATGATTGATGACTGCCTGCAGGCATAATAATGTCATTGCCTGAAATAAAAATATAATTCATCTAGTGTGAAATACAGATTGACTTTTAAAGTCTCTGAAGTGTCACATGGATGCTATATCCACTGCAAATGCTAACTGCTAATTATTATTCATGTTTTTCATAGTCAATACTCAAAGCAATTTATTAGATTCCTTAAATGTTGTTGCTTCATACTACTGTGTCTGTTGGTTGAGTTCAGGCTTCACCACGAGAGTCCTAATTTGTAAGTTTATTTCTTACATCATCAACTTCCAAAAGCAACTTGGGGAGTTGCTATTTACTGTCAGTACACCAATAAATGCCAATATTCCAAAGTAGCAGAAGCAAGTGCCATAAAACCAGCAATGTCACAGTTAAACAAATGTAAACAGGATTTATGTAAGCATTGACATTCTTGTCTTTTATGCAAATAAGCTACACAGGGTCTCTGTCTAGACAGATTTTACTTGATGTCTGATCATAGGTCCACATGGTTCTACCAAAAAAATCAAACCAAAACAACAACAGAAAAACAGAATCTCTGATTAAATATATATATGCAAATAGATATATATGGCATATATATATATAATATATAGATAGATAGATATATGTTCTTAGTAAACATAAGAAATGTGAGAAATACTTTCACAGATGTTGAGTAATACTTTATAGGGAGGGAGAAACATGTCAATTAATTTTTAAAAAAATGTCTATTTTTCAACCTATAATCCTGTATGAATTTTATAAATAATGAAAGAATTCTGAAAGGAAAATCTGCATGGGAGGAGCCAGGAAGACAATTTTACTACAGAACTCATTGCAGTTTATTCAATCCACAATGTTGCAATGTTGCTGCCCAACTCAGCCGTAGAGAGATGATCTCATTTCCTCCCTTTATGGTATTTCTACAACTTTTTTAATGAAAGCAAGAAATTTACCCCTGCAAAAATACTTTTTTACAACCTGTCTGTAACTTGATAGTGTTACAAAAATCAATTTAAGTCACTTTAAATCACTTTATTCATGAAATGGTTTTCTATCTGGCAATTAAATAAATAAATGAAAAGCAACATTATTAATAAGCAGAGAAACCTCTTATTTACAAAAGGGACTCCTAATGAAGTTTGCATTGTGAAATAAAATTTCCATGCCTACATAGTAAAGACACTGTGAGATATTTTCTGTATGAAGAAATACTGAATGTACATAGGAAAAAAATACAGCCAAGTATAATATGTATATATTCATTTCCAGGTAGATTATTAAGTACTATGACTGTCTTTCTTCTCATTATTACTGAAAAGATTATGTGAAAATAGAAAATATTTCCAAGAAGAATAAGAACATTTGTAAGTTATGTGTTTGAATAAATTTAAATATTGAAAAGTAAGCAGGGGTAATTCCAAGCAGTAGGGAAGCCTAGCCATCTGACATCTTAACTTAATATCCACAACATTATTATGAACACACAAGGTGAATAGCTAAGCCCTCATTAGTGGAGATCTGGGACTTTGTCCATTTGCATAAGGATTAGCGAGTAATACAGTTTGAAAAAGCATCCTTCATCATAGAGAACTACCTTCTGTGATATCCACAAGGAATTGGCTAAGGCAGGGCTTGAGGGCATGTGCAATATTTATCACCATCTTTTTGTACTTATATGATCTTTGTTGTTTTCAGCTTGTTATTTATTTACATATGTATTTGTGTCATAAATATATTCTCCTAAAAAGTGTAATTTTAAGCTAATTTATCCCATTTTATTTGCGATTTTGTATGTTTATTGACAGTGGCAGTGGGATCCATCTCAAATGGTACTAAACATTATTTACCAACAGTATTAATTAGTAATTAGACACCAGATACAAAGTGAAAGCAACTAAAACATACTACCCAGATGAATCAAACCTTGAGCACATCTCCTTAGGTCCAGCTACTTAGTTCAATCTACTTTGTACGACCAGGAAAACAAACCAAAAAAAAGCAATGGATGAACTTTATTTCACAGATGTTCCTATATTTGCACAATAGCAATATATTTGCACAGGATACCACAGGGCAATAAAAACCCTGGGGACGATTGAGTTGGACATAGATATCAAGAAAACTCAAAAGTTTGGTTTGCAGCTGTGTGATTTAGCAAGGCTGTGGTCAGTGTATTCCAACAGTCCAACAATAAATTATTTTTTTAGATGGCCTCTCAAAAGAGAAGGCAGAGACACCTTGGACATCTGATGCTGTGTAGAAGACTGAGATCAAGGTTGAGCCTCTACATGAAGATCCAGCACCTGACAAGCTTTCTGATCAGAGAGAATGTCTCCTTCCCCTGCATCCATGACATTGGTCAGAGACAGATTGGAAGTGCTGGGTCTCTGAAGTGTTTGAGTTAGGGGTGGGGAGAATAGAAATTCTAGAAGCGAAATTGTTATCCAGCCACTGACCGCATCCTGATGAGTAAAGAGATTCTAGATTGTATGTCAGGGAGTCTTGTGGTTGTGACTTTGTGTCTACCTCACTCCTAGTTGGCTCCATCATCACGCCTAAGCATGAGCTAGCCACTGTAAGATCCATTTGTAGTCTGCAGAGAAAAAGAGGCAAAAGTAGCATTTTTTTAGTGTACATTTTTTTAAAAAATTGTCTTCTGGGCGTTCCTGTTCTTTCCAGTCTTGGTGTAAAGTGAACACAAGTAATTAACTCTGTCATCCCTTTCTCTCTCCTGCAAAAATTATTCTCAAGTCAGGTATTATATACAAGAACAGATAATCATTTTCTAGTCTGAATGTCTAGAAACACAAATACCAAATTAACCTTGTTCTTCCAAGAAACTTCTAACAATACCATTCCCCACAACCTGTAATGACAAATCTGTATCACTTCTAGAATAGGAACAGAACACTTCTATTCCTCTTCTAACACTTCTAGAACAGACATACCAATGACAGACAGCATTAATATAACTATTTATAGATTTTGTGTTTTCTGTCAGGATTCATTTCTAGACCATGCAGCAGAGATAAAGTATTTATCTCAAATTGGACATCTAATATATAAATAACCTAATTTTAATCATTAAGTTCATTCATTGTACCGATAGTACGAAATAAGTGTACTGAAGTTTCTCTCCTCAGCAGAAATAGTGGGTTTAAAAATCAACTTTTTTACAAAACAGTAGCCTTTGTATAAAAATCTCAAAATAGTAGTTTAACAGGTGGCATGGAACAATAGATTATTATTTTTTAATAATTTTCGGGTTGCATTCAGCAGTCAAAGTTCTCATGGTTTAGGTGTGAAAACTGCAAACTATCCCCTGCCTATTTACTAAAACTTTCACTTTATTCTGCATCATCCCTTATGTGTTATCAATACATAGATTTGTGAGCTGTCTAGGGCTAAAAGGAATGTCACTGTTTTAAGAGTAAGTCAATATAGTAACTTGGAGACTACATCATGTCTGCGCATCACAGTAGAACTGTAAAACCAAGAAATGGACTGGAACAAAGAGAAATTTTCTGTAAATATGTTCACCTTTCCAAAGCATTTATAAAATCTGTAAATCTTTTAAATAAGAACATTTATTTGCATGTGTGAGTATACATATATATATATATTTTTAATTTTTTTAAATATATATCACAAAAATTCTACTGCAGAAATATGAAACTGACTTGCGTTAGTGTATTAATGCTAAACTTAACAAGAAATAGAAATGTTTTCAATTTATAAATATTTATTGAAATACTTTCGGTGTCCATAGAAATACACTCCATAGTTATAACTTTCTCTGGACAATAATAGGCAGTTTATTCTAGTGGTTTATGAATTACAGTCTTTGCTCAGCACTGACATTTCTAGCATATTTCACTGAAGCCTTGACACACCCAATACCCAGTTTCTTTTCAATGTAGTTTCAAGTAAAATAACTCCCATTCATCAGTTGAAAATTAATCAACCTGCAGGTTGTGCATTTGTCAACATTGAACACACTTTCAACACTGGAAGGTCACAAAATCTGATTTTATGAGCTACAAATATAATTTCTGCTCTACATTTACCTTCTCAGAAAAAGTATTTTAAAATGTCATCTCTCTCAACATGACATAACATAATCATTTCATTCCTGTAATCAAGCATGAAACAAACAACATAAGAAAGGCTTGATATAAACATAAAAATACTATAAAGTAGTGAAAACTGTGGTCTTCCAGTTTCAGGAATAGTAACTTGTTCAGGATTACTGCTGATCAAAGACTGGTTTCTTCTTGCTTCACTATTTTTCAGTCTGATGCAAATAAGTTCTCCCTCAGTTACTCTGAGCTGTCCAGGTAGGACGTCGCTGTAAACTTTTAACAATGTTAACACAGTTTTGTGTTTGAGTTAATAAGTCCTGCTGAGAGTAAAAGAGTGTGGAGAATAATGCAGTTTCAGACAGAAAAAAAACTCCAAAAAATCCATGATTTTTAATAATCACTCTGGTTTTTAGTAAATTACAAAACACAATTTTCATTGAGATACAATCTCATTAAAGAATTAGTGAAATTCCTTCTAAAATTCTCTGTTAAGTAGGTTTTATCAGTGACAAAATTATATGGCAGTTTGATTTGGCAGCTATAAATATCATTAAATAAATATGCATTCTTCAGACTTAATTACACATTACAATATCAAACAGTTGAAAGCCCAAGAGATAATAAAGTGTAACTGTCATTACCAAGAGTGTAATACTATCTTAATAATTTAAAACAGATTGGAATAAGAAATTACAGTCAAGACATAGGAATTTTTAAGCAGGGTAAATCATGTATCCTGCCAAATGATGAAATTACTTTTCTGAAAACATGATCAATCTATTTCTAAGTATTTCTATTCTTAGGATCAACACCTCTCTTCTGAGTAACAACATTCACTTTAATTATTCAGAAGCATATGAATGACTCACCATTTTTTATACAACTATTGCTTGCTTATTTTTTAAATCTATTAACACTTCTCAAAAAGTCTACATTTGTAGAAGTCCAGACAATTAAAGAAAAATGTCAAATGAATCATGGTGAAACCTCTGGTTATGTATCACTCAAAAAGGATGGGCTCACCCTTAATTCTATTAAGTCTTATGCTTGCACATCTCAACCTTAAGAAACACCACCTAACTGAGTATAAACTGAAATAGGAACATTTCTTAACTATTCATAAAAATGTGCATAGGAATTTTTCAGTTTTTATGAATGCTTTATTTAGCTGATCTGTTGCTGATATTTATCCTGATCAGGTAGTTCACTCATTGCCAGTTAATTACATGTTAATAAACCAATGAACCACTACAATAATATTTGTTTTGTGTGTTTTAAATAAGAGCTAAGGAGTTCCACCTTGAAAAATCATGTCATAAAATAGATTAACATCATACAACACCAGCACTACTTACATCTACAAAAAAAACCAAACCTGGTCATGCTACATTGCCACACAGTTTGTTTCATTTACTTTAAACAACTTTGACAGGGAAAACTGAAAAATAAAATTTTCTTAAAAAACAAGCACATATTATATAATCCAAGCTCATCACGTCAAATTTGCTATATTTAATATCAACAAAGCTTTCTAAAAATGCATCTATGTAAAATCTGAAGAACAGAACAAGTTTTGGGCAATATGCCAGCCTTCAACGATGAACATGTAATTACAGCATCCCATAGTCTACCAGTTGCCTTAATTGGCTCTTAATTGACATAGGGTTTGCCAAAAAAAGAGATTTATATTCACAGATCATTAGACCAAGGATGTTAAACATTGTACTGCATGACTCATTATGGCTTGTGCTGTTAATGTAAGAGAAAGCTAAACAGGAAGGGCGGCTGAGACTGATGTATTCAGGTTGTTCAGGAAATCAGAGACATGCCCTGTGTCACCATGGAATTATACCAGTTCTACAGAGCCACTTTCTATCTCTGAGTTGCTTCTAGAAATATTCTGAGCCTCAGCTTTTGAGATATCAACATTTCCAAATAAACTTTCCAACTTATATTTTCATCTACCCTGCATACCTTTAGGAAAGGTGGGTACCTTTTCTCTGGACATACTGAGAATTTTAACCTAAGGGTCAGTTTTTCAGTAGGGCCTGGTAACTAAAGTATTTAGTTCTTTCTGAAATCCAAGTTTAAATATATGAACAATGCAGACTAAAATGTAAAACACATTTTCAATGTTAAAAGAAATCTTTCACATGAAGACTTTTCATGGAATGCAGTAAAGCACAATGGTTTGGTGAAAATAATTCCCCTCCAGAAATCTTTCAGATCTCTTGCAAAAGAATTAGTGTCCAGAATATGAGACAAACAATTTAAAGCTGATGAAACATTTGAAAGTACTGACATATTAAAAAAAAGTGGTGGTTTTTTTCACATTTCACCCTCAAAAAGCTGCAATTCTCTAAAGAGAAATTTGCATTTGTGTGTATGCACTCACAAATACACATATATTTGTGAAGACATGGAGATGCTCTTCTTTCTCCTCTCTTACTGCCGTCTGCTTTTTTTCCTCTTCCTTATGGCTTTGGGAGTAAGGTTCTTTTTCTCATTCTTAGTGATTACTTGAGAAGTGCTCTTTTTTTTACTTGAGCGTCTATTTTAGCAATACATTTAAATATGGCTCCGCAATAGCATTCCCCCTCCCTCACAAGCAAGTAAAGTGAATTTGTCAAGGGTTGCTTGCAGCTTTGGGGGAAAGAAAAATCACATACGGCAGCCAACCTACTGCAGTGTCTCTGAGAAATTGATCTTGTTCTGCTGTGTCAGAATAAGACTTTGATGATAATGACATTTTCAGCTGCAGACAAAATCCTTTTTAATTTATTTGAAGGGGAAGAGGCTGAAATGATTTTCTCTTCCAGGATGTGCTTTGCAGCTTGACTTACTTTTCAGGACTAATTCTCAGTTCAGGGGCAGGTGTGGAGTTCCTCCTGACGTGACCCTGAAAAAAAAGAAGCGTTCCAAGGAGTTGGAGTTTTTAAATTATTCATTGAATGCTTTTCCTTAAAGAGCACATCCTTGAGTCTCTTACCTGAGAACTAAATTAGGAGGGTAACAAAAATGTTGTAGAATGAACTGACAAATTTTAGGAAACCATCGATGAGGCAGGAGGAAATAGGATCCATTTAAAACCTGCAAATTATTTTAATTTCTTTTGTCCCACTCTTATATTGGTGATGTCATAATGTCCAGCTCTCTGCCAGCCTAAAATAATATTTTTCTTTTCCCTACTGATTTTTTGCAGATTTTGTCTTTATTTTCATACAGTCAGCTGTATGCTTAGTAGAGGATTGCCAAAATGCCCTAAGGTCCAATGTCATCTCCAGATACTTGATTTTGTTTCAAAGCACCAGCTAATTTTTCTCTCACATTAAAAAGTGCTTCGGTTTCTAAAATTACTGGTATGCTGCCCCAATCAATTGAGAAGAATATTCTTCAGTGTAATAACTGAAAAAACTAGATGCTTTATCTTGCCAAAAGTTTTCGTCAGTTTCATCAAAACCTGGGAGTTTTGAGAGGTGAATCTGTTTCTGATTCTCTAGACAGCTATTCCTGTGCAATTGTTATTTTCAAAGATTAAAAGTGACATTTAAAAGGTTTTATGTGCTTAAATTTATCTTTTTAAATCCTTTCTTCTGACATCAGCATTCCAGCTCTGCACATGCAATTTGCCCAAGGATGACTGGTGAGAAGTAATTCAAAGCCATTTTTTACACAGATTTACAAATTCAAAAAAAAAAAAAAAGTACCAGAAGAGCAACAAATATACAAGTATTACGCAAGGAATGAAATGTAATTCTGGAACGATTCATTGCAGTTCTTGTCTCCAGGAGAACCTGGGGATTCTGTAGGAATAGGTATCACTAGGGCACTTTCCTTCTTTAGTTCACCTTGTCTGAAGGCAAAGGACAGCTAGCACAGTCAGCTTTCTCCATGTTATATTTGCACTTTTAGTGTAGCCAGAGGAATACAAAAAATGCATCTACCTAAGCACCACATCATCTAGCCCATGGCTGAAGTCTGTGTGGTATCAATAACCTTTTTATTCCTCAAGTATCTATTCAGTCCATCTGGAGTTCCTAGTGGGGATCAGGCATGCCAAAACAAACTGCATGGTCTCACACTGTGGCCCAATTTCAGTGGGGACTTGTCCAGTGGAAAGTACAAGATGCCTCAAAAGCAATAAAGTGTATTATGGAAAAACAAACTGGGAGTCCAGTCACACTAGCTGCTTAGCTATTTTTGTTTAGATATTTTTGCTCATCATTTGAGGAAAAAGTCATGCAGATAAATGGAAATTTTCTTACTGAAGGCAAGGCTATGATCAAGTAACCAAATTTTGATCTTTGAAATTTCTCTGCAAAAATTGTATGGATTTTTTGTCTTGTTCAGAGATAATGTTTACAAGTTTATCCTGGCATTTTGAGGTTAATTATGATTGGAATGAAAGTAATGAATGCACAGAGATTGGTTTAATATATTTATGTAAACAACAGTGCCATAAAAATACATTTTCATGTTTAAAGCTTGTATTTTCATCGAAACATAACTCTGCCTTGTGTCTTTGCATGCATGCATCTGTGCAGATATAGATATGTGGTTACAAACATATAAATATGGATATAAACTAGATATAGATATAGATATAGATATAGATATAGATATAGATATAGATATATATCTAGATATAGAGGGAGAAAGGAAATTTTTCAAAGAAATAAAAGAAAAAACCCACATGCAAAGGATAAGCTTCTCAGCGGTTGAAACCAGTGTCTCTTTTTTCTAAGACAGAAATAGGCATCCTATTTCAAGGCATCCCTTGAAATAATCATGAGAGGAGCACCTGAGTAATTCTGAAAATAAAACTTTCAAATCAAAGGCTAACTCACTGTTAATGTTTATCTATGGCAATTAGACTCTAAAGGGAAAAAAGGTCAGTAATTTCATATTCATATCAGAGGGACAAGGCTCATAATAAGAAATTGCCTTGCAGATAAAAAAAGCCCCGAACCCAGCAAAACAACAACACAGCAAAACAAAACCAACCAGCCAAATATTAAAAAAAAAAAAACAAACTAACCAACCAATCAAACACAAAACTAAAAAACCCCCACCACCCACACACGACAAAAAAATCCCACAACTTTGAGTGAGGCGTAAAGTGTCTAAAAGCACTGAAAAGAAGCATCACTGACCATCAGAGATCACTTTTACTACCAAGATGTTGATAGATTCCCTAACACTCATAAGATTTCCCTGTATATAAGTTTTAATAACCCCTACTTGAAAAATATTCAACATACTTGCTCCACTTTGACTTGTGTACTTTAGCTCGTAAGGTCACAGCAACCCTCTTATCAGCCAACAGCAGAGCTGCAGCAGTAATAGGAGATGTCATCTTAGATTAATGTAAGTGAAAATTGCCTACAATATTTTATACTTCTGTCTCTTGTGTGCACTTTAAACTTTCATTTTTATCTCAGAACATCCTTGGTCACACCACTCCTGATACTTCAGGAAAATATTTGAATGCATCTTTAGCAGTGATTATGATCTTTAGTAATAATTATTTCTCTAGAATTTTTGAGTAATCAAAGGAAAATGAGTCTCAGGAATTACATGTGGATCAGTGTAAATATATATAAGTTTCTGCCTAAATTTACTCTAAAAATACACTTACTTATATTTCAGTTTTACTCTTTATCTTAGACATTGACTCCTTTGACAAAGTATCAGCCAAAAATATGGAATTCTCTTACTCTAACAGAAGAGCAATCAGAACCTTTTTGATATCCTGATCATTCATAGAGTAGATAATTTTGAATTATGCATGATTCTGGTATAGTTTTTTAACTGCAACGTGAAAGTCATATCTTTGCATTGTTAGCAGTTTTTATTGCAGTGTCAGAAAAAAAAAAAACCAAGCTTCTTTTTCCAACTTTATTAGAGTACATGGACAGCAAGAAGCCCAATGCATGCGCGCTTTTGTATTGGTACTTAGGAATAGAGTAAAAATGTTGTAATTAATTTAGCACAATCTTTTTCGGGGAAACAAAAAGAGACATATAAGAAGCATAATGAAGTATAAAAATTGTGCTTTTTTATCAATATTTTGAAACAAATTATCTCTCTGGAACTGATTATTTTTGTCTTCAATACCATAAATTGAAGAGGTCTTTCTGAAGTTCAAAAAATGCTATTTTATCCCCTGTCTTTTGTAAATAAAAAAATAAACTGAAAAATCTTTAACACAGAGGAAAAACCACATTAAACTCTACATTATGATCTTGATTTAACTCAAGTTTGAGGAGGCACTATTCTCTGATTAAAAGCTTTTTTCCATATAAAGGGATCATTATTAAAGTTAACATTTTTGTATTGTTTAGGGTGAAATGTAAAATAAAATATGCTCAGAAATATGTCTGAGACATACCTGTTTCAGACCACAAAGTTTGCACAGTAATCACAACCAACACTTTTGCCATGTCACATCTCATTAAAATGAACTTCGTGTACAACTGTGGAGGACAACCGTATCAAGCCTAACACATTCTGAAGGCAGCATAGTTGGAGGCAATGACAATTTAGCATGGAAGCTGCTATTAGATTGCATATATTATTAATATTTTTAGCATAATTCTCACGTGGAAAGCAAAAACTGTAAAAAAGAGATAGTCAATGTGAAGAATACCACTGTAAGCAAGTTCAAATTGTTTGATGCAATCACAGTGTCATAGAAACATAGAAACATAGACTTTATTTAAATTACATACATAAAGGTATATTTAAAGAAGATATTTTTGCAATTTCAATGAAAAATTATCAACAAGAAGGAAAAGTAGAGAGAAAAAATACAGAGTCCCAAGTTTGTGTAAAGAAGAATATAAGTTGGTATCTCCAAATAGAAAAATTATTAAGGAACATATTTTAATGCTCATAAAGTCATATCTAAACACTTTGAAATTTATTTGGGTTGTGCATTTATTGTACATACAATCCAACAAAAACAAGCTTATGCCTTCATAAAGATATTAACTGACAAGAAAAGATCTGGGTAGATTTACATCAAAGTTCTGGCTCACAAAATTCTGGCACATTTGAAACCATTGTAATCTCCCATATAGAAAAGTACAATACTATTTAGCATTTGTTATCACACACCAAAAAAAAAAGTCTACTCTTTAGTAAATTTCAGAATCTGTTGAAAAAATTCCAGAAAAAGAAATTAAAAATATATGCTGAGTTTGTTGTTTCTGGACAACATATGAGAATAATCTATAGGATCCAGAAGAAATTAAAGTAGATCCACCCCCAAGCACCTGATCAGAGATGACAAAAAGTCCCCCCCAGACAATGCAGGAGGATAGTTTACTGAGAAGATTCTAGCAGATAATTAAGAAAAATGAGAGATTTTCCCATGCTATTACTTCAAATTTTGATAAGAGCAATATAGTAATAATAGTACTAGTAATAATAATAGTAATAGTAATAGTAATAGTAATAGTAATAGTAATAGTAATAGTAATAGTAATGGACTCAGTGAAGAGTCTACTTGAAGTGGCTGGATTTACACTCACATCATAACATGTGTCAAAGGAATAAATAAAGGCATCTCAGTTTAATGTAGAAATGTTCTATCCACAAACAAAAAGAAAGATTTAAGATCTAAATCCTAAAACAAAACACACCATAATAAAAATCCTGTCTCAAACTACAATATTAACAAAGGTTTGAATTCTTCTGGTTTTGGTTGTGATGGAGTTAATTTAATTCATGGTAATTCCTATGGTGTTCTTTTGTATTTATGACCAAAACAGTGATAAAAACATGGGAATGTTTCAGCAATTTCTGAACAGTGCTTACAGAGTGTCAGGGTTTTTCCTGCTTCCTCACATTGCCACACCAGCCAGGACTGGGGGATACACAAGAGGCTGAAAACGGACAGGACAGCTGACCAAAGGGATGTCCCATGGCTTATGATGTGATGCCCAGAAATAAAAGCTGGGGGAAGAAAGAGGAAGAAGGGTCACTTGGAGTGATGGTATTTGTCTTCCCAAGTCATCGTTATGTGTGATGAGGCTTTACTTTCTTGGAGCTGGCTGAACATCTCTCTGGTTACTATCCTACCGAACATTCTAGAAAAAACAGATTCCACAGAAAGATATTAGAGAGATGTTAAGAGTGATTGTTAGCATCTATTTTTTTTTTTTTAAATTTAAAAAAGAATCTATAAAATGCTCTAAAAATGGCATTAGCTGGTTTATGTGGAGACCCTTTAAAGTAAGAGGAGGCCATGGACAATACATTCATCTTAAAAAAAAAAAGGCTCTAGCTTAAGTTTATTCTCTGCATTTGAGAAAGAGAGATAGCATTTAACTTTCAAATTATCATCAATTTCATAAAATCACATCAAAATTATATTCTACATTATAATTGCATTTTTACATATTTTCCTGAATGGAACAGACCCAGACAGGATACTGCCAGTATACTCTGAGTAGGGTAAAGGAAACTGTAAGCACAGGCATTGCTAGACAAAAAAGAACCAACAGAGAGACCTTTTAAAATTACCCTAATATTAAGAACAAGTTATTGTCTCTTGATTGTAATTTTCACCTTCTCAGACACAAAGCTAATCACCAGCTAATTGCTAATCCATAAAATCACACATCATTAGTTCCAGTAGTCATGGAACTGCTTAGTTTAAAAATGTAAAGTTACTTCTAGCAAGAAATAAAGATTATTTAGTGTAAAATGTTTCTCATATTATTTCATTACCTTTTTTTATTAAATCCATATTATTTTCCAGTTAGTCAACAGGCACATAGAAAAAGTTCATGTTGAGATTAGATGAATCAGAGAATTCTGCCTGTTTTGCAATAGAAGTGTGTTTGTAAAGGCATATTCTTTTGTTAAACTAAAACTTATAAAATACATTTTGTTTTGAGAGAGCAATTTTTGTCTTGTCTGTGTGAAATACATACAGGAAATTTTAAAAGGTGTGTAACAGTGTCACCTTTGCTGTTTTTTTCCTATTTGCCAATTATTTGTGTTCTGCTTATTATTAACCCTGTTATTAGTGAGTGAGCTCTTGTATAGTAATGAATCTACCAGACCTTTTTTGTGTGTACATTTTTTCAGTGCATTTTACTTTCCAAAGACTTAACAGGTTTGCATATCAAAGCTTTTCCTTGCAGACCCCTAAGGGACTCATTTCTCCATAGTAACGCTAGACCCTACAGTATAATGCTTGATTTATTTTTCTCTCAACCATTGTTCTATACCAACACAGTCTTTTCTATTTGTTGCTGTCTGGAGGATACAGCGCTGACCCTGCCTGCTCAATGTGCAGGGACTCGTGCCTGCAAGCACTAAGGCTTTATAAGACTTATCCCTGCACCTTTACTTGTCATATCAGCAGCTTCATCTGCAGAAATACATTCTGACTGAGTAAGCCTGAGGTAGACAATGCTTAATTCTCCATTACAAAATCTTCCAGGAAGAAGAGAGAGATTCAGCTGCAGGGCATCCATCCTGTCAGCACCCTATTATCCTAACACACCATTTACTCTGTTACTGGTTTTAAGCTGGCCTTATTCAGTCTGATTATCATGTTAGAGCCTTGTCCTGGATCACTGTACACAGCACATTTTTATTCAGCTGCTACTCTGAGGCTCCAGGTATTTGTCTTTCTTGTACCTCCTTATTGTACCTTCATCACCTATGAACAAATGGCTTTCAGAAGATTTACAATACTTGAATTAGATGTTACAAAGTCAAAATATGAGCTAGTTTTATACTGGGAAGGAAAACAAGTAAACCAAGGAGAAACAGCTATTAATAATAATTTAAATATATGTAGTTTCTAGATTTTACTCTCCCATTACTGACAGAATGGATCCATGCTTTTCATTGATATGCAGCACAGTCACATATAACAGATATCTGTGTGATGGATCACAAAGGTGGCATAACAGTTACCATTTTCTTCCCCATACTTTTAATCTCCCAAGGCTTATGGTACCATATAGTAACCTTAAAACACTGAATAAAGTGATCACAGGCTACAGAATCAATATCCAGCACAAATAAATAAGGAGAGATTAAGCTCATTAACAACCTATAATTTATTAAACATGCCCCCAATTTTATGCATTTTTTCCCTAAGAGTTTCCAGGAATATTTGTGAAAAAAATCTGTTTTTCAGAGCTTCATAAGGATTCTGATTGCATGCAGTTGAAGATCAGGGTGTTTACAAAGTTTTTGCAAAACGTAGCTGAGGTTTTAAAAGCAGAAATAGCAGAGGAAATACATCAAATAGAAAGTCAATGAGAGTCTAGAACATTATAGTGATTTGAAATTTTCAGATTTGAATTTCTAATTCTGTCTTTTGTGCACAATAATATTGTTCAATGTTCAAGTTTACTCTTCTTAAATTCATAGAAATATAATTGTCTTGAGTCTACTGACTCCTTTTTTCCATCTTTAAAACAATGTACAAAAGCATGCTAATTGTCTGATAGAGAACATATTTTCAAATAACATTTTTTTTTAAATTATAGGATATTGAAGGCAATTTAAGCCAGTTAATGGAACAAAAAAATGGTTTCAGAGAATAAACCTTATGTCATTCTGGCTACATCTATTAATCCACAATTGAAGAGAAACTATTCACCTGATCAAGATATATAGATGTGGTCTCTTCCTTCTTCAAAGTTATATAAGTAAGTATAAAGAAAAAAATATTGTAGTCTGAATTGACTTTTAATTTATTGTGCTACTGATACCACTTTACAGTCTTGGAAAAAATATCAATATGAATCTTTACATTGCTACCCAGGCCTAGTTCATCAGCGCTCTTAAGCCATCAAGGGTTGATGGCTATGTTTCACTGTTTGAGGAAGGCACCGAGAATAGCCGCATAAAGAGTTTGCATGATTAGGTCTTTGCAACCAGCAGACCTGTAAATTAACACTGCAAATAGGCTTTGTGCAGTGAACTTCATTCTGTAGAACAGGTATGATCCTGAATGCCCAAGCATGCCCTGTGCATTATTGTGAAACTGAGTTTCCTAGAAATTAGCTTCTCTGTGGCCAAAAGAAACAGCAGCCTTGAGGTGTCCTTTTCTATTTTTTTTCTCAGCATTATTAAACTCTGCTGATCAATAATATCAAATGATGATCAGTGTCTAGTGACTAGCGAATCCCACTATGTGATTCTACATATTTAAATATGAAGTAGTGGAAAGTATTTTAGTAGGTTAAAGTACAGAAGCAACAAACAAAAGTATTCCCGTAATGAAAAATACAATTACTGTGAAGTGTTCTCAAGAGATAGAATAAATTTGTGGGGTTTTTTGGTTTTGTTGGTTTGGTGGTTTTTTTTTTTTTTCATAATTAAATAAATAAACCCAGATATTTAGGTACTTGGGCTATTCAATATTAAGCAATTCTATAGAATGTTATATAGTGACTCTTTAGGGTTCACTGAAGTGGGAGAACAGAATGCTGATGGGTAAGCTGATTCTGCAAGTGAAAAAAAAAATTGATGCCTACATCACTGAAACACAGCTCTGGTAATAATTCAGGTTCTTGTTTAGGGTTTTCCAGCAGGCACACACTATTTTTTTCTCCCACCATCATAGTCATCATGTTTGGCTAGCCAAAGGTGGAGAATTGTTTCTCACAGGGAAAGGCCCTTCCATGGAATTTCAGAAATAAAGTGAATCTATTCTCAAGAATAATGTGTGAGTCCCATACCAAACAGTGAAAGAAATGTGTTTTTTCATTCGTAGTTCTGTATGTCAGAAAGATTTAAATTGAAGAATGAAAAAATAATGTAGAATAAGCTTGAATTAAAATTGGGGGAAAAAAGGTCACGATCATGAGAAAATCCGTATACATTGTAAAAGGTTTTGATAGGACCGAGCTTGGCTTTTTCTTTGGAAATGCAGTTATGATTCAAAATCTGTGTTTTGTTATTAAACTGTGATTAGAACTGTAAGTCAATGCTATAGTAACTCCATGTTTATTTGAAGTGGGTATCCTGTGTGTAATCTACAGCCTGGTTTGTCTTCACCATTCAAATTAGCAATACACTTTCTCAACAGGGTAGACAAACCTTGAAAGCAGTTACAGAAGGGAAGTGATCCGGACAATTCATAGGAGATTTTTGTTATCCTCCAGTGTTTTTAAACTAGAATTATTAATCCATAAAATTACCATTTTTTCATTGTGTCTCTGTACTTATAATATTAAGGGATGTAGTAAAGACAATTTCTGTCATTTATTGTGTAATATAAGTCTTAGTATTAGTTTTAATGATGTAACTGAGTCACTTCTGCCTTTGTATTATCAAGAGTATTCAGCTATGTATTGCAGAAAACATTACATCCCTGCAACTGGGGCTTATGAAAGACAGGGCAAAATATTTTATCTGGATGTTTGTTTTACATTTTATTGTCAGGATTTATCTAACACCTTACTGTAAAGGTTACTATTAACGTGTCTAGCTAGTGAAAATTCAAACAAACAAACAAACAAAAAAAATGACCATGCAGTGATCAGAGAAAAAATGACAAAGTGGGGAACCCAGATAACCAAAATCAACTACTTATAAGACCTTCAAAGCTGAATGATTAAGTCGTTGTCCTTATTCCAAAACCCACTAAGATGATTCAGTAGAAGCAACTGCCTCCAGAATGCCATTCAAATCATTACTGAGCAAATGCAGCACATACTGTGATGCATCTGGGCGGAGGTTATGATACTGGAATAGTTGGGATCGTGCAGGATTTTTCATGGGTTTCCTAGGGAAAGGGTTAAGGGATGGGAAAGACCAGGACAGGTCAGAGTGGGACAAGTTTGGAAAATGGAGAGAGGCATAAAAGCAGCCAATCATTTTCAAGCTTGCGGCTGATCAGTACCCTAAGCTGCCTGAACCCTGCATGGTTTGTCCTATCTTCTTATTGAACTTTATTTCTGTGTGAATACAGTCATTATTCTGTATGTGTATGTGTTGGGAGCAATTCAGGTAAGGAGAGCCACTACTGAATATGAAGAACAAATTTCAGAAACATGTTCAGGATTTCTTTGGGATAGAGCTAGTTGGCTTGTGTCAAAATCATAGAGGGACCATTCTGACATTTTTACAAGGTAGACAAATAAGTTCTAATGCCTGGAAAGGTTCATAGCACCACTTAATTTCTGAAATATGCTAAGTCTCATTGACTTCACAGTGTGTTGTGCTATGTACAACTGTTTCACCTTATGGCTGCTTTTCATTATGTTTTGTAGCACATGATACTTTTAAAATTTTAATTATTTCTTTTTGCTCTTTTATTTTTTCTAAAATCAGACAATTTAACTTTAACGTATTCAAAATATAAACTTTTTATTTCTTGAGAATCTAAAAGCCAAAATAGAATTAATAACAGTCAAATATATGTCAACTTTTTAAAAGGAGATCCTCTGTAAGGATCCTTTGTAGGATTTGTAAGAATATAGACCCGAAAAATTGTCAGGAGATAAGCTTCTAAAGCAATCTTTTCTGTATTTAAATTTTTTCTAAAAAAACTTAATTATTTTTAGTAAATCTTTCATAGGTATTCATATCAGTTTAATACACAAATGTGAAAAAATGGCCTTTTAAAATTAGATACCCATCTTTCTATTTGTGACTAAGACTGTTTCAATAATACTTATCAAAAGAGAGCCAAGTATTTTTAGTAATATTCAGAGCATGACACAGGGAACCTTAAATAGTAACCTGCCTTAAAATAGTGATCTTTAAAAACACTTCAGCTGAATCATAATATTGCTATTCAAGAATATTGAACAAGTGAACTGTGTGTTCGAATGGGAGCTTCACTCATATTTCACAGTTGGTGCACCACCCAGTAAATATTCAGAACAAAAGGCTGGTTTTTAGGAATGTACAAGAACCTGTTCTTTGTCGAAATAACCAAATTACTAACCCACCTTTACCCAAGGAGTAATAGCTAGATGTCTCTCTCACATAATAGAACTCTATTCACAAAAATAAATGATATCTCAGATGAGGGAACTCCATGTGTTCTTCTGAAGTTAACCTCTCATGCAGGCAAGAAAGCAAATGTGTAAGGTTGAGGAAAGCAAATGTGTAAGGAAAGTCTCATGATCATTCAGGTGCAGCACAAGGTTCTGGAAACTTCATGACTACTAATTGACAGCAGCTGAGAGATTGTACCGTTGAAAGTATCCTATAATGTTTCTTCTCCACACACTTTCCCCACAGTATTTAGTTCCCACCTACAGTCAGAGGGTCATGAACAGTGCATTAGTTGATGGGACCCAATGTATGATGGGACCCAGTTGTATGATGGGACCCATTTTCCTCTTAGAATCATTTTTAAATTGTTTATGTGAGAGAAGAGAGAAAGTTTTAGTACCTATCACTGTTCCCTGGGTATCTTCTGTTTATATCCAATGGCAGTCTGACTGTGCATCTGTTTCTTGAGACTAGAGTGGTTCAAACCAGGCACCTAGAGACATTTATATTTTAAACCATGCACTATTGATTTTAGATATCTTCTGGAATTAATTAGAGATTCAGAAGAGAGGAATCAAATCACTACATGAAACCACGAAACCACGAAACCACCCCCACCTGGTTTTCTGATCCATAGTTTTAGCTAAAGTTTGAATTTTATTACCCTTGTGAATATTTTAGCTCAAACTTTTACACAATTCAGGGAAAACATTCAGTTCCCTGTGAGAGAAAATAAGGTGCAGACTCTCCTACTGACAGAGTGAACAAAACACACTTAAAATATTAGTTTCAAACTTGAATGTAGCGCCAAACTACATTACAGTACTAGTTTGGATAAACTGAATATATTTGTCTCAGACAAAGTCTGCTCTAAAGTATGTATGAGCATTTTGGTGCCATTTGCGTACAAGGGATAGAGATGAGAAGCTGCCCTTCATACGCCTTGAGAAACATTCTGTCTTTTGACACATGCAGTAAATCTTCCACTAGATATCTTACTACGGGTGCAAGGACACACAAAAGGCAAGAGCTTAATATTAATCTAATTCAAAGAAAACAATTGGTGGAGTTACAGAAGTATAAATTATCTAATTATTACAGAAAAGCATGGTTAATAACAGAACTAATACTGCTGTACTAAACATCCTGGTATGTATCCCTTTTCTTTAGCATTATATTCAGTCTTTTAGGCCTTCTCTTATAGCTCATAACTGCTTTCTCCCCCAAGCAGAAAATAGGGGGTGTTCCTGAGTTATCAGCATTCTGACTTCTTTGCCATGAAGAGCATTCCTAGATAGTCAGTATGGTGAAAAAAAAAAAAAAAGGAAAAGAGAGAAAAGAAAAAAATGTTTATGGCAGTTCAGCTATAAAACATAAACCACATATACCACTACTTTTGTAGTCCACCTTCCACAGAGCTTGGGATGATGATTGGTAGCCTACCATCTCCTTATTTAAGAAAAGCTGTTGTTACTTATCTGATGTCCCAGAGACATATAGGTTGGAAGGCTGAATAGAACACCAAAGAAAAATGATTGATTGAATTCTTGTAATAATAAATTTGAGGGCATATTTAATGCTGTCTTTATTAATTTGAGTGTTAACATTACTGCAACTGGTCTAGTAAAAACTGTTATATGTATTAGTTCCAGCTATACAACCATTTCTCCTAATCCAAACTCAAACCTGTATTTTGTAAAGTGCTGATGTCTATTACTCCGTGACTGCATGTGCTTGCTAGACCTCTAATCAAACAGAATATTCACAGGGCTAACCTCTCTGTATTCCTCCCAGGCTACCTGTCCTTGCTCCCACCTCTGTAGGCTTCCTTTATGTGGTTGAACTTGTCCAGGAGCTCCTTGTTCATCCATGCAAGCCTCCTTTTGACCCAGCTTCTCCTTCACTGGGCTGCATTGCTGCTGAGCTTGGAGGTGATACTTAATTATCAAGCTCAATCATTTCATGGTCGCTGCAGACAAGGTTTCTCTTGAGCTTCACGTTCCTCGCCAGTTCCTCATTGTTGGTGAGAACAAGGTCCAGCATAGCATCTCGCCTCACTGGCTCCTCTGTCACTTGGAGAAGTGACAGATTATCATAGAATTGTAGAATGGGTTGAAAGGGACCTTAAAGGTCATCTAGTTCCAACCCCACTGCTCTAGACAGGGGCATCTTCCACTAAACCAGATCAAAGTCATATTCAACCTGGCCTTGAACATTGACAGGGATGGGACATCAGCAACTTACATTTGGGAAAAGTACATTTGATTAGGAAAAAGAATTATAATGCTGATGAGAAAGTTACATTACTATATGGGGAAATGATAGCATGAGTTAACAGTTGATGATTTTTTCCCTTACCATTTTGAACACACTGTAATATTCACTGAATATAGCAAGGTTAAATTAACTGGCTTATCAGCTGCCAATCTACTGCTCCTATTTAGCCAAGTTATATTCACAGTTCTATAGATGCTCATTCTCTAAAAAAGCCTCAAAAATCTTGACTGTTTTACTTACAGATTGTAAGGCATTGAGATAAATTTATCTTCAATTTAAAAATGTTTTTAATTCAGTCTTGTGATTTCCTGTCAGATTGGCCTCTATGTTGAGAAGATACTCTTTGGTTCAAATGGGTCTGGAAAAGACAGAAAACATTTGTCTGTTTTGAGCTTTCTATCCTTTTTTCTTGGCAGCAGCCTTTCCCCCACAGTCTATTTAATGTCAAATCAGGGAATGGAAGATTTCCTGCATTGAAGCGGGTCTGCCCCTCATGCCGCCTCCACCTCCCAGGCTGGTCCGGCTCCTCAGAGGGAGGAGCCCTGCCGTGGGAGGGCCCTGGGGGGCTTGAGTGCCTGGGTCCGCCCCTAGATCTCGGGGAAAGGAATGCCCAAGGCTCAGGATCCGCCCACCTTTCCTGAATCTTCTGTTCCGTCATCTGTATCATTGGTTGCTTTGAATTTGTACCCCTCCCTCCTTTGTTATTGGTTAAGTATGCTTATCTCCTCCCTTTGTCTGTCCCCTGATTGGTCACCCCTGTCCCTAGATAAGCGGCTGTCCCTGGGCAGGGGTAAGGCTTTCCCTGCACCCTCCATGGGTGTAGGGGTCAGTCCTTCCCTTCTCTCCCTCCCGACCACGTGTACCCCTAAACCCTAAATAAAAGGAGTGCTAGGGGAGGACACCCCCTCCCGCACACCCTCTACCTCGTCGGCTTCTTCTTTTTATTCGATTACAACACTACATATTGGAAAATACTTTCATTAGGCCAAAAAGGTTACAAATGGAGCAAGGATTAGACACTAACATTGGATGTAGAAAGTGATTCAGAGTCACTGATGAGTAATAGATGCAATGTTTGACTCAGAATAAGCAAAATTCGGCGGACATGGAGAAAGAATGGAGGTAACTTCAAGGCTGAAGCAGGAAGAAGTCCATATATACTATCCAGACAAAATGCTCCTCGCCTCTATTGTCAACACTGCTAGTGTAAGACATTTGCTAAGGTGTTAAAATTTTTACTGAGTTTTTTGTATCATCCCTTTAGGTATAAGGGTCGCTCATCCAGTGATACAGCTGGCACTAGTAATAATGGTTGGGTGGTTTTTTTGGTTGTTCTCCCTATTCCTCACCCAATAATGGTACATACACTCAAAAGGTAAACAAGATTTTGTTGGAAAGGGTAACCCACCAGACTCACTTCTTCTTCGGGTTTTCTTTGTGTATGGCTTAGGAACTGGTGCTATGCGTGAAAAATGCCCCTTCAGATTATGGGGCCATGTTTGGTCTTTTTTGAACAGCAATCTGGGGCATTTCACTGGCAGATTTTTCTCTCAATTATTCATGTAGGTCATAGACACACAGAGCAACGTAGCTTGGAAAGGACCTCCAGAGGTAATATTATCTAGGCTTCTGCCCAGACCAGGATATTTTGAATCTCTCCAATGATGGAGATTACACAGGCAACCTGTTCCAGTGTTTGACCATCTTCATGACAAAATTTAATCTCCTTGTGTTGAGTTGAAATGTCTCATATTGCAACTCATATCATCATTTCCCCCTGCTCTTGCTCTATAACTCAGAAAGTTCCTGGCTTTGTCTTTTGCTCTGCCATTCTAGACAGCAGTGTCTCCTCGGCTCAATCTTCTCACCATTGAACAAGCCCAGCTATCTCAGCTTCTCCTCCTATGTCATGTGTTCCAGCTTCCTGAGCCTCTGCCTTGCCTTTGATGGACTTGTTCCAGTATATCCAGTCTCTCTGGTATATGGGTGCCCAAAACCTGATGCAGTACTCCAACTGCAGTCCCAAATTTCACTGACAGCTTCAGAAAATCAGAGAACTATGGCAAATTTTAGAGCAGCATTCAATCAACATAAAACATTCCACAAAGCATTAACTTAGACCATTCCACTTAGGAAACCCCAAATCCATCCTATTTTAAGTTCCAGGTTATTGATGTCCCTTCTCACAGCAGCCCTCCTGTTCAGTGTGCCAATTTCTCCTCCCAGTTTTGTATCTTCCATAAATTCGTGGAAAGTGTACTCTATCCACTCTACTGCATCACTCAGATCATTAGTGAACATATAAACTGTATCGGCCTCGGTATAGATCCTTGAGGGATGCCATTACTAACTGACTGCCAGTTGGATTTTGTGCTACTGATCACTACCATGTCAGCCTGACAGTCCAGCCAATTTTCTACTCACCTTTTCATGTACTTATCCAGTCCATATCTGGTCAATTTGGCTTTAAGAGGTAAGTGTCAAAGACCTTGCTAAAGACAATTCAGTAGGCCAAGAGCACTTTGTGCGCAACCTTTTCCACAGAGACAAGCACTTAACTTTTTAGTTTACAGTTAGATAAAACTTATCTCGGCAGGAATCATGTTAGTTATTGTTCTTTGAAAACAGCTACATTTAATGATAAGTAGTGATCAGTGAATCCAGATGAAAATGGTTTCAGGACTGATTGAAGTATCAGGGAAAGAGAGATTTGGCACACACCTAAGGTCTTTTCCTGGCACATTTATTAGTATGGTCTAAAAAACTGCAGCAGAAGGATTCCTCTCATTTTGATACAAACACTAGCTGTTGGCTACCAGAAGGTGCTGTAGCATGAGTCTGTGATGGTGCATGAGTCTCAAGTATCCCTCCTTATTTATCAAAAAACATATACCATATTTTATATGCCTGAGCTTTTCAGGTGAGATGAATCATATTGGACAATAACTTAACAATTGCCAATAATTTATCCTAATTTACCAACTCCTGGAGAGGTTACTTAGATATATTAGACCTCCTTGCATAAGAACAAAGAACATAATAAGTATTTATGGCACGCAGACATATAAGGAGTTCAAAGCTTGTCTTTTGTTTCATCAGAAGATTCAACAGTTTTCTTATAAATGTGTATTTGAACAGAACTTAAATGAAGATTTTTCTCTGTAGAAGTTGAGAGGCACTATCTGTGATCCCAAATAAATTAATAAACAAATAATCTGTCACCCTTCACCTTTTTTATTTAAGTCTTGTACTGGGAAAGCTGGCCAAATCTCAGAAATATTTCAATGGTAACTATACATTTGTAAAAAAAAAGTGAGAAAATAATGTAAATTTCTGAGACATAATTATCACATGTCCACTTACTTTCCCCTTTATTTTCAAGAAAATTGCTTAATAATGCTTACTGCTCTTTTTCAGCTAACATTTAATCATTTATCTTTGCCTTATTGGAAAATTATTTCTGCTTATCCACACAGTGATGACAACAGAGTCTTCTAACCACTGCAGAAAGGAACAAACAAATGACATAAAGAATCATTGATAACATTTACACACGTTCTCTTTTCAGTTCTATTTCTTAGAAGTATGCAATAGGGAAGGATGAAGTATGAAGTCTTATGAATATTTAGCGTAGTTCAGGGAAAATAAATTATGTCAAGTTTGAGATGCTACTGACTAAAAAACGTAAATTAGTGCCATGGAAGTTAAGGACAATTCTAGGCCTTAGGTATGATTTCATAGATAGCATCTGGAAGTCTGTTTTTTCCTGTTCTGTTCCAAAAGAATCAATTCTTTGAGACAAAGTCAGAAGGGGATTAACTCCATTACTTTTCTGAGGAAGACACCCTAGGGAAGAGGGAACTCTTGAGTATTTGGTGTTTCCTGCTGATTCCCTTGCTGCTGTACAAGTTATAACCTAGTGCTTCCATAAAACCCTTACAAGGATTGGCTTTTTTTCTCTTCAGATTTGCCAAGTATGACTAATAGAGCAATGCATTTACATGTACTTAGCCCACAGGGGTTTGAGGATTAATTCCTTATAAAGATATCTGGTCCTCAAGTGTAAAGAAAATTACTCTAGCAGGAACAAGCAATTTCGCCTCAAGGTGAAACAAAGACTACAACTAGGAAAAGATTTAAGAGTAAAGAAAAACAATTCTGTATTGAGTCTGGTCCTGCCAAATAGGATGACATGGAAGGTATTTAACGGGTGTTCATCTCTTGAAAGCTTGTTTGTTTCTCTTCCAGAAATATGATTTGACATGATGACAAATATCTGTAGTCCCATATGTAGTCCAGTTTGTTGAAATCATATTGATAAAAAACATATGAAATTAGCATGAGGATGGTTAAAAAGGTTAGTTATACATAAAACTGTATTTTTTTCATGTTCAACCATTTGAACATCAAAGTAGGAAGTTCTTTTAAGGAAAAAAATATGTTCTGTATGTATCAGCAATTAATAATATTATGTAAAATATGTCATTCAGATCCATCTTCAAAAATCATGCTACAGTTGCATTCTAATTAGTTCATTACAAAGTATGCCCAAATGCAGCAACTGGGATTAATTGTTAAACTGTTTTCTGTAGCATAAGAATGACTTTTGAGCATCAGGGAAAGAGAAAAAAAAATCTTACAAAGATAAAGTCAATTGTCCAAGATTTTAATTTTGATGTGTTGCCAGGTCTGAAATACCAACATAAGAGCCAATGTGTTTGGGGAAGTTTATATTATTTGGAATTATGGATGGTCATAACTGGCAAATGAGTGCCTATCTTTACCTAAAGACATTTGCAAAGCAGAAAACAGACTTTTGGACATTTAATGATCCTGAAGTGATTGATTTATCAGATATGATATAAACCTAGCTAATTCGATTGAATTCTGTGATGCAGTGTCAGCCTTCCTTATTATATAATGTATCAGTGGTTAGGATACTCACCCCAGAAGTAAAAAAATTCATGGGATGTCCCTCATTCTAATTTGACTTGAAATAACAGTTTCATCATCTTATAAATGCTCACTAAATACTCACCTTCTGACTCTCATCAAATAACACACATTCTGTCCCTGACAAGAATTGTGAGCCACTGTGTAGACATTGCAAACTCAGAACAAGACTATGAGATTCCAGAATGAGACTCAGTAGAGCTTCAATCAGACACACAGGCATCTTCCATCTAAGGAGGATGGAATCATAAGGACTATCCTTGATGTTTTTAATCAATGATTTTGATCAATTTCAAGATACTTAAACAGTGCAAGAAACTAAATCTCCGACAGTGTGACCTGAATCTAAGGCTATAGATTCAGTCATCAGCCTACTGGATCTGTGGATCCTGAGCATGTGGTGTCCAACTCAGTGTGAACTAATTGAGGGGAAAAATCATTAAATATATTTCCAGAAGATCATATAGGTGCTTTGTAAGACAGGAAGTCTTGTTTTGACCTTATATAAGCTGTAATTCAGCAGGGTAATCAGACGACTGCTTAGTTTCATCACACAAGTATTGTAATGTTGTTGTCATCCATGAAAGCATTCACTTGTTTAGAAGTAAGAACATGGAACTCTTACTGAATGAAACCTTTATCTGACTAACTCATTTGCACGCATTCCAATTAAATAAGTTCTCTTTTTCTGGCTTTTTTTTTTTTTAATAGATGAATTTAAAACATCTTCATTACTTTCTAATTGCCAAAACTGTTGTTGACTTTTTTGTCTCTTACTGACAAGTTGATTTAAAGTAATTCAGCAATTTAAAACCATTAATTTCATCCTTTTCTGATTTAGTAATTGGACTAATCTTTGTACTATTTTCCCATCAGTATCTGTTGTTGCCCATCTTATTTTCTCTAATCCTCTGACTATGTTAATTCCCTTGTCATTTTGGCCACTTTTCTCTCTCTGAGGTGTCAGTTTCTGTACAGGTATTTTTGTCTTAAGGTATCACTTTAACCCTCAAGTCCTCAAATAGGTTTTTAGCACAGAAGTCCTTAAATAGGGGTTAAGAACTCCTGCTATAACATAAAAGTTCCCATTTTTATTATACTTATCTATGTGAGGATTGAAAAGATGTGTTGGCTGGAGTCAGCTGAGACTGGCTGTGTCACAGAGGCTGCCCAAAGAAGCCCCACTGCCAATGCATGGGTACCTGCATCCAAAATGGCTTTCTGCTTTCCAACTTGTCCACTTCCCCAGATATTTGTTTAACTGCACAGTGGAAGAACTAGGACTAAGGTCAGTACTAAGGTCAGACCTCATTTGTGCTGATATGTCTCAAAAAACTCACAACAATAGCTAACAACATTGGGAAATAATGTTTAAAAATAACTGTTTGGCCATTAGTTTTGGATGAGTTAAATCTGTACTGTGAAACATAAGCAAGTGAAATAACGAAATACAGTGAGAGTAAAATGCTCTAAGGCAGATACTTAGAGATGCCAGCAGAAAAAAAAAACAACTTGACAGAAAAGCTCTGTTTTCCTCAGCCTTCAATAACATATTTTTCTCTTCTTCTTTTTTCTCTTTACCCAGTGTCAAAGATAACACTACTGCCAAATCTAACCGCTGCCTCTTTGGATTGTAATTTCTGTCAGCAGACAACCCATTTCAAAATCATCTACATATCTGATAACTGCTGCATCATGGAAAGGTAGTACATGAAAATATGACAAGACTTCAGGACTGTAACTCTTTTGAGGTCCTAAATCTCTGAATATATAGATAAAAATATTCATACAGCAAAATATATGAATCGTTATTCTCCATACATTGCCATTAAAAGCTTTAATGTGAATTGAATTTATATTGATGTCTTTCCAGACCTATACAGAAATAAGGGACTTGACAGAAATACTTAATGAGAACAGCATAAAGTCGCTTAGCGTTTTGTGTTTTACCATGGACTGATCTGTGTTGCTGGCCTGGTTTTGTGTCACTGAACCTGGAAGTTTGACCACTGCCTTCATTTAAGAGGGATGAAAGAGCCCCATGATGCATGCAACCCAAATGTATAAATAAACAGCTAATCATGAGTTTGCATGCATGCATTAAAAATACAAGATACACAATGGAAAGAGACAGATGTAGCTACCAGGCCGCACATACAGGTAAATACAGGCTGCTAAAATGAGCACTAAAAATGTCTTTGCTGAAAGACTGTCTGGGTTAAGTGAAGAATGAGCATGAAAATCATCAGCTGATTTTTTTTTTTTTTATTCAGGGAAACAATGTTTATTTTTTTACACTGCTAATAAACAAGTAACTCCCTTATTTCTAATTTTACTGAGAACTGATGTGATTCTGAACTACAGAGGGCCACTCAGGTAAAAGAAAAGATGAGGGGGGAGGGAGGGGGAAGGGAGTGTGTAAATAAATCCTAAAGGAGAATTAACTATTTAAGTATTTTGAAGCCAGATCCTGTTTTATTTAAATACATTATTTCCTAAGTTATCTATTGGATTTTTATCGCTAATTCATAACTCAGTTGAAATGAATATGATAAAATGAGCTCATAGTAATTTTTATAAAAACTTACCATATAAGCAAATCTTCTGATTTTTCTTAGATTAAATTTGAATGTAATATATTTTCTTCTTTGCTAAGCAGAAATTTGCTCCCTCATCTCCAGTATGAACATTTTTGTGCATTCTGTGAATTACCATGGATCTACTGGACAGCATCTGGACCATGAGAAGCCCATTAGCATGTTGCTAGGTGGTGGGATACAGCACTCAAAGGAGACAAAATGTGTTTCCTGTCTCATGATTATTTCTGCATCTAATTAATTTTCTTTTTAATTTTTTACAACAAAATGTTTTTTACAAATCTTACCTTAAACTGAAATTGGGTTGGAAAGTAATATTATTTACTTGACAGTGAATTTCCTGAAAGAGAGCAAAAGTATCTATTTCTCTCTGGCCTCTTTAATTACCATGTTCAATTTCCAGGGAAACCATTTGTTTTGTTGATATGTGTTTGTTTTTATTCCCAAAGGAAAATATATCTTTCAGAAATCATTAAGAAACACTATTGTTTTCAGAAGCCAACATTATGTTTGTTTTTTGAGGCATATGTGTCACATTTTGATGCATCTTGTCAGGTTTAATCAATCCTGTTGATGCATGTGAGACATGATCCAATTTCACATGATCAGAATTACTTCATTTGACATACCACCATGTGACATTGAAGGTCAAATTGCAAACAATAATAAACAAACAAAAACTTTGTACTACAATAAAATATTTTAGGAGAACACAACTTTTTAAAGATGGGTAAGGTTCATAGATTTGAAACACATTTTAACTGTTTGTAGTATTTTTGTGGCCAAATCAGATTTTCTGGTACTATGAATTTAACCAATAGTGCAACTCAGCACAGAGATGGAACCTCAAAACTCAGGACTCTTTGGCTTGATAATTCATTTGTAAAGACTAATAGAGCAATCTGAAATGGAGAATGAGAAGGTGTTTGCCCTTTTGTTTGGAAAGGCTGGGTAGGTAGAGTACTGAAATGTACAGCACATACTCTTATAAATCCAAAGGTATTCTTTGTCATTACATATATGGTTTTTTAATGAAAAAGGGGTGGACTAAAAGACAGAAAGTGGATTTATTCTGCTTTCTACAAATAAACCCCAGCCAAACAAAATAGCTCCAGCTTCTTAAGGAGCACTGATAAAGGCTGATATTTATTTATTAATTTACCCAGGTGATATATGCTCTCTGGAAAAACAAACAAGCAAGCAAACAAGCAAACTGGGTTATAGCAGATTTTGCTTCAAATGTATATGAATTCATATGAATTCATGTGAATTATTTCCTGTGAATGAATTTACATTCACTATCCTCCATCTGTAGCAAAATCTATGACTTCCATTCCACGTGTGACATATGCTGAGCTAAAATTTTTATCATAAAAAGTTTCTGGAATACTCAGTGTCTCAATTTCTTGCTGAATAAACTTTACTAATGTGGTTTCAAGAAGTTCTTTATCAGAAGATTCCAGAAATGTTCCTTAAACTTACAACACACTTTTAAGAAACCCTGGACACTTGTTTTCCTTGAATTATCCCTCACTGAGCTACCTGTTCTTTTGCATGTTTACTTGCAACAGAAGTATAGAAATTAAGAAATGAGAAACTTTTCAATCAGAAATGAATTCAGGCCTAAAGCAGTTGTGTGGTGCTCTATGATATTGGAGCAGTTAATAACTGCAGCCTGTGAAGGATCCTGATCAGAGAAGATGGATATTCCTGAGAGAACTGCACTCCTCGGGAGCCCCATGCCAGAGCACAGGGAAAGTGTGAGAAGGAAGGAGCAGCAATGAAACCCCCATAATTACTGACCATAAAACCATATCCTCAACCTGTGGTGTTTACAGGGAGTGAAGTTGATCTGGAAAAGTGGGGGAAGGAAAACTGTTGTAAAGTTTGTCTGTGTTTTTCACTACCCAAATGAGTAACTAAATTTTATTCTTATGGTAAATAAATGAAGTTAATTTTTTACAAGTTCAATCTGTGTCACCTGTGATGGTAGCTGGTAAATGATCTCCCTGGTTTTACCTTGAACCATGAGCTTTCTCATCCCATTTTCTTCCCCATCCCACTAGAGAGGGAAAGTGAGTGAGCAGCTAGGTGTGTGTTGGGCTGTTTGCTATGGCTAACTCACCACAGATACACAAACCTTTTTTGTTTACATGTGACATAGGAAGAAGTAGGGGTAAATGATAACACTTTTCCAGTGGTAGAAGTTTTGTGTATGAGAAATTAAAAAGAAAGTGATCAAAAGGATCATACTGTGGTAGTTGCACATTTGCAAGGATAAGCATTAATCCAGGAAAAAAAGTGTTTAAATTTAAACACTTATATAAAACCATCTTAAGTGTAATGGAGATGTACATCTAAGAACAGCAAAAAAAATCTCTCTGAAGAAAGGCAACCTCTAACTTTTGAATTAAAAACATTAATTTCACAACTTTCAATTTGTCCATGCTTCTTTTCATAGGCCCAGTATTCATTACATGAGGATTTGGCTCTTTTATTACAAATATTATATGACACTATATTTATTGTATTGCATTATATTATAGATATCATACTATTTTATACATGTGGTACTTAGATAAATGCATATAAGCAGTAAAATATATAACATGGAAATAACACTGCAGATATGAAACAAATCTCACATCACATAAAACCAGTTTATTCAGCAGGGAATGCATTTGGAAGCTGAACTTTAAAATCATTAGGATAATAGCGATTCTCAGATTTACAGAATATAGAAAAATAGTGCTGTGATTTGTATTTTGGGAATAATTAAATCTCCTTCTGTTAAAGGCTTGTGGAGAATAAGAGGTTTTATTTTTATCTCTTGCTAGCTGAGGTCACTTCTGCAACCTGATGACAATGTTTTTACCAATACCATCTGAAACAAATTGAGGTCAGTGTACATTTTCTCACTGCCTTGCTCTCAGATTTCTTCCATGAACTGGAGAAGGTTTCAATTTACTGAAGCACTGAAGTAGGTAAGATCCAATCAAAGTAAAAGCAGAATCAATAAATGCTAACCTCAGAAGGCTAAATAGCAATGACATCAGTCAGGGGAAAAGTTGTTTGCAGATCCAAAATGCTATTGTTCTGTATGAAGCTATATGTTTTTATATTACTTGTTTACTAGATGTGTTTAACATGTTTGACAAACAACAAGATGGATTTTTTATCTAGGCTAGGAATGCACCTATATGCTTTTGCAAACATTCAGAACATATAGACAACCCATAGAAGCCAGCTAGGTGCCAATCCAAATTCAGCTCATTTCTGTAATACATTTCCCTCTATTTTATCTCCTAACATTTAGTGGTTGTTGTAAATAACTTGTACATTTTTAAACACTGCAATCAATAAAATATGCATAAAATGTTCACAAAATTAGTTATGTACTAGATTGATTACACAAATTTGGTAAAAAATTAGTTTTAGTTTTAAAGGATTCAGTTATCTTTGCTATCATGGTTCTTTGTGGTAAATAAAATAATTGTATATAAATATTTGGAAAAAAAATATTTTTTGTCAGCAGTATCATATAGAAAATATGATTTAAGAAAAAAAGTGTCATCTGTAGTTATAGAACAGTTGTCAGTTTATATGTACTTTTAAGTTTCCTTTTAAAACAAATACAATTTTATTTTTTGCTGAATATCGGTTAAACTACATTATGCTCAGTGTAGCTCTGTTGTGTCAGCACTCATGCAAACTCTTTTCTCACTCATCAGAAATTTTTATAAATCAGCATTAACTATTATTTCCCTGCTCAATCTCCATGAATTATATGTATATATTTTTCCAAAGGTTGCATTGTGTTTCTATGGCCTGGTTTTGATAGCAGGGGAGCTACAGCAGTGGCTTCTGTAAGAGGCTAGTAAAAGGCTCTACCACGTCCAGCAAAGCCAATGCCAGCTGGCTCCAAGATGGATGTGCTGCTGGCCAATCAGGGATGATAGTAATGCCTCTGTGATAAAACATTTAAGAAGAAGAAGAAAAAGTTATTGTGCAGTTGCAATTACGGTCAGAGAAGAGCAGGGTAAGAGCACAAGAAGAACAATTCTGCAGACACCCAGATCAGTGGACAAGGCAGAGAAGGAGGTGCTCCAGGCACTGGAGCTGAGATTCCCCTGCAGCCCATGGTAAAGACCATGGTGAGGCAGCTGTGCTTCTGCAGCCCATGGAGAACCATGGGGATGAAGAGATCCACCCACAGCCTGTGGAGGAGACCCACTCTGGAGCAGGTGGGTGCCTGAGAGGAGGCTGTGAACCCACGGGAAGAGTGTGCTGGAGCAGGGTCCTGGCAAGGACCTGTATACCTGTGGAGAGAGAAGCCCACTCTAGATCAGGTTTTCTGGTAGGACCTGCAACCCTGTGTGGGACCCACGTTGGAGCAGCCTGTCCCTGAGGGACTGCACCCCATGGAAGAGTGACCCACATTGCAGAATTTTGAGAAGGACTGTTGCTCGTGGAATGGACTCACATTGGAGAAGTTCATGGAGAACTGTCTTCTGTGGGAGTGACCCTACGCTGGAGCAGGGGAAGGACTTTTCTCCCCAGGTAGCAGCGGGAACAATTTGTGATGAACTGACAATAGCCCCCCATTCCCTGTCTCCCTACACCACTGAAGGGAGAAGGTAGAGCTGAGAAGGAGGGAGGGACAGGGGGAAGGTGTTTTTAAGGTCTTATTTTACTTCATATTATCCTGCTCTGATTTTGTTAGCAATAAATCCAATTAATCTCTCTAATTAAAATCAATTTGCCCATGATGGTATTTGGTGAATGATATACATTAGATGTCCATAACTCATCAATGATATTGAAGTACTGATCCATGAAGATATGCAACAGAAATAAAGAAGCGAACATTTCCTTTCCTCTTGTTCTTGATATCTAGATAAATTATGAAAATAATGTTCATGCACTATTTATATATTTATATCTTATAATATAATTATGGTGTATTTCTTAATAAATTTGGCATATCTCATAGCTCAAGACACTTGAAATATTTTTTCAATTCTTTATTAACGTACAATAAAAAAGTCATGTAAGTAGTTGGCTGGATGTTATTGCAAAAGGTCACTCAGTTCTTTACTGAAGAAGAATGAAACATTACTTGACTATAAATATAGTCACAGATAAATATCTATTCAGTTCTTCAAAAGTGTATTCTATAATCACAGTTCACTGCTTTTATTATGAGGAAAATTTCTTTTTATATTTGACATAAACCTCTTCTTTTGCCAACAGAATGAGGACATCTGGTTATTATCCTTTTCATGGCAGTCTTTTTATTTGTCTGTTAAATAAAACAAAACCATTGTCTTTGACCTTTCCTCCTTAGCTATGTTTTCAAGTTTTCATGCAATTCTTGCTTGCTGTCTCCTATTTTGAGTATGCATTTCTTTCTGAGTGGGTCGAGATGAGACTGAAACTTAGGACAGAAAAATCATATTGCTTCCTAAATGACATTTTCCTTTTTCATACAGAGAACCATTTCTTCCCCTTCATCCTGTGAGCCTCCATCTTTTAAGCAGTAATATCTCTTAACTGTTTAGTCTGTATTTTGTTTTAGTGAATTTTACATAACTGAACTGTAACACTATACTACTGCTATTTACTGTTATTCTTGCTGAATTCAAAACATCTTTATTTTGGAGACTTTAAAATCCAATCATCTAATTTGTTTGCAGCCCCTGTAATTCGATTGATTCAGATTTGTTGATGTCATCAACAAATTTTAGAGTATGCTCTGTGTTCTACTAGTTAACTTAATAAAAGTATTGAGCAAAACTGTGACCAGACCAGAAACCTCACATATTAACCAATTGAAAGGTTGGCATCTGTTCATTCAGTGAGATTTTCAATCAGTTTTGTATCTATCTCTGAAAATTTAATCTCATCATAATTCTCTGCTTTAACTTTAAGAATGACGTCTTAGACATTTCCAAAACTTTTTTAAAAGAAATACATAATTATTTCCATCATTTTAATGTTATCTGCTAGGCCAGTTATGCTATCAAAGAATATTTTATAATTATGCCCCAATTTGTTAATGAGATCCAAACTCTGTATCATTGCATACTGAAAATCAATTATTGATATAAAAACACTACAGGTAAAGACTTATGTATTCACAGTAATAATTTTTGGTTCATACTATGTGCCTTTGTCTTGTCAGGGGCAGTTAAATATTGATAATTTCCAACAGAAGAATGCAGGCTTAATTTTGCAAGCAAAAACCAGGCATCTAGCTTAGTGATCCACTGTGGCGGTCCGCCCCTCTGACTCCCAGGCCGATGCTTCTTGGGAGGATCAGCCTTGCCTGGGCGGGAGAGATTCTGGATCTGCCGCCGCCTCCCAGGGCAGCTCCGCCCACGGTGAGCTGAGTCCGCCCCGAGGGGTGGGGTAAGGTGTGCCCAGGGCTCAGGATCCGCCCATCCCTCCAGACCCTTCTATTCCGTTATGTATATGATTGGTTTGTTTGAATTGTACCCCACCCCTTTATGTAACGATTGGTTCTATTTGCTTGTACCCGCCCTCCCCCTCCTCCCCTACTGGTTGTCCTTCCCCATACTTAACTGGCTGCACCCTGCAGTCGGTGCCTCCTTCTCCTGCGTACCTTTGGTGGGTGCAGGGGAGACGGTCGGGCCCTCTTCCCCTGCTCTCCCTCCCGACCACCAGCAACCCTTTACCCTGAATAAAGGAGAGCTTGGGGAGGAGTTTCCTCCTGCCACCCTTTGTCTCATCGACCTCATTTCTTTTACACAACTACAACAATCCACTTTTATATTCTAAATTCTATGGGGTTTTTTTCCCTTAAGATAGTATTTTTTTTTCTTTCTTTATGCTGTTAATAGCTAGTGGGTTTTTTTTTTCCCTAAAGCCACTTCAACTAACATGTTCCTGTGTATCCAGTAAGCACTGAATGCATTTGTGACTTAATTTGACCTGTATGGTTTCAGTCTTTAAGGTTAAGATGGACAGCCACATTATCTGCTTATATATATCATATGACATCAAACATAGCATAGAAGTACTACATCCCGTCCCAAAAACATAAAGACTTATGTAAACTCAGGATCCTATTATTTATATATGTCATATTTCTTACAAAAGACCATTTTAAAGCGTTGTTAAAATCAAAATCAGAGAATCCCATTCATTACTGCATTTGTATATATAAAAGACATGATGTAGTCCCAAATCAGAAATGGTATTTGCTGTTGTTGACAAACATTATTTCCTCTTTAAAGAGATAAAAACTATGGTGTCCCCACTGTACAGTCTAGATAAAATTTTAGTGCAAAAGAGAAAAATATACATGTCTCAGGTATAAAAATTGTATAGATTATCAGGGGTTTGGGATTTTTTATGAGTTTTTTTAAATAGATTTCCTTGACAGTAATTAGTTTGTTTAAATAGGAAACTTCTAAGGCTAAAATATGTTCAGATATTGAAATATCATGTACAAGTAAAGTGTTCAGGCAAATTGTGCTCTGTTTCGAGTGGATGGGCAGGGAGGGAAGATTTTGCAAGCATATGTATATTTCTGCCGTCATAAAGCCATTAGGGTCTCCCATTCTCTTTGCTGCAATTGTACTATAGAATGTGCAGCAAGCATGGCGTGACAAAAATACCTGAGGGCATAATCACTGTAATATACAGAGTTTCTGTTCAGTGAGAAGGACTGCATCTGAGCTGCAAAATTGGTAAGTGAGAGAAGGCTTTGTGGAATGCAAACAATCAAACATAAAGCTAGTCAGAGGGCATTATTGGGATGATGGGCATGCTTGATCAAGACTTAGGACAACTTACTTTATATCACTGAGCAATTCATCAAGCATGAGCAGTTTTCTTTTCATTTACAATAGAGCCATAAATGCACAGTCGTAAAAAGAAGGAGATGATGCACTGTAGTTGAGATATAAGCTAAGACTTTTTGCTGTTCCATTAAATTTTTTTACAGAATTTTGTAATAAAAATTCACCCTTGGATGAAACCCTTGAAGCAGTGGCATCTTATTACAGCATAATTAAAATCAATCAGTTAATTTCTGCTTGATTGATGTAATATATTTGCTCTGCAATATCTCAACAGCAAATTAAATGTCTATTAAATGTCTAATCCAAAGAAAGCAAATTCTAAAGCATGAAGACAGTGCCTGCAAGGGTTGTGGGTGTATAGTACTTAGGGCAACCTGCTACATATCCACATTTGTGAGTTTAAACTTTCTCTTGATTTGGGTCAAAACTGTACCTACTATATCTATCTATAGGTGAGAAAAGACTGAAAAAAACCCCAAATGTAATTATAATGGCAATAATATCACACTCCCTTGTGTTGCTGGCTTCAGGTTCTGCTGTGCACTGACCTTGACAGCCCAGGGATTGCCTCCTGAATTTCTTCTGCTCCAAGACATAAACTTCTTTTTAAAGGGCAAGTCCAAGGAGCACTGAAATTCCCATCTGCTAATGTGGCTCTTTTTCCAAGTAGCTCTCTTAGTGATTTAACCTTACTCCTGTTTGAAAAACAACTTACTTCAGTTTATCTATGAAAAGGTTTTTCTGCCTAGTGAGATGAGTATCTCTTACGTCCTTAAGAGGAAAACAGCTTAGAGGTTTATTTATGATTAGAAAATTACTAACCATATAAAATTTAACAAGGGCAAGTACTGGATTCTGCACCTGGGATGGGGCAGCCCTGGATATACGTACAGGCTGGGGGATGAGATGCTGAAGAGCAGTACCACGGAAAGGGATCTGGAAGTCCTGGTCAAGGATAAGTTCAATATGAGTCAGCAGTGCCCTGGCAGCCAGGAGGGACAAGTGTGTCCTGGGGGGCATCAAGCACAGCATCGCCAGCCGGGCAAGGGAGGGGATTGTCCTGCTCTGCTCTGCACTGGGGCGGCCTCTCCTCAAATCCTCAGGATATTCCATGATTTTTCCTCTTAGTATTAAAGATACATTCAAAGACTCTCCCAGCCAGCCATTATAGTGCATTCCTTGAAGTTATCTGTTGAAAAACTATTCTACAGGTAGCAGTATTTTCTCTAGTTTGTGTAAGGAATTCATCACTTTTAGAACATGAGAGTGACCCCACTGGATCAGATCAGAATTTTTCTCCTGAAATGGCCATAAACAGATACCTAAGGAATCGTCAAAATACAGCAAACATATGATATTTGTTCCTAACACTTTCCCAGTGTCTCATAAATGCAGCCCAGCAGGCACTTAGCTTTCAGTGTTGCAGAAGCACACTGCTGACTTCTGTTCAACTTGTTGTCTCAAAAAACTGCTTTGTCTCTTTTCTGTCTAGGCAGTTAGCTTCCAGCCTGTACTCTTAAATGGTGTTATTTTGTCCAACATACAGGGCTATTGAAATTGAAGTTATTTTTTCCACCCATTTCTCTGGTCAGTTGAAAACCTTTACAGAGGCAGCCAGTCCTTCAGTGTAAAAGCTGTCCTCTTGTCCAGGGGCATGCTGAAAGTGTATTTTCCCTCAGCATGCAGACCGTTAATGAGGATGTTGAACAATATTGACCTCAGTATCAACTCTAAGAAGTAACTGAGGCTGACGTATAATATCTGGCTAAAGCTGCATTTTGAACTGCTGACAATTGTTCTTTCAACATGGCAATTTAGTCAATTTTTCACCCAGCTTGTCATTCTGTGTATCCAGACCATTTTTTTCCAATACAGCTACAAGAAGGTGTGCTGTGGGACACCATGTAAAAAATCTTGGTGACATTAGGGCAGGCACTTCTCCTCCCCTGCCCACCAAGCTGATCTTCCTGTTAGAGAAGGAAATCAATTTGGTCAGGCATCAATCCGCCCTCAGTAAATGGCTGTTCTCAGCTATTCTCTTGTCCTATATGTACCCTGAATCTCTGTTTCTTGCTTGCCCATCTTGAAGGTGAGCGTGACATTTCTTTTTTTTTTTTTTTTTTTTTTTTTAAAGTTACAAGAAACCTTGCCTGACTGTCTCAGTCTTTCAGAGGTGATGGAAGATGGATGGTTTTGGTGGTGGGTTTGTATCATTATCAACCAGATCCCCAATTGTCTTTGAACACTGTGATTCTTGCTTTACTAATATAAGCACTGATTTCAAGGAATTCATGCAATGTTAGAATTTACTAGGGAAATTCTCAAGGACGGGACATATCTAGACTTTGACACAGAACTGTTCCTTTGTTTTTCTCCTAGTATTTCATCAAAGACTACTAATATTATGCTTCACATTTAATATCACTTGCTTAAACAAGCATTTCAAAAGAAATAAAAGCAGGAGGAAAGAAAAATGGTTCTTTTTTATCTTTCTGACTTCAAAGATGAAGTCAACTTTCTTATAAGTCAAAGCAAATCTTAAACAGTAATGTTGATAAATAATACTCCATTTACGGTGTCTTTGCTCTTGCATAAAGAAAAAAGGGAAAGCAAAGGATTATGTTCTGTCTTTTGCTTTTTACATGTTGTAGCTACTAAGAAGAAATCAAATAGTCTTTAAATAAATATGTTTGAAAGATAAATTGCACACAAAAAATCTAAACCATTTAGTTGTACTTCTGGCTTTACAATGCAGAAGAGAATAAGACAAGCTCTTGGGAATTCTTCTTGAAAGCAATATTTTAATTCCTAAATGGAAAAGAAGACAGTAAAATATTTAAGGAGTAGAATAGTGCAAGATTCAATATTGTGCCAACTTCTTATAAGCAATTAGTCATTCTCACCACATATATATTAGTATTGTTATATATGAATAATTTACATATATATTGGTAAATTCTCTCTATATACTCTATTCACACTTTCCCTAGCTTTGAAACATCCTGCTATCAGATAATACTGAAAATTTAAAAACCTATGAACCAAGGAATCCTCTACTTGATGTGGAGATGTACCCAAGAAGTGAACATATTATTGAGATTAAAAAGTAAGTTATGACGAGTATAAAAATATTGGATTGTCTTTACATAAATAGGTACATTGAGGGAACAACAAAAGTGTGGTTTCATAGCTGTCTTAAACTAATCTGTGCACATCTGTTGAAGGAGCGGGTCCGAGCACACTCCTTCTACCTCTTCCCTTTGCCCATGCATCAACTTTGCCTTTGCTTCTATAATATTGGCGGTAGCAATTACTCATTATGTCAAACAGACAAACCTACTGATCTGCTGATATTTATTAGAGAGTTAAAAATTGTTGTGGTGGGAGTATTTAGAAGAGTGACAATTTAAGGCAGTTTTAAACTAAAAACTAAGCGAATTAAATAAGAAAACACTTTACTTCACCTATTCACTTTAATTCACTTATTAACAATTTTTTTTAAATTGTTACTTTTGCACATCATTACTCCTTATTTACCACATATTTAAGGCTGTTTACCCTTATTACCTAAGGCTTAAAGTAGTTGTGAATATGTAGTGCTAGGAAGCTCAAATCATAAGTTATCGTTGATGGCTGTGGTCTTTGGTGGCTCTTTGTAAACGATATCAGAGTGATTGGATGTAAGAACTCTTTGGGCAAAATAAAAAAAAACTGAATTGAAATGACTTTAATGATTTACTTCACTTATGCCTAACAGGTTTGTCATGTGCCTCTCTAATAAGTGGGGTGTCTCATCTGCTACTGATCCAGCTTATTTTTGTTGTATCCTGTTATATCTCTTGTATATGCAGGAGGATGCCCTTCCTGTTTGATGTTCTATTTTCCTTGCAATTTGTTCTTCTATCACTTGGATACCTTGTGGTGAAACAAACACAGTCTTTCTTTATGCCTTGAATTGTCACATTGCTCAAACATTTATTTAAAATCATATCTGTCTGGTTATGCCATCACAGTGTTACAAAATATTTCTATACTAGGGCAAGTTACACTATTTCAGCGTTTGGGTTCAATTTACAGTATTGTGTGCTGATTATTGCATTCTCAGTTTATAATTGTCACAAGATTCTCTTTAGCAACAGAAAAAAAAAAAAAAGAGAAAAAAGAGAAATTGTCAGTACATAAAGGTTTTACTGAATTTTCTTTCTCACTATGTTTCTAAGTAAAAAATCTGTGTAACAATTGATTTTTTTATTTTTGCTAAAAATTTGTCTGTTTGATGGTCACTTTACAACTCAATAAAGTAAATGCAATACATTAATATTTTAGAACTTCTTCAGTTGGATTTTTTTTTCAACAAGTAGAAAATGTGTAAGCTTGTGAAGTATGATCTTTGTTGTACCAGCAAAAATCATTAAGGCCCAATGAATTTAAAAAATGAGACTTGCATCACTCAGAAGCTTAACTAAAAATTTAGTTGAGAAATGGCTCTTAACTTGCAATGCTCAGCTGTTGCAATGAGATTATAACCACTACCTCAAAGATCCCAGTTCTACTGTGATGTAAAAATTTTCAGTTCTTCCATGTCTTTTTTCTAACAAAATTGCAATCTTTTCCTTTCTGTTTAAATAGTACCTTCTTGTTCTGTCATCTCTTTTGATTCTTTCCCATGTATTTCAGCATTCCACCCACATTAACTTAACATACACATAAAGAGTTATTAATGGTTTTCTGCTCAATTATTTTTACAATGTATATAGAGAACATTAATGTGATTTAGTCTACAGTGTGCACATGTACTAATGCAGGCTTTCTCACACTACAGAATTTCTCCTTATTTTCATAGATTAAAATTTACTTGGAAATATCCTGTCTTAGCAAGGTAACACTCCATATTTCTTAGTAACTTCATACTCAGAAAGAAACTATTATTAAAAATATTTTTCATTTATCCTCTTTCTTTAGTTTAATTTCCTGGTTAGATAACTTATAGTTGCATAAGCTTAAAGCAATATCTTACATATCATATTTAGATCCAATTATGAGATGTAAACCTGGAAAGCAAGTTCACACATTTTTTAGATATAGACACAGCAGAATATTTTTGATTTTATTTTGGAGTACAGTCACATCATACCCTTAGTGTTGTTTGGTCATGTGGGCATAGTTGAAATCTGCTGATTTCAGCTACCTGCCCTGAATAATACTGTGAATCTCTAGAGAATGTATTATTGTTTTCTTGCAAAAAAACAAACAGGACCACAATGTTCTCAACTAGTTTTTTGGACTGGTTGCTCTCAAGGGTTTGTTATTATACATTTAATTGAAAGAGATTACTTTGAATTTAATTGTTAATAATTTTGACTCTTCACACACTTTTTTGGCATTTTCAGTGTTCAAATGCGTTGGCAATTGTTTTTGCTCTCCCTAGAATGATATTTTGTGTGCATTTAGACTGGAATGCTATTTGTCATGGTTTGACACTGGCCAAACACCAGGCACCCACGACAGCTGCTCATTCGCTCTCTCCCCTGCTGCGGCTGGGCTGATGAGAGAGAAAAAAAAAATGAAACAAAAGTGTCCTGAGTTGAGATAAGGACTGGGAAAAAACAGTCCAAGGGAAAAACAGGCTCAACTTAGAGTTATAAAGTGAATTTATTACTGATAGAGAGAGGATACTGAGAAGAAGCCCCTAAAACACTGTTCTTCCCCCAGACCCCTCCCTCCTTCCCACCAACAGCTCAGGAAGCAGGGTGTGGGGGGCTTGGTCAGTTCATTACTGAGATCTTCCTCTGCTCAGGGAGAGGAGTCCTTCCCTTACTTTGTTGTGGGGTCCCTCCCACAGTTCTCCATGAACTCCTCCAGCGTGGGTTCACTCTCTTGAGTAGCAGTCATCCCAGAACTGCTGTGGTGTGGGTCACTCGTCTGTGGGGTGCTGTTCTCCAAGGACAGGCTGCTCCAGCTTGGGAACAGGGGACCTCCTCTCCACTGGGACTCCCGCTGGATCACCGCCTCCTCCAGGCATCCACCCACTCTGGCATGACACAGGCTGCAGGTGGATCTCTGCATCCCCCATGGACCCCATGGGCTGCAGGGGCACAGCTGCTTTGCCATGGTCTTCACCACGGGCTGCAGAGGAAATTTGACTCCGGCACCTGAAGCACCTCCTCCTCCACCTTCTCCACTGACCTTGGTGTCTCCATGTTGTTTCCATGTTCTCACCTCCTCCTCCTTCGTTGGCTAGAAAAAAAACTGCGTGCCCCCTTGTTTTGATTTCTTGTTAAATATGTCACCACAAAGGCGTAACCACCACCAATTAGAATTGGCCTAGCCTTGGCCAGTGGCATGTCCATCATCTTCAGAGCCAGCAGGGATTGGCTCTGCTGGACATGGTGGAAGCTTCCAGCAGTTTCTCACAGAAGCCACCTCTGTACCAAAAAGCAGGCAAATACCAAAAACCAGGCCAAGTAAAACCAACACTATTTTTAAAGAAATTTCTTTATGAATAAACATGATGAAAGTTTAGAGCAATAAATACTTTCTTCTAGGCTGACCTTGATATTACAGATGGTTATGAGCTTAATCAGTATTACTTTCCTAATTTTGCCTCCACACAGATGACAGAATAATAAACAACCTACTAAGCCATCCGCAAGCTTTGTCCCTAAGAAAAAAAAAAGCATAAAAACAATGACAACAAAATAAACAGTAAATAATGCTTTCCCCTCCCCCATGCATGTGTCATTTTCTGTGGACAAGTACATGGACATATTAATATTCTGCCACTAGTTTCTCTCTCTGAGTGAAATGTCTGTCAAATAAGCAGAGGAACAGTTAGTTATGGGCTCTTAACCAAATGGAAGCTGATTTCATTGAATGTCCTTAGAGAATGGTAAAAACAGTCCTTGCTTTTCTCTATCATGTCTATTCAGTTTAGACTGATTTGTATTTTCTCAAGCTTTCCATAATTTTGTTTTTTCTAAGGTAGAAATGCCATCTTTTTGTAATAAGGAGTGGATTGTTTTATTTCAGTAATAGATACATTTGCCCCAAAGTCACCTGCATAAACAAGTATAAAACATATTTAACCATCAAACAGGAAAAAAAGATGTGTTTAATTTGATGGCTCCATTAACACTTTATTTCCTGAGTCTCTCATAGAAAACATACCATGAATATGTGTAAACAATGGCTTATGCAAAGAGATAATATAGATAGTATGAGATGGTGCACCACTTTGTTTTAATTGCCAGGAAAGCAAATTAAATTATATTTAAAGTCCTCTGAAAGGACATGTAATCTTACTACGTGTAATACAGAGATGGGATTCAAATGTAAGTCAAATCACCTAAGATGTGTGAATTAAAATACTTCATAGGTGTCTTTGTGTGAACTGGATGTCTGGACTCCCACTGTTGTGAATCGTGACCTAGTCATAAGAGAGGGCAGAATGTTATTCAGATTGTCCTAGACGTCTAAACCTGATTTCTTTTCTCTGTACCCCCTTGATTGTACTGATGAAATATTAGTTACACTTACAGAGAGCTGACTGTTGCTACATATGAAACTGCCTTGCACAGAAGCTGGAGCCAGGCAAGACACTGTAAAACATCCCAAATAATTCTAGATATTTATGATAATGAAGTGAAACAACCTTCAGATATCTACTAACTAACAGAGAAAGTCATACATAAATGCTTATATCTAAGCATAAAAAAAAGTATCTTAAGGTATGAGGTAACTGGCCATCACGGTTCGTCTCTATATAATCTATATATTTGGTGCAGAAAGGACAACAGTTTCACTAGACCTGATCATCTTGCACAAATACAAAAGGATGCCACAAAACTGAATTTAAGTCAGTTTTAAAAAAATCGTATGTAAATTTTCCTATAAGATATGTTATGTAATCAAAACAAAACCAGTAGGGCCATTATTATTACAGTTGCAGCTATTATGGAATTTCTAAAAAAAATATAGAATTATCTGAAGAAAATGCTACTAATGCAAAACTGTTTGTTATTTTGAAGCAAGCTTCCAATTGTTCATATTTTGTTTGCATCATGCTTTGGTTTGCATTCTGAAATATTCTCAGGGTGTATGAAATGTAGTGTTCCTTTCAGGTGAAAATAAACTAGACTATACTGCCTAGGCATGTAGTTTTTTTACTGCATCTTCATAAGAAACCAGTTTAGTTTGTATATGTTGTTAATTTTGGAAGGATTCTGGATGAATGAAACAATGATGGTGAGAAAAAAGTTTCCATGAAAAAAAGAAGAAAAGCAAAATTTACTGTAGGTTATATACCAGTAGACTTATTTAGGAATAACTTTTTCCAACATGAACAAAATATTCAAGTGTCAATTCTGCATCTGAGGTATCCATTAAATACTGAAATAGATTTATAATTTTCAGAATTATATATAAGAGTAAGTATTAAAATATTTAGAACATTTTTTCATGTATTTGTACTTTCTTTGTCTTTTTAGCTTTACTGATTTCCTTTTGTGTAAGAACATATCTTGTGTTCTTGACATCAATAATATTTTTCACAGTATCCAGCTATCTTTTTTTTATACTGGTCCTGTTCCTTGGAAAATATTCAGTACCACATGTTGCTTTATCGACCATGCATATAATGAAAGATAACTGCTCCATCCCAATAGGATTTTAATTGTGCTTTCATTACAGCAGCTGGATCAGTAAAAAAACATGAATTTTAGCAGCATTTCTGTTTTGGTGACCAATGTGTCTAGAATAATATTTGACACAAGTTAGAAGTATATTTTCTATCAATTTTTTTTGCATTTCTGTAAAAATGTGTCTCCAGATAAAATTACACCTCAGATCTGGTATTAAGAAGCATTCAAATACAGGATATAGAATTGGTCACTGCCTAAAGATATCTAGATCAGATAAGGAGTAAATAAAACACAGTATCAGTGTTTAAAGTATCCAGCAGATCTGAAATTCTTTTCAAAAAAAGAAAGCTACCTGTAAGCAGATGTAAATTTAAATTTATTTTTGTTATTTAGGAATTCTCATAGGCAGATTGAAATTTCAGGGCTTGATAGAAAATAATTTGGAATAGAAAATGTGACAATACTAGATGCCAATTTCGCCTGAAATGGATGGACTGAGAAGGAAAACAGAAGTATATATTGACATGAAAAAAAAACAACCAAGCATAAACCTCACAAATAAACAGGGTTTTTTTTAAACTGCTAGGTACAATTGTCTTTTGAATAAACTATTTGACAGTCTTCTATAAATTACTAACATGCTTATGCTTAGTTATGCTAACATAACTAAGATCAACTGCATGAAGTCCTCTATTGTAACTTCTTGAATTCATGAAAGGATGGTGAATATGATAAATATGGTATATATGGTAAATATGATAAATATGATAAAGATGATGAATATGATAAATACTACTTGATTAACAACCTAGTTATCAAAGAAAAAGATTGCTTGAATTGCTGAAGGATAAGGGTGTTTCACTCCATAGTCTATCATCTGTATCAATCCCTGTGAAGTAAGGGAAATTTCTGATGTCCTGTAGTTCTGCGGGATGGTTGCTTGCAACTTAGGGCTATAATTTGCATACTCTTGTTTCTCCAGTCTAATGGCATCACTAAAAGAGTCATAATACTCTACAGAATTTAGGAGTATTGTCACTGAGATTATGGAAGATTTTTGCTCTTTTGGTAAATTTCTCAGTTACTCGACGGACTACTATTTATTTTTGAAGCCTCCCCAGGGACAGCGTACGAATCATAACAGGCCATCATTCAGACCTGCTACACTGCACTATAAAGCTCTAAGACCTGGGACACAGCCATAGTGCCTCTGGTGGGCAAGAATTAAAGGATGAACCCCTTCAGAGCCTGCTAAAGCTACTCTTTGATCAGTATGAGGAACTGCTGCTTGAATAATATAAATTTGTTTTGCTCTGCTGCTCAGATTCTAAGCAGGTTGCCTCTACAACACTCACCACCTTTGTAAGCCATGTCTACAAATGCAAATAAACCATGCAGAGCATATTACACATCAGGAAACAGCTAGTTTCCACCTTTTATTTATCATGCAGTAACACTTGTGGAAACTAGAGAAGCAATCACTAGAATTTAGTAAGAGAAGCCAGATTAGCCATTATTTGAGCATTCAGGAGATAGTGCACTGAGAGGACAGATCAGAAATGTATTTTTCTCTACATACACATGTAGTCATAGTACTTAGTTAAGGCCCTTAGTAAAGTAAAGATGAACAAATATATATACGTATACATTAGCTATACATGTGTTAAAAGATCAAAAAATGTTCATCTTATAGGAAGGAGCTGGAGCTTAAATATCCATGGGCAGGCTTATAGAAAAAAGCTCCTCTCTCCTATTTTCCCAAGTTTCCCTCTAATAAAGCAGTGGGAGGTGTTGTCATGAAATTAGTTGTGGGTCCCTGATTCTTAGGGCAGTGATCTCCAGTACAGGTTAAAGTAACTGGAAGCTCTCTTATCTCCTATGAACTCCTATAATTCCTAAAGTGTCAGACACCAGACAGGATTACCTATAGTACACTTCAGCTATGCCTTTTTCTACTCATTTTTGTACACTCTGTAACTACAGGTATGGCTACAGCCAACTGTCCTAACTTGAAGACATGATAATTTTTTTCTAATAGCTTTAGCCCACAGGAGTACAAAATGTATCTCTGATATACTAAGAACATGTGCTGAATAAATCCAAAATCTAGACATCAGACATCTAGAAGACAGGTGTGTTCAAAACTGGCCGTAAAACTTCTCAAGATTTTAAAGTTCTGAACTTCAATGTGTAACATGGGACTTATTATTTTTAAAATACTGGAATATTCTAAAATACCCTTATAAAATTCAACAGTTAGATTAACAAAGGTGAAACATAATAAGTAGAGTCTTAACCAGTACCTACCTTTCTATATACAGATGTCAAATTAATGCAGGGAAGTCCAAAAATACATGCATGCCTGGGGTATGATGAGAAGAAAGCAAGATTTTAAACAAAACCACGCTCAATTATTTGAGATTAACAATTATACCTAAATGTTTGCTATTAAGGTAGGAAAACAGAGAACTTGGAAGTGGTATTAAGAATTGCGCTCTTTGCCTCGCACTCCAGTATTACTCTTTCAAATCTGAGGAAGTCACAGATAAAACAATGTTTTCCAGTAAATATTTCCAACCACCCTCACCATAAAATAATTACGATTTGCTCAGATTTGGGATGTCTAGCAACTGACTCGTGATTCTTACTGTCAGGTTTTCATGGGAAAGTATGCAATACTCTAATCCATTCAACAGTAGGGCTAGTAACTTCTCTTTTCAATTATCTGTGTATCAACTGGTTTTTTAACTTAAAAACATAAACACGAATGCTGGTGCAACTAATTTTCTGATGAATTATGTGAGACACTTATTACTCTTTTGTTAATAACCTTTTCGTCTTAGTAGCAGTTTTGGAACAAGATGGAGTTTTTATTGCATGAAACTCTAGGTGTGAATTGAATAATCTGCGGCATGGTAGGTAGAAAATGTAGTTTTTTGAAGGTTAGGAGACCTCAGGGATAGTTCTGGAAGACAGTATAAAATGGAGGAAACTGAATCTTATGCAATTTCATCTATAATGCTGTTTTTTGGAAGTAGCTTCAGGAGTAAATACCAGAAAAATACCGACAAACTGTCCTAAATTGAATGGTTCGAAACAGAATCAGGGGTTGAGATAATGAATAGATAGTGAAAAACTTGTTTTCAAGTACACTCACTTCCTGACCACGCCTAATTTCCCTTTTTCCAGGGAAAAGTATAAAATACTGTCTGAAGTGCATAAGGCAGAGAAAAAAGGGGAGTCATTCTGGAAGAGCACCAAATACCCCAGCATGTGGGAGACCAGACTATGTGGATGTAGAAAAAAGGGAAGCAAAATGAAACTAGACTGGACTTGAAAGGCATAATTGTAGCTAAAAGCATGACAGTGAAGATGGATAGCAGTTTTGATTTAAATGGAGAAACAAGTTCACATGAAAGAATTAGTTGAAACAGCAGAGAGAATGATGGAAGTTTCTGTAGTTTACTGACTAAGGGGTCTGATATATGTTGCTATCTGGAGCAGGACTGATGAATTCACTTAAGGCAGGAGACATTGATGTTGGTTGAAAAAACACTTCTTGAAAACAAATTACCATTAAAACCAGAACACCCATTTGGTGGCATAAAAAGTATATCTCCTGTGCTTCAGCCTTTGAATTGTCACCTTCAGTCAAACCTGAGGTGACAGCCTTATCTCCTGGTGCTCTGGAGTCTAAGAACTGATTTTTGTTTCTGTCCCTTTGTGTCCATTTTCCTTTCTTTCCCTGTTTAAGACCATCCCTTGGAAAAGTATGATCTAGTGTAAAATATTGGCAATCACTTGGCTGCAATTTAAATGAAACAAGTTGCACTTGCATTATTGCAGTTTTCGAGCTAAAGTTCTAAATTGTAAAAATTCCATTGTCCTTTGTTGCAATTAAGAAACGTGATAATGAACTATCAGAGTCTTCAGAATTAGTAAATTAAGGGGATTTCACTTTTAAGGTAATAAATATATTAACACTTAAGATTCTGATCCTACACAAAAAGGCAAAAATAATCTGTATATGGGTAAATTCCCTGACACAGTATATAGCACTTACACATGAGTATATCACATATCTTATATTTTGGAAAATGAGCTGTAATCTAATTTAAAATAATTTTGCAAGCAGAGGTGGTTTTTTAATATGTTTTGTACACGAGTATAAGATCAAAACAGACACAAGGAAGGCACTCCACATTTCTGAGTGGTAGCCTGATGTTTTTGAAGAAAAAAGATAATCTTTAACAGGGGTACGATGCCTTTATTCTTTTCAAAAACTCAAAAAAAAGAAAGCATTTTGATTGCCTGTTCAAAAAAGTGAAATACATTATAAAATAAAGATGAAATATTAATGCTTTGTTGCCTTTTTGTCAAAACATCCAATTATGAATGTCTTGTTTTTGAACATTGTAGAAGAAAAAGTGATGCATTCTTACTATTTTACCTCAAATGTAGGCTTAAAACTGTGTACTAGATTTGTATAATCAATCTAAAAAAATAAAAAAGAAAGACAAAAAATTATACTCTTTTATATGTTTAATCAAATTGTGGCATGCAATTTATTTTTAAGATTTTATTACAAAATGTCTGACAAAAATGTGGAATTTTTGATGGAGAATTCATAGACACGTGTAAAAAAAACATGCCATATACCATGAAATACAACTGGACCAGTAAAAAGCTAGACATAGTAAAAAATTAAGCACAATCTGGATTCAGTAAGGATAATCAACAGAAACCAGTATGATGGTATTGATAGATCAACTTCTTCTGGTAACAAAGAGACAAAACCCCTTTATGTTCTGGATTGCTCTTTAGTTATTCAACAGTATTGGCTCTAGGTGACCCTGTATTCATGTGAGAGAGAGGAAGTGAAAGTTCAGGACAGTGCGAATAAACAGTGATAATGTTCTCTACTGTCTGATGCCGAAATGCAATTCTTTAATTACAGAGGCAGTTGGGTTTCTAAGCTATGCATCTACACCTAGAAGTTTTGGCATGGGATATATGGCACACACATCTTTCTGAACAGTCGGTTTTAAGTCACTGCAGATAAACTCAGGTGTCATTAGGCATGTACGATTGGGAATTTGAATGAAGTCTTACCTCTTTAGGGTGCACCCTGGTATGTTAATCATGTACATGACAGGTAGACATCAATGCAGAGAAATCCACTTAGAGAAAGACTCATACATTTTTGTCCTAGCCTAATTCCACAGCTGGTATCATAATTTCTAGGAACTGTAGTGTTTCTAAACTTTGTTTCAGGTTTTGATTTGACCTTGTATTTAAGATAAAATTCAGGTGCGGGTTTTCAGTGATTACCACAGCATGGACAGAGAAAAACCAAAAAAGAGTTTGCCTAGTTTCTTATTGTGGGCCCAAGAGTATCAGAGTAGCACAAAGTGAGCAAATGAATGTCCATAAATGTTTGGTCTCTATCTGCCACTGTAATTCTCCATCTGTCACTGTAATTCAGTGACTAATGACAGCAAATCAACCTAGAAGGGTTTTTTTCCTAGGCTGGACAGTGTTGTACACTGTAAAAATGTATGAAATACATAAGCAGATGAGCTACACATTTTCTTTCTGTTAGCTTTTCAACTCTGTTTTTCTACACAATAAAATAACTATATTATTCTGACAAATTCACCTACAAAATACATCATGACACAAAAGGTTGTCTGTAGAGTTTTTAGAGGAAACGAAGTATGAAGTTTGTGCCATGATTTCTAAATGCATGCAACAACTTTTGAGATAGTTCTGTAAAAAAACTTTCTTCACAATACACACACCCACACACTGAGATTTATATTAAAACTCAGACTGAAATTTAGGGATACTTCAGGACCTGTCCTGTGAAGAAGCTAATGGGTTTTCCTCATTGATTGTAACACAATGAGACATGTTCCATTCAGATATTGGAAAGAGTCAGAATTTTATTTAAATTGCATGTCTTCATTGTTCATCTACATTGAAGAACATATACTAAAAGGCAGCAGCAAGAAAGCAAGGTTTTTTCTGCAATTTTCATAGTAACGTGCTATACCTGTCATATTTTTGCAAGCTGTCGAGGCTCACTCTGCCTTAGAATATGTTCAGAGTCATCTATTTTCAAATTCTTGAAGTGTGTTTTGCTTCTGTGTGTGTCATATTCTGAAATACATTTTCAAATATTACACATAACAGTGTAATTTGGTGCTTGAATTTGTGAGCCCCCGTTTGTAACCTAAGGAAGACTACCAGAAAGCAATAGTACAATGGATTTGTCTGGTATATTACAGGAAGACTCTGCACCCTAAGATGATTGATAGCAGGACTTAATAATTTGAAAATGCTCTTCTCCTCTGAAAACTGTGCAGAAATAATGTTTATTTTTTGACTGTTTTTTATGTCTATGGCAAATTTCTGTGCTGGATTTACAAATGAAAAGTTTTATTTTCAAACTGCTAGTTCTGGAAAATTAGGGTTTTTGGGTTAGTTGGTTTTTTCTTTGGTTGGTTGTTTTTTTAAAATACTTCGCCTACCTCATTTTCCCCCACAGCAACAATCCTATTGAAGCCCATACTGGATCACAAGTACACCTCATCCTGCAAGCCCTCCTCCTCTAGCCATGATACTAATGATATCACATTGCCTTGCTCAGCTGTAGCTAGTCGGAATTTATTAGGGTGTTCTGTGATGATGGATAAACTGAAACAAGAGATCTCACTATAACTTGGATAATTTTAGGTGTGATGGTTTTACAGGGTTGATGCATGAGATTTCGTCATTCCATTGACTTTATCAATTCAAAGTGATTAATGAATTCAACCTTTCTTCCCTAGCCTTCCATGAAGTTATTTTACAGCAGATAAAGATTATTTTTGTTATAAATTATTTTCCTCTATAGCTCACTCTTAGATTTTCTTCATTCTTTCTGTGTGATAAAACTTAAGTACATTGGAGGTTTTCAGCACTATCTCAGCTTCCCCATTCAAATAACAAATGGCATATATTTGTCAATTTATATTATTTTGCTAATAAATACTCTGATGTATTTAAATGCATTCAGATGACACATTTCAACACAATGGATCCCAAATTACTCTGTTCCTTCTCCTTATCTCATACTTACTAATGCAGTAAGGAAAGACCCATTGGCTATTTCATTGAAATAACCAGTGTTACATCAATAAAAATCTAGTGTAAGCACAGATCTTTAATTTATAGTGATACAGCAAATCTTTTAGACTTACTACATTTTTGTCTGCTGACAGATATGATACAAGCACTTTTCGTCAGATCACAAAATACAGTAGGTGTCAAACAGTAAATCCAAAAGATTAACAGTTGTTTGAGAAAATTAGTCCCTCAAGTTGCATGAAAATAGGGTCCTGAAAGGGTTTGATGAATTATATGATTCCTGTTTCAAAATATGCATTCATCCTTCAAAGTATCTGGTGAATCTATTAATTTTTGTATTACTTCAGCTTATTACTAAATGCTGAGCAGGAATTTTATTTTACTTTTTTATAAAATGAGTGACTAATGTAATATCCAGGAGCATTATGTTTAATTAATATACTGCAACCAAAACATCCATAACAAGTAAATTTACTTCACAATTATTTGTACCTTTTACTACTGAAAATGCATTAGAAGCTGTCGAAATGCAGTGTTAGTACATATCCAGTCTGAGGAAAACAGGTTATATGCTGCTTAACAGGCCAATTTGCTAAAGTAATTGACATTCACAAATGGCAAAATTTGGCTTCATTTTGCCTAACTTGTAGCTAGGATTTATAAGAAGCAAAAAAACCTACCACATGCTTCACTAGCCATTTTCTTTATTAAGACTACTTTTTTCTTCAAAAACACATATGCAATTACAATGTTATATATGAATATTTCTAAATTACACTAAGGAAACATGGGCAATATCTTCTTGCTTAAAATGTTTTCCACAGTTACAGTAGGGGTCCATAAATACTCTGCAATGTGAATCATGTCACAGTGTGTCACATCATGTATTTAAAAATGAATCATGTATTTAAAAATGAATGCAATCAGACTGATGTAACACAATATGACATGATACATAAGGTCAGAAATGTTGAGATTTTAAAGGGTTTTACATTCTTCCTTTAAACAAAATATACCTGACATTATTTTAATTATTTTTAGTAAGATGAGCATCTTAAAATTTTAAGTATTGTTTACAACATACTCTGTACTTGAAAATTTGTCATATCGGCAAAGAAAACGCCAATGGTTGTGGTATTTGGTAACTAATATTTGTCTAATAATTACCAATGTTATTGAACTGGTAACAAGACAATTTTTGCCACCATTTAAAATTCAGTGTGCATTAATCAATCCCACAAACCTGGTGTTTATTTTTGCGTGCAACAATGAAGATTTTGATTGGCAGAAGAACGGCTCTTTTCCCTCCCCTTCCTTAAAATACCAGAGATATCTCTTCTCACATACAATGCCAACATATTAACAAGATCATATTTGGCAATTCTTAAATCTGAAAGCAAAATGGCAAACCGCAAAACAAACAACATAAAACAGCTACAAATTGAGAGCACTTGCAGAATTATATAAATAAAGTGGCAAAAAAAGTTATACCAGCATGAAGACAAGTAACTCCATTACTCTGTACTCAGCCAGTACTTCAATTTCAATGGAAACAGCTTCACACTTTAAAGAGAAACAGCCTGAGCCGAAACAAACATAGGAACTTGGGTAGGTACTGTTACTGCTGGACCTGTCCGTGTCAGGCTGCCTCATAAAGAAAGAAATCATTTACTGAGGTAATCTACTCTTTAATGAGACAGTTTACCAAATATTTTAAGTGATTTTAAACAATGAGTTTTGCTCATTACTACTCAGCCTGTCTTTCATGCCACTGTCATATACGTAATATCAGGCTTACTAATTTATTTTAAAAATCCTTATGTGCATTTTTGTCACCGAAATATCTTGTCTGTGGACTCTATTTGTTCATCTCCCCCCACCTTTTCATTGTTTCCCTATCCAGGAAATTGCAGATTAGTTTGTTTTCCTATTGAGTTAAACTTAATATCCTAGCAGCAGCTGCCTGAAAACTAACTCAGAACCACCTACAGGAGAGGAATCTCTTACAGGGGAAGCCATCAAAAGCAGCCTCACTTGCTTGATTCATACACTCAGATAGAGCCTCTTGACAATAATGTCTTGGTTGGTAAATTGCCTTTCCTTGTGAAATGTGCATCCAACTCTTCTACTTCTACTGTTGTTTACCCCTTGTGATTTTGGAGCATAATTGGACTTTCTGTACTCACATTGCAGGGGGTTTTGAGCATCCCTATTAACAAAAATTAGATCACTCATGTGAAAAGGTGATAATGTGAAAAAAAGGTGCCACATTTTTGCCTTTTTTTGGAATATTCTTATGTCTCAACACAGCAGAACACAGTTTTACATGAAGTTTCTAATGTTTAATGGCAATGCATATTTATAGTTAATGCCAGCTTAATTAGTCTCAGATATAAGAAAAATAAGCAGAGAAGGGTTTTCTTTTGACTTGTTCTGGAACTGTGCCCTCCCGCTGAGACAGCAAGTGGCAATGTTTTCTGCTGACCATCTGAAGTAACCAAGCAAAGTAGCTGGAAGAATTTTGTAGTTGAGCAGAAAAAGAGCAGATAAATTTCTATCATGATATTGATATCTGAGTTTCAGGTCTAGCTTATCTTATTAAAGGTAGAAACTCAAAGCTAGGCTTCTGGAGAAGACACTGAAGAGGAATATTATGTGGCTAGTGAATTAAAAGGGATTACTTGAAGCATAGATGAACAAAATAAAAGGTTGTATGAGACAGTAGATATATTTGTCATCTGCCTAAGTAATATGTTTTTTGAAAATTTTTTAATTAGAAAAAATGTAAGTCTATACTGTTTTGCAAACTTACATCTGACGTTGTGTATGAGAAAATACATTACGTCGTTTAATATGTAAAAGTTGGGCATAAATGTTACTTTCAAAGATGAAACCCATGCAAACCAAGATAAACATAGTCAGTACACATACCATAAAGTAATGATTTTTATTCAAATACGGTTAAATCGAAAAATCTATAAGCCAATCTGTAGAGCTCCTAGTTTATATGGAGATCAAGTAACTATTAGGTCAGAAATAGAAAGTGGACATATCCTAAAAACATTCTTATGTTCTCCTTTAATGTTCCTTCTAGAAAATGTTACACTGATATTTAGTAGAGATTTACTTTAATTGAAAAAACTGAAGATAATGAGACATAGAGGTACCAAGATGAAAAAAGCTGGCACAAAAGAAAATCAGCAAAGAAAGGGATTGCTTTCTTATACAGCTTGAAAACAAAAGTATGTTTCAAACAAACAAAAAAAAAATCCATTAATATGTGTTATGAAAGAAGAGTTGAATATGCTGTAACTCACTTTAAAAGACTTCCAATTCATGACTTCATAGACTTGTGACACTTTATTCAGTACCAGAAAAACACTAAGGAGGAACCAAACAGAAGTAGAAAAATTATAAATCATCTAAAACAAAACAACATGCCTTCACAAAGAAAATTTATATACTTGTGTATGTGCATGTATGCATTTGGGAAGGTAAGTATAGAGAATGATGAATACTCTGTTATGTTTTTACGTATTTACTCATTTGTTTATCAGCATAAAAAGCAAGTAATTTAAGAGGAAAAATCCACGAACAGATTATTATATCAGAGAATTTTCCAAGTGTAAGCAACCCTCTTAATAGAAATAAGAGGTTTGCCAGACACAGGATTTTTATTCTTACGTAGATGCTGGTACATAATGGTGTGACAGTTATTTAGAATTAAAATTTATCTTCCCTTTTCAAAGCTTTTGCTGTGGTTGGATCCCAAACAAAAACTGTTTGTGTAGCCTGAGCACAGATCTTCTATTACCACATAATAGATCTCTGTAAATATGCTAATTTGTGAGCAAAGTGAGGATTTAACCAAAATTTTCAGTTTTGCAGACCACAAAGCCATCTTGAAAACTTCATGGATAACATAAAAGAATATTATTCTAATGGGATTAATTAAACGTCTTTTATTGTCTTTTGTCTATCCTTAAGCCTTAAACTGTAGAATTGGAGCCTCCAGTTTCCTGACCTTACAGCTATGGTTGCAGAGAATCTCCCAAACATCCTTTTCTCATAGGTGTACTCTGCTTTGCACATCACGGAACAAAGCAGCTGAGGAGACATAGCACCTGTGTTTGAACAGGAAAAATGTAGTCTTTCACTTCAGTTCACCTCATTTCCAATCTCAGACTGAAGTCACAATAAATTTTAGGTAGTCCTGCAAGGAGCAGGGAGTTGGACTCAGTGATCCTTATGGTTCATTTCCGACTCAAATTATGTTATGATTCTAGAAGGAAAAATCATATTTCAGGGGGAAAAAATTTCCATGAGATCGATCTGGCTGCAGTTTTATATATTCTCTAGACCTCATTCTATTAATTGACATTGGCATAAAGTTCATCATTGTCTTCAGGAGACAAGAACAAACAATAATAACAGATCAAAATACGATACTTTCAAATAGACACACAGAACAAATAGATTTTCATAACCCTGAAAAATTCAGGAATTTATTTAAGTGTTAGCAACAGAAGATAGTGAAACCTAATACCCAAATATCTATGTTGCAACAAGGTGAAACTTTCTTGCTGGCATCCTTCCATATTCATTCCTCTTAAACCTTTGTTTACTCATTTTTTATTTGATAATTTCTGCCTTCCTTTCAGAGTAGCTTTCAGCTTGCTTCCCCATTGTTTCAGGCAAGGAGCAAGGCTGTATGAGATTTAACCCAAAAAAAAAAAGAAAGGAAGAGAACATCTGTGCTCCATATACCTACACAGATTAATCAGTTAGACTGACAATTCCATTGGAAAATCAATACAGAGAAAATAAGAAAAAAATTCAAAGGTTGTCAAGCAAATGGTTTGTGGAGGCAGAAACTTCAGAAAAATAGCCCAGTTTATGATTGCTAGCCTATCTGAGTGAACTATAGTATGATCAATTACAAGTATATCTTACACATCTTTCTTGACCAGTCATACATTTCTTCCCTCTCTGTGCTCTGCATATTTTTACATTTTCCATCAAATAATGATTAGCAACGATCACAGGTCAAAGTATGAATTAGGGCCATATGCAGCCCTTTCAGATCCTGAAAGTCAAGCATATTTATCATTAAAGCAGTGAATATCTATAATAAATATTCAATTTAATTATTTAAGGTGGCCTAGATCTTGACAGGCTGGAGAACTGAGCAGAGAGCAATCATGAACTTCAAAAATGGAAAACTATTGTGATACTGTGAATAAAATACAAGAATATATAACTGATGTTATCACCACCCACATGAACCATTCCATATGTAATAGGAATTTTGAAAGACACTCGTAATATTTCAGTAACATAAAACATTCAAAATTATGTCTATTAACATCATGATCTTACTCAAATATAACTTTGCATTTAGTTATGTTCAAAAAAATCTTAAACATAGACCTTTTCTGTTTTTAATATAAATGTATCCTTTTATCCAGAAACAGCTTCTGAATTTTCAGCAAAATCAGAAATATTATATTTATGCTTTTCACTCTGTCTCAGAACTAAGAATGGACAAATACGATTTGTGGAAGGTCATGAATACATCTATATAGAATTGGGAGAAATTTTAATCATCTTTACTAAAACTGAAATAATCTAGAGAAAGAAAAATTCAGCACTCTAAAGATTCTACCAGGACTTAGTCATATGAATAACTATCATTTAACATGAAAAATACAAAAGATGATTTCTGCACAGAAAACCAATAGTCATTTTCTTAGCCCTCCATAGTTCATGTTTTCATGTTCTCATGCTGTATTTCCAGTACTAAAATACTAGCTTGGACAGGCTAGTTTCAGTTCTTCCATTCTTAGTTACAGTGTATTGATAATCTTACGTGAGTCATAAATCTTGGCCCCAAAACACCATCCGAAATAAATTACGATTCTTTTGATCAGTCTTAAAATATGTTTGCATTATAACTTGACAGGAATTCGGTAGTAAAAAACAAGGGGATTTCAGCAAGTTCCATACCAAAGACACCTTCCTGCCACCAAATGTCTCAAGCTGTGCCAGGTTTCTCAATGACTTCATCACCTTAGTCTTTGCTGGTAAGACTAAAATTCAGGGGTCCTAGGCCCCTGAGACAAGAAGGGGAGTCTGGAGCAAGACTTACCCTTTCCAGAGGAAGAAAAGGTTAGGGAGTATTTAAAAAAAAACAGACACACATAAATGTAACTTTCTGAATGTTAGGGCATGGATTTATACTTCTTAGTTTTAGGTATCTACATTTTTTTTATTGCTATATGTTATTTTGGTTGGACTCTTTGTTTATTGGTGGGTGTAGGGGGTTGCTTCTTTTTGGTTTTGCTTTTTTTATTTCATGCACGTTAAGGTAGTCATCTAACCTCCTCCATTCAATAGAGATATAATTCATACGGACGGCAATCTTAACACTTTTTAAATCAGATGAATCATTGTGAAAATCGGTCCTTCATCATTAGTAGGTGATGACAAACATTGAACTGTTAGGTGAGATTAATTCCACCTTAGAACTAGGTATTAAGCAGGGTTTTTAAATTTTTTTTTAACCTTTTATTCTACAAAATTCTAAACAAGTTTAGAAATATATGCATCATTTAAATGCAGTGAAAGGGAGAAAGTTTTAACATGAAAAAAAAGTTTTACTCAAAACCTTCTATATTGTGGATTAATTATACTTGAACTACAAACAAAACTATGCAGTAAAAAGCAACCTGCAGGTATTCTGTAGCTTTATTTAAACATAGCCTCAATGAACATTCCTGCAACACTTTCTGATGTCGGACTATATAATCAGTACTATTTATAGGCCTTTTATCATCAACAAAATAAAAATACTGCATATCTTGATTATTTAAAGTAAAACTAAAACCTAAAACCAAAATGTATTGTATAAGGATTTATATAATACTCATTATTTCTGTTTACCTAATTTCAACATGTGATACAAACATATGAATTTTTACTGAGAAGAAATATTTACTATCATGAGCAGAAATAATGAATTCAGTTGGTCTGCTTGGTTGACAAATGGACACATATTGAAGGTCTGAAATCTTACTGTCACAATATATTATCCCATATTTCAATCTTCATGTTTTGTTAACTTCTAGTGTATTTTTCATTTTAAAAAACTGCCTTTACATCCAACAGTGTTTAGTGCTATTCTTTTAATTGTCAAGTGTACAAGCTGAGAAATCACTTGTCCTTTAATATTCTGATTTGCACATTATTTAAAGTTCCACTTTAATGCATTTGAAACAAAGCTTTCTTTAACCATACGTATTAGTAAATGAATATGCATTTGTTTGGTCAGCTTTGCTGCCCTTACTTTCCACAGATAAACAGATTGCCATTGCATATGATCTGACATGAACTGAAGTGAAGGAAAACACATTAAGGGAGGGAAGAGATCTGATTAAAATAGATAGATGTCACATTTAATATTTAGAAGTTTATTTCAAAAACACATTCTGAATTTTCATCACCGAGCTACAGTGTATTGTCAAGCTTACTTGATGATACCTGGACATTGTAGTTGACTAAACGAAAACAAAATTGTGTTCTGTAATGTCTGATATGTGCAAGGAGTAAGATCACAGTTGCTTCTGTGAATATCTAATTTTAAGGAAGTAATTGAGGTGTAACTAAACTGATATACACAGAAGACTAAAGATCAGAGCCCAATATGATATTCTAAGAAAAGTCTAATCAAGACCATAGCAACTCATTTGTTATTAAACTGTAGTTTTATCAAAAATGCAAAAAGTACAGTGTCACAAGTTTACTTAATAAAGAAGTATGACAGAAAAAATTATGTTAAAAATCCAAGTTATTATTTACTGAACTATATTCACTGTTAAAAATGAAATAGGTATTGGCAAATCAAAACCCAACAATTGGCATAAGGCTTGATAAAGAATGTGACCTTTAGTATTCTTATTATTATTTCTGTCATACTGCAACATAGTAAAGAAAATTTAAAGAGATCTATAAAATTGTCAATATTAATTAACATGATTAATCACAAAAGTGCATTTTCCAGATTTGTTTGTCAGACAAGAATTAATAGCAGGAAATTGGCATTGAGAATTCACTAAAAAGTTTATATATATCTTTTAAGTGTTGAATTTAAAAATCTAATTTTGGATCAAGTATTTCTTGAAAAGAATATGAGCCAGTAAGCAGTGATATCTGATAGATCACAAAAAGCTCCACCAAAAACAAACCAAGAAACCAAAACCAACAGATTTTCTGTTGCTTATTAACAGCATTTCTTCCATTCAGTTGCAATCAAGTTTGTTCCGCCAAGGAAATAAGAAACAAAAGAATGTTCATAATCTTTTTGCATGTTTTACCTTTTGTTCAGATAATTACCTCCAGGCATGCACGGTGATGCCAAACTAGATCTTGTTAGTTGTACACCTGATAATACACTGAAGTGATCAGTGTTCAGTATCAAATTATTTTCACCGTGATTCAAAAAAATCCAACGAAGATATTCAGGAAAAGTTAAAAGAAAAAATATAACTAGATGCTTGGTGTCTTAAACCCTGAAGGAGAGTTATATTTTGTTTTCTGATGATCACTTCCAAGTTTTTCAATTAAAAAATGTATCTGAAGATAACCTTATCTCATGATTGATCAGATTTTGTCTTTGAACAAATTCCATGGTTCATGCTGCCCTCCAATCACTCCAAAAGACAGTAACTCCACAAAAAATAATTGCCACTAGTTTTGATGTACAACACCTTTTTGTTTCTTTGAAGGTTCTTTTCTTTGTCCATACACAGAGAAAAGACTATATAGGAGTTCTTGATATTTTTTCTCCCTGCAATAGAACAAGATTGTGCAATTTCATTACTTTATCTTTTCATTGTCATCATCTTAGTTAAATAAATGAAGGTTTCATGAATCAACATAACACTATCTTATATATCATATGGCTTACATTGTTCAAATATACCATATACCCTATCAGTCCAATTCCCAACATGTCTATTACAAATAATTTCATGTATTTTAATCTGTAAAAGTAATTTCTTTCTTCACATCAGTCTAAATGCTTTATTTTCTGGCTATTATCCTGTGCATAAATAACCTAATATCGCTGCCACAAATTACTTAGCATCTGTCAGCACAGAAATTCCTTTTACAACAAGTTGCCTGCTGGTTTATCTTAGTATGTCTATTCACACTTTTGCTCTCTCCACCCTGGTTTAAAGAAGCTGAATATATAAATGCCACATTCATTATTTGCTTCCTCTTTGGCCACTGCAGATAACTATGTTAAACATTGATCCTTATGATGGAAATGTTGGGGTTTTCTTCACTTTTCCCATTGATGAAAGCTAGTCATTCTATTCCCTGTTCCTTCTCTGTTTTGTTATCAAAATATTTATCTTCTATATGACTGTTTAATTATTGGAATAACTTAGACAGAAAGATAGTCTATTAGAAAATAGAAGTCGTACACATTTCTTCTGTTTTACAGATTAAGGCATTTTAAAGCACTAAACAACTCTTTCATTGGGCTATTTGTGAGGGTTAGTTCCAACAATATATTTTAAAATACTGTTAAGGGAAATTAGATAAACAATAAATTATCATCATTTTGTATTTTACCCATCAAGATAATATTTTAGATATTTCAAAAACCAAAAAAAAAAACCCCAAACAAAAACAGCCAATTAAAGCAAAACTTTTAAACTTTCCATTATTTGGATGTAGTCTCTTTTTTCTCTTATTTCATGTATTATTGGGGACTATTTCATGTATTATTTCACAGATTGGGCTGTGTGAAAAATAAGCAGTGCATCTGTCATTGTTATTATGCTATTTCAATAAAATGCCAACTTTTGTCTAAGCAACAGAAAGCTTTACCCTGTACTAGAAACTCTAGCTTCATTAGCCTTAATTATCTTATCTTTTATTATTTTAATATTATTAATTATTTTATTTCAAAGACAAATTGAAAATGGAAGTGCCATATAGTCATCTCAATGTTTGAGGAATAATATTGTATTCATAATTGATACCTAGTACTGTGCATTGGTTTGCAGATGCTTACTCCCTGACACACACAAATATCTTCTTTAAAAATCATGTTACAGGTCCTTCATCTGCTCAGCACTGCACCAGTCAGTAATACATGCTTTATAGCTATATTTAAGTGATAAATCACTTATGAGGAATAGAGGTATTACTCTAGATTATGAGAAAGAGCAATAAAATAATTTCCAATTTTTTAATTTCTGCTAGTCATAAATTTATGTTATAAATAGTCCACTCTGGGGAAAAAAAACGCAAAACAAAATAGAAAAATACTTGCACATTTGTATTTTAGATATTACAATTAGATATTTAACTGGTATGTGTAAATGCTAGTATTAATTTTCCAGAGTGACAGCTAAGGATGCACCAAGAGACAAGAAAAGTTTATGAAAATTGGGTAATCAATATGCAGTTTTCTTAAGCTGAGAAGAAGTTTAAATTAGAATCAGTGGGAAAACAGACTTTGCCCAGAAGGAAATACCATAGTCTCAAACATTCATATCACCAATATGATCTGTTAACTTTCACAATGCTGAGGGTATTAAAAAGACTGAAGAGTGAAAAAAACAAGTACACAGACAGATGGGGGCCATTTGACTAAATGAACTACTGGAAAGATTTCAGAAGGTATGAAATGGAATGCAGTTTGGAGAGGAGAGGAGAGGAGAGGAGAGGAGAGGAGAGGAGAGGAGAGGAGAGGAGAGGAGAGGAGAGGAGAGGAGAGGACTAAACACTGAACTTTTTGGAAACGTCTCTTCTAGGAAAGAGATGACATTGCAGAAACAGATGGATCAGCTCTGTCTTGATTTACTTAAGTGTGTGCAGATTACGTCTTATGTTGATGTAAATAACTTCATACAGTGATATAAATATAGTTAATCAGCTGAAGCATGAACTTTCAGAAAGATATTGAAGTTAATGAAGGAAGGACAAACTGGACTTGGCTTATCCTAAGTACATCTTAAAATTAAATTTCTCTTCTTGATAAATGTAAAAAAGGGACAGTCAAAATCAGTGGTTGCTGATTTCAGGACACTGTCATTCGGAGTGCAGCAAGGACTAGATCTGTTCTCATGAATGTCAAAAGGATTTTGCAATTAACTTCACAGCATGATAAGGCCCTGGGTCTTTAAAAATAGAGTTATGGTATAACTCACAAAGTTCTCAATAGTTTTCATTTTTAACTTTTTTTTTTTCTATCACATTTTTTAAATAAGAAAGACACAGGCTAACACTTCAGCTATATATTTTTTTAAAGCTAGGTATCTTAAAATATTTCATTCTCAACTTCTTTTCCAGCACCAATTATTCTGCAATCTGTAGTGTGCTATTTTTCTTACTTTCATTTTTCTGACAGTTTCAGTTATAGTTCTAAAGAAACACAGCAAGACTGAGATTGAAAAATTTCTGTTATTTTATTGGGTAACTGTTTTATTCAAGCAGAAAAATACAAAAGGCAAAAGTGTGTCTTAAATGTCAGCTGGAAATAAAGCGTGTTTGTTCTGCATGTATATCTGCCTTGAGAGAAGGAGAATAAAAGGAGGAAACTTCAGGAAAAATATCACGTTTGATGAAAGAGATTGTGTTATATTGAATTTATGTAAATTAAAAATCAAAATGCACACCAATATGATATATTAGAGATATATATAGTCTGCACTTTTGATATTACCTTAATGTTTAAATAGTTACTCTAATAATTTTGTAATATGCAGCACATTAAGACATTTACTTTTTTTTGTGTAGCTTAAAAAATACTTTAGCAATGACTGATTACAAGTCGATTAAGTATAAGAATAGTTTTCAAAGAAATACAAATTCGTATTCAGTGTTTGCTTAAAATATATAGCAAAGCCTTCAGTTGTAAAATGCAACCAGCTTGGTTAAACAAATTATTGTTCTACTGAAACACAAAAAGGATAACCCAGAAAGAGCATCTATTATGGATCTTTTTTAACACTGACATTGTTTCTGAAATGATCGTGATCTGTATTGCCTCTAGACATCACTGCCCCAAATATAGGAAAATCAGACCAAGCAAGTTTTAATCATGGTACATTTAAACATATGGCTCATTATTTTGTAAAGACTAGCTAATTTGGTTATAAAAATATGTATTGCACTGCAACTGATAGCACTGAAGAGAATTAACTGATTTATCTGAAAAACAACTGAATAGCTAAATGGAAACTGAAACTGGAAAAAAAACAAAACCAACAAACCCAGCCCCCAAAATCCCCCGATCCCTTTACAGACCTTACCACATCCTCTAACAACCAGCATATGTTACCCATTATTTAATAACGATTAAACCTATCTGCTATTTAAACAGGACAGGTTGAAGAGTGACAATAAATCAAATTATCTTTCAAATCCATATCCACAATTTCCAGCAGTCAATTAAAAAATTTAAGGTACAGAATGACAGTAGGGCAGAGCAGATTGAAATGTAAAACAAAAGGTCTGAGTCTTTTTCTGTCTGAAGGGCAAAGTCAAAGCAGTTACTTTTTTGCAGGGCTAAAAATACAAAAGTACTGCTCAGAAGGTAAGAAGTTCTGCTACTTTTCCTTCTTCTAGGTGTTTGTGCATGTGTGCGTATGGTTGGGGAATAGGGGTGTCTTTTCTTTCAAGAAAGTGGCTATGGATACTTATCTTTAAGCAATATTCAGCATACTCAGAGAGTAATGAGCCTAGCAGGCTCTTTAGTCTGCAAGGCTACCTCGTAACTTATAGACGAGTCCTTCATTAAGTGATAATTTCAATTAGTGTTGGAAAATTTGCTTGAATTACAACATCCAGGCTTACCTTAGATACTAAAGCAGGTGCATATTTCCCACTCCGTGATTCTAACAGCTGTTCTATGAGCAGTAAGCTACCATGTAACAGGAAGGAGAATATTGATATCTAACTTTGTGCTAACACCTAGAATGCACATAAAATTTACCTTTTCTATTCATATAAACCTATTGAACAGAATTCTCCTTAGGTGTCCTTTCTACCACATGATACTATTACCAGTTCAAAACAAAGCGTTTCCCAAAAGTCTGATCCAAACCTTACTGAAGTCAATAGAAAGAACCCTTTTGACTTTACTGAGTTAGGATCGAATTTAACATACTTTGCAAAACTGCTAGCCTGGCCCAGATTCTGCAAAGATTACTGAAGTCACTAATGATTTCTGACCTTCTGTTCAGTCTAACCACATATTTTTGGTTCAAATCAGAGGCTCACCATCACATTAAAAAATAAGCAAATGAGACATTCCATCTGTCCAATAAAATAATTTAGAATCTATGGCAGAACAAGCATGATGTGTAGAAAAAAATTTACAGATTTAGACAGAAAAATACAGGAAACAAGACTAGATGAAATGTAATCTTGGTTATTATTAGTTGGAAATAATTCTGACAAGTATTAAGGTTAGTAAAATGAGAATTTTAGTACCATTATTTGTAACAAAAGTAAAAACCATGCTCATGCAAACTTCTAAATAAGCTCAGTAGTCTCAATATTTAATAATAAACATTAAATCTAACTCAATTTAATAAGCCCCTTAGCTGAAAGCATTAAACTACACCAAAACTTCTTTCTTTACGTATATTTGGTATTCCTTGAGCTATAAATAAGCCAGTCCCCCTGTGAAGTGCACTGTCCATACATACTTCTAGCCAGAAAAATCTTGAGAAAAAGTGGTGCTCAACTTCATGTTGATGATACGGGCTTTTGCTAGCTCATCATTTCTTTTTTCTGAAAAGTTTTAATATAGACAAAGCTGTTTCAAGGCAACTTAGATTGAAAAGATGAATAAAACATAAATTTTGTCTATAAATTTTTTTAAAAATACTGAGTACCTTACAAGGTTAGGAGTACAATGCAAAGCTTCCTAAATAAGAGAAAGGTATTTCAGCCAATCTGCAGACTTACCTTTTGACATAAAACACTGGATGTATGTTACAAAGTTTAAGCTGCTTCAAAGTAAGACACTATCCAAGTTCGCCAAATAGTCTTCTTTAACAGTTAATAGACAGACATCTTCTGAAACGATGCCTTAGAAGGGGATGTAAAGAGCATAGCTAGGACACTTAGTTTGATTTAATATAACTAAATTCAAAGAGGCTAACAAATGAACCAAAACTGACTCCTTTTTTGAAAAACTTAAAAAAAAGTATGTAGAACACCAGTATTCTACCCAACACTCACAAGAAAGTGGCTATGTCTTCAGAGCTCTACATCAGCTCCATTAAATTCTGCAGCCTTACAGGTAGATTGCTGACCATTGCCATGGTACGGACCAGGAGTGACCTTCTATCAGCTGCAAGCAGGTTTGAAAATCACTGACCCACAGCACATTTCGATGTTATGTACACCTAGTGCAGGGGCTGTATGAGTATGATATTAAGTACTCTGTAACTTCATATCAGAAGCTGGCCTGCAGGATTGTGACTCACACTGTGTCTCAGAGCTGTGCATATTTTCTTCTAACATTCAGTGGTGAAGGCATAGTGAACTTTTAAAAGCTCTCTCCACTTACCGGTCCAGCTCTGATGTTAGAAATATATGGTGCCTCAAGCAAGATGTCACATGGGCAAGAGGAGTAATACATTTAACTGTCACTTTAAAGGATTCATGATTTTGATTTTAGCTCTTGCCCCTCCTATCGTCCCAGCTCTTACACACTGATAATTTCAGTGAAAGAAGCACCAGATTCAGCTGAAACTGTGGTGAGACACTGAAGTGGGGTACCCAGAAAAGCTGTAGATGCCCCATTCCTGGAAGTGCTCAGAGTAAGTTTGGAGAGGGGCATTGAACAACTTGGTCTAGTAAGAGATGTCCCTGCCCATGACAGGAGGATTGGGACTAGATGATCTTCGAAGGTCCCTTCTAACTCAAACCATTCTATGACACAATTATTCTGTTCCCATTGTGTCTAGAGAGTGAGGCAGAGGTAACAGAAAATTTGCTTCAGAGAGATTTAGATACTACATCGAAAGATTGAAAGATTATCCTTCCTACATAATCCCTTTTGTAAATTTCCACCAGATGTAATAAAATATTAGAGCCACCTCTTCAGAGGAATAGGAACATAGTCTCCCTCATTGGAGGGGATGAAGAAGCAAGCAAGCATCACTGTGTGAAAGTACACACCCCCAGAAAAAAAAAATCACAAAAACCCATTAAGCAATTGGATAGGTCATCCAATTAAACAAGGACAATCTGCTCTGTATGCAAAAGACATAGGAGAAAGTAGACTAGAGAAAGTGTGTGGGAGGATATGAGGAATTTAGATAGACCTGCTGCCCCTGAACGTGATAAAGTCCCAAGCGATACTTTCCCAGCAATGATGGTCACAGCTTCCTCAGCCTCAGACCTGCTGAATTGCTTCTGTGTCTGACCAACTTCAAGCAGAAAAAGTCTACATGATAGATAGTCAGGATACACGATAATGGCTTTCCCATCATAATATTAAAACAGTAGTGTATAAATAAGGAATAAATTAACTAGAACCTAGCATTAGACTTTGTCTGCTCTAAAGTTTTGGTGCTAGAATGGATCACTTTCATTAAACGCACACTTGGATATTTTCTTAGGAAGGTAACTTTGTGACTAGGATCCTATTGTTTAGCTAGCTTCTCTAGAACTCAAAGGAAACCTAGAGAAGTTGACTGCTTATTATTTTTAACACTGACAGTCATTTTAATAACTTTCCAAATAAAATAAAAATTGCACTCTAGATTTCCTGCACACCATCTATTCATAAAATGGATGACATTAGCTTTTTCACCACAGGCTAGCATGTGCCTTTTGTCACATTGAATTTATCATTCTGTGACTGAAACCTTATTAAAAGTATTCACATTCTATATTTCCAGAAACACGAGTATGATTCAATATCAGGCTGACATGAATATAACCCATGTTAATTGTTTAAGATGTAGGTGATTTTTTTTTTTTTTATAAAGTAGAAAAAATCCAGAAAAATAACGAAGGTCCCTCATGGTATCCATTATATTTCTCTAAGTTAGACATAAAGGAATTTTTACATATATTAATTCTATATCTTATGAAGATTAGATATGCTGGCTTGATACTGTATAACATGGGGGAAACTAGTACGTATGTGATAACCTCATTACTTAAGGCTTTACTCCAAAGATACGAGTATAGAAATTGGGACAGGGGAGTCTAGAGGTGGTTGTTTAGTAAAAAAGAGACACAATTGTTCCCAAATCCCTTTTTTGAAGTATAGCCATTCAGTCTTCTCTCACCTCCTCCTAATTCCTACTCAAAACTCCATGCATATTTTTGTGCAAAGACCAGACACAGCTGTCACTTCTAATTAAAGTTCAGTAACTCAAGCTGAGTATTTGTGAATTTGATTTAATTGTGTTAACACTGTTTTCAATAAATACAGAGAAAAGCCTTCTACTTTTATATAACAGCAAAAAATGTCTACCAAAAATATCTTGGAGGAAAAAGAGTTTTTTCTCTGGGATTATACTGTCAAAATGAAACACAGGTTTAGTTTCTATTTAGGTTGTGTAGTCACACTGTGAAGCAGCTTTATTTCTTAGAATTCTGCCCTGCATTCCCTAACACACTGGGCAATACTCAATAAAAGGAATAAAAGGTACCTGCCAGTTTTCCAGAACAGAAACATATAGAATATATACTTATCCAAAGGTGTGTTGAACTGTATTTTTAATAGGTTCCTAGAGAGATAAGGTCTGGTTTCCAGGGTGTTACTTGGGTCCCTGAAGGTCATATATAACATTGTGCAGTCTGTATAATATTGCTTTGGACCTGATTCCTAAGAAAGAAAGGTAAGATATGACAAAAATGAAATATTATTTTCTACACTGTTTTACATCTTATCTGATAACACATTTTAGATTTCACATCATAGTAGTCATATACCTGGCAAGGTAATTTAACAATCTTAATTATGGAAGCAAAAAGTATTTGCATGCTCCAACTCCATACAATCCCTCATCTGGAAAGTTTGAAAGGAAAATTTAAAAAAATGTTATATGCAATAGTCTGACACTGTTAAAATCAACTGGACAGTAACAAAATTTTAGTGAATTACAATATATTGAAAAAATTCTCTACTGACTATAGTTTTGATCCCAAATTCCAGTAGAGGAATATATTTAGCAACACCAAGTGCTAATACTAAAATTCCCACTGATTAAGTAATGGCATAAACAGTGAGTCTGGTCTCATCATCTAAACCTCAACAGCTTTCTAAAATATATATATTCTTTTTTCTTTTGAAATGGGCTTTAAAGATTGTTTGAGACTGGGAGACAAGTAATATTTGGTCTTGCTTATGTTTTTCCCTAACTGGAAGGAGAACTTCTCCTGGGGCCCCAGAACACTCCATTTTATCCCTTCCTCTCTGCTGTAGACAAAATTTCAGTCTGCTCAGGAAAATTTGGTCCATATGAGTGAAGGACAGAAAATTGGTAACATTCAGAAAACAGTTACAGAACTAAGAAAAGTCTTTAGCAAACTGTTTTATGTTTATCTGATTGCATAAATGGTCATACTTAAATTTCAGAGACTAGAAATGGCTTACAAATAGTCTCCAAATACATCTGTCAGATCACATACAGATATGTATGGCTACATTTCACCTAGTCATGAAAACCTGACTATATTATGATCTTCCAAGACATGATTCATCTCATTATCAGTAGTTACCTGCTTTTAAACAGATTAATCTCAGTGTAAAAATTCCTGATTTTTCTCTGCTGTTTATTAAAAGAGTGTAAGGTGACTAGTTATAAATGAAGACATTTTAAGCTCAGGTGAGGTTAATTTCTCCTTAAAAGGTTCAGTTCAATTACCCAGACATAGCTGTCAAGTGCCTTTTAAAATGTCATAACATCTCCTACCTGACCCCCAGCTGGTGTTCCAGAATAATGCAGATCTTCCATAAATCCTGTGTCATAGCTGATAAGCCTACGTGAATATCTTGAATACCCTGAGGTATTATAAATGGCATTCCATGCCTTGTGTTTGGACAGCTGAACTTAGCCTTAAATGGTGATTGCTAAATTTTTTTGATCCATTAAACAAGTTTCAGTGAGCATTAGCAACATGTATTTTATTTGGAAGATGAAGACAATTCAGCAGATACAGAAAACCACAAACAGCCTCATAATAACCATAATATGCCAATCATAACAGAAAGGTAAAATCAACATGCTATGTTATTTGTATTTATTCTAACTCATTGATAACATAAATGAGATGCAATTTGTAAGATTACCTGAAACAAATAGATGCAAATGCAAGTGATGGTCAACTGTTCATAGTGGATATGATAAAACCTCTGACTAAATCAAAAAAATATGAAATCAATTGTTCCTCAGAGTCCTGGGAGATGGATGGAAGGCTAAGTAACTATTCAAGGGACTCAGACATCCTTACAGAAACACACCAACTCTTACAAAATCTCTCATATATATATATATATATATATGTGATAAACATCTTCGTGTGGGTGTGTGCACATCTCCTTATTTGCATATAGAATCATAGAATAACTTAGGTTGGAAAACATCCAGTCAAATCAGGTTGCTCAGGAACTTGGCCAGCTAAATTCAGAAAAGCTCCAGGAATGAAGATTCCACAAACTCTATGAGCACCCTGTTCCACTATATCACCATGCTCTCCATAAAAGTGTTAGAAAAAGAGGATTAAAAAAAAAAAAAATTAATAACAATAATAATAAGTTTTTTTAAAAAAAGGAAAAAGAAAAATCCTCAACTCAGGAATTTCTGTGTTCAGCCTTTTGTCTACTGCTCCTCCATGGTGCACCCTTGAGAGGAATTTGGCTAAGTCTTCATTGTTATTCTAACCTTCTCAAAACCAGTAGCTCAAGACAGTTACAAGAGCTCCCCTTAATCTTCTGTTTCTAGAACTTAGATAAGGTAAGTTCCCGCAGTATAATAAATACTGAACTATTTAAAATTTTCTGTGGTTGCTGTTTTAGTAAGTTCAAGAACTTCATGACAATTGTCCTGAAGTGCTGCTCTGCGTTTAGTTTGAGGTGTTCTGATGAGCCTGGGAAAGTATAGAAATTCCTTTGCTCACCACCTTTGGCTGGAAAGTTCAGCAACTGGGCAACAAACTGAAAATATGCATTCAGTCTGTTGACCCGATCAGTATGCCTTAGCTGCTGTGCCGCATAAATTCCAAATGTGGAAAACAACTATAACGTATTAGTCTTCACCTAGAGGACAGAATAGCAAAACTCAAGGTTTAGTTTATTTCTCTTAACATTAGCAATATACAATTAAAACTTCTAAATATGAAATAGTCACTCTCATTTACCTATGCAGTAAGTAGTAAGTACCTACATTAACAGGCAAATTCATCTAAATGTGAAAAAAATAATTGAAGAATAAAGTAATGTACTATGGAACTTATCTCTTGGTTTACTTAGCAGGACTATAAATAACTTACTGAATACAATGACTCTGCTAGAATTGGATATTTAGGATAAACCAGCTAGATCTGAATACATTAAACTCAAACAGGAAATCAAACACCATGCAAGAAAGAAAACACTGGTATTTCTCATCTTTCTTTCTTTGCAACATTGATGAAGACTGTGATTTATAACTGAACAGTTTATCAAGTCCATAGTGAGATTCTGCAGGATGGAACAATTTCTTTTTATACAGACACTCTCAAAAATAATTTTATCTTCTGATACTGATATATATCAGAAAAAAAATGTATTGGTATTTACTTCTGTTGTGTTATCCTCATAATTTATTAAACCATCTAAACATGCACAAAGATGGATATTCTGAAAACCTGTTTACTATTTGTGTACAGATAAAAAGACAGATATTTCTCTGTCCACCTACATGCAGTGGTTATAATTATGTTTTTCTTTTTTATTATTTTGATCTTGAATTAATGTCAAAGCTATGATGTATATCTGTGTTACACCCAATCCCCGCAAAAACTTCCTAGTTTAATCACCATTGCAGCTATACTGGGTGTGTGGTCTAAATAAGGAACTTGTAAGCTATTTCTAAACTTTCAGCTTTTTTTTAAGTTGAAAAAAAATGGATCATGATACTTGCTTTTTTCTGTTTCACTTCTGAAGGTCTTTTTTATTATTATTATTATTACTGCCTGAAGGTCAACAGACACAAAACTGAGTAATGTCTTTTTCTGGTCTTAATATGGCACTTTATCTGAGGATAAATGATGCCTAAATTTAGTTTCCTAAACCCAAAAAAGAGTGTTTGATCTAAAGTATGTTGAAATAGTTGGAAACCTTTTGAAATTACTGGAAATCTTACCATTGGTAACAACTGCTTTTGGATCAGGGATTGAGAAGCCTGAGCAGCTTCACTTTAAAAAGTTCTGTGTGTCTGCATGTTCTCAATGACACGAGGGGATTAAATGGAAAATAAATGACCAATCTTGTCTAAACACAGCAAATAAAAGAAATAATATGGCAAAGTACATCCAAGAGGGAGTACTTTGGGGCACCTTATTATTTTTTTGTTTTTCTGTTGTTTGAAGTTACTTGTACACATTTGTTCTCAGCATCACGAGCTATGGAAGCACAAGCTAAAGAAGAGATTTGTTAGCAACCATCTAGGACTTCAATTCTTTGCCTTAAAAAGAAAAAAAAAAAGCTGCATAGAGAGAAGAAAGAAAAAGAAAAAACTCTTGTGTATGTAAACTTCATAGTAACAACTGTAGACACCCTCTAGTATGGGATACCTTTTATCTTACAGCTAATACATACCGAATTTTATGTATTTTTGCCTACTTACACAAGTAGTAGGCTTGGCAGCTAGCATGTATTTCTCTGCATAGATATTAATTCTGTTGAAACATACAAAGTCTTAATTAGAATAATTTGAGCCACCGTTTTTCATTCTATTATGCCTTCTCTGCCTCTCTAAGAAAAACATGTTTTAAGTAATAAGTTTTATTTCTTAGTAAACTAAATTAAACCCCCACTAGGTAAAGAAGACAAAAGAAAAGGAAATAGAAAGAAATTAACTGTGGTCCAGAAGTTACATCTGCAGAGAAAAAGAAGCAGCAGAGAAAAATAGGTTCCATTTTTGTGAGGTATTCAGGACTTAGACAAAGCCATGACAGCTTGACCCAGTGGGTAAAAATCACTCATGGAATGCATCCAATAAAGAAGACCAAAATTAAAAGATTTTTAAGATGGTAAGGAAATGAAGTATTATGAGATGAAGGATCAGGCAGGATAGAGGCTATAGCCTGGTCTTGGGAAACATTATTTAATGACTAATACAACCACAAAAGCTAGGAGAGTATTTACTGAATATTTACTGCAGGTAAAATGGTGGGAAACACTGTCACTTCAGAATAATGAGGAAGAATGTGAAGGTTTACGGAGCACCCTGAAGTACAGAAATGTATAAAGCAGATTAGTTTTAAAAAGGAAAGAAAAGGCTAGATAGTACATGAGGGATATTTAGGTCTACAGTTTAAACTGTATAAGCATGATGACACTGTCACAATCTGCTGCTTTCGCTCTGCTTTTTGAGGCAGAGATCTAACCTACGCCTGTGAACTCTACTTTTAAGGTTTGTTTATATATACTGAAAATAAGTATAATGCATTATCTGCCAGTGTTTCCGCTAGGTCAGATGTGATTCTAAGTAAATGACAAGGAACTGGTTGAAGCAACTTGGCAATGCACTGAGTTATGAGGTGCTTAAATAATAATTTTTACCTGTGTTCTGGATACAAATTCTCATGTATCATGTGTACTGTAAGATACACATATAGGCTTTTTTAAGTGGAAAATTTTCTTTTAACTCTAGAGGTCATTAGCAACAGGACATATCATGGATTTACTGACTGATGGGTGTAGCTATAGTACTATGCAATGGTATGCCCACAATGCTGAATGGATTTTGTGAAAAATGGAGACAAGATGCTGATTGGCCTTGTGGCAAGAATTCAGTTTCAAAATGTAAACAGAAAAAGAAAAGGAAAAAAAGGTCTAAATGTGGTTATATCCATGTCAACTACATATCCCATTTATGAAAATAAGGATGTAGGACTAGAATCTAGTGAGCACATAAAGTGTATAGAATTATGGTACCCTTCACAGTCTACAGTCACTGAATCACCTGCTATTAAATAAAGCTCCTAATCGTCTTAGAAAATGGAGTTGGATAACTAATCAACTCAACAAATGCAGATAACTATTTAAGGTTAAAACTAATCTTTCTAGTCAACATTGCATGTTGCAACTTCAGTACTATAATGGGAGCCCACATGCCTAACTCTCATTTGAGAGTTTGTGTGGGGTTCAGTTGCCTACACATTCCAATATTTTAGAATATTTCAGATATTTGTATGATGTGCCTGGCAAATATGCCAGAGGCTGCAAGAGGCCATGCACTTCTGGAGAGGATGATAAATGCCTGTCATGATCTGAGAGGGTTTCCAAAGTGAACATGAGCTCTGTACTCTGTGTGTCTAGCACTCACAAATAAAGCCGGAGTCACAGGTTAAGTACTATGATATTAGTATGAGAGTATTAGACTCTTAAATAATAAATGTTCATGTTCTGAAAAAGTTAGATTGGCATGTCTAAAGAAAATGAATAGTAAACTAATTATCAGAATTTTCCTATAAAGGTACAAAATTAATCACTCAGCCATTAAAAACACTTTTATGTATAGAAATTTTTCCAACTATCACTTTATTTTGTTCATAGTTTCACATTCCTGGTTTCTCCCACTTTCTAGAGAAAGGCAACAGTAATTATACAGTGTTTTAAATCCACTGTGTGAAGGACTTACCTTCTTTAAAAAATATGACCACAGAAATCAAACATTGCTGATGGTGAGATGAAAAATGATTTAATTAAATTACAATCATAGAATGCTGGAATATATCAAGTTGGAAGGAAACCATAAATATTAAGTCCAACTCCCTGCTCCTTGTAGGACTACCTAAAACTAAATTATATGACTAAGAGAATTGTCCAGATGCTCTGAATTCTGACAGGTTTGGGAATATGTCTGTGTGTTGTAATATTTGTCTTTCTGTCAAAATGGATATTCAACACACCAATCAGAGGTTTCAATTGCCTATTATTTAGCGATTTGCTGTAATGTTTAATGTTTCCTTGTAAATTCACTCATTTATATGTGAAACCTCTTCAGCTCACTCACTAATTGTCATGGAAATAAAGTAATATCTCGTTCCTTTCTGGAAAAAATCTATTACTATGAGATACAGAAAAAGATACTTCTACTTCATTACCTGTGAAATATCTATGAATTGTGCCTTATTCTGACATTATCACAGAATCATAAAGTATGCTGAGTTGAAAGCGACTGATCAGGAAAACAGTCCCATCATTCACACTCCTAGCCCTGTGCAGGGCATCCAAGAATCACACCATTTGCTATCAAATACATAAATTCACTACTTTTTGTATTTATTTTCAGTATGATTTAACACATAACTCTTCAGTTACTGACTACTCCATTTATTTCATGCCTTGCTTTTCACCTCTTTCTTCAGTAGGATCTACTAAGATAGATAAGAGTAAGTCACTCCCTGATCCTGTCTGCCGTATTCCAGTTCCATGGAATCCACCATTTCTGCAAACTGAACCCTATTAGATATGACTCACTTCAACCTGAACAATGTGGAATTACAGTAGACATTCTCAGAGCCCATAAAAATTGTATGGAGTTACTTTACAATAAAATATCATACTGGAATTTATATGTCTGTGCAATTTTTCCTTCATTTCACTATATGTGTTGTACACCTTCTTCTATTAAGAATGTAATTATTAAATATATTATTTTCATTGCGGTGATAGTAGCAATGACACAGAATTTGATCTTGACAAAATATTCACCTGAATCTCTAACATAGTATGACACAAAATACATTTTTATGGAGAAAAAGCATATTTAGGAAAATTGGATTCATATCATATGACTTCAGATATCATCTAACATAAAAACAGTTGAATATTTGTGTGTGTAGATAGATCTATACATCACTATCTCAGAACAACTGAGGTTTAAAGGAACCTCTGGAGATGATTCAAAATCCTGCTCAAGAAGGGTCACCTGGGGCCTGTTGCCCAGGACTGTGCCCAAATGGTTTTTGAATACATCCAAGGAGGGAGACACTACAAAATCCATGGGCAACTTGTGCCAGTGGTCCATCAGCCTTGCAGTAAAAAAGGGTGGACAGGCTGGCTCAATAAGCTGAACCCAATGATGTGCGATTCAATAAGGCAAAGTGCCAGGAGGCCACACCTCAAATCTTGTGTTCAGTTTTGAGCGCACTCACTACAAAGAAAGATGTTGAGGTGCTGAAGTGTATCCAGATAGGACAACAGAGGCGGTTAAAGCTCTAGCACACAGGTCTTATAAGGACCAGCTGAGGGATCTGAAATTGTTTAGTCTGGAGTAAAAGTGGCTTAGGTATTTTTTCTTCCCCTAAAGACTTGTCACTTTTGGAATAGGCTTCCTAGGGAAAAAGTTGAGTCAGCATCTCTGGAGGCATTAAAAAGATGTGTAGTTAAATCGTGCTTACTGGCAAGGTTTAGCTATGGACTTGGCAGTGATAAGTTTGTGGTTGGACCCAATGATCTTAAAGGTTTTTTGCAACCTAAATGATTCCATCTTTCTATAATTAATACTAACCTGCATAGAAAAGGTGAAAGGCTTCCTGGCAGGAAAACATAGATCTTTATTCCTGTCTCTTCTATTGCTGACTTGTCAAAGAACTAATAGTATATTAGGTCTTTCTCAGATCAGGACACCATTCATGGATGATACATGGTCAGATTGTCATGCAAAGTTTTGCTAGGACAGTAACAAGAGACGTAATCCAATCTGCTTTGTAGGTAGTGGCTCTATTCCATTATGTTTCTTTATTGTGCAAATCTATTTTTGTCTCTAATATTTTATTTGCTTCTGGAATTAAGGCCATTTTCTGAAATGTTATTAAGTAGAGCTTGTCAAAAATCTTTGTCAGGAACAATCTTTTAACAGAAAAGTATTTTTCAACTATCCAAAAAGACTGTGTATGTCTTATTTTTGAACAAAAAATAATATATATATATAAATCATAAATTTTATAAGTTTACCAAAGACACTATGGAATTATTTAATGTGTGACTACCAAAACATGACAGAAAAAATATAAATTTGAACATTTGATAGTAACTACTTTCAACTCTTCCTTGTATTTGTCACCAGAATCAATAGCCCTTATAATGAGAGAACTATAGCAAAAACAAGCATATTAATTAGGTCAGTCATAAGAAAATGTAATTTTTCACAATGAAATAGTCTGGCATGTAACAGATTTATTTTTATAAAAAGCCTGTAAATCTCATATTAAGCTACAGTGATGAGCAACTTTGACATGAATACTGGGACTTAAAGCAAATGAGTACAATTGTAAAGCATTTTGTGAAATGAGGAAAAAGAACAATTTAATAGAACACTGCCATACACTCCATGTTCCCTGCTTGAGAACTGAATATATTATGCACTATTTGGAGAACAGGAAACCATGAACAAGTGGCAATATTTCATTCTGGTGACAACTTTTCCTAATCCCCTGATGGTAATACGTTCATAATATGTTGTTTTATTCTTTTAATGAGAATTTTAATATTTAATTTTTCGCTTACATCCCTGAGTCATGGCATGGGGAGAGGGCGTTTGTTTGTTGACTGCTTTTTTTCACTTTTTCATGCCAAAATGATTTATTTGTTTGCTTCCTTGTTTGTGTAATTAAACTGGAATTAATTACTGTTAGAAAACTAAAGAGCAACTGTAGCAAAAGAGGATACCAAAGCAGGTGATAGTATAAGGGGTAATCAATGTCTTCAAAATGCATGGCAATTTCCCATTCAGGCTGTGATATTCTCACAGCCTCACAGTTCTGCTAGAACTAGCAGTAAGTTAAATGCTGGGTTAGAAACTAGCAAAAATATTGTGACTGGATGAGACTTTGGAGATGTATTAATATTCTTTGTCCTTCTTCTACTTACAGAAATCTAAAAGGAATAAAACTCGGTGAGAGCCAATTTGCCTTATGCAACTAGATTGCACTACAGCTTAGGTGGCTGCTTGGATATCTAACTTACACTGGGTTTTTTCTCATTTTCTGTATTGTCTGGAGAGAAATAGACACCTCAGGGGGCTCCTCATTCTACCTAAATTACATGCCTACCTTAAAATAGGGTAAATTGTTCACTGGTGGTGTATTGACTGCAGATAGAATTGTGGTTGATTAGTTGTGTGCAGACAACTGAAGATTTAACTTAGTTCTATTTTAAAAATCTAATGCTTCTTGCAGACTTTTAGAGGGGATGTCAATTATGAGACTTCAGCACTGTACTTTTCAACAGCTGAAAACAGGTGTGTTAAATCTCAGCACATTCTTGATCCATTTTGCTAAAGCTCAAGCTCAAGCTTAAGCTAGGTGCTGAAGTATGTCAGATCTTTCTCTGAAATTACTATTTTCTTTTATATTTGAAATACTCCTGATTCTGTTTGACTTTAGAATACATCAAATAGCTTCCCTCTTTTTCTAGAGCTTTCACTCAGAAAATTCTAAAATTAATTTGAGGCGATAGTTAAAGGAATGTCAAAAGCAGCCACCTTCTCTGGCTGCACACACAAACACACACACACACACACACACGCGTGAGCATGCAGACATATGCACACAGACACGCACATACACACATGCAATATGTCACACAGACTGCCCCCAGCAGCCCCCACATTTGGACTCACACCAGACATAGGCACTGATAGACATGTCCCCTCCTCCTCTTTGGCGGGCAGAGGCAGGAGGTCACTAGTTCAGCATACACATAAATAGTCAAACTGTCAAAATAACTCACCTGCTCTCCATCAGATTGTTTGACATGTCTTAGTTCTGATACTACTCCATTCATCCACAGAACACCAAGAATAGTCTAAAGATTTGAGTGTACATACAAACAACAAAAAATTAATAACTTGGCCACCAAACATTTAAACCTTTTCTAAGGAAAAAAAAAATACTAAAGGTTTTATGTTTCCTTATACTAACTTTAATGATTTGCTTGTTTTCAGTTCAAAAAATAATCCTATTAAATTTTAGGACAAGTTCTTTGACATAAACTTTGGTGAGGACAATCTTCTGAAATAAAATATTTGTCATTTTCAAAAACAGATATCAGAATACAAGTACAAAAAGAAGGGCTAAAATTGGTATTCAAGTTTAAAGAGTTGAATAAAGTAACAGGCTTCAGAAAAGAAAACCAAACCAAACCAAAAAAACCCAAACAAACCAAGAAAACACAACCCAAAAAACCCTCCTCAAAACCCAAGATTCATTACTGATAGAAAACAAATACTGCAAAAGACTGCAGGCAAAGTGTTTTGTTACTACCGAAATATCTCAAATTAGGTAGTGTTTCAAATTAGGTAGTGTCTTGAAGTGAGGGGTTTTGCAGACTAAGGCAAACTGTCAAGATTCCTATACAGTGATATATACCATCTAATCACAGGCCTCTCTGGTAGCAAGAGAAAACATTCAGCATAATGAGAAATAGTCAGCTGTTTTAAGATTAAAGTAAAAATGAATGATAAGAGTGTATTTGAAAGTTGTGACTCTTACAGTCTTACAGATATATATATCATGATTCTTTCAGATTTGAAGATTTAATAAAATTTACTGCATTTATGTATATAGAAAGCAGTTCTGTGTATAAAAGCCTTTATGTGTCATTTTGAGAGAAGGCTTAGAAAGGAAAAGCTGAGGGAACAGCGATGCAACATTGCATTTGCTTTTTTTTACTGATGGCATGAGTATTCAGGTAAAAATGACCCAGAAGTCAGCAATAAAAATCTATTGTATTTTGTCATCTTTCAGGGTATAAGATGAACATTATTAAAGAAAAAGTGACATAGAAGAAATTAGAAGAAAAGTAAAGAAAAACTTTAAATTGCATCAATGTATACAGATAACTAGACAGGCAGTAGTTTTGTTTGTCTCTTTTGTATGAACAGAAAAATGACAGTTGTATGGTCCATGTTGCTTTCCAGGGCTTTGGGTGCACCATATATCATCTCTGTTTGTTATATGCTGTAAGATATCTTCCTGCACTTATTAAATCAAGTATTACTGTCTGAACTATTGGCACAGTTATTCCCTAGACTTCTGTTGTTCTTTTTGATGGGTTTTTTTTATTGATAACAGACATATCACTTCTACTTCAAATTTCAGGTTACTGTTACATTTTGTTTGAACTTTCCACAGTCAGGTCAGTCAAGGAGCAATAAAATTGAGAATTATTATTTCTCCAGAATAATTTCAGAAACATGTTACATGGAGCTTTGTCTTCCCACAAACTCATGCATTTTTATTTTTGTGGTTTTTCCAATGCCTAGAAACATTCCTGGATGATATTTGGAAACAATAACACTAAAATAACCTGTACATATTTACTGTCTCTAAAAGTTTCCCCCTGGAAGAGAGGAATAGAATATACAAGCAAAGGTGATACTAATGATCATCTTGGCATCCTCAGTTGTGAAGATGTTTTTGTTTGGTACTACTTTTATGTTGACCCTCTTTTTAAAGTTTCTATTCCCAAGGCCCTTAAGATTTACCTAATACAATTCTTTTGCATATCTTAACCACCAGAAAAACTGTAATAGGTTGCAGGTAATTTCACCTTCCTCTCCCCATTCCCCAGTCAGAAGCAAGGATATCTGTCCAGGATTAGCAACCTCAACCAAGATTTAAATTGTTGCATTAAACTTCGTCTCATTGTTTCAGTATTCATCAGTGTTCTGCCTTCAAACTTGTCATTTCTTAATAGCTACACATGTAAAATATCTCCAATTTATTCTTCTGTTTCTACTGCATGTTTATGTTATAGTCCATTTTCCTTCAACGAAGAGATGGACATAACAAAAAATGCTTAACTACAAAAGGCCAATCAGAAAAGTAACACTGGGTAATTTAGATATATCCATACATTATTTCCTTCCTCAAATTTGCTATAACTTCCCCAGGGTGTGGAAAGCTTGTACTGATGAATGAATGTGACCATAGAATCATAGACTGGTTTGGTTGGGAAGGAACTGTAAAGATCCTCTAATTCCAACCCCCTCCTACAGGAAGGCACACCTTACACTAGACCAGTTTGCTCAAAGCCCCATTCAACCTGGCCTTGGACTCTTCATGTATGATGAATGATGGAATTAACCTTGTTTGGGTTTAGAATCATAGTATCATTTAGGTCAGAAAAGATCTTTGAGATTATCATGTCTAACCACAAACCTGGCACTATCCACGTCCACCATGTCCCTAAGAGGCAGATCTACAAGCTAATAAGCCTCTAAAGGTTGGACTCAATCATCTTGAAAGGCTTTTCTAACCTTAATGATTCTATGATTCTAAAAATCGCTTTAAAAGAATTGCTGCAAACAACAACCACATATTTTATTTTTTTGCCTTTAAAAACGGATTATCTTTGCAATTTCCACACCTACATATCCACCATTGTGTATCTCTTTTGTCTTACCTGTGATACCACACTGATCAGTAATCTGAATGATGACATGTCAGAATTAATGACTGCTTATTCTCAGTACGTCTACATTTACTATAAAATCTAAATACTATATTCTTAAGTCATTTCAAATACCATTTATTTCACCTATCTTCAAATGCATGAAGTTAGATGTCTGGTTCAATTCTGTTTTCTAGTCTTATTCTATGTTCAGAGGACAATTTGTTTCTTTAAGTGAAGAGATTAAATGCTATGAGAAGTTTAAGATATGTGGAAAGAATTTTGGCCACAACTGTCATGAAAGTGTAGGATAATGAAATTTGCTTTAGTTACAAAATATTTTCTTACATTGCTGTAATTGTGTTATGAAATGTCTTGCAATTCCACAAAGCCCCTCAGGTTTAATACCTAATTCTGAACAGGAGTTCTCTCACAAGACTCAGAGGAAATAATTTACACGACTTCGGTGCCAATGTTGCTGTTGGATTCCCTGTCTCACATATGCATTTTGAATATAATTAAAAAGTAGCAGTTTCTGTAACTGCATTACTTTGAAAGCCCCAGAAAAAACAAACTGGGGATTGAGATCAGATGTATTCTTGGTAAATTCTAGAGATCGCAGAGGACCATCTGTCCTCAGATCCCTTAACAATGTTTATTTCCTATACCTTAATTAATATAGAATAGGAAAAAAATATTTAGATAGAAAAGTGATGCGGAAGACAAGTAAATCATGCGGAGAGAAAAAAATACTGAATACATTAAAATCAGCTAGAAAAACATTGCATTTCTCTTAGTAATACAATAGAGGGAGACTTTACATGGCCCAAAACTCTCAGGTATTTACTTTAATATTTTTCAGAGAATTTGAAAAACACAGGCATGACTTATTTTACATAGTCTTTAGCCCTCCAAAATACTCAATGTGTCCAAAAAAAAGTGGTGGTTTATAATTTTTACTTTAATTTCCTGACACTTCGAAGCAGTTCAAGGCTATTACTGCAATAATGGCATTATGATCCGATTAGTCAGGGAGGCCTCTGTCTGTGTCAGGTGCAAATGAGATCATATGCTGAAGTCAATAACATGGATTTTATTTATCACCACTCATGGATCCCATTGGTCCCATTGGTTCTCCTTCACCCTGGGCTTCTTGGTGGTGGAGGTTCCGGGGGGTGTCACCTTTATGCAGTCCAGCTTCCAGGTGTCTGCAGAGTGGTCACGGATGCCATTCCCAAAACTTGGGGTGGTATGTGTATGAGCAATTCCTTTCATTTGCACAGTTTGCAATAAACTTCACCTATCTTATTTTCCTACAAAGAATTTATTTTCTTGTCAGCATAGGGACGGAGCAGGGCACCTTTTCTTGCTGTTGTGTAATGATGTAAAAGTAGTTCTGCTGAAGAAACTTTATTCGGGGTGAAGTAAGTACAAGAAACTGTTCCTGCTTTTGAATGTGGTAGTTTATGGCAATGAATAGGGCTTTTCTGGAAAGGTTTCCTAGGAGTTAACATCTTGGAGATTGTTAATAGAGCACAGCAGATCACATACAGCTATGACCTTCTTACTCATATCTACAGGATGAGCATGATCGCCATCAGTGAAGCTGCAACACTTATGTATGTGGTGTAGCTGGCAGTAGCTGAGAGGTTTCACTTAGAAAATTAACATTAATGGTTCTTGGTAAATCCTATCTTACTTTTATTTCTAAGTGTATTTGTTAATCTCCAGAGGGTACTTTAAAAAGTTCTGTAAAAGCTAAATTGAAGATTCTGTTACTCTTGTAATTGTTTTGACAATCTAAATCAAACAAAGTTTTGAATGTTAATGGCTAATACTTGCAATTCCTAAAATGATCCCATAGGGAATAGAATTAAATTGTCATTTTAGTACCTCTTTATATATTGATCATATCAAGACAGAAAAAGTAAAAAAAATGGAATTCAAACCCCTTGTATTATTACTACATGTTCTTAGTCCTTGCATTCTAGTGGGAGCAATTTATGTAAATTATGTTTCGGTTTTTTTTTTTAATAAATTGAGAGGAATGTTTGTTAATAAATTGAGAGTGTGGAAGTAAAAACATTAAGCACTCTAAGTTTTTGAGTAATTGGGAAGGAATGGAAATATCTAAATTAAACTGAATTTTTCTTCTGGTTGTACAGGTAAAAAGTCATTTTATCATTAAAAAAAAGAGATAATGGCACAAGGAACATGAAATTGGCTTAAACTGTCCAGAAAAAACACTACCTTCACTGAAATATCTGGGAAACTATCATGTAATGCAGTTTGTGTCATTCAAATAATTTAGCAATGCCATACTTGCACAAAATAGGGATACAGGGATCCTTGGCCACACCAGAGTCCAGCAGGAATCTGGAGATCTAGCAAAGAAACATCTACATGTCAGTCAATAATTTTAGGTGACCTTAACACTCAAAGAAGAGAAAGAAAATTTTCAGTCATTATTCATGCAATCTGCTTTAGATATAAGTTAGTATAAAACATACAAGCTTGTATCTATAGTATCTTAAGTGGCATAAAAGTGTGATTCTCCCTACTGGCCATAAAGGAAACGTAACTCAGATGTCATAGGTGTCTATACTTTAGATCCAATACGGATTGCTTGGATGAATCCATGTGCCATATCTTGCTGAGATTCACAATCTGTCTTCCCTCTGTCTTAGATCCTGTCCCTCAAAACTGATTCCAAGGTCAGCTTTTTAAGGAACTAGGTCCCTTCACAGCATCACAAACACTCTGTGAATTATCAGCTCTGAGTTTATGAGAAGATAAAAAAATTGCAACCAGGCTAGTAAGTGAGAGGGATATGCCAGACTCATAAATACACATACTGTGATCTTCACAGCAAGACCTAAAAATCCAGGCTTTCTTTAATTACAAAATGAGAAAGTCTGGAGCTGTTATGCTGTGATTTTTAGGCACCAGATGTCCTGGAAAGGGAAAAAGAGTTTAGAAGCAAAAAAGTTTAAAATGAATTATGAACAGGAAGAAAGTATATACTCACACATGGCTTATTAATTCACATAGGCTCATCATTCTGAGGCTTCAAAATACAATCTTATTTTTGGACGTATAGTTAATCACACAATCAAACAATGCTGCAGTCTTATTTGTTGTTAGTGCAGCTCCTTATTTAAAATATTTGAAGGTAAATGGAAAATTAGCTATTGATTTCCTTGCATTTAAGATTAGTCTTTGAACTGTATTTTTACATGAAATTTTCATATTCTTTGTATATTGTAGACACCAAGGAAAGAGCAAACAGAAATAATCAAAGTAAAAATATTTTTATATTGTTCTTTTTCCCTGGAGCTCACAGGATACTTACTTTTCTCTTCAGCATTATGGTTTGAACTTATGTCCCCAAAGTATACAGAAAGCACTTTTTTCTTCTACTTTTGGGGGCTAGAAAATATGATGTTGTTATTCCTACTGTAGTCATTTTATTGACCTGACAACGAAGGACTTCAGGACTTGTCTGGCCTGTCTGAGTCAGAGCTGCTAGTTTTAACTGTTACAGCAATTATCTGGGAGAAGGTGACTATCACCCAGCTTGGCTTGGCTTAACTCTGATTATCCTCCATGGTACAAGTTTAAAAATCCTACACTATGAGAAAAAAATCCCCAAAAACAGACCAAACTAAACCAAATAAACAACAACAACAACAACAAAAAAACCCCCTAAGCAAACAAACAAAACAAAACAAAACAGATCAAAAAATCAACAGTAGTTATAGTATCCTGGTAAAATATTATGATGCTGTAACTAACAACTAAGTAGTCTGAACAGACAAATGCTTGATGGAAACCATGGAAAAAAGAGTGGGTAAAAAAACTGTGATAAAAAACTCCATGAAAAGAGCCCCAAGGGGGCCCAAAATAGGCAAACTTCAACCATAAGTGTCATATTCCTCCTGGCAAAGACCTAATGAAGCTGATGACTCCTCTTTACCTATCCCTATAGTTTGGAAGGAGTGAACCTGATGTTTCTATGACTCAGACGTGACCCAGGTATGAGCCTAATCACAACAAAAATTGGTTAATATTAGGAAGCCCATATCTTCACTGTGTCAATGATTTATTAATATTAGTCTTGTTGTAATTAGACCAATAATAGCTGTTTCTTATGTTTTAATTAGACTGTTAAAACTTTAATTAGACTAACAATAAATGATGGAATAAATTTTCCCATAAAAAATTAAGAATAACTGTTTCAATAAATATGCAATTATCCTGCTGAAATCTCAAGAAAACCCCAGTCTTCACTTAGGACATCTGTACATAGTATTCATTTTAATGGTTGTGGAATCATCTTACTTGAGGAAAGCTATATTGATATTCCTTTGCTCTACAAAATTATACAGTTGTCATTAAACATTGGGGTTTTTTCCCTGTAAAAAAGTTAGTGTTTATTCTCCTTTGCTAAGGAATATACTGCTGCATGAGCACTGTGGAAGAGCACAAAAGCTACATTTAGGCTAGTAAATTAAATATGTCTAGGACTGTTGTTTGCTGTTGAGGCCAGCTGGCATAGAACAGCTTGCATTCATATTATTAAATTCTCTTACTCTCCAAACAGCATGGCCACATTCTAATTAAGAATCCTCCTTCTTCTATGGTATCTCCCAGAACACACTTGGAAGTAATTCGGAAAAGTGTCACTTGGTGTATTGGGTTTGTATGGGAAGGTTTTGATGGTGGGGGGGGCTACAGGGGTGGCTTCTGTGAGAAGCTGCCAGAAGATTTCTCCATGTTCAACAGAGCTAACACCAACCAGCACTAGGACTGACCCACCGCTGGTCAAGGCTGAACCCATCAGGGATGGTGGAAGCACTTCTGGGGAATCAGTTAACAACGAGGAAAAGTTACTGTGTAAAGAGCAAACAGACTGTGTGGAGTAGAATGCATGAGAGAAACAGAGCTGCAGGCACCCAGGTCAATTGAGAAGGAGGGGGAGGAGGTGATCCAGGTGGTGGTGCTGAGATCCCTCTGCAGCCCATGGTGAAGCCCACGGTAAAAGAGGCTGTCCCCCCGTGGAGGTCCAAGTGCAGCAGAGATCCACCTGTAGCCTGTGGAGGATCCAACGCTGCAAAAGGTGGATGCCCAAAGGAGGCTATGATCCCATGGGAAGCACGTATTGAAGAATGCTGCTGGCAGTACCTGGGGCCCCATGGAGATTCATGCTGGAGCAGCCTGTTCCTGAAAGTCTGCACCCTATGGAAGTTCATAAAGAGCTGCAGCATGTGGGAAAGACTCACCTTGGAGACATTTGTGGAGGACTGTCTCCTCTGGCAGGGATCCCACGTTCCTGCAGCCCAGGATGAAGTTCATGGCCAGGCAGTAACTGGTGAGTGATCTCTCCCTCTCCTTGTCTAAACCCACGAGCCTTTCACTGCAATTTTTCTCCTCTATTGAATTGAGGAGAGGAAGGCTTTGGTTTACATCTGGTGTCCTGCCAGGCTGAATCCATCGCCCTTAGTCCAGGCAAAACTATGCCAGGGACTGTGCTTGCAAGTGAACATTGCAGAGAATTGATTTCTAGTGACTAGGAAATGGTAATAGAGATTTAGCTAATACATTTGATCTACCTATATACGTACACATTTCTTTCATGGTATATTGTCCCATCATAATAAATGAACACCTCTTAATCATCTATGTAATTAGTTGCTTTGCATGGTAAGAAAGTGTATTTCCGCTTACTGTATTTCAGTGATGGACAATTAAGACATAGAGGGTAAAAGGTAAAGATCTGGTTGTATTGCTACACTACATTTACTTACCTGTTTGAGCTGGATCTAGCAAACAAATCTGACTTATGCATGGTTTTAATTGTATTATATATGTTAATTAAGTAATTTCTCATGTGCTTTTGTCTGAAGAGCCTTAAATAGAGGTATTAACTCTCTTTTCCATTCGAATAGCTGTAAATAAAACCACATGGAATAACTCAAGTTTATGGAAATTGACACTACCTCACATCGACTTGACTCCACCACTTCTGGAAATGTGAAGAATTTTACAAATTTTGACACTGTTACAGTTCAACAAATATGCCAAAATGTGGATAAATTGCTTCTAGATTAAAATGTGCTTACGAAAGAATAGAGGTAAGAGGAAAAAAACCACATGTTCTTGGGGGACGTTGTTTCAAAAAAAGAAAAGAAAGAACCTGACTTAAATTATTTGTCAAAATCTGCTATGAAATAGAAACACTGAGGAAATTTTATTTTAGAATTATTTTCTCCAAATATTATATTTTTACAGTGAAAGTGAGAGATCATTTGAATACAAGGCATGGCAGAAATATAGTAAACAAAAATTTGGAATTAGCTATACATGTAAATGTCTATTTCTCATAGAGTTACCACACTAAAATTCAAACCAAAATTAAGTGCGCAGTTATTAGCTTCAAGATTGTATGGGGCTATATGCCTACATCTACATGAAACACAACATGACTTTTTATAGCCGCACCTGTTTTTATTGAAAATTTGTTATTTCCAGTGGCTTAGTAGCAGTATACAGATTCATTGGCTCATACTTTACGTATATTCATATGAAGTTCAATTTATGTGAATTCATTCTGGCCCATATGAAGTTTTCACTCTAGTAAATTCCTGTCTGCTTGCCGGAAGACCAGTACTGCAGTGCAGATTCTGATAAAAATATCAGGCTGATGACAAAGGCATTCAACTGAAAAAGTTCCTGTGGGTTTTGGTGAGTAATAATAACTATTCTCTTGGTTATTTTAAAAGGAAAAGGAGTGCAGCCATTTAATCTTAATTTATCAGCCAAATCAGAGGTCTACTCTCATACACCAAAGAGAAATTGCTATCTGTTCTTGAATTTACTCTTTCAAATCATTAAAACTGCCTAGGGGATTGTTGTGTTACACTCCATAATACACTTTCTGGGCACCCAATATAATCTGGAGTGGCTTGATTAAGAGCAGACTGAATGACAAAACAGTGCAGGAATTTATGACAATAGCATTAACCTAAGCAGAATGGAGCAGTTGGACTCAAGCCCTCAGGGTTTCTCTCTAAAAGATAAGAAAGAGCAGCTGGATACAGCCTTAAAAGGGTCAAAGTGCGCTAAGTTATTTGTTAATGAAAGCAAAGAAATTTTCTCTAGCTGTAATGACAGCACAGCTAGAAAAGGAAAAAAGATAGGTCTAAACAGAAAATGATGGTTAAGGTAAAATAAGAATTTAAACTGGAAATTCTTGCATTTTTGCAAAACAGAAGCTGCTGGAAGAAAGGAAAAAACCATAATCTGCTCATGAGCATGTACATTTCTAAGCAGAGCATTTATTTTTATGTAGGTGGATACAAATGAGTATCTTTTGACTAGAAACAATTTGTATTGCCTGAGTTGTCCCATGATAATATATATTAACACACAATTATATCTGTTACTATTTCCTGTATTCTTATATGATAATATTGAATAATAATTTAAAGAACAGATATGTGTTATTGCCACTTTTTTCATGATCTGGTAAAAATTACCAGTATAATGTATTTTTCAAATAAAATGTTGGTTATTGCATATGGTAGGAGAACAATAATGTTCACTGACTGAAGTTCTGTAGAGAAAGAAAACTAAGGCAAGAATACATACAGAGCTTTCAAGTCATAAAAAGATCTTGAGATTGTAGCTAAAATAGTGGGTCTTTGGAAATTGCAAGGAAAGCAGAGAAAAGACAAAAAACTGGTAATCTCATTGAGAATACTTGATCATTTATCCAAATGTGGAATATTTGAAATGCAAAGAGTAAACAGTGAAAGCTTTTCAGCTACTGTCATCTTTGCAAGTGAAAGTATTCTCACATAATTTGTCAGGTAACCAAATTTAGACACCACTAATCCTTGATGCCCATTCGATTGTGGGTTCTCTTCTCTGTAGGACAAACGCTTCCCCTGTGTGAGGGAACAGTTCACCATCGATTATTTCTGGACCCAGTAAGAAACGCCTCACCTTAACAACTAACTTGCAGGAAATTTTTGAAAACTTTGCAGGAAAAGGTTAGAAGATGTCTATCAAAAGAAGCATCAACCCTTTAAGATAAGTACTTTAGAAGGAATCAAATTGCTGGTCATCTAAATGCAGCTCAGCTTTTTCCCTTCTTCTCCTTTCATCAACAAATTTAACAGCTGGGGCCTCATACGGGACACAAAATTGACAGATAAAGGACTCAGATGCCAAGGTCTAGAATAAATTTTTTAGCAGCAACATCTGTGTCTGTTGCAAAGCCCATCCCCTTGGCTGATTTCTTGGCTGGCTGCTTGGCTGCCTCTGTTCTGTCTGCGACTCCAGTGCTGGCTACGCTAATGGCCATGTAATGGCCCCTGGTGCCCTCTTGGGGAATTAAACTGCTGAAAAACTTGCTGGCTTGACTTGTCTCTGGGATATTTTTTTAGCTTTGAGTGACCTGCAGCTGGAGGGGTTTGTTCCTTATTTGAGAAGAAGGCCCTTGAACAAATGCTCACAAGTTCAGTGTATGCAAAGCCAATTGATGCTGTCATAGGAATATTTTGGAGTCAGCTGTAAAGTCACATTCTTTTTAGATATAACATCTCCTCAAGCCACTGGAAATACTAAAGATGTCAGGAACAAAATATTTCCAAAGAACAGAGACTGTGGATTCATCATTCATTTTAGTGTGTTATGAATTTCAGAACAGAGGGCTCATCGTCCTACAGAACCTATGCCTAAGTTTGTCCCATGGAAAAATGTTACCTGAATGGCTGACTGGCTCATCAGAAATCAGGGCAGGTAAATCTTTACTGGTAAAAATACATGCTTATGCTTTCATTATTAATGCAAAATCTCCTTAAATAGATCCTAAGTCCCAAAAGGTATCTGCATGTATTTAAGCTTAAGTCCTATGAACATGCTGTCATTCTCTGCCTGTTGTTAGTCAGACTCTCTGGCTTGACCATGGGCACATAATGAGTATTCAACTGAATTTTAGTCAAAATACTAACATTTAGTTTCTGCAGACTTATTTTCCAAATTTGTTCTAGAAGATGAATAATAAAGACAGAGTGATGCTCTTCGCCTAGGAGAAATCCTGCTGTCTTTATACACAGAAATACAGTAACCCCTCAGGACATGATTGTTCAATTCCCTTGAGCTTCTTTATGCATTTGGGTGATATAAAATGCCTGCAAATATAGCAAACATTGCCAACAGGGAATATTAGGGCATACGGAGCAGGTCAATGGAATGGCTGAGAAAAGGGTGTGTGACTGAAAGCCTCAAGCTATTGGAAACAGAATGAAACAGCAGTGTTTGCACAGCTCGAATTTTCTCCAAGATTGGGCAAGCAGGGTTTTGGCTTGCCTCAGAGTACAGTTTCTTCCACAGGGAAATAATAATAATTATAAAAAAGGGTACTCAACTCTATAACGTCAATGGGATTCTTTAAACTGAGGGGAAAAACTGGGAAAAAAAAGAGAAGATACATGTGAAGGACAAAAACACAAAACAAAAAAGCAGATATGAGTATCCAATTCTAATATCTAAAACCTAACATATCTAATGCCAGACAAAGGTAAGATTGACTCAAGACTGGGGCATTTAACTCTTAGGTGTCCTCTCACTTAGATTAGATACCTGAGATATCACTATGTACTAAATGCAAGGCAAGACTGATGCAACTAAGAATAAGATTCATAGATATCTGTGACAGGCAGCTAGGTAGCTGTTATACAGTTATCAGTTATAATCACTCTTCAAATATGAAGTGTCTGTATTGGAACCCTTCCAGAGAGTTAGGTTTTCAACCAGGATTAGAGAGAAATAATGCATTGTTCAGAATGACGGTCATATTCCAGTTGTAATTGCTTAAGACAAGTAAAATTTTTCCTTTCAGGAAGAATAAGAGGAAGGAAAAAGATTCAATATGTTATGAAACACTATTGACCAAGGATATCCCAAATCACCTACTTACTAAACTTCACAATCTGTCTGACAATTCTTGAAACAGACTTTCATTTATTGAAGTATTGTATGTAAAGTGAAATACTATTAGCACATAAGACTGAAAGAAAAGAATTTCAAAATATTGTGTATTCATTTGTTATGCTTTGTTGAGGGGCGGATCCTTGCTGCCGCCCTCTCCACAGACGGCCCTGCCCAGGATTTCGAGGACAGCCTCGATGAGGAGGACTCTGAGGTGCAGGAACGCCCCATGGGCTGGTCCCAGGTGTGGCCTCCTCCTCGACCCCACCTCCGCTTCCCGCTATTTCCATGCCATTCACGCACCTGGGCTGGCCTTAGGGAGTGGCTCGGCTGTTGGCCTCACCACCTTTCCAGATTCTTCTAGTTAACTGTTACATTGATTGGTTTCTAGGTTATGGGCCCGCCTCTGGGTTTGCACTATTGGTTCACTAAGTTTTGTAACCGCCCCCCTCCTCTATCCCCATTGGTCATGGTGCTCCCCTTTTAAGATCGTGCAAGGTGCTGCTCAGGGTTGGCTCTGCCAGACCCGCAGCCATTGCACTGCACCTGCTCCTGTTCCTAACAAACGTCTGCTGTGGCAAGCCAACAGCTCCTCGCCTTTGTCTCCTTGCGCTGCCTGTTCCACCGACGCTCTGCGCTGGGCTTGACTGCCCCTGACTGCTGCGCCTCCCGGCGAACCACCCGCCCTCGGCCCTGCGGGGCAAGCAGCACATGCAGGCGGCGGAGCCTGCCCGACCGTCCAGCGATACCACTGCGACGTGTGGTCTTCTCGGGCGACCCTAGCGGGGCTCTTTGGTTAGGGGCAGACAATTCATCTGCGACAATGCTTCTCTCCCAAGACATAAGAAATCTAAATATGTGATCTAAGTCGAGCAAAATATGAGTCTGGATCTGTAATGAGTCTATTAGGTCCTCAGATTTTGTGCTGTCAGAGAAAATAATGTAAACTCTTTCTTCTTTTGTGTCACACCAGGTCTGTGCTGGCAATGACTACGAACTTTGTGTTTACAGGTGACAGACTTGTGCCATAATTGAAAAAAAAGGACAATAAGCACTCTATTTTCTGATTATTTCTTGATAATTGTCTGCTCACATGAAGATTGTTAACAAATCAAAGAAGTGGGATCAATTATCTGTAACACTATCCCTTATTTGACCTATAGCTTAACATTATTAAATAGTACTGCCAGTAATTTCATGCATCGACCGCTGTATGGACTGGAAAAAATATACGGACTGTCTATTCAGGAAAGATTGTTCTTATCATTGTAACGAAGCAGAAGCTACCTTAATGCTTCTTTTCCTTAAAGCATTTGAAGTTTTGTACTGAAGGACAAATGGGAGGTATATCTCCTGGCATGCTAGAAAATATACTTTCAGCAACTATTGTGCATTCATAGATGAGCTTTACATTTTTAAAATTTAAGATGTGCAGTTTTAGATTAGTTATATTGGTAAGCTTTCCCCAGCCTTGTTAATTTGCATGATTCTGTTGTGTAACATTCTATTTATACTACTGCCATTTAGAAAACAGTTGACTTTTACAACAGCTGATGCAGTAGTTTTTCTTAGGTGAGCACAGCAAGGTCCTAGGGCAACAGTATGAGCTTTTGAATATCAATGTAAAATAATACTGACATACTGATGATGAATAACTGTAAAACCAAATATCAATTTTTTTTAAAACATGTCAATATAGATTAAAATATGTTTATTTTGATAATAAAAAAGAACAACTGGTATTACTATTAAATACTGAGCCAAATAAAGCCTTAAGTAATTCAGCCATTTCCTCATCCTTTGTCACATCCAACAAAGGAAGAAGATTCTTCTAATCTCCCCTTTTGTTGTTTATGTATTTATATAAATATGTTTATTGTATTTTATAACAGCAGCTGATTAAGTTCTACTTGGATTTTGGCTCTTATAGTGTTCTCCTTGCATATTCCTAAACATCCTTGTAGTCCTCTTGAGTTGCCTTCTCAGAGGCATAAATTCTTTTTTCTGAGTTTCAAGCAAAAGTCTCCCTTCAGCCAGGCCTGTCTTCTTCTCCACCAGCTTATCTTTCAGCATATGAGGATGGCCCACTTGCAAGTCTTTAATATTTCCTTATTCAAAAATGTCCATTCTTCCTAGACTCTTTTGCCTTTCGAGGATTATCTCCCAAGAGACACTGCCAACCAGGCACTATTTCCAGATGACAAACAGGCAGGCAGTTACAGCTAGATTTAATAAGAGTGTGATCAAGCAGCATCATGTCAGGAGAATGAAGTTTAAAAGAAATGAACAACGATCATGATTTCATGGCTTCTTGCTTATTGTTGTATTATCTGTTGATGTTACTGTACTTTACACTGACTTGTGATGCACCCTTTATAATGGATCTGTATTTTGAGATCAATTTCCCACATTTCCATCCTGAGAAACTGAGCACAAATATTATTAAGAAGTACAAGAATCACGAGCTAAAATCCAAACTTTTGCTAATCATTAGCTTATGGACCTTTAAGAAAAAATTCTAAGAAGAATAATCATGGATATGACTTTACTGTACATTAAATGTGAACAGCTCTTGTTTAAGCCCTGATCCAGCCTTCCTTGTCGTGTCAGGCTTGCAAGTTACAGACAGTTACTGTATTTCAAGTGAAACTGTGGAGCAAATGAGAATGTTTTGGCCAAATGTTTTGGCACAGTCTGCCCATCCATGCATGTTATTAGCATCTTGCCTATCTCCACGGCATGCTCATGCGGACAATAATAGGCAACCCAAGCTATATCTGCCTTCATGCAGTTTGGTTGGGCAGTCTGATGGCAAGCTACACTGATCCTGCAGATAACAGTGGCTTTGTGTAAAGTTGACTGGAAGGTCAGGCTATTATCAGTCCATTTCCTGGCCTTCATTCCTAGCCAAGTTCTCATTAACGAAAGTAAGACAAACAAACAAACAAATAAATCCAAACAAAAAGACCGAAATGGGCTGGTGCCGTATTTTGCACAAGGCATAATTTTTAAACTCATTAAAAGAGATCTAGAATTGAAACTCTGTCATTGTATAAGATATTCTAGTTTTGAACTCTTTTTATGCTTTAACCCCAGCAAGCCACCAGCCCCACACAGCTGCTTGTTCACTCCCCTGCCAGTGGGATGGGAAAGAGAATCACAGGAGTAAAAGTGAGAAAACTCATGGGTTGAGATAAAGATAGTTTAATAGGTAAAGTAAAACCCACGCACTCAAGCAAAATAAAAGCAAAGAATTCATTCACCACTTCCAATGGGCAGGCCAGGGTTCAGCCATCTCCAGGGCAGCAGGGCTCCATAAAATTTAACAATGACTTGGGAAAAAGAGCACCATCACTCCAAACATCCCCTGCTTTCTCCTTCTTCCCCCGGCTTTGTGTAATGAACACAATGTCAGAGGATATGGAATATCCCTTTAGTCAGCTGAGGCAGCTTTCCTGTCTCTGTATACTCCCAAATTCCAATATAACCCAAACTCCCTTACAAATATGGCACTACTTAAAGAAGAAAAAGGCTTGTCTCTATGTGAGCACTATTCAGCAATCACAAAAACATCTCTATATTGTAAACCATGTGCTCTGCACAAATCCAAAACACAGACCTGTAACAGCCACTGTGAAGAAAATTAACTCTACCCCAGCCAAAACCAGCATGACTCTATGAGAACTTTCCTTATTGTACCATCAGTAACGTAATTTAGAGACTTTTAAAGGTCTCAGAGTGTAAGACATTTGAAACAGATATCTTCATATTTTATTATCACAGATTCACTGATTATGCAGCAGAGTATTTATTTATGGTAATAATGCCTAAGTTAATGAAAACTTTGACTATATTCATGAGCTAGTGTTTCAGCATAACAATACAGCAATCTGCAACAAAAATGATGCTTTGGAAAAAATTTTCTAACTCAGGGCTGGTAGAAGCACAAAAAAGTTGATTGTCACTGTTGTGCATGATTACATAAAGATGTGTGTTTATAAAGTTTACTGAACTAGAAAAATTAATTCAGTGCCATGTTAACAACTTGATATGCTGAAATTAACACTTAAATCATGGATTTTCTTTCTGCTTTTAAGAGCAATACCTACTTGTATATAACATTTATCTGAAGAATTTCAACTGAATGTTAAACAATTAGAATTTTTATTTTTTTATTCACAGTTAATAGCTTGAGTCCTTCAAGAACCTGAGTCCTTTCCCCAGAGGGTAGTGATCGATAGCTCAGAGTCCCAATGGATATCAGGGACAAGTGGTGTCCCTCAGCAGGCCATATTGGAATCAGTGTTATCTAATATTTTCGTTCAGGACACACATGAAGGGATCGAGTGCATCCTCAGCAAATCTGCTGATGACATCAAGCTGAGTGACCTGTTGACTCACCTGAAGAACAGGATGCCATCCAGAGGGACCTGGACAAGCTCAAGATGCAGGTGCATGGGAATCTCCTGAGGTTTAACAAGACCAAGTGTAAGGTGCTGCACCTGGGTCAGGGCAACCCCTGGTGCCAACACACGCTGGGGGATAAACAGATGGAGAGCAGCCCTGCTGAGAAGGACTTGGGGATGCTGCTGGATGAGAGGCTGGATGTGACCCAGCAATGTGCACTCACAGCCCAGAAAGTTGATTGCATTTCAGCAGGATATCCTGCATCCAAAGCAGTGTGACCAGCAGGGTGAGGGAAGGGATTCTTTCCCTCTGCTCTGCTCCTGTGAGACTTTAGTTGGAGTTCTGCACTCAGATCTGTCACTGGAAGAACACTGACCTGCTGAAGTAAGTCCAGAGGAGGGACACCAAGATGATCAGAGGGATGGAGCATCTCTCCTGCGATGAAAGGATGAGTGAATTAGAATCATTCAGCCTGGAGAAGAGAAGGCTTAAGGGTGACCCAATTTTGATCCTCCAGTGCCTGAAAAGAGCCTACAAGAAATACAGAGAGGGGCTTTTTACAAGAGCACATAGTGACAGAACAATGAGTAATGGATTCAAAATAAAAGACAGTAGGTTTAGATTAGATATCAGGAAATAATTGTTTACTGTGAGGGTGGTGAGGCATTGGAACAGGTTGCCCAGAGAAGCTGTGAATGCCCCATCCTGCAGGACTTCAAGGCCAGGCTGTATGCAGCTTTGAGCAACTTGATCTAGTGAAAAGTGCCCCTGCCCACAGCAGTGGGGTTGGAATTAGATGATCTTTTAAGGTCCCTTCCAACCTAGACCATTCTGTGATACTATGATTCTGTGAAATGCATTATCACACAGCCTATATAACAAAAACACATACTTTTCATTCCCTTATTCAGTACCCAAGTTGTGTGGTGTTCAGTTACCAAGCAGTTTTTACAATATGTTTTATATCCATTCAAAATTTTGCCCTTCTGGACACTAATCAAGTATTGCTTCAAAGACAGAATTAGTTATTTTCTTGTGAGCTTGTCCTCTGGGGAACATGAGCGTATCATAAACATTAATTAATTTCTTTTTGTGACATCCCTGAAAGGTGGAGTGGTACTATTTTACAGGCAATGAACAGACACACAGAGAACTCAAAAAAGAAGTTTTACGTTTATTTCATCTTTCTATGTAAAATAATACCTTTTAACTATTTGGGTTTGAGCTCCAGTCTTATCCTTTCTGCAAATCATGTCACTGAGTTCACAAGTCAGACAATAAAAACTTTTGGAGATATATTTATTGACCTTATGTGACCTTCAGTGAAGAACACCAACCATATAATGGATTGTATTGTGAAGAGTAGTCAGCAGATCCAAGGAGTTCAGGAGTTAGATGCAGCATTTGTGAACCCACACCTGAAGTTCTGGATCCACGTTTGAACTTGCCAATACAAAACATATTGATACTCCGAGTGTGCACCACAGCAGCCACTGAGACAGGCAGGACACTGGAGTACATGCTGTACAAATACAATCTGTGTTTGATTGGTCCTAAAAAATAACTCTAAAGGGAGATCTTACTGTTATTTTCAACTATCCATGGAAATCGCATAGAACAGATGGAGCCAGACCACTTCTTGTCAGAACATGTTAGAGAAGTGGGAGAATTCAAGCTGAAAATGGAGAACTCTGGTAACATGATATAGTTGTCTCTTTTGCACTGACATTCCATGAGAAAATCAACTGTTTTAACTAAAAATTACTATCCTGTTGTTCATTATTTCCAGAACTAAACTTCTCTGTGGGGAACTGTGCACATGGACTGTGGACTCTGCAGATGACTGGATAAATTTTCATGTCTAAGTCAACCCCTTCTTTTATAGTAAGAAAGACAGTGCCACTTAATATCAGTAAATGCTGATTTTAATGACAAATGCAGTTGTAGTGTATCCTTACAGGTAGTAAGTATACTCTTGCTTGAGTAGTATTAATGCAAATCCTTTTTAATACACCCATCATTGAGTTTAAAAATTTGGTATAGATACAGCCTTTTGGTGTATTTCCTGAAAACAAAGAAAAAATTGACAGGACTGTAAATAGTAAGTTGGATTTGATAATCTCAAGGGTCTTTTCCTAATTGATTCTGTGATTCTGCAATCCACACAAAAGAGAAATCATTGGATTAATCAGTTCTGTTAAAACACTTTTGTACTGAATTTTACCAGTTCTTTGGAAACTTTTTTTTTTTATTTTTTAGTATCCAACTCTTGTTATCCATCTAAAATAGTTGAGCTTAAAGTCTCAGCCTATAGATCTTCCAGCTGCACTTATTTCAGGAAAAGCAATTGCTGCCCCAGCCTTCATTTTCAGAGCTGCCTGTTAAGCTCCTTATTTAAGCTCTCTGTGACCTTTTTCAGGAAAAACAAGCCAAAGTTAATTTAAGCAGTTTAAACAGCAAGTATTTGACACCTGAACTGAAATTGTTTAGGGAGCTACCACATAGCTAAGAAATCAGAAAGGTGATGAGCGATCTTGGGGACTGGAGCTGAGCTGCTGAGGAAGAAAAGGAGAATAACAAGCTCTTTCCATTCACACAGCTGCTGCTGGACCAGTTTTGCTGCTTTGACACTCTGCCTCCTTGTTTCTTCTAGAATTTCCAATGGGGCTCTGCTATGACTTGAGCTGTGTGGAAGTTATTCAGTAAAGTCCATAAAGGTGTACCAAAATCAAGCCCAGCAAAGTCTTACAGTGTGAGCTTTATGAAATAATCACAGGACTCTTGAACCAAAAGCAAAACTCCGGTTACCTCAGTGGCTATCACTAGAACTCAAATTCCTGTAGTAAAAAGCAGGTCTTTCATTATGAAAATAACATTAAAAAAATGTTTATATGCAATTAGCTTGGCTTCATAAGAGTTATTTGTGATTGTTGTCTTAGATCCTATTTATTAATATTGCAGGGTTAAATTCATGGCAATGTATTAGAAAGAGAAAACAGGAGTCATCGACCACAGAGAAAAGTGTTTGTCTTCCAACTTTCTCATATTCAACTTCTTCATTTAAGTGTCATTTAAAAAAAAATCAGCTATTATAAGTGTGTACATTTTCTTTCATGTAAGATTAGCTCAAATAGATTGCTTAGATCTTAACCCTCATCTGTTTTTATTCTATAGCTGAATAGTTAATATGGCTAATATGTTGTTTGAAGAAAACAGCTTTTATAGAGTGTAGGAATCATTTGGATAGCATCACAGATTTTTGATGCCAAGGCCTGAAAAATACTATTCCAAACGTAGCATCTGGCTTCTTGGCACATCTAGCCTGTAGTTTCTCAGTGCCTCTAGGTTCTGTTGTATGGTTGATCACATTTGAATGTTAAGTTTAGTTCCTAACTTCTTGGAATAAAATAGATTCTTGACATTTTGTGGAATGTATGTGTAAGCATATATATAGTGCAACCTGAATTGCTTCTGCAAAGTATTGCTAGTTCTCTTAATCAGTAAGTCAGTTGATTATCTGCATTCACACTTATCTAAATATCTGCATACATGGCAAAATGCACGTAGAATTAGTTATAAGGGAGCTTTTTGTCCCACCTGTTCAAACCATTATCATGTGTGCTACACGGAAATCATTGGGGGCTAACTTTATTTCTTTGTCCTTACCAAAATGAGTATTTTTGCAAGTAATCACAGTAGTTTCCCACATTCTTTGACATCTATAGGAAAAAGCCCCTTTAATTTATGATAAAGCCTAATTTTTTTTATATTCCACTAGATCGTTTTTCATGTTTTAATTTTTTCATCCTCAGCCTTCTTGCTTCTTTACATTCATTTTGCTGATCTGCTTGCAAAAAAATAAAATTTACATTAGTGAATTCTGTGTCTTGCCAGTATCTCAGTGCAGCCAAACTGAGCCCTTTCTCTATCTTTGTTTTCTTTACCACAAGTCTGTCCTCATTCCCAAGATTGCACACTTTTCCTTCCTGCATTTGATTTCTCACTGCTCTTTATTCACCCTGACCCTAGTGATTACTTCTTCCAGTTATGGTTTAGTCTAAAGCTTGACCAAAGTATCTATAGGACCTAAGAAAAATAAATTCTGTATAGAAGTGATATTCAGTCTAGTCCACGAAACCCTTAATATTTTTGTTTTCTTTGAAATTCAGAGAACTGTGTATCAGTAAGCCAGTAACTAAGACATCTATGACAGCTAAGGCCGGGGGTAGGCATTTTATTCACTGATTTGCAGAAACATGAAACAGTAGGTTTATATGAATCTACATGGAATTGAATATTTAATTGTTTCAATTTATTTTCTTAATGATTTCTTTGAGATAGATATCTTCAATAATATTTGTCTCCATCCTGACATCAGAAAAACACTTCGGCTTGTAAGTCAACATATGCTGTTCCACCACTTGTCTTTAAAGGAATCTAGAAAGGGTGGGATTTTCTAATAATGTGACATGTCACATTCAGTCACCCAGTTTTAGAATTTCCATAGGGCATTTTAGATTCACTCCAAAATCTGGTCCTTGACATAGAAATCCAATCATAACTCTGTCGCCTTCCAGGGAATATGGAGTTGAACAGGTTTTAATGGTATTACGGTAATGTATTTCAGAGCACTGACTTAAAGGGAATTAACTTTGTAGCTTTGTAATTGGCAGAACTGGGACAGTTAGCTAAAGCCCAGGCAGACACTGTTCATTTTATCAACAAGGACCCTGTCACTGATATAATGTTTTATAGATTACATATGACAGTTTTACATCTGCTAAACATCTATTCACAGCACACTTTTTTTCACTTTTGTGTTAGAAATAGTGGAAAATTATTCTGAACTAAAATTATCTCCTTTATGATGCCATATACAAATACATACATCAATTAGTACAGATAAGTTGGAAAAATTTTTTTGATACAATGGCCTAGAAAAATGAGCAAAACAAAAACTAGAGTACTCAGAAACACTTGTAGTATTAGAAGCAGTTTGTTGCAGAGCATTCTATTTTTCAAACTTTTTTATTTTACTCTAGAGATTTTCCTGATAAATTGAGCTAGTTTAGTAATTTTTGTTCAGTTAGTTAATTATTAATTTTATTTGCTCCAGAAAACAAACTTAGAATAAATGTGCTAGACCTCTGAATTCATTGAGATTGAAGATACTTTAAGTCATTCTGGTCAAGAATGGTTTAAATGACATGCTGACTGTTATGGAATTCAGACTGACATCAAATCAGCTCTGCTAAATGATGAACAACTTGCAGCCAGTCTGCAGGGAACTCTCTGAACAGTAAAATATAATCATGAGGAGACTTAATTTATTTGTCATAAAAATTACTGTCAACTCCAACTAGGCCAAAGTGTTTTGTCTGCAAAGTTAAGCAAAAAATGTTTTCTGGAAAATACCAAGGAAGTTTTTTATTCCTTCAGCTGTGTTCTGGATGGCTATAATTCCCTCTTTCCAAGGACACAAAACTGATTAAAACTATTGATACATTTTGTTTAAAGTATTATATTCCTCATTATGGTTTTATATCTCTCTTTTTAACTGGCAGGCAAATCAAGGCCAAGAGAAGTTAACTGAAGTATTCACAGCCTTAGAGACCTCTTGAGAGGTCACAAATACACAGTATATTTGTAGAAACTTAGTTACCTCTCTTAAAGTGTACACACTGTCAAATGTATCATAACAAAATATGGTCCCCTCTGATGTCACGTAGTTCCTCAGTCTATATTATGTTTCAATATGGAAATGTAGATGCTGAAGGTACTGATTCAGAATGCCAGCAATACACAAATATATGAGACTCAAAGGTAGTGGTTGCTGAAATGTTTGCTTTCTGACAATTTTTCTTGTCCTTAGGTACTCCAGTTCTGCCCAGGCCTCCCTTTAGAGAAAAAAAATCAAGCATTCCAACTATTACTTTTTTTTCCCTTTCTATGCTGTGCTAGAAAAGGCATATTTTACTAAATAAAATATAACAACTTTTAAGGCAAAAAATGAATTCTGACAGCATTAACTCATCTAACAGTCAGATGATTTGGACTCTTTCTTTGGTAAGGTTTTATATCTTTGATCTCATCAGCATCTGAGTCTTCCCTCAATCTTCGGTTATTGTCCCATCTGCCAAGTTATCGATTGACCTTAATCAGAAAGTGACTGTCCTGGTTTCATCTGGGATAGAGATACTTTATTCTCAGTGGATATTACAGTGTTGTGTTTTGGATTCAGAATGAGAACCGTGTTGATAACACAGTGATGTTTTTCATTTTTTGCTAAGTCTTGCTTATCCTAAGTCAATGACTTTTCCCCCCTCCCTATGTCTCATGCTCTGCCAGTGAGGAGGAAGAGAAAAGAAACTGGGAGGGAGCACAGCTGGGACAGGTGACCTGAACTGACCAAAGGGATATCCCACACCACAGAATGTCATGCGCAGTACGTGAGCTGGAGGGATTAACCCGGAAGGGTGGCTGATCTGGACTGGGGAAGGGGGGTCTGACACTAGTATTGTACATCACTTGTTTTTCTCTTTCCCTTCTTCTTATTATTATTTACTATTACTATCTTATTTTTATTTGTTTTTAATTATTAAACTGTTCTTACCTCAACCTACAAGTTTTACTTTTGATTCTCCTCCCCATTCCGTGCAGAAGGGGGGAGCAGAAGAGGGGGAGCATTGAGTGAGCAGCTGTATAGTGCTTAATTGCCAGATGGGTTTAAACCATGACAGTGATTGAACAGATCTCAATGTTACAGTTCAACCTGATTGTCAGCTGCAGTCTTCAGTGAAGCCACTCACTTATGTCCCAGGGTGTCCAGGTTTTCCATGTTCTATCTCCTTGTCAGGATAAGGCATCCTTCTCCAGCCAATGGGCTTAAATTTAGTGCAAGCATCCCAACAGAACAGTCCTCAGTGTTGTAATACATTTGAATGTAAAAACCTCAAAGTAAATTAAAAATGCAACATTTATTTCAGATTTTTGAATATTAATCAATATACATGAATCTTCAATTGATTCAGAAAGCATTTTCTCCACAGTATAGAAACAACCACTAGCCTTCTTTTTCTCATATTAAATCAGGGACTTAATACCAGGAAAAAGATCATAATCTCAAGCATAGATTGGTATGACCTTGACTGACTAATTTTGTCAGTGTCCAAAATCTTTCTGTTTTCATTTGCATCTCAGTTACATTTAGTTAACTTCTTGCTTAGTTGTTTTCCAGAGATTCAAAACCCAAAGTAGTAATTGAGGTTTCTTTGAAGTAGTACAAGTAATACAAAAATAGCACTTTAAAGTATGTACTTATTTTCCGAAATCTGCTACCAAAATCTCTTTCTCACTTTTGTGTTGCCAAACCAGTGCAGGAAAAAACAGTTTATTGACAAAATAAATTATTCTTTGAAGTAATATGGAGTGGGTTTTTTTTTCCCAAAAAGGCCATATGTTTTCGATATGAAACTACAAATTTACCTCAATAACCTAGTGGTGCATGAGGAAACTACAGAAATTAGTTATATATTATTAGGAGGTGTTTAAAGTGCAAACTGACATAACAAATGTTTTCTGAATAGAGAGAAAAAGACAAGTTTTTCTCTATCACATCTTACAGACATTGCATAAATCATAATTTACTTCTTTTGGAAAATCGTTCCTAGATTTTTGTAAACTTATGACAGATGTGCTGATGAAAAATTATGCCCGTCACGGAAAATTTGGAAAGAGTCCTAGGCTGCCCAATTATGCAAAAATTATAGCTCATGTAAGGGACACCTACTGTTTTAAAGAGGAAAGTGGGAATTAAAATTTTTCACAAAGGAAATTCTGTCTGGAAGATTTAGTGGAGCTGAGACTTGAACAAAAGATGTTCGGTCAGGGTTTTTTGTTTTGTTTTGTTCTTTTCTGACACATGTTTTGTCAAAGCAATTAATATTAAGTGTTGGAGTGGTTTGAATCCAAGTGTAGGCATTTTATACACACTCTCTGCTTAATGTACGCTATATAAAGAAAAAACAGTGAAAAAAATAGGCATATTGCCAACTGTTTGGTTTTTATTTTCTTCCTGAAGGGAATTTTTTTATTATACTCTGGGTGGGTGCTGTTAATATTCATATTTGCGTATTCCTTTAAATACCTAGCCAATATAAGGTATAAAATACAAATAACTTATTCATAAGTGCTTTCATTACTTGTCCAAGTGATCCATACTTTTAAAGGCCAAGAGTACTGTTTATGCATACTTAATTTGACCCCATCTATTGTACAGAGTGGTATAGGCCACAACCCACATGTTTCTTTTGCAAGCTTAACTCTGGAGCTGTATGTAAGGTGGAAGTTCCATTTTATAAGAATTCCTGAGATTTCAGAAATGTGTTATGTCTGGGAAGAAAAAAAAGAGGAAAGTAAAAAGTAACAGCACCAAAAATTACTTTTCCACAACAGGAAATTCAGGGGGGAGAAAAAAAAAGGAGAAAGAGGGGAAGAACTCCCAAGTAAGCACTGACTTACTACCTCAGCTTTTATTCCCCAACAGACATTTGCTTCAAGGAGAATAAGCAGATCTCCTTTTGATATAATGTCCTGTAGGAAGAGAATCATTCAGGAAGTGAAATCTGAGTGTTCCACAGTGCAGTCATTCAGGAATCTAACTATATGTGTTCTTTCTACAATGACAGAATCACACAGGGTTTTCTACTAATTCCCTTAAGATAGTCTATTGGCCAAGATATGCTTAAGACTGGGAAAAGACTGAAAATGGCTGTTAATTGTGCATATTTTAAAAAAAAGCCAAATTCCAACCATAACTATATAAATACATCTTTGGTTATCTGGAGCATTAAAATAATGTGTCCAGGGTCTTTGGTTGTAAAACATTAAGGAAAATTACAAGGAAACTTTCTAATGTCCAAAGGTATTGCAGAAATACAGGATGACAAAGTGAAGCATCTCTCTCCAAATGAATGTACTATTGGAATTACTAGACCTGTTGATGCCATGTTTAAAATTACATCAAGTGATAATGTTAGCAGATAATGAGCAATGCTATTTAGCATCGAAATGCTGTAACATGATATATGCAAACTTAGTAGCTGTTTTTTCACTCTACCATGTTTGAAATGTTGTCAGCCTATTAATCTAGAAGTGTTGGGGATCTGGGTTTTTCAATAAGGAACTTTGAAAGATACAAACCCATCCTGTGTGATTGATTATATACGTGTATGGATATTCTATACAATTAATTGTTTAAAAGAGGAGACATTTAGGTATAAAATGTCACCAAAAAAAAAAAAAAGTGAGGAAGGAAAGAAAGGTTTGAATGCTATGGGGTTCACTGAATGGGTCCAAACTCAACTTTCCTTCAAAAAAAGTCAGTCTTTGTTAGTTTTTGAAAAGAAGCTGCAACCTGACCACAATGAGGTACATATTATAATTCTCAAGAATAATATGAGAAAACTTTCTAAAAAGTTATTTTCTTCAAGTTAAAATTGCTCACTTTCTGGCTCAGTGTATTCTAAGGCTTTTATCACTTGCAAGTGCATTAGTATTATATTGCAAATATATACTATGTAATCTATTTAATGACTGACCTATTGTAATTTTTTTTTTAAATTTCAGTATATTACTCTTCCTATATACTTGGTTGACAACAGTACAGAAGGGTGTCGGGACACATTTATGCATTTCTTTAGAATGATGTGTGTTCTAAATATATGTGTACTGGAGTACAGATAGTACCACAAACTCAGTATTCTAATTTCTTTTTTCAATTGTCTAAATGCATTGCAATTACAAAAGCATCACAAAGATAATAGAAAATTTATTTTGATTGAAAATGTTTATGTTTAATATTCTTAATAACAGCCACTGCTTATCTAATTCATGGTGTTCCATGTAATGTAGTTTTTGTTACTAGTTAAGCTACCTAAAAATTTTCATTTTCTGAATTAATATAATACTAATTTTACTTGACTTTTCCGTATTTCTTTAGTTACACCACAAATATTTCCAAAGTAACAGAATGACATTTTAAAAAAATTTATTTGTATTATAGACTATCTAAAAGAAAAAAGTAATTTATCTACATGAAAAGTGAGATGAAGAACTGACATTTTATCAGTGTCTTTTATGAATAATTAAAATATAGAAGGACATACATTTTGAAAAGTAGAGAGAAGGGATACTAGGGAAATGAAGGGAGAAAGATAGAGGAAGAGACACAGTCATAGAAGTTGTGACATGGAAGACACAGTTGGTGGTATACTCACAGTTATATTGCAATTTGATAATTATTTCCAAAAGCAGAATTAAGTTTATATATATCCATTTAAGCACATGCATATAAAATTTAGTAGTTTCTAGCATTTAATAAACACCTAGCCAGTTGAGTGAGATATGTGTCAGTTTAACATCTCTATACAACTGTGTGTCTAAAATTGAAAATGCAAAAAAAAAGTCTAAATATTGGATAAGCTAAGTTTTCATCCAACCGGCAGGCCATTAGGTGTGCTGTGTATCCCATGATATCCTTGATATCCTTTGAGAAAATAAAAGAAGTGTGATGGAATCTTTCTAATGCTTCCTAAACACAGAATTGCAGAATACGCAGAGTTGTAAGTGGCCCGCAAGGATCACTGAGTCTCCCTGTCCTGCACAGGACCATTCCCAAGAACCACACCATATGCACAGTTCAGCAAATGTATGGAACCCAGACTTAACCGTATTACCCAGTTCTGAGCAGATTTGTAATTGGATTTGGAAAAGCAGAAAAAAAACCCTATCTATTTAGCCATGGAATATATTAATATGGGCTACTTTCAGTTTCTTCATTTGAAGGTGTTCTAAACTGGAATAGGATACATACTAGAATACATGATTCTGTAGTTTAATTTTTAGAATGCACACCTAAAAGGAGTGTGGGTCTATCTGACCTGAATTTATTTTTTCAAGAACAGTATCTGTATTAAAGACTGTTTTTTAAATTTTTTTTATTGTTATTGTTGCTATGTGGAGTTTTTAGTTTGTTGATTGGGGGGAAGGTATAATCTAAAAAGTTGAAGGCACATTCGTGGTGTTTACACTTTAGTTACTGCTCTAATAATTGTGAAAATATTTATACAAATTTGAACAGTTTCTGCAAGAAAAGACTGGGAGAACTTCACTCAGAATACCACATAGCTCAGTATTTGAATATGAAGTGATAATAAAGGAAATAAAATCAACCACATCAAAACCTTATCTTGTCTCAGAAAAATAATTCATCTTATGAACTTTAAAAGGGATTGTGCAATGCCTTCAGTAAGAGAGAAAGATCTAATCTAGTTTAAGTGCTTTAGGATAAGATTAACTTTGAAATTCCAAATATAAAATGTATTTAAGGCAAACCTCCCTAGATGTTCTCCTTGGCTTTTATGCTGTTATCACTTCACTGTTACTTTTTTCATTGTGCTGGTTTCTGTGAACTAGATTGTAAGACACTTAAAGTTTTATAGTGACAAACCATCCTCCTAAGAGTTAGATATTTCAACAAAGACTTCACCTCTCTGAAAATGCCCATAATAAGACAATACGTTTATGGTTTGTTTATTTATTAAGCCTCACTATATGTATTCATTTTAATATGCATATAGTTGATTCTATTTCATGGAAACATAGAACATCTGAAGTTGGAAGGAACCCATAAGAATCATCAAGCACGACTCCCTGTTCCTCACAGGACTGCCTAGAAATAGCAGCAGGACTAAGAGCATCATTGGGATGTTGTTTGAATTCTGACATGCTTGGTGCCATGACCACTCCCCTGGAAAGCCAGTTGCAGTGACTGACCACCCTCTTAGTGAAGACCATTTTCTAATGTCCTATCTGAAAGTCCCTGGCATTCCATTTCATTGTGTCCTAAATTCCATAAGGATCTGATATGTTCCTGGTATAGACTGTTACCATCAGTTTATCATCTGAAAATCACTCACCTTTGAAAAAGTAAGAGAGATATTTATTCCTATTTCATTTTTATTACACTAACAGAAGTCAGTGGTGATGTGAATGGTAATAGTTAGACATTCAAAAATATTGTGCTGGCAAGTAAGCTACTCTTGACATCAGTAACACTGATGAGATACTGCAGTCTGAGTCAAGGTCTCCTCAAGGTTGCTTTGAGTTGTTCTTTTCTGAAAGCCTTAACTTCAATTTCAGAGAAATCATGAAACTGCAGATGAGAACATAAAAGTAATGGGCACATTATTTATCTGGCCCTGCCTTCCCTCCCTCTCTTTTTTTTTTTCTCTTCTCCTTCCTATACTTTTGAAAGCCATTCTCAAAACATCCGCTCATCTCAATACCAACAAACATGAGTACATTAAGAACAACAAAAGACAGAGTCTGTCTATGTCTGCCTTGCAGACTGTGTCCTCCTCCCAATTTATGACAGAAGTATACTATTCTTCTAAATAGAAAAAAGGAAGAACAAAACAGAAATCAATTGGTTTTCGAATTTGAATGACCTAGAAATTTTTAAGACACTCTTCAAGAACACATATGGGTACTTATTACATTTCCAAAAGCTGTATCACAAGATGATAGTTAAAATTTTTGCAATGATTACAAGCATGCTTAAAGCCATGTTATTTTTGGAGACTCTAGTAAACCATATGAATAGAAAATATTCTCTTAGCATAAATATGCAAGCTGTCTACAGTGAAAGAAGCAGTATAATAGATATCTGAAATAAAGCTGAAAACATGAGATGGCAGATTTTAAATTTTTAATTCTTCAAGGTTATAATAATTTTTTGGCAAATCCTGTTGGTGCTTGATGTGTTTTCTTCTATCTGTGTTATAATATTATAGATATGTTTTTATAGAAACAGTTTATTCATTACAGCCCTCTCTCCTATTATGTGTCTAGCAAGGAAAATTACAGTCATAGTCTTCTTATATGGTGCAGTCTTAGAATTTATCTTTACAATTCATGCTCAGTAATTTGCAATTATCTCTGAGGTGTTTTTTAGGGACATGACCAGTTGCAAGTCCTCCCACACATGGAGCAGTTATACTATTACTTAATGAATTAAATGTAGTCAAAAGTTTGATTACATTCACTGTAAAAGTGTAGGCTACCTTATCTTATACCAATAGGTTTTCAGAAAGGAAGTCCCTTGCCAATATCTTCACAGTGGAGTGGTTGTGGTGGGAGAATTCCTCTTGTTAAGGACATTCAGAAGCAAGATCACCAGTGCAAGAGGATGTATGTATTAAATCAGTATCATTCAAGGCTATGTAATTTCTTCTTATGTATCACATTTCTTTGACAACATTGCTCTTAATCATGATAATTCTCCTAAGATGAAGGAAACAGTGACATTAAGTATAATGAAAAAACACAGATGAACTACCTCTCTTATGTTTTCAGCAGCTATTTTGAAACTGTTGCTTTGTCCCACAGTTATTCAACTTTCTTTGCTTAAATAATGAGTAATACAATAATTTGCATTCTTCTAGTCATCTATTCCATGTTCCATTCTACCATTCTATACCGTTGCTATATTACCATTATTTCTAGATATAGACTTTGTTGCCCTTCCACCTTCCCATATTCTAATTTGGCAGTCTAAGGTCAGGTAATTTTTAATTACCGCACTTCTCTTGCGGACATTCAAAATACTTTTAAGACAGACAAGAACTTTGCCACTGTGGCTATTAAACTGAAGATAGATTTTTTTCTTAGCTAGCTCGCCATGGTTAAAAAGCGACATAAGTATGACAGCAAAGTCATTCAACAGAGTTGAAATAAAACAGTTCTGTATTTATCCAACATTTTGCAGTGTTGTTTAGATTCATAGAATCAGAATGGTTAGGGTTTAAAGGGACCTTAAAGTTCCAACCCCTCTACCATGGACAAGGGTGCCACTCACTAGATTAGGTTGCTCAGAGCCTCATTCAACCTGGCATGGAACACTTCCAAGGATGGGGCATCTGCAACCTCTCTGGGCTAGAAATACATCTAACCTAAGCCTGTTCTCTTTCTGTTTAAAACTATTGCCCCTTGTCCTGTCACCATTTGCCCATTTAAAAAAATCCCTTTCTCTTCAAAGGTCATCTAGGCCAACCCCCCCTGCAATACTCTGCATCATCTTGAGCTAGATCAGGTAGCTCAAAACTCTGTTCTTGGAACATCCCAGTTGAGTAACAATAATAATAGTTATAGTAATATAGTAATAGTAACAACAAGAAGATAAAAAACTGGATGCAAATGTTGGGTCAATTTATAGTTGTACTATGGCTGGATTTCAGTACAAGTCATTTGGAATAACAATTACATGGATGTTAAATGAGCCTTTCTAATCAACCATAATGCTTCTTGGTTAATGTTTTTTCTCATCATAACTTGTCCTGGCTAGAACACACACATTAGAATATTCAGGTACGTACAGGTATGTGTGTACTAACAAGAAATAGCTCATATTCTGTTAACCAGAAGGAATCTTCAACATTGTTTCTTCATGACATCTCCCTCATTATCAATGTTTTGTGTGTATGAGTAAAAAATAATAATACAGCACTGTAAACATGAAAAGCAATGTGAAAGTTATTATAAAAGAATAAATTATCTTTTCTTGTTTTTTTTCTCTAATAGCTATCAATGATGTTCCTTGGATATTTTGCAACAAGTGACAGGAATAGTTACAGTTAGGACCCACTATAAGTGGAAATAAACATCCTGCTAGCTCAGAAATTCCAATAGACTTACACACAGATTGGGGGGAGGGGGGTTACAAGTTTATGTAGATTACACTAAAAAGTATTTTTGAACAGTTTTTTAAAATTCTTCTCAAGAAAAGTTAAGATGTGAAAGATGCTACTGCATTAGCATAAACAATATTATAACTACCACCCCCTTTTTCTTGACATACACCCAAGAATACTATGTTTAAAAGCCTTAAAAGATAAAGCCAAGAACAGAAGGGAGTTCCCATGACTAACGCTACAGACATATGCTTAGTGCAGGTTCAGGCTAAAGAGTTCAAGTGCTTTTTGTGATGTAGAACTTCACCTCACAGACTGTTAATATCTGGCTTAAATACAGAAGAGCAAAGATAGCTAAGCCTCTGTGAATAAAATGGATAAAGCCCAGAAAGGTTTGAAATACACCCAAAAAGCATGATTAAAATCAAATGAGATTAGATGTTGGTGCCAAAAAAATGATATCCTTTATTTAATAGTAAAAGAGGGAAGAGAAAGAAAGAGAAATGAAAGAAATAGAAAAAGAGCTGGAGAAGGGGGTGAACGGGGACGGAGTGACAGGGCTTAGATAGAAATACATCACATCACCATTCAGAGGGTCCCAACGATGTCCCATTGTTACCCACTGAGGGTGTCCCACCACCGTATTGCCATGTCAGAGAGTAGAGAATCCATGGATTAATATATGCTTTGGGCCAGGTAGAAATGGCCATGTGTCTCTGAGGGGGCTAAATTTGACACTGTCCCTTGCAACACTGTGGATCTGTTGCATCATCTCTGGTGTAGGGTCTGGGGACCCCTTTGTGGGGAGCCTTTGATGGGCCATGATGCCCCCTCCGCTGTCCTTCCTGTGGATAACATTTTCCCCAGGTGAAGGAGCCCCTGCAGTTGAGCTCCTCTGGGCCTTCACTGCCTCTGACCAGAGGCTTTCTCACCACACACCTAACACCTCTCTCCCCGCACCCTTCTGTGTCAGGGACTGTGCTGGGCTGATAGCTGATAGCCCTGGGGCTGTGGTATCCACCCAAAGGTGCTAAGCTCCTGCTCTGTGAATGTATCTTATCTTCATCAAGGGGCAGTGAGCAGTGTCCTTTTGGGGGCCCATTCAGGGTTTTGGTGGTTTTCTCTGCAGCTTTTGTACAGTTTTGCTATAGTAGGCAAAAGCCCTTAATGAAGATGTTTAAGTCATAAACTATAACATTTCAGTCTCCCACACAGATGAGCACAGATGTGTCTCCTGATTAGCATATACTGCTGACTTGAAAAATCACTGTACAGAAAAGTCCATAAAAAACACCCTTAGAATATTAATTAAATATTGATTTTGGTGTGTAGAAACAGATAACCACATTCAAGTAACTGTTGTTCTTTACCAATTCTAAGAGTTGTGATAACTAGGAGATAGTGCCTAAACTCCAACCCCTGCTTGCTGGTTTAGCATTGCAAAACAAATTGAGATACCTCCCCGACATCTAAATAGCTTCTTTGAAATCCCTACTATCTCTCATTGTCTCATCAGACATCCAACCCAACCATATGTCTCTGCGATTAAAATGTATTCAGATCTTAATAATAAAAAAAAAGCAGCAATTTATTTCTGCAAAGGTTTATCAATTAATTCTGCAAAGTTAATGAAAATATGTTATTCTACAAAAAGAAAAACAAAGAAGAACTGAAGGAAATTGAAAATGAAATGCAGAAAAAGAGTTCAATCTTATGCTTTGGTTACACTGTGGGAATATGTTTGGGAACTGTGTCAACAGAGACATCTTTCAGTTATAAATATGGCAATAATCCCATTCATTGTTTTGAAAATCAAGAATAAAAAATCAATCTAGAACTGCTACTCAACATGAAATTGTTGCTGAGAATACCAGGTTCACATAACATGTTTTCTGAAGCATGTATTGATAAGAACTTGAATTTTGAAATTCTTAATGACATGACTTTTCTCACAAGAGAGTAATTTTCAGTATACAAGGCCGATATCTTTCAGTCACCTCTAGCTGTAGAGCTGTAACTACACTACCATGAAGCCATGCTAAAGGAAATATGGGTAGTTACATCAAAGGGTAGAACTGGCTTATCAAAGAACACTAGATATGTTAAAAATGTACAAAATAAATTTTAAAAAATAATTTAGAGGGTTTTTTTCAGCAACAAAAGCTAACTAGCTCAATGAACATGTGAGCTAAGGTTATTTGTTTTTCTCTAAATGAACCTTCCCTGTTGTCTTGAATTTCAGTAGAATGATATAAATACTTAGTAATATCTCTACTTAGCTATGATTCTTTTTTCATTGAATACCATAGAATCATGGAATGGTTTGGTTTGGAAGGGACCAACCCCATGACAGGGGCAGGAACATCTTTCACCATATCAGATTGCTCAGAGCTTCTTCCAGCCTGGCCTTGAAGTCCTCCCAGTATGGGGTATCCACAACTACTCTGGGCAACCTGTTCCAGTGCCTCACCACCCTCACAGATAAGAACTTCCTGTGAGAAAAGAGGCACATTTTAGATAAAGATAACTAAAGATAACTCTTCTTTCACGTCTGTTTCATATTTAGCATCAGATTTCAATTTGCTCTCTTAACTTTTGGGGTTTTTTTCCTCTTACTTCATTACATCAGTCTCCTTATCCTTTGTTAATCTCTCGGCATTGCTGTATTCCTAACTTGCTTTTATTATTTCCTTATTTCTCTGCATTCCAGATTTTATTTGAAGTTGTTCAAGTTATTCAAAAATTATTGGAATTAATTCTTTATCTTTCTACAACAGATCTACTTGCTAAATACAAACATAATTCCCCATTATTCTGGGAAAAAAATGGTTAGAGACTGTCTTTAATTCTACTTCACAATCTCTAACACAAATTTCTTTAAAAATCATACTGTATAAACAATCAAGTATTAGCCAGTCTTAGTCTAGAATCTTGAAGAGTATACCAGATTACTCTGCTGCTTCTCCTTTTTATGTCTTTACCACAGCCATATAAATATGGACTCTTTGCTTTTCTGGTTGGTTGGTTGGTTTTTGTTAAGAAAAAGGGCTAACCACTATTTTGTAAGGAAAATTGTCTTCCAAACATTATGAAAGAGAATCAAGTTATCGCATTTCTCACTAAGGAATTTGGTTTTTTCAAACTTGTTCAATTTTAATTCCTGAAACTGTTTCTATTTTCTTGGACATAGAAGAATTTTATTGCAAATTTTGTACAAGTTGAGTGCATTCTGTTTACAATTCCATTTTTTAAAATCAAAAGTAGGGAAGAATCTTTTAAAAAGTTGTTTAAAGTCTAGAGAAACAATTGATGTTTTTAAACACTTTTTTTGGTTTGTTTCAATTATCTAGAGTATTATCAATAAGGGAAGAAGGCTTTCTTATCTCTTGCAAGTGAAAGGTAATTTTGTGTTTAATTCTATTTCAGATGTGTCAGTTCAAGGTCACTAAGTAAATGTTCTCCAGTAGTACACTTTTTAATATACCAGCACACCTTTTATTGGGTGCTAATGTATAGTCTGTGTATGGGTGTTTATCTTTATATTACACTTTACTGAGAAATTTGTCCCCACAGAATTTTCAAGACTGAAGTCTTAATGGTGCAGTTTTGTAATATTTTCTAATATTTGTAATATTAACTGGAAGGTCTTCCAGTTTTGTGACAAGAATATTTTAATCCTGTGAAAGAAGAATGCAGGTATATCTGATTAGGAGGTAAATACGAGTTGTAGTGCTGCTCTTTGTGTTGTAATGAAAGTAGATCAGTGGCTTATATTCATCATGGTTGGATTGCCAGTGCTTGAAGTGAGCTACTTTTTTTAATTGCTCAGAATAACTTTATACTCTATTGCAATGCTCACTAACTACCCACTGCCATCCCAAATACACCCCGTCTGAACTCTTCCATTTGACTACTGATAAAATGTAACATCTGCGGTAAGCGTGAGTGTAGAGCACCTCCAGTTTAAGAATAGGATAAAGAATAGCCCTACAATCAGCTAAGTCTTTGGCTGCAAAAGTAATTTATCAGGTTTGAAATCCTGTAGCTCTTCAGACAGGATATGGCTGAGTTGACCTCCTTTTTCATGAGGGAGTTAAAAGTTTCTTAGTTGAACTTCTCATGGCTTCTTCAAACAAACAAAAAAAGACCTGACTGTTCTTCTGCTGAAAGTGGCATTTCACTTGTCAGTCCAATATCAAAGCACTTATCAAAGGCTTCTACCACAGACAGAAAATAATTTTCTAGAAATATCTGTAGTTCTTTCATCTTACCAAAGTGAATTGAGATGGACCTCTGGCTCCCAGAATGCCCTGAGACATGGATAGTATGAGCTATTGTACAAATAAAGTATGTAAATGGCTGGCTGTCCTTCTTCTGGTAACCTTGGGAAATAAATAACAAACTGAATACACACAGATGCCATTCCTTCTCCTACCAAAACTTGTAATAAATGTCATGTTTCAGGCAGTATATAGCAATAAAAAGTGCTGTTTCAGCATGTGGCCACTGAGTCTGAAATTGTACAGGGCGGAATAATGCAGGAAAGACTGCTTTTCAAATAGTTTGTACATTTTCTTTTCATATCCTCAACCATAAAGAATGCTTAAGCACAATGTTCAGTAAAATGAGTTTGTTGTTCAATGGCCATTCTTGGGCTTTTGGTTTCAATATTGGTGAGGTGCACAAAATAAGAGATAAAGGGTAACATTTTCAGGGCTGTTCTGGAAACATATTTTAGTTGATAATGCATTATACATCCAACAGTGCAGAAGTTCAGACCTCAGTAGCTGATTCATGCCAGCCATGCATGAGCTAAAAAAAAGTTTGGTCAGAAAGTTTGCAGTTAAACAAGAGAAATTACTGCTTGAAACCTTTCATTCTAATTAAAACCTCCTACAGCAATAAAAAGAAGCTATTAAAAGGATTTGCATGAGAGAAAAAAAAGTTTTGCTAAATAAAACTATAAGAATAAAAGTAATATTCATTGCCCATAAACTATATAAAATTTCTTTATCTTATAGCATATCCTTGGATCTTATTTGACTAAAAAAAAAAGGATTATTTTAATATTTCACACCTATAAGTGCCCTCTAGGTCTGGCTTGCTGCATCCTTCTTAAGGAAAATCAACTTAAATTAATCCTGAAAAGGCTTAGTAGCTCTTGCACTTTTGAGTATCATCAATACTGACTGAAACAGAAATAAATCATAATGTGAATGTTCCACACCTTTCAGAAAAACACCTATTAAATATTAATGCTGTGTATTAGAAGCCTTGCATTCTGGAATTTGTATATGGTGTGGATAAATCAAAAGGTGTCTTTATCAGCAGATAGATTGTATACTCCATCGGTGGAACAACAATCACAAAACACATTTGAAAACTCTCAAAGACGCAAGAGCTAAAGCAGTGAATGAAAGAACATTCAGGAATTCAGGAAAATATTTTCTCTTCTCTTTGGATGAAGGAATGAAGAAATGGCTGTTAAGGAGAAACCTTACTGTTCTGAAAAAATTTCCAGTGAGATTATCAAAAGTTACTGTAGTCACGAGATTTTTCTCTCAGAAGAATGAAGATACTGTGAAAAAGGTTCAGAAAAGAAGCACAGAGTTTGTGAACCCAACATCAGTCTTCTTTCTGTTGAGCTTCTCACTTCGAGAAAGGTGTGAGGCTACTGAAAGAAGGTCAAAAGAGATTAATGAGCAACAACTTTTACCTGTGGCTGAATGGTTTAATCTACAGGACATGAGGAAGGGATGACAGTATGAAAATAGTTTTCAGTTATGCAATAGGTTGTAAAGAGGTAGGGTCTTTTTTGTTCTCTGTTCTGTGAGAGAAAAGGATAGGACATGGTAGGACAAAAGATGTCAAGGCAAGAAATTAAATATAATAATAGTTTATGTAATTTGCAGAACAGAAGACATTGGATAAAATTTAGAAGAAAATGAAGGCAATCATTAGGCTAGAATATCAGTGGTACAGAATGCCCGTGAAACTAGTAAAGTCTACTACCACTGGAAGAGAAAGAGATAAAGTGAATGTAAACTGAAGTTGATGACCTTCTGGCATCACTTGTAAACATTTTTAGAGGTCTAGAAGTTTCCTTCTGGCAACAGAAAGAAAAGGTACCACAAATCATACATAGATTTCAGTAATTTTGCCATCTGATTCAGCATAGTAGAGTGCTCTTAGTAATCAAAACAAATCTAAACTCTTGACAGGGAAAGAAGAAAAAATTCTCCTTGAAACACTTCAAGTGATTTAACTTTCAATAATTTTTCTTGTACACAATAGTTGTATGTTAGTCTGCTCTTAGCTTCTTTTCAATTATGGAATCGAAGCAAGAAAAAAAGCATTCTTTTACCTCTTCACTGCAGCAATTCAATATAGCAACTAAATATTCAGTCAGTAATCATGAGAGCTCAGCTTTAGAAAACATAACAAGCATTCATTACAATTGTCTTAAAGAAATCTTTGTTGCTGAAAAACTGTTTATATAAGTACTAAAGAAGGAAATGTGCAAGTCAGAGACTCAACTATCAACTATTTGTCTACTGAAGGACAAAAGTGGGCAAGTCCGTTTAGGGAATAAAAAGTAACAGCATTTTCCCCACACCCCCACACCCCAACTTGGGAAAATTTAATCCTGCTTCTTTCAATGAAATTAATAAAGAAATTTACAGAAAAACAGTATCTTAATTATCTTAATAACATCCTGAAAATTAAGAAAACTTCGCATTGTTTTCATGGGCAAAATCAGGACAGTAAAGCTGTGGTCTCAACTGTATTTTGAGTAATACTTTATTGCCTAAGACATTTTGAAAAGCTCTGTTTTACTGTGCTGGTTTCATCTGGCTCAGTCTAATACCGTGAAGTTCAGTATTTGGAAGTGTAATTTTCAATATCATACTTCAAAATCTATTCTTCTCCAATGCACTATGAGAGACAGACAAATTTTTTAAATTTTACTTAGGGAGATTTGAAGCCAGTTGATGGCATCTAAGTTGAGATAGGTAATGCAAATATCAGGGCTTAAAAAAATCAGTGGGAATGGCAAATCAGTGAATAAAAAGACATTATAATAGTCAGTAAGGGGCTAGATGAACATGCCAAAGTCTTCAAACAGTAGAGGGGTAGCCAGAAAAAAATTGGGAAAGAAGTCTTCATTCATTGTCTAGAATACATTTCCTCTGTTGAAAACCGAAGGCAGGAATTTCCCCACACTTGCGTAAAGTCCCTATGTCTGCAGTAGTAGTAGTAGTAATAGTAGTAGTAGTAGTAGTAGTAGTAGTAGTAGTAGTAGTAGTAGTAGTAGTAGTAGTAGTAGTAGTAATAAATCAAAATAGAAATTACTATAATATTTAATACAAATAATAATCATATCACAAATCCAAAACAAAGCAATTTCTTTTAAATTGTTTAGTATCTAAACGTGAGGGAATTTTGAGGTTGAAAATGTCATTAAATTTCTTGAATTTGCAATCCTTTTATTGAGAGTTGAACAGGTTGAATTTTTTTTCCATATTACCAGAAGTCCAATGCCAAATGTTTTAATATTTAATTACCCTTTGTCATTGCACAGTAGTGAGGGCAGCAGAAAGGTGAGGTTATTAAAGCAATGATAACCGTAACAATGAAAATCAGGCAAATATAACACTGAGCATACTGAAATAAGAAAAATAAACTAAAGTGGCTCATGAAATCACTCTGTTTCAGAGAAAGAGACCTTTCCTGAAATCTGAGTTGACAAAAAAAAACAACATCTAAGGGTATTCTAAATCCTTTCATATGTTTTATTAAAAAATATAACTTATTTATGGATGTTATTAATATTATTTACCAAAAACCATTTTGTAACTGTAACATTGTGCCATGATACGTCTCAGAATATTGAATCTGCTCTACTGAGTCAATTTAGTCAAACACTAAATTGCTTGTACCTTCCTTTTGTTCAGTTTTCCAGAGCTCAGAATGGGTTGAAAGAAGCTGAGTAAAAGAAAGGCAAAATTAATTATCTAAAGAAATTTCTTGCTATTCCATAGATCAGTCCTGTCATCTTCTGGGAATGGAATTTTATATGTTTGTGTGTGTGTGTGTGTGTGTGTGTGTGCAAAAGTATAATCTGTTTGCTACAGCATCATGTTTCAAATGTAGTAATTTAAAATATCACCTGGTTTTGATTATTATCAAAGTGGTAATTTGAGGATCCAATAAAATGGAAAGTGTTACTACAGCTAATTTGCATATGTGAATTGAATTTTTATTTGCTTAACATAAATGGTTTTGGATATCACAGTAATGACACTGATTTATTAATGTGGATGCACCAACCCTGGAAGTGTTCAGGGACCGGTTGGATGGGGCTTTGAGCAACGTGGTCTCATGGAAGGTGTCCCTGCCCACAGCAGGAGGACTGAAACAAGATGATCTTTACGGTCCCTTCCAACCCAAACCATTCTATGATTCTATTCTTACATTATATAATACATAGGATTATGTATTATTATAAGTATGTTACAGTTATAATAAAGTGGCCCATTGTGTCCATCTGTACTGATGTCAGGGCTTGAAAAAATTGGGATTTGTCATCATTTTTGGCTTTTTTCTGTTTTGATTTTCTTCAAAAATCAGAAAATTATTTAGAAACAAATAATTAAATAGCTTGCAATGAGCATATTGGACTTAAATTATGGTACTTAAAAAAAAAAAATATGGTACTTAGAATGATGAAAGACTTGGACTGCTAGTTATTCCCTTAGTAGGAGGGAATATCTTGCTCCCACTGAAGTTAATAATATCTGTGCTATTCCTTTCAGGTACAGCAGGAATTCTCTTATAGTCTTTTAGAGCTTTACCAAGTCCCATGACATGAATATTATCTCAAGAAACAGACCAAATTTCATTTTAATTTTTTTTTTAAATTAAGTTTCCTCTTTGCAGACAGAGCTTGCTTTTTTCTTCTTCCAGGTCAGAAACATTTCCTTAGATATGACAGATCTTAGGCCAAATGTATTGCACATGCTAAAATACAATTGAGGAATTGAATGACTTTAACCTTGGAAATCACTTACCACTTTTGAAGGTGATAAAGTCAGTGCTAAACCCATTTTAAGTATTATCTTAATAAATTTCTGGCTCAGCTTTATCTAGCTTACAAAATCATATTGTCTAGAGTGTTCTGTCCTTGTATGTTTACTTTTAAAAAAATTGTGTCCACTTCAGAAACAAATTTCATGCTTCTTTTTTTTTCTATGTGTGGGGTTTTTTAGGAAATAAAAAAACCTTACACATATTTTTATAGAGATGAAGGAAAAAAGCTGCTTAAATTAGGTGTCTGCAGAGAAAACCTACAGAAATCCAAAAGTTACTTCAGTTCATCAGACTTTATTTAATCTTCAGCCTCAAATTCACGTTGTCTAATGGAAACAGAGAAAATAAAACATTTACCCCAATGTATGTGTTAGGTCCAAAAGAAGAGTGGAGATGGGGGAAAAAAAGGCAAACAAATATTTTTTGATTTTTCATTCACACGTTCTGTAAATAATCGGAGATGGAGAGAGACAGAATCTCTCCATCTTTAATATTATTCCAGGTATATTTCACACATTTTGTTGTATGTATTCTCATTTTGATAACTATGCATTGATTATTTCTTGTAGTTAGTTGGTTCTTTGAAGCAGTGACATTTTTAGTTTCTAAATTACATTATTATTTTAGATTTTTAAAAAAAATATATAATTATTTTCTCTTTTATTTATGATTTAGGGAGCAAGAGGGGATTGTTTGTTTAGCTACATGCCCCCATAAATTTGTTTTGATGTCTAGCATTCACTCAAAAAATATTAATCTAAATTTCCTTTTTCTTTCTACTATAGATCTCAAGTATATGGAGACTTCATTTCTCTAGGTACTGAATACTGATTATCATTGCCTATTATAAATAATAATAATTTTTATACCAGAGAGACTAGAAATGCCTTTTTCATTTTCTTGTCTATTTTTTAAAAAATCTTAACAAAGATTCGTGGTATACTTTTTAGGATTATTATTTCCAAGAGACTGCTAGATATGATTCTACAATGATTGCTACTATTTAGTTCTTTAACTGCAGTTACTGTAACGCTAGCCACCAGTCTCTCTGGATTACTCAAAACTAAATGACTTAGGACTGTTTCACTTCCCTTGGGCTATTTTAGCAAATAGCTAAAGGGGTTGAGAAAATAGCTCTAGGGATTGAAAAATGTCTTCTCAGAACTCTCTTATATTCTGACATTAAATCAGTTTGAATTTCAGTTAGTGTCATCACTTATATAAAGATAATAGATATTTCTAGAAAACTAAACACACAGGATTTAATTTTTTTTTTAACTGGTGTTGAAGGAAATAGCCTAGATATAGATAAGTTAAAATAGGTTCCACACAGCAGTGTACATACAAACAAAGTGAAAACTAAATGGCAGCACTGTTTTGTCTTAAGATGGGGGAATACTGGATGGTGTTCACTGGCCCACAGGAGGTAGGCACAGTCACACAAGTCCCGAGAGGGAAGAAATTGAAACATTTCAAGAGCAATTCAGAAAAATTTTATGTTAAAACAGAATTTCCTTGGATTTCGCCTTTGATTCAAGGCATAGTCATATACATACGAATCTTTATTCATACTGCTGAATTATAGACATTTTGCTGAATCCACCCATAGACATCACGCAGTTTCTGTAGATGACAGAAACAGATAAGCATCCAGACAACCGTTCAGATCCCACATGGTCACAGCTTAACATCTGCTTGAAATGCTGATCAAATTATTGAGTCCTTGTAGACATCCGCCTAGCTGAATTCATTAGATAATTCTGGTGTGCACTGGAAAAACAAACTGAACACAAGTGTCTATCATGAGGAGGCCTACAGCAAAGCACTGCCAGTGAGGTGTGTACTGTCTGGGCTGCACTAATGCCTTAACTGTGTGTAGGGGAAAGAAAAAGATCAGCAGCAAAACAGAACCCAGATGAGCTGTTAACAAATTTACTTCTTTGTAGGACATCTGTGGAGGGAGACCACTGGGTAGCAGGAACCCCAGTAGGAACTTCTAAGAGGCTTTTAAGACACGGAGAAAATCAAATAAGTTGGCCTGGACTGATGTAATAAATGAGATCCTCTGCATCTAACCATCTAACTTAGAAAAGTTAGCACCTGATCATGGGGAACATCCAGCATGGATGTCCAATACCCATAGATGTATGAGCCCATGGAGGAACTTCTGCATGACCTGAACTGCAGTTGTCTAAGGACAATGTTTTCTTTTCCTATGGAAGCTGGACCACTGAATTTCAGAAATACTAGTCAGTGGACAAGGAGGCAAAAGGAAGCTTGATTTTCACAGTGGATATGACACAAATTTAGGGAAAACACTACCCCAATATTGTGAGAAGAATTCCTATCCCTCCTGTGTGACTCCGTTGTTTCTTTAGAAACAGTACTTGTAAATGTTCATTATAAATTTGAAGCCATTCTCCCTTGTGCTATCACTACATGCCCTTGCCAAAAGTCTCTCTTCAACTCTCTTGTAGTCTCCTTTTAGGTAATGGAAGGATACTGTAAGTTCTCCCCAGGGCCTTCTTTTCTCCAGACTGAGCAACCCCAGCTGTCTCAGTCTTTTGATTCTATAATGACTAGAGACAATAAACCAGTTTCATGAGATCTGGTGGCTGGATGGCCAGTGTTCTCTTCTGTCTGGCTCCTCTCTAGGTTTTGAGTGAGTATCTTCCTTCTATTCCTGTCATCTTAAATTCCTTTCATTTAATTGTCCTGGGTTTTTTTCCCCATACAATTCATCTGAATCACTTAATAAGCTATTTCAAGGCCATCCAACTTTAATTGCTATCTAGTTAATAAAAAAAATTTAAAATTCTGATTTGTTGAACAGGTCCTAGTTGTCACAGTTTCTGAGGTTTCCCCTTCCTTCTTTTGGCCATTTCTCATTTAGCCAGTGTCACAGACCTCTCAATATGTTGTTCCCAGAGTTGTCTAACTCAAAACAATTCAACCATAGAAGCAAATGGAAATAAAAGGCATTCCAAGTTGGTCTCCCTCTGTGCTCAGCACTGTCAGATTAGTTAAAATTTCACTTTTCAAAAAAGATATTCTACTTTTCCATTTTCTTCAAATACCTGGCATTCAGCATGGATGTGCCTTTTGAAAGATCCTTTTCTTCCCTCTCTGCCTCCCTCACTTTCTTTCTTTTTTTCTCTTCCCCTCCCCTTCCCCACTTTTATTATTATACCTGGCAGAATGAGAACAAAAATTTCAACCGTCTCCAGCCAGTTCTATTATTCGCCTCCCTGGTTCTTAGTCTTGAAACTTACATTTTTTAAGGTAAAGCTGTTTCTTACATTTTTAAAACTCCACATGTTCAAAAAGCTGTAGTCAATTTATTACATGAGAAGAATTTCGGCAAGTAAGTCATAATTATCATCTACTTCCAGTCATAGATATCTGGTGTCCTTTACAAATACTTTATTCTTCTGTAAAAGACATTAGAATCATTAAAATACATTGCAACACCAAAAGTTGGAGGGTTAGTACCATCTTTATATGCATGAGAAGAATATTTTCTTATCCGGACCATATCCTTCTATTACAAAAGAAAATTATAAATTATTTAAATAATATTAATTATATTGTTAATATATTTTTCAGTGTCCTTCTGACAGACTTTTTGACTTCCTAAATTCTACTTTAAGTGTATTGTTGATTATCTACATGTATACAGAACTTTCTCTCTTGATTACCAAGCAAGTGTGCTGAGCTTCACAGAACTTGTAATATAAAACTTATCAGATGGAATTCACATTTCAAACACAAATTTCTAGACATCGGATGATGTATGTTATATAGAGAGGAAGAAAGATCAATGCAGAATTATCCTTAAAATCTTTAAATCATTTTCTCTGCCTCTCTTGATAACCGGCTTTGCAATTTACTGTCTGTCTTGGTTATGTTCCCAGCAGGTTATTAACAATTAATTAGCAATGCATCTCAAATGCTCTCTGCTTTCGTGTACTAATTGCATGGCAGCAGAATGGGACTCCACTTGATAAATAAACTGTAACCATAACCATTTGTTTCTAGATGAGACATATACACAGTTTACATATATTTTTCATTATATATTCCAGTCCTTACCTAGCAGATGTACTTCTAGGAGACATAAAGACTATTTATGAGCTTTGGGTGTAACTATTCAACTGTTCCACAACATATAAAAAATTGAATAATTTTACTTGTGTCATATCACTCTCATCATTTCCCTAAAGATTTTTCTCCCTTTCATTTTCACTCTGTATCAGGAATCTTGTTCTGATTCACTAGAAAAAGTGACCTTCCAAGCAACTGCTAGATGATTAAATAAAGGCACAAAACTTTAGATTCTGAGCAGGGTCAAATGAAAAGATGTCAAAAGTAAAGAAACTAAATGTTTTCATACACTACATAAAAATATAAGTAAATGCTGTACTTGTGTGTTCAATAATGAAAGCTACACTGCAACACCCCCAAAAATAACATTTAATTCCTGAGACATTGTATTACGGGAGGGAAATAGCCTCCTATAGAATAGGCTTCCTTTTTTTTTCCTATTAAATTAACAATCATCACTCTTTCTTATATATTTTTAAAGTTATATAAAACCACTTTGTCTTCAGCCAGACCAATTTTTGTCTCTTTAGTAACAAGAATAGTAGAAATAGATGCAAATGGTGCAGAAATAGACATATGCAGCCAATGCTTTAATTGAATCCAAAAAGTGGTTTGTGTATTTCTCTTCTGTTAAGGTCACCTGGCTACAAGAAATGTGATCAGTTTAAATAATTAATTACCTCATTATAAAATATTGAACTTTTTTTAGTTTCATTTCCCATAAATTTAATACATTACATTTTTCCTTATGATATTTATTCATTGATCAACTTCTATTAATGTGTTGTCTCCTAAATATTAAATTCAATTGTATTTATTTCACTGATGCCAGTATGAAACCCTTCATATTTTTAAATAATAAAAATGAGAAATTGAAAGAAAGCCAAAATACTTGGATATGAATGCTGGTATTCTAAACCAAGTTGAACAGTGATAACTTGCATATGTCTTAAAAAAATCCAGAACATCCAAATAAATGAGAAAAACACTCACAACAAATCCCGTATATATCAAATGCATGAAGATACAGAAAAATTTGACACCTGACACCTTAAAATTAAATACTGGGAGCACACAGATGATACTTGTGACTCTTGTAGCAGCTTACTCTTCTGCTGACCTGGGGTTTCTTATATTTAAAATAAAGTGTGATTAGTCACCTTTCTTATTAATGAAAAATTTTAATTTCCATACTTATGCCTCAGGCCATTGACTTTCACACTAAGTCTGTTCTTCTGGAAATAGTATAGGCTTTCTGCCCAAAATAGACAGAAGAACATCAACAACTTCAAATACATTTAAGTCTTAACACTCTAATATGTCCAGGAAAATAGAATGCATTACTGAAGTGTTTTAAAAACCCTAGAACACTTAGGAATCTTTCTACATTATTTCCTAAAGATTGATAATGCTCAAAGTATAACAAGTATCTTGGCAATCATTAAATCAATTATACATCAGATTTTTTAAAATTTTATAATTTTTTTTATTAATGGGTACTTTGTCAGAATTCTCTGCACAAATAAAGCTGCTTAATAGTTACGAGGCTTTTGAGATTAGGATTTACACTTTCATTTTCACATCCTTGTCTCATGGGAAGCCCATGGAAGTTCAATTTCAATGTAATTTGAATAGATTTATGAGGTAAAATTCTGGCTCCACTGACTTCAAAGATGACAGGATTTCACCTGTAGCCTTCTCATCAATTTAACATTGTCAAGCATTTTTTGCTTTTTTGGCAGTAACGCCACACATTTACTCCATATGTGGAGCACAGAAATCGGAAAGAAAGTTAACAGTATAGCGATTATTTGCAGCTGTTTTGCAAAGTTTCTGTAGAAAGGAACCATATAACAAGGCTTTCACACTAATGTCTTCCCAGAGTCAACATCATGATGTAGCTTCCAAAGCAGCCATGGATTAGTAATATTCTTGTAGAAGGTCTTCCCTGTAGATCTTTCTTATGGTTTTTTGTATCTTTCAAAAACTGTATTTTACTTATTCTAGTAAAATTATATGCTCAGTTACTCCTTCATAGTGTTGCAATCAACCATATAAGTAATTGCACTTGATGAAATTATTAAGGCATATCAAAAGTTGCCAACTGATCAGGTTCCTAAAACTCAAGATATGCACCTTGCTTAAATGGAATAACTCTTTGATCTCCAAGACAGATTGGGATGTTCTGTTAAAAGTGTTGTTCACATTTTGTTTAACTTATGTAAAATTAAAAACTTGGGTTTAGTTTATAATGTATTGCATAATACTGGTAAATTTCCACCTCTCACAAATCACTCCCATACGTTAATAAGCTCATGACAGAACACAGTGGATACAATTCTAAATTTGTGGTATTCAGGATGTTAAACAAGATGATGGAATTCATTATACATGGCTTTAAAAATAAAAAATAAGTTTAGATTTTTATGTATATACTACTGTAGAGACATACTTCTAATATGTGTAGGAGAGAAATTAAAAAACAAAGAAACTATTGATTTGAATTAACAATATATTTCCCTCAAATACTATTTATAGGAATAGTAAGGGGGGATGAGGGGTTGTGTTAATAATTATGGATGAAAGGAGAATACTTTTACTTCTGTTTTTCTGTAAGAAGGCCATCATCTGCAAATCTTCTAACAGCATTAGTGAGAAAAGTTCTCTTCGGTCCATTTCATCTTTGATCTTTATCTGGAGGGATAAAAGCAATACTTCCTTAAGGCTGAACACATCAGCAAAATCTTTTTCTGGTTCTTAGATCTGGTTTAAATTTCCTCTGGAAGTTATTATCTAAAAAATTACAACACCGGTCCAAATAATTTATGATGCATTCATAATTCTGCTTACAAGAAGGCAGGATGAAACACAACTATTACACGTTTTCCTAAGGGTATTGTTGCAGTTTAATTCTAGCAAAGGGAAATGAATGTCTGAAGCCTTAATTTCGTTGCTACGTGTGTCACTCCTCATGAACATTCAGCAGGTCACAGACTTTAACTTATTATTTTTTGTATATAGATACAAGCATTTAAATCCACATCCAGACTATGAATTTAATGACAAGCTGCTAGGAGGCCAGGCATAGTAGCACGTTTTCATTTTAAAGGAAACAAAATTTACTGTTAGCTAGTTCTATCAATGCTGTTGTTCAAAGTGCTTCTCATTTTAATTAAAGGAAATATTTTCACGAGGTCTAAGAGTAGCAGCAGCATTCTGTTCCACTAACAGAAGGATCAAGAGTGTTGGCACTTAATTCTACTGCTCTTAATTCCAGAGATTTCCAACGCAACAAAATGGTTTTGGAATGCAGGGTGATTCCAAAGGTAGTCCAAATTTTTATATATATATATATACATATATCTGCATATCTACATATATGCATATATACATATATACATACATATATATATATAAATATTAAAAGAAAGACTAGGGAAGACATGAGTTTTCCCTACAGCAGTACAGGAGAGGAGACCTAGCAACAAAAGTAATGGAAAAGAGCAAAGTACTCAATGCTTTCTTTAAGTTAGTCTTTACTGGTAAAGACAGCCTTTAGGAATCCCAGGTCTCTGTAGCCAGAAGGGAGGTCTGGAGAAAAGAGGACTTACCCTTTCTGGAGGAGGATGGCCTTGGAGAACATTTAAACAAATTGGACATATGAAAGTCCACAAGGCCCAGTGGGATGAACCCACAAGCACTGAGGGAGCTGGCTGTCCTGGTTTTGGCTGAGATAAAGCTCATTTTCTTCCTAGTACATTGCTGTGTTTTGGATTTAGGGCAAAAATACTATTGATAACACACTGTTTTAGTTGTTGCAAACCAGCACTTGCCCCAAGTCAAGGACTTCTCATTCTGCTGTGCCAGCAAGGAGGATGGAGGTGCCCAAGAAGTTGTGAGGGGACACAGCCAGAACTGCTGACCCAAACTGGCCAAAGGGATCTTCTGTGCGGCAAGGGGTCATGATGGACAATGAAACTGACAGCCCACTGCATAGGAACTGGCTGAGCAATGGTCAGCAGGTGGTGATCAAGTGCATTGTGCATCACTTGTTTCATGTATTCTTTCCTCAATATTATTAATTTCCCTTCCTTTTCTGTCCTATAAAGCAGTCTTTATATCAATGCCAAAGTTTTACCCTTTTTATCCAATTCACTCCCCCATCCCACTGTGGGGATAGTGAGCAAATAGCGAAGTGGTGTTCAGCTGCCACCTGAGTCAAAATTGCAAACCTAGCCAATAAAATTTTGAGGCAACTTTCCATAATATTTTTAAATTCATGGTGATCAGGACAACTTGCTGAGAAGTGGAAGGAAGTATCTATCACTGTTATCTTGAGGAAGGATGGGAAGAAGGAACTAAATGACAATCAGCCTCAGTCCCTAGGAAAGGGATGCACCAAATCACTCTGGAAACTGTTTCTAAACATGGAAAGGACAAGGGTCGTGTGTCACGGATTTTTGAAGTGGGAATGACGTTTAATCAAACCAATAGCTATCTACAATCAAATGAGTGATGTGGATGAGGAGACAGCAGTAAAGGCTCTTTATGTTAACTTCAGCAATGCCTTTAAAACTTTCTCCTGTGAAACCCTCACAGACAAGCTGATAAAATATTTGCTACACAAAAGGACAGTGAAGTGGACTGAAAACTAGACGACCTTCCAGAACCAGAAATTTGTGATCAGCAATGTAAAGAGCAGATGAAACCCAGTCACCAATGTTGCAGCCCAGGGAATGCTAATGGCTCCAATACTTTTAGTATTTAATTTACATTGTGAAGTCATAATGAAATTTTTGAATCAAAACAATTAGTGCAAAATGAAGTAATATTTGAGGAATTTTGGTAATGTTATTATAGGAAAGTGTATTCTGCAAATTCTACTTGATCAGTCCTGAAAATGGCCAGATATTAAAATTATTTGCAAAATAAACTATTTACATATTTATCATATACTATTTTTAAAAATACTAATCAGCTTAACTCATAATTATCAGCTGATGCAGGAGGGCAAATCCACACCATACCAGGTATTTGAAAACACTCACTACATTTTTTCTGTATTTTAAATTCTGTACAATGGTCTATTTATAGACAAATATGTTTTATTTATGGTTAAAAGATCAGTGTAAGAGAGCAGATAATACTATTTTTCTGCATTGCACCAATGTTCTCAAAGTTTTTACAATTACTTTCCTTCAATAATTCAAATATGGGATCTCACCCCTTTACTTTTTTGGAGTTGTATTATGCTGGGTCTGAAACTGAACAGCGTTAACCTGAAAACCAAAGCATAACCCTCTTAGTTTTTGACATCTTTATGAACATAACAGTCTTCATTGGAGAGAGGAAAAAAAAAAGTTCCTCTGAATAGAAAAGCCAGATTTTGTTTTATTTCTTCCTGACTCTCATGGGTAAAACAGTGAATGGACTGAGGTTTATGACACAGTTTCCTAAGCATATATTCCTCCAAGGATGTAGATATAAGCCTTTTTGAAATCCAATCCCAAGGGAAAAGTAAGTCAGAGGATATTAGAAATAGCTGGCTATTGTTCATACTTGATTTTCAAAATAAAAAAAATATTAAAACTGAACGAAACCACAAAAATACAGTAAGTTTAAAGGTCAGACTTATTTTTCTTTTTCCTCCTGATAATACCTAAATTCTCTTTTTTTAACAGGAAAGGTCAATGTATTTTGACACTTATCCTCTTCTGATTTACCCAGATAAAGAACAGGAATACCTTCATCAAGATCAATAGTCCTACTATTGTAGAATCTGAAACATATTATACCCCATAAAAGATATTCTACTACATACATTGGACACTGTTAGCTAAACACACTATTATAACAATTCGTTAGAACACACTGTAGAAAGCTAGAATAATTGTTCATTTTCACTGTCAAATTTACAGCCACAGCAGCGTGTACAACAGCACATCCTGCCAGCCTGACAGTGGAAAGGAGTCATTGATTTGTTCAGGTCTGGCAACTCTTCCTAGAACTTTGTGCTGCTTTCACAAAGGGAATATCATGAATGCATCTTCCAGTTCCACCAGATTGCTTGAGAACAGGGAAATGAGGCACATACCTGCACCCAGTTCATCCTTCCTAAAATGAATAGATACTTTACTAAGACGAGGAGAAAAGTGAATAAATCCTTAGGCTACCCGCTACATTGCAAGGCAATGTGTAATTTTGGTGCCTGGTGTCATTTCTATTGTACTTCACAGATGTTAAATACTTAGTGTTTCATCTCAGCTTCACAGGAAACTAAGGGAGAAAAGTTAATGACTTGGCAATAAAGGATAGAGCACCAGATACATGGCTTGAGTACAGAAATTTGCTTTGTGTAATCTAATAAATCATGCTGTTCATATGTTATTTAGAAGCCGGTAGATATCAGAAAGGCATGGAGCTCAGTTGGATGTGGCTCCATTAGGAAACACTAGGTTTATCAGGTTAAGTTTAGCAACCTTGCCTCCAAATTCTAGGAACTGATCTGGGGAACCGCCAAAAGCCAAATCAATTTTTGCCAGCTTTTTTCTTAGACCCTGAAGAACAGATTAAGGGAAGTGTGGAAGAAATACCATGAGGAGTGAAGTGAGACTAATGTCTGATCTTTATAGAAGACAGATTTTGAACAGTGGTATTAATCTGTGTGTTCAGCTTTTCTTCACATGAAAGATGAGATACGATGAGATTTATCTTGACATTTCTAGGTCCTCAAAATTAATCACTCACAAGAAGGGAAAAGAAAAAAAAGAAGAAAAAGAAAAAGAAGAAGAAGAAGAAGAAGAAGAAAAAGAAGAAGAAGAAGAAGAAGAAAAAGAAGAAAAAGAAAAAGAAGAAAAAGAAAAAGAAATAGAAAAAGAAGAGGAAGAAAAAGAAAAAGAAAAAAAAAGAAAAAGAAAAAGAAAAAGAAAAAGAAAAAGAAAAAGAAAAAGAAAAAGAAGAAGAAAAAGAAAAAGAAGAAGAAAAAGAAAAAGAAAAAGAAAAAGAAAAAGAAAAAGAAAAAGAAAAAGAAAAAGAAAAAGAGAAAAAGGAAAAGGAAAAGAGAAAACATATAGATGAGAATGCAAAACTGATCAATGCAGCCTTATATTTCAGTTCATAATATAATCATGTCTAGGCATGGTATTTAAACTACTGAACAATTAAAGAACTTAAGAATTCATAAAAGATACAAGAAAAAAGTAAAAAAATAACAAAAAGGCCAATAATTAATAGCACAATATTTTGCTTTACTATACCAGTAATATGTATGAATGAGTGTTATTATTAGGTGAGTTCATTAGTAATATAAGAGAAAATGGACTGATATGTTGTCTTATGGGAAAAAATAAGCAGAACTTGAATCACTATTTCACCCTGCATATGACTGCAAGAGTACTGTGATATCATTTAATGAATTAGATTTCCAAATAAGATTTCAGCTTCTTTAACCTGTAATATGTTGGTGAAGTATAGAAAGGACATATACACTGAGCTCCAAATCATTCTCCTGGAACTGCAAAATGAAAGCTGCCATGTAAATATTTCTGCCAGCACCTTAATAGCAACAAATTATGTTATTTTTCAAGGTCAGAAAAACAGTCTCTGTAAAATTTGGATACTGATCATATAACACATTGTTTGCTTCCTTCCTGCACAGTAAAATTATTTATTTTCATAACTATTACCTATATACTAATGAGTCTCATTCTATACAAGTTTTTAAAAAATCTAACTGTTCATTGCATTTTCTACAAAGTTAAATCATTTTTTGTTTTAAGGTCAAGCAAACAGTGTTTCCAGAAGGGGAAAAAAAGCTGGAAAATCAGCATGAAATGTCAAATGTACTTTTAGGAATCAATCTCTATGCTCAAAATTTATGTATAATTTATATTTCATGTTTTAGTCTATAATTTCTGGTTTCTAGATGCCTAATGTCCTCCCTGAATTCGGAGCATGTCCTACATGTTTGCATCTCTGAGATCAGTGGAGAAAGATAAATAAGGGAAAGAGGCTCCTATTCCTTGATGGGAATTACATGAATCTCTTTGTTTGAACTCTTTTGTCTCTAAAATGAGGAATGTAGTGACTCTTCTGTTAATTTTCAGTCAGTGGCAAATGAAACATGGGCATGCAAACAGAGTTAGCAGATAGATATACAATAGAATTACAGAACTATAGAATAGTTTGGGTTGAAAGGAACCTTTAAAGGTCAACTATTCCAACCTCCTTGAAATGGGCAGTGACATCTTCCACTTGATCTAGTTGATCAGAGCCCTGTCCTGTGTGACCTTGAGTGTTTCCAGGGATGAGGCACCTGCAACTTCTCTGCACAATCAGTTCCAGTTTCTCACCATCCTTATTATAAAAAAACTCTTCCTCATATCTAAACAAAATTGACCCACTTTTAGTTAAAAAACAATTTCTCTTGTCCTAGCACAACAGGCCCTCCTACAAAGTTTGTCCCCAGCTTTCTTGTAAGACTTCTTTAAGTACTGAAAGTTCTCAATATGAACCCCTGGGGGATACTACTTGTCACCAGTTTCCATCAGAACAAAGTTGGAAAATTCTTTTGGATGCAATTTTCAAAAAACACAGAATAGCAGAAGTTGGAAGGGAGCTTTGGAGGACACATGGTCCCATCACCCTGCTCAAGCAGGGCTGCCTAAAGCTGGCTGCCCAAAGCTGGCTGCCCAGGATCATGATCAGACATTGTTCAAATATCTCCATGGAGGTAGAATCCACAACCTGTGCTAAGTGAGAAACCCAGGCAACCTGTGCTAAGTCACACGCACTGTGAAAAAGGTTTTCCTGATATCCAGGTGGAACCTGCTTTGTTTCAGGTTGCACTCATTACCTCTTGTCCTGTCACTGGTCACCACTGGACTCTGTCCTCTATGAATCTTTTCTTCAGGTATTTAAGCACATTGACGATATTCCACCTAAACCTTCCCTATGTTTAACAGTCCCAGCTCTCTCAAGCTTTCCTCATATGAGAGATGTTTAAGTAGCTTCATCATCCTTGTGACTCTCTGATGTTTCACCTGCACTAAGGAGCCCAAAACTGAGCACAGCAATCCAGCTGTGGCCTCTGTAGGGCTGAGTAGGGGGAAAGGATCACCTGCCTTGACTTGCTGGCCTCATTCTTACTCTTATTTTCCACTAGTGCTGTCATGTCTTCTCCTGCCAAGCTGCTCTCCAGCTGAACTGTCCCCTGCATATACTGTGCTGAAGTTGCTCTTCCCTATAGGCCAGACATTGCAATTTCAGGGTACACTATATCACAAACATAACCTCCTAATTTGAGATTCTAGGATATTTGAATCTTGAACACAAAAAATCACAGGTATGAGTGAATATGTAAAGGATCCCCTGCCCCTTCTGCAGTAGTGACTGAAAGAAAGGTGAAATGCCACTGATCACTTCAAATTATTCTAGACACTTGGTTTGTGCAACCAAGATGGAGTCTGGGTTCAGATCCAGAATGTAGACATATAAATTTTGGCATCTACATTTAAAAATCAGTATGTGAAAGATGTTTTTAAATTCTCATTGTATTCAATAGACATCTAGGTGTAAATTCAGTTGCTTAAGCACAGGCACTGGTGGAACATCATATGACTTAGTGCATTCCATCGGGCCTGCAGGTGCCAAACCAAGAGAGTCCATGCCTGCTGTTAAGCCTGCATCATATCTGTCAGGTTTATGTGGATGTTTCAAGCACTTAGAAAGCTGAAATAGCACTTGGTATTTATGTTTAGGCAATTGAATCCCTCTTTATATATACACCATGTATAATAGGGCCTTAGACACTTGGCTTGTCTATTAAACCTATATTAGGTTTAATTTGACATGACTAAAGCATAATTAATGTGCTAATGAAGGTGATGTGTTAATGAGAATTAGTATGAATTAGTGCATGAACTATTCAGTACATTCTTTGGAGGCTATTGTCAAGAGAGAGGGTTGCTGAGATTGTGAATTTATTCCACACTCCATGGACAGAATCTCTAAACTAAAATATTCTATATGTTTAATTCAGCAAAGTGCTTATGCAATGCTACAAAAATATTACATCTATAAATTGGCTGAAATAGTAAAAATGTAGTTGTTCTCCCACCCAAGTTCATGTGTAAGTTCATGAAGTTTAATGTAAATGCATCAAATTAAGGATCCTGTGTGCTCAAGTGACTTTTCTTCACAAAATTGCACATCCAAACATTGGAGGTTGGCTTTCAGTCCCCTTTGAAATTCTGGTTGACTGAATTTCACATTCTGAGTTGTCTTGCTTTTGCTGTTTAATAAAACATATGGACACATTGTTCCACAAGATAAATTTTGGTTTACAACTGAATCCCCAAGAAATATTTTTAAAAAGTGTCTGGGGGAGAGTAAAATGAAACAGTATCTGGATGAGTGACGGGAGTTCACTACTTGTCTCTTTGTACTTGAAGATCTTTCATCCTCTCACCACAGCAGGACTACAAATGTTTTTGTTCTTTTCACGGGGATCTTTATTTTTCTGTCTGCTTTTACCGCCTTTACATTACAACACTAGACAGCTAAGGAAAAATATAAAAATCTAGAAACATCCCAGTAGGAAAGATCAGTGAGTACTACTCTCAGTCAGTAGGAGTATCTTATAGTACATGATTTGTTCATGGCAACTAACCATTCCCAAGGGTGCTGCTTGACTTACCCCTCTGAGATACATGAGCTTTGCAGTCATACTGCTGGACACAGTGCTTTTACCTGCCTAAGACATGCAGAGGAGATCAGGGTGAAGTGCTGAAGATTTTGTCCATGAACACTTAGAAATGAAAGCTCAAATCACAGAATCACAGAATACACTGAGTTGGAAGGGACCCACAAGGATTATGGAGTCCAACCCTTTAGTGAGTCCCTGTCAATCTGCTGGCCAAGTGTAGCAGTTAAATGATCAATGGAGTGGCATCGCCTGTTATAGGATGGAAGGGTCCACATTTCAGCTGCATCAAAGAAATTGTCACCTATGAGCTGCTAAAAATCCCATGCAATCTAAGATTCATTCAGTGAATCCAGATCTACTTCCATATTGGTGTGTAGGATATATGTTGAGGGTGCTGCCTGCATTTGATTTACAAAATCTGACTATCCCAAGCCATTAGGTGAATAAACAGGTAAATGATAGGTAGCCACTGGTAAATAAATTGGTCTCTAGCACCATTACAGCAGATTTTTGAACACTTAGTTCTTACTCCTCTCCTAGACTCCCCACAGACTATTTTTCCTTCAGAATCAGCAATGTGCATTTAAACTAAGATGATACCATGTGCTGTGAGGACAACCTGGGAGCATCATACATTCCTGCCAAAGAAAATGTCAGCAGCATTTTTCACTTCTGGTGGTAGGGAAAAGAATGCATCTGTTCCTCCACATTGTAGTGGAAAGCCATAGTCAAGGGTAGCTACACCCTTGAAAAAAGACAATTGTTCATCTTTTCAGGCCTTTGTTACTGCACATTCCACAGAGATTCAAAGGAAAGAAATGGGTGGGAGATAACCTGAGATGAGATAACTATTTTTGACATCGTTGCTGACCACCCATTTTTTTTATTTCACCTCATGACAACCAATCTAAAAATAAAAAAAAATATTTAATGTGTGTATTTTTCCCCCTCTTTTTAGGCCTCATGGGATTTTTAAGCCTTCCAGGGATTTTTCCCTGCCTTTGCCTCTAAGGTTGAGAGACAAGTACCAGATGTTCATGTGGTACTTTTATAAGCAGCAAAACATCACTGATTACAATTGTAATAACGCAGTCTTATACTGAAAAGTAGTAAATTTTAACTATTCAATGTATTTCTTTAATTTTGAAATGTCTTGCGTTGAAATTTAAAAAAATAAACCATAAAACAAACAGAAAATCAAAATTATATTATAGTTTTTGTCCCTTTGCTATGCTTCTCTCTCAGATGGAGGGAGAACCTTTACTGCCTCAATAATCACAGAATCATAAAATGTCTGAAATTGGAAGGGACCTTCGAGTGTAAACCTGGTCCAACCACTCTATTCAAGCACAGCCACCTAGAGGTGGTAGCACAGGACCATGTCCAGACACCTTGTACATATCTCCAAGGATGGAGACTCCACAACTTACCTGAACAACACATTCTCAGTCACCCTCACAGTGAAAAGGTGTTTCCTGATGACCAGACAAGGTCTTTATTTCATGTTGTGCCCGTTGGCTCACCTATCTATGTATTTTTTATCCTGTCCTAACCTAGGTAGGAATATGCCTTTTCACTGCTAGTGAATGTATGTATAATGTACTATGCATTATTCTTCCTGGAATGTTATATAATATAACTTCAACCTAAATAGGTTAATTAGCGAAGACATTCCTTAAAAGTAAAGTTTTAGTGAAAATCCATTTATTTATAACTCTTTGCGTGTGAAAACTCACTGAACGTCACTAATGCTTTTGTCTTAAAATACTAAGTGTTGAGAAAGTAAGCATGCCTCATAAATGGATGCATTGATATTACCTTTTCTCTGCTCCAGCAAAATTCTAGGCAGATAAAATGGACTCTGCTATTCTTCTGAATTCTAGCAAAATAGACTTCAGTGATATTTGATCCATCATGTTTTTGCTACCTGTGACATGAAGGAGGATATTTCTTCTTTTACTGAAAAACGGTGGGAGTTTTTGCAGCTAATTTCAATAAGGCCTACACAGAAGCAAAAATTCTAGCTGGGAATTTCTAACGTGTACAACTATTATTCAGTCAAAAACAACAGAGATCAGTGAAAACATAAACTTCTATAAGGCAAAGAGTAACAGAGGAACTTTCCCATTGAAATTTCAGAGAGAACTTCCATTATAAGATGCTGATGTTAACTAAATTTAAATCATTTTTAAAAATGTCAAATTTGGGGAGAATGTGTTGGTAATTACAGGTTGGTAATGTCTTCTGATATTTCTATAATAAATGCAATCCTGAAAAAAAAGAAGTGCTGTCAGGCAAGGCTGTAGATTTATCATTCCTTTGTGTGTATTCAACTATGCACAGTTCTTATGATATATACATATTCCTTCAATAGCATTTATTTTCTGTGCATATACGAGAAGAGATCTGTGGTTCTCTGGCATCCCTAGTGAGCATCTTTGCTCTAAAGGAGCACTAATGAGCTATCTACTGAATCAGTAAATCTGATTGTTCATGCAAAATGGATTGTTCATGAAAATTGATTAGGATAAGGAAGTTACTTCTATTTCTGCTGTATGAATGACAGCAGATATAAAAGGATAATACTAAATACTCCATCCAAGAAAGCAGGGTACAAACTTACTGCAATTGAGATTGAGAACAATGTAAAATATATCACCTTTCTGAGTATTAAGTTATCTGATATTTTTCATTATTCTAATTTTGTTTTTTTTAAGAAATATATTTGGTTTATCCATATCATTTGCTGCACATATGCAAACTGATATTAAAAATTAATCACCAAGGTTAACATATCCTTACATTTCTACCATTGACACTGAATTTTAAAATCAAATAATCAAAATGAGAGGTTTTTTACAAGACTTGTAGGCAAGACTTTTTGAAATGCAATGTGATCCAAAACCAATACGCAATGACTGATGTCCAATTCATGCAAGTTACTCAAATTTTGAGGGTCACAGTAAGTATGTATCTACTTTTCAGATAACAAACTGGAGGGAATTCAAATACAATGATTGGCACTCTGACATAAGAGGAAAAAATAGCACAAAAAGCAGAGAATTCATGTGATAAGATTACTTTCTTCAGAATAAAGATGCATACTGTTAACTCCATAGATACCAAAGAAAACTGAGGATACTGAGCACCTTGTGAAATAAAGCTAGCCTCTCTCTATAGCAGAGTCTACTTTTCTACATTATGTTCTACTTAGGATAAAGCTATGATAATCAAAATATTTCAGTGGTAAGTGCTGGTGGATATGCATTTCTGTAAATCAGCTGAAAAAATTGCATATAATACCTTGAGTATTATTTTAAACTAGTTAAGTAATTATTTAGAGTCATAGAGATTTTTGGACGTCTGGAGTTTAGGACTCCAAAAGTCTTCATCCATGACATATACATTTACTATTTTGAAAGCAAAGAAAGAAAACAGATTCAGGAAAGGAAAACATGAATGGTACAATTGTTCCAATCAGTTTCATTTATAAATATCAGAGGACTTGCAAAAAACATAGGAATATTTTTAGGAATGGTCAAACTTTCCACCCTCTCTTAATATTGTAATTAAAATTGCTTTCTCCAGTTGACTGAAGGGCATTTTTGAACAAATGTTCAGCAGCAACTTTCTTCTCAAACCCTTACCTTCTTTCTGCTATTCTAATATAGCACTCAAAGCTGTTCTTATTCATTGAAAACTGATAGTGAGCTTTGATACTCATCTGTTGCCTAGTGTCAAAAATTTGTGCAATTATGGAAATTTTTCCAGAATGGCTAGTTTCATTCTATAATTAAGAGGCTTAAGAATAAGTTGTTTATTCAATATCTGTGTTTGGAAGCCCCAGATGTTGTCACAGTTAAATGACAAACGAATAAATTCTGCCTTCAGAGAAAATAGAAGAGTTCTAGTTAGGAATATACCTAGAGAATGTTTTGAAAACTTCTTGAGGTTTCTTGAAAATTGCTTGAATTTTACTGATGGAACATCCTGGTTATTTTCATTTGGTCTATGGCCAAAGTAGAGTCCTATTGCACCCACAGCAAGTGAAGAACACTAAGACTTAAATATTAGGTTGTTTTGAACCAAAGCATAAGCACACCAATAAACCAAGTCTGGATAAGCATTTATAGGCCCAATGCTCCCATGCTAAAAAATAACTCTGGCCCACTGTTTAGCACAAACGACTACTATGTCACGGGAGCTGTGCCATGAAGTTTACCTATGGGGTAATGGCAAAGACGCTGAAAATATGGGCACAGGTTGAAAACAAAACCTAGAATATGAACAATTATTGGTCACTGAAGAGGTAGGGACTCAAAAATGAGGAAAGGATTGATTTTACAGTAAGAAAAGAAGTATCTAAGCAATTGGAGTAGCAGGCTGTGACATCTGCTGGCCTGCAAAAGTAATATCTCAACCACTGCACAGCATGTAGTCCAGGGATAGAGCCAAATGCTTGGACTTGAAAAGATCCAAATATCATATAAAAAGAGATCACAGGAGCACAGACTGGTTGGGGTTGGAATGGCCATTAGACGATTATCTAGTCCAAATCCCCTGCTAAAGCAGATTCACCAATTCACCTAAAGTGTGCTGCACAGTATCACATCCAGGTAGGTTTTGAATATCTCCAGAGAAAGGGATTACACAGCCTCTCCCAATAGCCCATTCCAGTGCTCAATTAACCCCAGAACTCAATAATTTTTTCCTCATATTCAGATGGTACTTCCTGTGGTTTAGTTTGTGAGTCTGGGGTCTGGGAAGAAATAAAAAAGAAGATGCTGAATTTGGTTGCAGTTCCCGTGAACCAAGAGTTCTGGACCTTGATCACTTCAATGATGAACAGCATTCAAGGGCCACAGTTATTGACACTAACTGTAGGATATCAACTCCATCATGCTGTACACTCTCAACCAGTCCAGGTTAAAACTTTTAGAGATTTGCTACTTTGGGCAAAGGGACAGGGAATAGGAAGAATGATGTGCAAGAAATAACTGTCAACATAAATTATACTGATAAAGATTCAGTAAAGTTTCAGTTTAGATGTTGAAATGGCTTGATTAATCAGATTTTTAAACATTTTAATGATCTATAACTCCCTAAGTGATATATGTATATCAGTTACATACTTTCCTATTTCATTAGCATTAGTTGTTAGTTGATTCTTGGTCAAAGGGAAGCTGTTGATAATTACTATGACAGTAGCTATACCTGAAGTTCAGACAGGCTTCACATGGCATCCGGAAACTCAACACTGACTAGCATGAGTTAAGAAAGCTCCTACACCTGAAAGAGGCATGCAAGAGTTTAAATGGTTTTTACTATCAGGTTTAGTTAATGTGGGATCTCCAGTTCTTGCAATGGTTAGGGACTAAATTTACCTCAAAGAAGGTCTTGGACACCAATTGGCTAGAGCAATCTCATATCGAAACCCTATATCCTTTTAATTTTCCACATTTTTTTGTTTTCATGTAGAATAACATAGAATGCATTAATTTAATTGAAACAAGTTAAAGCATGTAAAAGAGCAAATGTTACAATTTAAAATTCTTGTGATGATGTATTGCAGCTGCTGCATATGTAGGGCCATATAAAATTGCTTCATTTTATTTATAAGGTTCATGCGAATGCTTGCAACACAGCTCTTTAAAGAACACTTAAAAATCAGGTCTCTGTGGCACATTTTGTACAGCCAGCTCTGAACAACACAATCAGAGCATTATGTGTTTTCACAGAGAATCTGACAGAGGTCTTTCTTCAGTACTGTTCTCTAGCACCATTTTTTTAGTGAAAGATTAGTTACACATGAAATATTTTATCCCTTCTTTTATGCCCCATCTCTTAAATATTACCTAATTTTTGCATTAATTTCTTATACTTTGTTCAACAAAATAAAAGCTTTTCATTTTGTACATGTGTCAGGTGCACAGGCAATATATGAAAAGTGCATAGATAATATGTAAATACATTTATAATATGGGGGTTTTTGCCCCTTCATCTGGTTGGGATTCACACTTTGAGGCTTCAGTTATATACCTATGCTGTTTCTCTATTAAGATGTCACATGTCCAGCTGCAGGGTAGGAGGCAGCTAAGTGTGTTAATCAATGAAAATAAAGTACTCATTTGACTGTGGCAGGAATTTTTGCCATCAGGTTTGTCTGAGAGACTCTTCAAATTTACTTCTACTTTTTGTTTGTTTTGTTGGTTGGTTTGTTTTTCAGAAAGACAGATATCACACAGTGGGAAAGGTGAGGGGAAGAGTTAAGAAGGGGAAGGGGAAGTTGAGGAGGGGAGAGAAGGAGAGAAGAAACAGTATCTTACAGGGGCATCAGAATTAACAGACTTGATGCTGTCGATAAGCCTCAGCAAGGTCAGAGTCACACTTTAATTCCCAGGAGAGGCCAAACATTAATTTTTTGTCTTTTCTTGCAATGACTGTGATAGGGAAAGGAGCCTTGGTCTTAATCAACACTGTTGGAAACCACATACTGCCCTTTACATGGTGCTTCGACAATGCACATCTTGTTTAATTCTTACATTATCTGAGATTAGTTTACAGAGCGATTTTAAAAGAAGCCTTAAAGAGAGCATTTTTTGCAAGTTGGTTAGTAGTTATTTTGTGAAGTTTTTGCCTATTAATGATAAGATTTGTAACTGAAGTCTGTCAGTGTTAATGGTATAGTGTTTGCTTTTTTCTTAAATGATCTTCAGTATACTAGAGCTGTAAGCTTAATCTTACCTGGTTTTGTTGCCACTGGATGAGCTTCCAACTTAGTAGCTTGTCCAAATTTTCCTAGTTTAGCCCTTTACTAAATAATGTAGCAATACAAGCTCCTCTTACCCTGCTCACATATTTCACTGTAAGTGAGCCCTTTTTTCTCTCCTGTCACCCCTACATATATGCATGGGCAAGGTTTCGTTAGGCTCTTCAAAAATTTAACACATTTCTGTATGCTAATCAAGCACCTGCCAAAATGCCCTACTGTGATGTCATTTTTGCTTACCTCTGCTCTGATTCTGAGATCCCCAAACTGTCAGCCAGCTAGTTGTCAATCTCGCAAGGGATCTCCGTAATTTGAACTACTGCTTCAGAAGTATGGATCAGGTGGATCCTGTCCCTCCCCACCATTCCTTCTTCTTCAAAGAGTTCTTTAGGATCACGGATGCTAAATCCCTACTGACTACATGAGCTGTGCAACCAAGAATTCATCTCTAGAATCCACCTGCTCCTCCCCATGTCTTTCTCTTTCACCAACAGGATGGAAAAGAAACCACTTGGACCACCTTGCTCTCCTTGACTTTTATTGCCAGAGGTAAATTTTTGCTTTGGTTACACCAGAAGATTCTGCCTGCATTATTATTGGTTCTTACATTAGTAAGATGAAGTAAGATGATATTATAAAGGCCAGATGAACCTTAGGAGGTTCTCTGTAACATCCCCATTCTGAGCACCCAAGAAAAGCAACAATTCTCTAGAGCTGAAATTCAGGTTGTCAGATGCTCTTTTCTCCAACAAATTTCAATGATCGGTTCTCATCTGATTCATACCTGCTCAGACATAACTTCTTCCCCACCTTTGTGACCAGGTCACAGAACCTATGGAGATGAATATCTGTGGGGGGACAAGGTGGCTTTTTTCCTGTGGACAGAAATCATAATATTCTAGATCTTCTCTGTCTCAGTAATTTATACTTAATGCTTCTTCCACTTTTTTACACAGTTAGGGGTTCAAGAATTCATCTCTTCAAGGTCTCTGTGACACTCCTTTCAATCCTTTCATCTTCTGTGGTGCTACTCACTCTAATATTTAAATATTTTTATATATTTACCATTATTTTCAGAAACAAACAGACAAATAATGGTGGCCTGGAGTAGCAAAAGTTATAAGCAAAATGTACCAGTAAAATAAATAAGAAGATCATGGTATATAAACCAGTATCTATGTGATGAGAAAATGGAAACATTGTAATACAGGGTTCAATATAATTCTTGTCAGTAGCAACAGGTTGAATAAATCTGCAGTTAATGAACTCATCATACTTCATCCTTTCATTACAGAGAAGTACAAATGAGTCTCTCAACCCATCATGCTCTGCAGGAGATCATGTGTTTCGTTTAAAATATCAACATAAATAATGCCATTAGAGGAGATGATCAGCACAAATGTCAGGTTTGCATGTAATTTCACAAAATAATCAGCTTCACAGAAATTCAATTAACATCATGCTACCCAACAGGTGTGGTAAACCTTTGAAAATTATATTATATTCAGTCACATTTACATAAATATTATCATTACCGTTCTAGACTCTGCTAGATTAAAACCCAAGCTCTTGCTAATTCACGAATCTTGCAGGGAAGAACAAATTACAGAAAAAATGGAGATGTCTATGGAATCTACATCTGAGTAAATTAGGTTTGATTCCCTTCTCACTTCTCTCAGGCTATGGAAATAGGTACTGTTGTGACATTGTTCATCTTACATAGCTTAAAAATTTATTTTTGGACAAGACAAATTGTGCCACAATTTATTTCTCTGTATTCACTGTAAAAAAACTAGCAGCACTTAAAATTTGACTCACCTGATTTCATCCAATTTAAAGAGAAATATCTGGTAAAGAATAGTCTTCTGAACTCTCTGTTGTGTTACTCTTCACCCAGAGTTTGAGTCCTTGTGTCTGTTTTATTCTAGGATTGGATGAATCACACTGATTATATCTATGTTTTCTTACACATGGATGAAATCTAAGTCATATATCTAGAATAAACCCCCAAAAATTAAGGATAAGAATCATTTTATCTAGCTATTTTTATCACTGTGGGAGTGGTTGAGCACTGACACAGGCTGCCTTGGAAGGTTGTGGAGTTCATTCCATGTAGATATTTAAAAGTTGTATGGGTGTAGTTCTGGGCAACCAGTTCTAGGTGGCCCTGCTTGAGCTATCTGGTAGGTTGTACCTGTTGTAGTGACTGTTCTACATTAAGAAAAGGTCTATTAATTTTAGAATAATCCCTCACAAAGAAGGATAGTTTGGACTCTGTGAATAAGGAAGATACATGCTTTTTACCAAAAGAATACACTGAAATAAGGGATGCAGATAGCAGCTTCTTACTGTGCACAAGTCACAGCATGAGTAATTAAAATAATCAAGAATGAGGTTTCTAAAAGGATTTAAGTGATTATATCTGATATATACTAATGCCACGTATGCCAGTAAAACAAAGTCTAATCCGTAAATATCTGTTCAACAGTCACATAATTTTAAAGGTATGTTGGGTCTCTAGATTTCACTAGTAAATCCTCTAGAACCCTTAACAATCCTGAGCAAAATATATGAATTCACTTTCCAATCTCTTTCTTGTTTTGGTTCAGTGGCCAGAGCCCTCAGCCCACTATTTCAGTATCCCAGTTTCAGTTCTCTTTCTAAAAGAAGTGTTTCACATATGATTGATCTCTACATTCTCTGAAAGTGCTGCATCTTGTAAGAAGCAATTAATGGGGTGACAGTGTAAGTTTGATTCTGCAGTTGGTTTTTCATGGTAGTTACCTGCTAAGGTGAGACAAGAACTTTAATTATAGCTCCAGTGAGTATTTATCAGAAAATCTTTACAGATAATTTTATAACCAATCCAGGCCTCAGCTTTGATATTTTGGATCGTAGTAGAAAGGTGACTGAAATTTGAGCACTACAGTAGTTAGTACTGCAATTTTTAAATCCTTTTCAGAATTAGCCTCAGATTGTTTCTCGTATCTTCAGTGGATAAGAGTAGTCACAAAAGGTAAATAGGGAGGCTTGGCACATAAAAATTCCTCTATGATTAGAGGAGAAAAGTCAGTTGTTCCAGAGAGGCATCCAGAACATATAAAATTAAACTCTTAAACAGCCTTTGAATAAGGCTCTTTCTCTCTCTGATAATGGAGAAGTCATCGGAGAGATAAATTGCACAAGAAGAATTCTGTCTTGCATACACCCACAATGTTGTTTCCCAAGTAATTTGAAAATTAGGCTAATAGCAAGCAAGAATTTGTAATGGTAAATAGAAATCCTAGTTATGTAGCTATGGACATTTTTAAATATCACCAGCACAATGGTTTTGTCTCAGTCGTTTTAAAAAAACTCACAAAATTGGTCTGCTTCTGTCATTCTTCCCTCTTTCTCTATTCTTCCTTTGGTCATTACATCATTCAAGAAAGTTGTATAGATTCCTCCTAAACAGAACCTGAACCAGGATCTCCCAAACATCATTTTAATAGCAAAGCTATGTCCAATGAAATAGATAAAACCATAATGATGCACATGTTATGAGCTCATATGAATAAGAGATTATTTATTAGGAATAAATTAGTGGACATGGATTAAATAAAAAATAAACCAAAACCACCTTACATTATAACTATCAGAATTCTACAATTGCCTGATAAATCTAATATGTAATGGATGTCCAAGAATGAAAACCTTACATCTTCCTCTGTCCCAAAGCTCTGGAAGACCAACCATTTGAACAAGGAAAATTCCCCCTTGTGATTCTTACTTTCATGATGTTCCTGAATCATGTAAGAAAGTGAAAGAAAAAAAAGTACTGGGTTCGAGAAATGTGGATTATATTCTCTATGGCTTCGTGGAAAATGTAAGTGTAAACAGCATAAATACATTCACAATTAAGTATTTCTCCTCGTTAAACAGCAATGGAGTAGCATAAGCTCTGATACCTTGGGGGAGCAGGAAATCCCACGAAAATAATTGTTTCCTTTCTTTGCATCTAACTGTTAAATAGTAAACTGTATCAAAAACATCTTTAGACAGACATTTTTTTCTTTTTATTTCATAAAATGTGTTTATTTGATGTGGGAACTTTTTTTGATAATTACTCATTATTGATGAAGACCAAAATAAGTCTTCAAGCAAGGTCATATATAATTTATAACTACATATGTTTCAGCAGCTGCCAGTATTACACTTCTATACATGTTTTATATTTGCAACATTCTCCTTTATGTTAGAAACGACATCTATTTCTCTGTGATGCAATCTTTTCCCTTCAGATCTTTACAGTTACTATAAAATAAAAGTTTTTAATTTGTTCAGGAAATCTGATGAATCTTTACATAAGAAACAATATGCAGAAGAATAGCTGATTCAATTTTAAAGATTGTGAAGTGGAAGTGATATAAACCATCTCAGCTTTATGACATGTATGGAGAACAAAATGTATTTAAAGTATTTTCCTACTAAACTATAACATAATCCCAAGAACAAGGTAAAAAGGTCTAAATTAATACAGATGGTGGAATCAAAAATTAAGAAAGTATAGCCACTAAAGGTTAATGTGCTTAATTGCATTTTTTCTTTGTTCAATAGTTGACATGCAAACAGTATTTACTGTTACTGTAATGGAAAATACCAACCTTTTAAATTTTTTTCCACAGAAAACATTTCTATATGCCATTCTCAAACTATGACATTATCTGTAATGAGTTAATACACTATTTATAAATCAAAACAAAAACATACATTGAAGAAACATAAAATCCTTAGAAATAGAAGTTTACTGAGAATATGGAACAAATTTTAAGTGTCCTTGTGGAAAGATCTGGTAAGTTATGACTGTATAACTTTTTCTCTACACTCAGGATGTCCTAGTACTACTTTTCCTGATTACAATAATATTCTAAACCTCAAAAACTCAGTGTACTGATGAATAACTGCAATGGGAAATGTGAAATAGCCTAAAGCTGAATTAATTATGGTTTTTGTATCTGCATGCTAAGGATATGTCCATATAGGTATGTAGTTAAAAGAATATGAAAGTTGAAAAATGAATCATTAAGATGACTATGAAATGTGAGAATAAAGGTTACACCTGCAAATATAATTCAGCCCCCAGGCAGATAAACATCATGTATTGTGGCATAATAATACCATTAGAAGCTATTTTTTGCTATAGGACAGTCAACATTTATTTTTGTTTTTCCTAACTTTTTGATTGCTTTGTAACTCTAATATACACCAAGGCATCATTTTATCCACAAAAGAGAAAAAAATCGCAGCACAGAAAAATAATAGTCACCCCCCTGAAGTCATTGACAGGCTCAGGATCTTAACAAGAATTTCTATGCATGTATCGTATGAACTAATCAAGTGAAATATAGCACTATGGTGGCTGTTAACTTCTCCATTAGTCTAGCTTTACAAAAAGATGGAGACATTCAGAGTTGTAAGCCAGTATCACAGATTTTCTTTTTTTTTTAATTAAAAAAGAACATTAAATTCAGGAACAATATTTTTCAACTAAAACTCTAAAGAGAAGATTGTCTGAAGTGAAAGATTTCTACACTCCTTATTGTCCTTTGACGTTCTTCTGACACTGCTATTTTATGCTCAGTGTCCGTTCCTGTTTTTTCCTCTGTTGCCATTCCCACAATCTGATGCTTGGTCCATCCAGTTCCTGGGTTCAACTACATGCTTACTATTTACAGTCATTGCCTAATTTGGTCCCTGCTTGTCTTCTTCATTGCTGTACTTGACCATCCTCTTCCAGAATCAACTCCTCTTTCTCCGAAACTCTGCCATTCCTCATCTTTGTTAATATCCCTGTATGATTTTTTCCCCCGATCTTCCCTGTCACACTGGGCCCACACATCTCCAGTTCATATACTGAAATCCCTATTAATTAATGAGAATATTTTTTTCCTTTATTCAATCTATTTTTCAGCTATCAAGCAAAGTTTAAAAAATTCTACTAAAACAAAATAATGGTAAATTTAAAAAACAAGCAGCATGACTGTACTTCAAATCTGCAGAATAAGATCTTTTCCTGAAATTCCATTTTTAGAAAAAAGGTGCCTTCACTGCTATATCGTTAGGTAAATATCCAGGATGGGAATTTTAAGTTTAAATGGCTTAACATTGGCAAAATTAAGAGCAATTGGAAGCATGATTTTCCTACGGGGAGCATCTAGGAAAATAAGATGTCTACACTACCTATAAATGGAAGATCATCACCTTGTAATGAAATAAATTTTGTTTAGAATTGGGGAATTATTGACAGGTTAAAATTGCAAAGTATATCTGAAGAATATCTAATCTAACCTCTTGTTAAAAGCAGGGCTAATTTCAAAGTTAGGTCACATTGCTCATGTCTTGTCTAGATTAGCTATGAAAATATCAAAGGGTGGAGATCTCACAGCCCTTCTGGGTAACCTCCTCAGATGCTCAGCTTCTTTCACTGTCAAGAATTTTCTTCTCAAAGTCAACCACAATTTCACTTATTGAGTTATTTTACTTATTATACTTCTGTTAGGTACTTCACAGGAGAGGCTCTTGTCTCACAGTCCTAATTTGTGTAAATGAGAGCTATAGGTCAATCCCCTCCTTTATCCTTTTATTCTCCAGTTTAATCAGATTCAGCTCCCTTAGGCATTTCATTGTACTCTCTGGTTTGTTAACATGTGTCTTATACCAAGGCATCAAATATGGGACACCATTTTCCTACCATGTTGCAGTTTTCCAGCCTCATAAGTACGAGGACAAAGATACTCCACTTCCCCTGGTATAAGGGCTGTACAACATCCTTGCAAAAGTGGCCCAGTATGTAGTTGACTGTCATCACTGCAAACGCGCAATGCACTTTTAGTTTCCAGAGTTCACAGGATTCTGCTTCAGTTACACTAAAAACTTATATAATTATTCTAATTCGTTCAGGTTGTATTTACAATTTTTAAAACATGTTTAATTTAAGAGCTCTGGCCAATTTTCCCATATATATGAGTATAAAATAATTTTCACAGTTTAAATATTACGTATTAGAACAATTCAGCACTTTTTTAAAAAAATTTTTTAATCAATGAATAAATAGTATGTGCTATTTCCAACTACTTTTAGTAAAACCTGTAGTGACAGCTGCAAGAAATAGGGTTTTGGAACATGCAGGAGTTCTTTGCTATCTCAAGGCAGTGTTCCCTGGTTGGTACCTACATGGAGCAGGCGATAGGTTCACTGTTGTTTTTCACAGAAACTGCTGCACTGCAGATATCACAGCAGCCTGTCAGGGTTCAACCTCTGCAGACAGCTCAGCTCCATATAGCTGTTCACTCACTCTTCCCAAGTCAGATGGGGAAAGAATTGAGAGGCTGAAAGTGATAAAAAAATGGGAGTTGAGATAAAGAAAGTTTAATAGGTAAAGAAAAACTGCACACACAAGCAAAGCAAAGCAAGGAATTAATTCACCACTTCCCATTGGCAAGCAGGTGTGCAGCAATCTCCAGGCAAGAAGGGCTCCATCAGGCATAACAGTGACTTGGGAATACAAGTGTCATCAGTCCAAACATCCTCTCTGTCCTCCTTCTTCCCCCAGCTTTATATGCTGATCATGACACCATATGGCGTAGGATATCCTTTTGATTAGCTGGGATCAGCTGTCCTGGTTGTGTCCCCTCCCAAATTCTTGTGCACTCACAGCGTCCTCGCTGGTAGGCTGGGGTGTGGAGCAGGAAAGGCCTTAAGGCTGGGTAAGCACTGCTCAGAAGTAACTAAAACTTTTCCATGTTATCAATACTCTTTTACTCAGAAATCCAAACGTCAGTAATATATAGGGTTTTATGAAGAAAATAAATTCTGTTCCAGTCAAAACCAGTACAGGAACACAAACTGAAATCCAGAGAAGGCATGGGTAAGAGTTATCTTCCATGATATCATCATAAATAGACATCTCTTTCCTTGTCTTTTCTTCTGTCTTTCAGTAAGAACTTTATCTATCATAGATGAGGAATTAATTGTTAGAAATAATTTTGACGTCATATCAGAGCGTTAAGGGTATTTTGAATCTCCCTCAGCTTACAGAATAAATGTCTGCTCCTCTTTTTGAATAAAAATAATAACGTAGGGAAGCTTCTGGCTAGCTCAGTAACAGATGCTGTTATTGATTCTGATCCAGTTGTTGGCATTGCCTTCCCTCCCCACTGTTACCACAACAAGAGGAAAAAAAAGAAAAGTTTAATTTAGCTCTTAACCTTCAGCCCCTCTGAGGAATGTGTCATCATTTCCATGTGTTATGGCAATTGATTTCATATGCATTATTTTGCTTTCATCCCTGAAGTGGTTTTGCCATGTTTAAAGCAATTAAAGCAAGTAGAAAGTAGAATTGCAGAAATCTGAATGGCAACTTCGACATCAGGGAGTAAGTAATTAGATGCCTTGGGGCAGGATCCAGCGGGAACAGAGGTACTTGAAGTGGGACTTAAGTGACATTTATTTCTATATCTCGAACTTCAGTTTTCTGTTTTCTTCTTCAACAGCTGTCTGCTTATTATAATTTGACCTTTGAGCAGTTTTAGCAGGCCTAAGGATCTTAATGCTAAGCTATGTTGAATCTACAGAACAATTATTCTTCTACCTGAGTCCTGCAAGCGGTCCTATAAAGATCCCTGTGAAAAACAGAGAAGGTTATCAATTTAAAAATATCTATATGTATATATGACATATGTGGTAATCAGAGCTCACTGAGCAAACAGAAAGTCTGCATTCATTTTTTTCCTCTGTTGCCAGATGTTTAACCCACCAGACTAAAGGCAGTGCACAGGACCTAGGAATACTTCCATCTATTTTACTGAGATTTTTATTGAAAGAAGAAGGAAGAGTATCTCATTCGACAGTCTCTTTGTTAGGGGATTACCTGTTGTAAAGAAATTCTGGGTTGCAGTCACTCAGGTCTTACTAGATATACGCCTGGTGTATTAGACTAAAAGTCTCAGCAATAGGTATGAATAGCCATCTATCTGTCACTCAAAACCTCTCCTTCTCTTTCTGTTCTGGTGAGAAATACTCGTTCTCATCCGGTAAATTCCTAATCCTTAGCAATCATCCTTGGTGTGTTTCCTCATGTTTAACAAGAACTATGGTACAGGATAGATGGATGTGTTTTATGAATTCCGGACGCTCTAGAAAGCATTTTAGAGGACACATGGGACACATAGCACCACGTTGGTTAGACGTGATCCAATCTAGTCTGGCACTTGCTGGTTTTATTAGCACAGTACTTTCCTTGGGATAATACTCTTAAGAATAAAAAGTACAGTGAAGTGAACCCTGCTTCTTGAAGTATGTAACTATTTTTATGCATTTCTGTCACGTGAAAAGGGGAGGTTTCCTTGACCCTTAGTGCTTGATTTGTCTACCAGAGCCCCAGGAAAGCTAAGACCCTCATGCTTGACCAGTCTGTCAGCATTAAATTGCTGAATTTAAGCTCTTTACCTGATGCACTTGGAAGTGGCACGTGCAAAGCTCTCCTTTACATGATTTAAATATAATCATAGAATTGTTTAGGTTGGTAAAGACCTGTAAGATCAGCAGCCATTAGTCCAACCATTAACCTAGAACTGCCAAGTCCAGCAATAAATCACATCCCTAAGTGTCACACCTGCACATTTTTACACCTACATCTATTGTGTAAATGAGAACTATAGATCACACCTGCACATCTTTTAAATACCTCTAGGAATGGTGGCTTGATCAATTCCCTGGTTCCAGTGCTTGATAACACTTCAAATGAAGAAGTTTTTCCTAATACCCTATGCAAACCTCCCCAAGTGCAACCTGAAGCCATTTTCTCTTGTCCTGTTTTATGCAATACATAAACATATAAAGTTTAAAGACATTAAGCAAAGGTTCCAGAGCAATAGCTCATGTCAAACTTTGAGTCACGGTCTACTTGCTCTCTTTCTCACTTACTGAAAAATCACTTCCTCTGCAGAAATTAATCTATGATCACAGAGAGGAAAAACACATCTGATTTTCTGTTACAGCAATGAGTCGTTACAGTGAGAAATAGGGCAAGATGTGTTTCTCACTTCACTTGATATTATAAACATGCATTTCATCTAATGAATTTCTAATGACAAATATGTGTACAATACAAGATTGGAACCCAGTATCTCTTATGTCCAGGCCCTCAGAAACCTGTTTAGGTGCCACAGTACACAGACTGAACACTATTTATTGTGGGATTTTTAGAGAGGTTTCTGTGCAACTTCTCTTGAAATCAACAGTATCTCAAAGATAAAAATATAACAGCATTTAGAACAATAGCAAAACCAAACAGTAGCAATAAGGTTTTTTAAAAAAGCTCTTGTGATTTTAATTACATAATTACAAATGTAAAAAATAAATGATTGCTTTTCCAGAGTTCATTAGAACACCACAGGTTAATTTCTATTTAATTACGCTGAGAGTACAACCACTTGGCACCTGCAATTCAGGTTTTAAAATTTTATCATAAAACAGTGATAATTTCATATAAGTTCACTTGTAATAACCTAGTTACAGATACTGACATTTGTAAAGCTGTGAAAACAATTCTAATTCCAGTTCTTAAAATAATATTATTAGAATAATATTTGCACTAATGAATGGATGAATACTATCCATTTAATGGTTAGCATTCATCATTTCCTTACTATTAAACTTTAAAAAAAACTGAAGCATATTAAGTGTATGAATGCTTATTAAATTACTCAGCATTTATGTAGCAGGAAGACAAATACCACGCATGCATAAAGGCCAGATAAATCTGGGGGTGGTTTTTTTACCAGAAAAAAAATGCTGGGCTAGAAACAAAGCACAAATCTGAATGCCTTACAACTCAGCTCTATAAAAAAATATAGCCATTCTATCAAATAATTTTCTACGAAAGTTCATCATCTTTGTGAAGAATAAAATGAAATGCTAACTTTGGAGTTCTAACTTCTTTTTGGCATGCCTACTTGTCTACATCCAAATTTTATAGCAAAAGAGAGCACAACATATAAATGAATATGTACACAATATTTTTGTGTAGATAATGATTTAATAGTCTAATAATCCATATTGCCTGATTAATTCAGAAAAGTCTCATTAAAATTAATAAAACTTGTGTGTGAGGTTTTTCTGATTTTTTGGTTTGGTTTTGATTTTTTTTTTAATTGGCTCATTTTGCCATATCTGTCCTTCTGGCCCTCTCCTCCACAAGTAGTTCTCAATTATCAATTCCTCTTCCCTGTATTTATGCTCAGTGTTTTTCTGGGTGCCTACTAAGAATGACCATTTCAGGCTCCTTCTAGAAAGAGGGTGCAGGATTACACTGAGTTATCACCACTCTGACTTCTTTGCTATGCTCATGGTAATTTTTCCTTTCACTTTGGCCTTAGGCACATCTGGATTTAGTTATATCATTTCTTAACACAGTGTGTTTTGCTTCACCATCACACAACTGTTCACCTGAATTAGATCCACTCAGGAGGTCCCTTGTGGTGTCTGAAGAGTCGCTCATCTGATGAATCTCTAATGCCAAGCATACAAACATTGCAGGAGTTGGTAACCAATACTCCTAACCTTCAGTTCCAGAAATCTGTCTCAGTTACTGCATCAAAGAGAGTGAAAGAGAGTCTTGTTATGGAATTCCCTTAGAAACATATACTCATGAATGGTTATAAGATCTGAAGCCCCATAACAGCAAGTCAGGGTATTTTTTTTCTTTATATCTGGTTCAGTTCCTTCATTTATTGCACTTATTGACTGGAAGTGAGCACAGATCATTTATTTTCACTTTTTTTTTTTTCTTTTTTTCCCTTGGGGCTGCAGACGGCAGAAAAGAGAACCCATGTTATTTTCACACAGTATTAGAGTACAGGAAAACGGCCATGGTCACTCAAAAAAACCCAAAAAACCTCATAATACAAAGTTATAAATAAATTAACACATATACACTTATACAGACCACATGTGAGAATGCACTCGAATGTTTGCTGGTACTTCCAGCCTGCATAAATTTTAAGCCACCCTGGCAGCTTTTCCTGTCACAACTTCAGCAATCACAGCAATGTGTTATTACTCACTTGGTTGTTCCTACAGCTAGTGATTCACAGGAAGTTCAGGGAAAGAAGTTGCTTCTTCACTTATTTATAATATTAAACTAGTAATGAAGAAATGTTTTTTAGTTACTGCCTTCCATTTGCTCTAAGTATTATATGTCAGAAACTCAGAGAATTCTCTTTTTTAGTATTCATCATAGTTTTTAATATGAAAATTATACAAAGTATAAAGTGAGGCTTCAGTTCTGTTGGGTTTAAAAGTCTGTTTCAAATCTTAGTGGTTTTGTAGAACTTCAGAAGACCTACACAGACAAACGTATTATCTAATACACGTACTGAAATAAAATATAATTTTGACAATTCCAAAAGTACTGGAATTTGTATCATGTGTTTTAGCAGGGACTTTCTTTTTTCCCTTCCAATGTCATGTTGGTCGTGAACAAAAGCTAGGTGGTAACTTACAAATCTGAGCTCAAAACAGCCTGCAGTGCCCTTTCTTTGCTTTCAACACAGAGCCTTCTAAGTCATAGTTTTACCACTATCTGGCATTAATATTTTGTTTCTATTTGAAGCCTGTGATATATATAAATACTTGCATATGTATAAATATATATATGTGTGTGTGTGTGTACATATATATAAATATATATGGTTGCTGGTCCTCAGTTCAGTAATCACATGAATCTCAGATGCAAGAGTTGAAGGTGTTGCTTATGAGACAGAATATCACTATTCAGTCTGTTATGATTTACCGTGTGAATGAATGCATGAAATTGCTCTTAGTCTGTGTCAGTTCAACTCTGAAAGGTGTCTGTTCCTGTTTAGGAGCTGGTGTCCCCAACACAAAGAGAAACACAAGATGTTTCCTGAAGTCAGAGACCTGAACAGATAAAGTCCTCCCTCAGGACCCTCATTTGGGATGAGCTCTCTAATTTGCAGAGACATACTGTCCAGCTAGTGCTAGGAACTGTACTCTACCGCAAGTAATTTATTTTGTTTTGCTGTCTCTCTCTAGCAGTCCCATGCTGTCTGAGCAGCTCCTCTAGGGTCATTTCCATGTCTTCTCATGCATTTACTGTCAAAGTTTTGTTTGCTTATCCTGGTTGCCACACTGATCATCAGTCCACAGCGCTCCCTCATGGTTGTTGGAGAAGTGTTTGGCATTGCCTGATCACTTAACTTGTGAAGCAAGTTTATCAGGAAGCAGCTGAGACAGAAAAACTGGCCTTGTTTTCAAAGAGCAAATAATTTTCATAGAATCAGAAAATAGTAATGAAATGGTTAACGGTCTTAAAGATCATCTAGTTCCAATGCTCCTGCTGCAGGCAGCTACATCTTCAACTAAGTATGATTCTCAAATTCTGGTCCAACTTGATCTTAAATCTTTTTGGTTATGGAATATTCACAGATTTTCTGGAAAATTTTTTCCAGTGTCTCAGCACCCACATGATAAATAATTTCTTCCTTCATCCTACCTGCTAAGTCCCTGCTTGCTGGCCCTGTTCACCATGTTCCTCATCAGAAATATATGGACTAATTTTAATACCATCTATTCCTTTTCAAACAAAACTGGACAGAATATTCAGACCTCCTTTCGCAGTGATATTTTTTCTCGATAAACTTAAAAACAGAAGTTAATGAAAAAGCTGTGGTTTCCTGTATTGGTATACTGGATACATTTCTCAATTACTCTTGCTTTGCAATTCCAGGTTTATTGAATTCAGCAGCACTATTCAACTTCTATTATGTTAAGATTCACGATGTGCAACATTTCATCCTCAGATCTCACTGTTGAAACTGTGAGAAATAAGGAAAACACAAAGCAAAATTTTAAAATACCAGTTTATTTTTCTATAGCAGGCTCAAATTAGTGTAGTACATGATCATTTAACAACTTTTAATGTTTTTAATACAGTTTTCATGCTCCCTGGTTTTCTTTTTTTTTTAAACTTTGAGACAAATGATAGCTTTTTCTAAGTACACATTTCACACAATCGTTGCAATTTCAAGTACACAGAAAACATTGTTTTACCATTGTAGATATCTATGCATAAGTACTTTTAATAGAACAAGATTCTAGAATTACAAGGAATCCTTGAAGTGTTTGTATGTTTGGTGAATAATGAATGACTTTTCATTTTCAGCACTGTAATATCTTATGAAAGAATTTTTATCTTTGCTCAGTGGGCCGAAAATCTGTGCTTCACTTCCTTAACACAGCATTGGTATTGTCTTTCTGAAGCTGTTGGAATAGATATTCTAAGAAATTGCCTGTGCATTAAGTTTAAATTAGCTGTGATTATTATTCAGAAAATAATGAGACTGAGAGCAAATCATGCCATTAGCAAAAGCTTTTGCATTAGTATCATATTTTCTACTCTGTTTACTGCTAAATGTACAATTTACCTAAAGAAGGACTAAGAGGAGAAATACTGATAAAGTAATTAGGAGCAAACATGTAAAATAATGGGAATATTACTCTGCTATAGCAGAAGCCGTAGCATAAGAACATGTTTTTTTCAGAAGTAAGGAGTATGATCTTGTATGTAAAGTATTTTTTAAAACTTACTGTAAGATAGTGCTTTATATATACATATCTGACACTTTTCCTAAGAAGGAAATTTGTTTTTTCTTGATCAATAGACTGACATGAAAAAAAATTTAAATGTAGGCACAATATTATTTGTACTGCTAGAGTCTATATACAAAGAGGGACCTGCAACAGTTAGAAAAAAAAATAGCAGTAGCTGGAGAAAAATTAGTACTTCAAGGATTTTTTTAATTTCACCTATATTGAAGTGTATAATTGTCTAATATAGATATACCGTAGATATACCCTCTTTTCCTCTGCTAGTTTTAAAGTAAGATTAAACCACTCTTTTTAAGTGTAATGTTAACATTTGAGCTACATCAGAAAAGAGCAGAAGCACAAGATGAACTCAGGAGAAGAAGATGTCAAAAGCACACAGTTTGGAACAGAAGTTCTTAAGGGGGAGGAATGCAATTCTGGAGTGGGATCTAGTAAGGATGGTAAGCTTGGGAACAGAAATTTTTTAAAAGGAAAAAGCCTCACAATACTGGAACTGAGACAGACTATAAATGAAAATTAGAATCCATGTGAGATCAAAGTATTAGAGAAAAAAGAGAAAAAAAGTTAAAATTAATATATCAATGCATCTATTGTTATTGCTGTTTAAATTAATAAATATACTATTTCTTATATAAGTGCAATATTTATCTTAATAAACTGTCTATGTATTAAAGTGTGAGTTGTCTGCAAGAAATACCTCATTTTGGACTCTTTATTATAAATTTTCTGCAGGAAATAAACTTCCAGATCTGAAATATATAGCTAAGTAACAAAAAGGAAAATAGTGTGGTTTGGTTTTTTTTAAATTTTCAGTAAGGAACAAAAAATTAAGCCACTATAATACTTCAACTGTTATTCATTTTATGTTTCACATACACCAAAAATTCCTGTAGTCTGATCCACAGCTATTCTTAGTTTCCTGTGGTTTTTCACTCCACAAGGTATTTCAATGTCTCCTTCAATGATTAATGCCTGAATTTGAACATGTAAAGGCTACCTTTCCTGCTACGGATGTGAAATTATTATATTTAAATATACTGAGCAGGAAATATTTTCATTACTACTTCCACTCCAGCACTCTCCTAAATTCTAATGGTTCATGACTCAGGCAGACATTAGGCTTGTATTAAAGCACATTTCTTATGAGTGACTCAAAGACAGTTATCTCCAAAATTTGACTCCCAAATTCGATGTCTAAATGCAATTACAATTGGTTCATAGATACAAATTGACACATGGAAATAATTTGAAGCTCCCTAGCCTAAAACACATGCATCAGACAGAGAATATAAAAGACCTGTGGCCTGACATAGCACTAGTTGAAGATCAGGACATAATAATGGTGTCGGAAAAGCCATCAGATAGCTAAATATGGGAAAATGAGTCAAAGCCATCTTTTAGCTTTAGAATTAATTCATGTAGTTTCTTCATTTTTCTGATTTTTTTCCTCCAAAATTACTAATAATTCTTAACCATACAAGCTGTGTTATGAGTCTGACTCAGTTCCAGATTTACGCTAGTTAAAAGCCTATCTTGAAAGGTGTTCACATGAAGCAGGGTTCTTAACTCTCATTTTAGTCACTATGGATTTGTTTGAGAAACTAAGGGATATCTATTAATCAATTCTGTTTAGGTTTTTTTGGCAGTTAGAAATCAGTTTGGTTGCCTGAACACAGTATTTTTGACACATCTGAGATTATCTAAGAGGTTCAGAGACAGTTGGCACATATGATTGTGAAGACAGAAACCTTTCTGAAGTGGCAGCTGGAAGCCAGGTGGGATAATATAGGACACCTCAAATGACATTTGGTAGGAAATACATGGGCGACTGAACTGAGACCATAATGTCTCAGGATGTTTTCTTCACTATCCTTTTATTTTAGCCCATTGAAATTATCTATGTAACTAAAGCCAACAAACAAAACCTGTGATAGTGGATAGTGTTACAGATTCTTCTGAACATTTACCATGTTATAATATTATGGGTCTCTTTTCATACTCCCATTATCCAGTTTTTCAGAGTTCATTTTTAAATCTAAAGAGAAGAGTAGTGTTAGAGCAAGATAAAAAATAAGAAAGGGAGTCAATGGAGAAAAGATATGTTTGAAATGTAAAATGAGATGGCAAGCTGATGAAGCAGAGAAGCAAGGGAATGTTGTTCCAAATGGCAATAGTTAAAAAGCTTCTAATACCTGCATGGTAAGTGCAGATGGAAGAATATAAGCAGAGTAGGCTGTTAATGAAGGGGGGAAAAAAAGGATTATTCAAATAAGGAAGCATTTAAGAAGCCTGATAGGGTTCTTAAAATGTTGTCAGCAGAATATAAGTGGGACAAAGTAGAGAAAAATTGGATTGAATTCAGGAACAATAATTATCTTTTCATGTGAATGACTGTGATTACTGCTCCTTGTACATATATAAGAAAGGGATAATTTTTGTCTCAATTTCTTTATATTAGAAGTTTAACCAATTTGGAAAGTCATTGGAAGAGGAGGTGATAATAAAGAACAGAGAAAATGATGAGTCTATGATAGTCCAGGGATTTACCTACAGCATAAAATAGAAAAGGAAAATATAAATAGACACTGTACAGTTCTTATACATGCTCATGAGGTAAGGAGTAGTAAATTGGGAGAAACATGTGTTTTGTAATCTGAATGAAAAGCTAATGGAAAGCACTTTAACTTTTAGTTTAGCACTTTTAGTGTAATTTCCACTCTGAAATTCAAAGCATTCTGCATTTATGACATGTATCTCCCTTTCCCCAGATCTTTTAGAGACTGAGATGTGAATACACCATCTACCCACTGATTACTCTTCCTATGAAACAGAACATTGGTTTATCTCATCAGTTGAGCACAGCTAGTTGAGTAATTATGCAGTAATTATATAGCAATTGTATAACTTCACTTTAACACAATCTCCACAAATGGTTAGAGGATGTATCTTTCCTGACTGCCCCTTTCTTACATCCTTCCCAAGATATCCATTGGTATAATGGGCTAGACAGACCTGTGGTTGACGTGGGAGAGATAATCTTCTGTTCTATGTCACCGTTGCCCAGAATTGTATCATTGCGTAATGTTAATCTCCATACAACCTAAAAGAAGTGTTCATAACTTGTCCTTCATACAGGAAGACCTAATATCACAGTCATAATCATAATCACTTACACGATCGACTTCGGTTTGTACAATACGTTCATTTCTAAATTTATTTTGGTCCTAACAAGAAGGGTGATACAAGACAAAACATTTAATGGATAAAGTAGAATCTCCTGGCAGTTAAAGTACTTTCTTGGCAAGCAGGTGATGTGGGTGCAAGTGATACATGCAGATGCATTCTCAGGATGTGGAAACACTTCAAACACAAAGATTCCACGTGTAATGCTGGGTAAACATACAACTGATGTATGAAATGCAGGTAATGTATATTCAAACCTCAGACACTGATCTCTTCTCTCTGGTGACCAGTGACAGGACCTGAGGGAATGGCATAAAGCTGTGTCAAGGGAGATTTATGCTGGATATTAGGCAAAGGCTCTTCACCCAGAGGATAGCTGGGCACTGGAACAGGCTCCTTAGGAAAGTGGTCACAGCACCAAGTCTGACATAGTTCAAGAAACATTTGGACAACACTTTCAGGCTTATGGTTTGATCCTTGGGGTGGTCCTGTGAAAGACCAGGAGCTGGACTCAATGATCTTTGTGGGTCCCTTCCAACTCAATATATTCTATGAGTCTATGAAATTATATGTTCCTCAGTGCAGGTGGTGTCTAAAATTTAGGTTTGTCCAAAACACAGGTATTTATCAGGTAACTGAATAATGAAGCAGTGAACTATACCTCATAGGTTTAATTTGGAGCAGTCTCATTTAGAATTTCAGGAGCCTGAATCTGAAAAAAACCCAAAACCAAACAAACCCAAAGCCAAAACAAGTACAAAATGTTCTTTGTCAGCAACATCATTTTTCAAATATGTAATTTAGAGTGATGCTTGAGCAAGATGTGAAAATAGAAGTAATACTATCTAGGAAATTTACCATAGGACCAATGAGTCATTTGAAGCTAAGCTAGTGCTAAAAGTTAAAAGAATTGTGAAGGAGAATTAGCACAAGACAATCAGATCTAGACTAAACAGTACTTTGGTCTCCAGCTCAAAATACCAGATACCTATGAAGAAAGCTCATCTGTATTGACAAGGGCATGTCAGGAAGGGTTAAGTGTAGCAAAACCAATCTGAGCAATAATGGGGATGTGACGTTGCATTAAAGCTGTTCCAACCGGGAATTTTTGCATTTTGTACTCTCAGGAAAATTCTGATTATGTCATAAAAAAGGCTGGAAAAGGGGGTTAGGTAGGCTTGTTTTCCAGTTGACCTGTTGGCCATATGGAAGTGTTAGGAAAAGTTACCAGACCTGTTATTTTATGAAGAAACTGAAAAAATCAAGTACATATAAAAGTTGATATTTGGTGCTACTTACCAGGAGAGAAAATTTAGTGGAAATTATGTCACGTTTTTTTAAGGTTAATGGTATTTTTACTGGTAACATCCAAAAAATTGTCCGCATATCTCCTAGAAGACTGTTTTGACAGACAACGATGTGTGTTTTGTTCGCCCTCCAAAAATTAAATAGGAAAATAAAAATAAAAACTTCAGTGTGCAAACAATTTTATACGTAGAATATCTGGGGGGGAAAATGGTGTGGGGAGGGGGAAAGGAAGACATTTATAAAGAGAAACATTAAGAAATCTTGGAGTGCAAGTCTGTTAAGGTAGAAAAATCTAATGAGAGCAACATGCATAAGAGAGAAAACAGATCCAGCAAAATTGACACAGCTTAAGAAGAACTGAGTAAATAGCCCTAAGGAAAGAAAAATCTTTGAAAACTAAAGGAAGCAATCCTTTAAATCCTTATTTTGAGACAATATTGCACCACACCCAATTATCTGTCTGTGTCTATCTTCTGGGACCATATTATTCATCAACTGCTGCTACTTCAAGATCAAAATGTCACATTGCTATTTTGTACATTGACGGAATTGAAAAAATTTTGGCTTGGATTTTCATCTTAGGCATTTTCACTGAACAGAAGATGGGAATTCTGATGTATGAGTTGCTTTAATAAACAAAGATCATTCTTCAGGGTGAGAGAAATTTGCATTGAGAAATGCCTACTGACTATATAGGCTGTCTTGGCTTACAAAGTCAAAGCAGACACCTACATTTTAAGAGAAAAAATCTGACTATCTAGATGCTCACATTCAGAGGATGATTTTCTTTGTAATGAGTATATAATCTTTTCCTTGTTTATTTCTATATTTTTAGTTATTAATACAAAGAAAAGGTCATGATATTAACTAAAACCCATGAGAAAAACTCTTTAAATATTCAGAATTTTATTTCTTTCATTTTCCAAGGGTAAATTTACAATCTTCTAATATAAACTAAAATTATATAGGAATTTGGAAAAAAAAAAGTAGATATATTGTTTACATACTTGACAATACCTATTTTTTGGTATTGCAACTCTTTAACAGTCAGTGGATTCTTCCAGATTTGCAAGGGTGAAATATTTCAGAATTGTGTCTCTCACGTATATATTTAATGTCCCAAATTATGGGAGTCTTCATTTAAAATAATTTCCTACATTGTCATGTTGAATAGAGGTCATCAGATAACTTCTGATACTGTCTTTTATTTGTTAGTTTTCTTTCTCTCTTATGGTGCCTGGGTTTTTTTTAGTAACTGCTACTTTAGAGGGCAATCTTGAAGAATGAGTATAACCACAAATATAACAGATGTCTCATAAAATTAACTTCAATTGCTTCTATATGACCTCTGTTGAGGAAGTAAGACTCAAATTGAAGTCAGCAAGAGCAGCTGTAGATTCTGCTGTTAGATAACAGTGACCTGCATTCCCAAGGGTAGTGCCCATAAATAAGAGAATTGTGGTCCTGCAAACAATAAATGTGATTAATGCCAGAATAACTTAGCAAGCATCACTTCAGCCACATAGTGATGTGACATCTTGGGTCAGAAAGAATAGATTCAGTAACAACAATTAAAATTTATCCACTAGGTAAGCAAATCTCAGCTGGACTCAGGAGACAACCATATACTGAGTTTAATGCCATAATGATTTTATTGTCTTTGGGGTTGCTTTTTTTCCCTGTCTCCTCTACTTCTTATATTCTTTCTTGCTGAGTTTCTCTAAGTATCTTGAACTTATACATTTAGGCAGAATGTATTTATTTATATAGATGTATCTGTTTTGCTATCTTATGAATAATAGAAATGTGAAAAAAATTGAAAATTGCACTCTTGCCCTTTTTTCCCTTTTCACAGAGTTCAGTCTTGGGGAATGAGAGATGGCTGAGAAGGAGATACTATTGAAATAACTACACAGCATATTGATAAATGTAATTATGGCAAAATGGAGCTGGCATCATCACAATAATCCAGGTATTTACTGACCTTCTTGAGCAGGCTTTAGATCTTAGGAAGATTTTTACTTTTGCCATTGTATTTCTCAATATACGTGCATAGTAGGTGAGGTGACAAGACTAGAAATGCTCAGACTTTTGAGGCCACAATAGTCATGAGAATACAAGAACATTGATATAACTTACAGATTTAGTTGGACTCATGCATCAAGACTAATTTTGTGTACATGCAAGGAAGACAGAGACATTATACTCTAATAATGTTTTTCTGACTGTATTGTCACATATTTTGCCCAAATACTTTTAAATGCACCTTTCATAGCATCACAGATAAAAGCTGGTTCATCCATGTACTGATTTACATTTTCACTTCGAAAATTACTTTATATGTGGGCCAGTTTCCAGAACTGATAAGGTAAAATTACAGATTCACCATTTTCTTGCAGACGTCTTGAAGTCCTACTTGTTCTAAACTAGCACCAACCTGGTCATTTAAATCATCTGCTGCTGTCAGGTACAATCAATTTCATATAATATGGAGCAGTCATCAAATCTTGCTAGAAATCAAATTTTTATTTAATGATGAAAGTCACTTGTGCACATCCATTCTGCTATAATTTAGTTTCTCATCACATTTTTACTGGTTGTTGGAAATTCTTAGCCTTTCTAAGGGTTAGAAGAGAACATGGACCTTTTCTTGGAAGGACCATGGTCAGTTTTGTTAAAGAATTGAGGCAGTTTAAATACTCCAAGACAGACTGCTAACATAAGAAACTGCCATGTTTCCAAGTGCTCCAGTGACATTTTAACGTACAATGGCTTGACTGTGTATTTAGACTGACTGTGTTGCATATCTTTATGTCCTTCAACAGTAAAAATTAGTATCTTGCCCAACATAATGAATTATGTCTGAAAAGAAATTCCATTATTGTTCCAGAGATCAACTGAGAAAAACTTAACATCCACATCTTTCCTTATAATAGATGGTATATAATCAAAAAGTATAATGCTGTATACTAGATACAGCTTTCATTCATAAACAATTTTAATTCATCAGGCAAATGATGGAAGGGGTTCTTAAAAAGCACAAGGAAGGAAAACAGGGTGTAGCCCTACCGTCTGATAAGTTTAATACTGTCTCTATTAGTATCAATTGACAGGGTCTTTATTAACATGTGCTGGAATTCTGGATTTGCCAGGCTCTGTCTGAACTTGTATTGGCTTGTTTGCAGTTTGTTTTAGCTTGTTTAGTTGTAACAGTTGTCTAATGACCAGGTGGCTAAAACACAATTTGTCTAATTTGTCTAATTTTTGCTTAGTTTTCTATAATTGGATGTCCAAACACTTCTTGTTAATAATTTTGATATAAATGCAAAAAGCAAGTAGTTAGGCTGCATAGAATGACCTACCTATTACCCTAGAATAATGCTGCTGAATAAAGGAGCACAGGCATGGGATGACAGCAGAGGTTTCAAGTATCTGAGCGTAGGACGGTGTAGGAAATCACAGGGCTGCCTACAACTTAACAGTGTTCACAAATTAAGGAACTGGGTAAAAAATCATGTCAGGGATTATGGAAAGGGCAAACATATAGCATCTAATATTTCTAGTATACACCAGGTTGCAGAGTGATGAAGAAATTGCAAACAAATTTTAAAAAGACACAGAAGTGACCCCAACTAAACTCAAAAAAATCCCCAATACTCAAACCAATCAACCCAAAAGACCCACAGCACTGAAACTGTGCTTCTGTTGACAATAAGAATATAATAAATCTCCCAATTAACATCACACTCCTCTTGAGGAAGAGCTCAAGGATAGTTTAAAACTGATATTCCTTTTACAGTAGCTAAACTTATCATGCTTGAGATTATGGAAAAAACAAGGCAGTGGGCATAACACCATATTGAAAACTTTTCTTACATAACAATTTAATTTGCATCGTTGCTAGCAATATTTTTTTTATTTGTATCAAATTTAGGTAATTGTGGACTGCCAGTACTGATTTACTTTATCTGAACTAACAGTATCAATAATTTGCTGCCTTTCAATTGCATTTTTTTTAATTAGACTGACAATAAATTCCTGATTTCACATATAAGGTGTTACCATGGTTTAGGACCATCTGGGAACTAAGGCTCAGAGAGCTGATTACTCACTCTGCCCCAGTGGGATGGAGGGAGAGTAGAAAAAGTGAGAAAATTTATAGTTTGAGATAAAGAGAGTTTAATAGATACAGCATACCCAAACAAAGCAAAACAGAGAATTTGTTCCCTAATTCCCATGGACAGGCAAGTGTTCAGCCATCTCTAGGAAAGCACTTTTCTATCGCACATGATAGTGACTTGGGAAGACAAACATCTTTGCTCCAAACCTCCAGCCTTACTTTCCTCACAATTTTACATGCTAAGGATGATGCCATATGGTCTGGAATATCCCTTTGGTCAGCTGGGGTCTGCTGTTCTTGTGTTGCCTCCCAACTTCTTGTGCATCCCCAGCCTCCTCACTGAGTGTGGTGAGAGGCAGAGAAGTCCTTGAGGCTGTGTAACCTCTGCTCAGCAGTGAATAAATCATTCCTGTGCTATGAAAAGTGTTTTAATCACAAATCCAAAATATAGTCCCATACATGCTACTATGAAGAAAATTGACTCTTTCCTAACCAAAACCAGGACAGTTGTTGTCTTACCCTGCCCTATTAAAAACAAGGTTTAGATAAATAAATTAAAATCAATGGACTACACAAATTTTAAGCCATTATTGGTGTATGCACGGCAGTGAAACTCAGTGTATATGACTATGTACAGTTTCTAATATGCTGTGTTCCAATTAAAAATATTTTACTAGACATTTTCTGCCTTCTTTCAGAAAAAAATTGAGGTGACGAAGAAGAAAAAATATTATAACAATTCATTAATATCTCTGGTAAAACCACAAAATTAATTCCAACCCATTACCAAAATAGTCTAAAGCAACACATTTGAAAGTACATCTAGAATGCGAACATTTATTGTGCGAAGTATTTATGCTTAAACAAACATATTTGTTATAACTGGCAGAATTAAGTAAAATTCACAACCTGAAATGTTCGTTATGAGTAATTCAAGGTGAGTAAAATTAAATGTTTCCTACATTAAGGTATGTGGGTTCATCCATTTATCCTAATTTCTGACTAAGATTTCCATATCCATTTGTTAAACATTTTAGTTTTTCAGTCTAGACTACCTAAGATCTTGTTGATTTATATATACAAATCATTTTTGCATTCAACCATTAGAACTTCCTCATGAGGGAAAGAGGAGGGGCAGACACTGATCTCTCACAGGATGGCTGGGCACTGAAGCCGGCTTCCCATGAAGTGGTCCCAGCACCAAGCCTGACAGAGTTCAAGAATCATTTGGACAATGCTCTCAGGCACAAGGTGTGACACTTGGGGTGTCCTGGGCAGGGAAGGGAGTTGGACTTGATGATCCTTGTGGGTCACTTACAACATGACATATTCTGTGATTTCTTAGCAAGAGTTTGACATTTTTGTAGGGCTGAAACTGTTTACAAGATACAATTTTGCTTTCTATAAATATGTAGATGGGTTACAGTGTTCAGAGTATTGCCATAGCAAACTGTAAATTCCTCTTTCATTTTACAAGACTAACTCCTGAGAAATACAAAATCTATTAGAGCACATATTAGACCTCATCTTACAGAAGACTTTTTATATTTTTAAAGTTGATTTTTGTCTTTCTCAGTTATGAAAATATAACTTTTTCCCTGCCTTTTTATTGTTTTTTCCCCTTTCTTATTGACGAGTGTATTTAAAAAAAGGATATAATTTTTTTGTGCGTGTAATTTTAGATATTCTGTTGATCAGGAAAGAGAAAAAAGTGATCTTTCTTGTCTATGATTTCTTTCATGTCTGTACTTCAAAGGTATAACTCAAGAACAGCAGTTATTGTTTGTCTACCTTTCAGCATGGAAATTAAAATATGTCGTAAAATGGTGTTTTAAAGTATATGAACTAACCCTTTAAATATTTTTTCCTATGACACATGAGAATTAATCTTACTTGCAATTATATTAATATGGTTTTATTGATTGATGTGATATTAAAAACACATTACCATGTGTTTCTAATATCATATTGCCATGTGTTTTTAAGGATTAAAAAGAATTAATTGCCTGAATTTTAGATGTTTTCACAGTCTCCAATGAGAAGATTTACATATTCATTCATTAAAGGAATGTAAAAATCAGAAACTGCTTAAAACAATGCAAGTTGTAAAGTGTATGAAACTATTTTCAGTACACATTTTTCATTAGTGTAAATGAAATCTAATACATTCACAAATGATGATATTTTCTTCTTTTCTTGTTCTTTAATTTTACTAAATTAATTTATGCTAACTTTGTTCCAGTGGCTTTGCCAGATATATTTCATAAATGATTTTCCACATATATATTTGTTATTTTTTTAGATTAAAAGAATATATGCTTGTTTTATGCTGATTTTTTTTTTTTTTTTTTTTTTAATTTTTTGTCTTGGTTAAGACTTTATAGATGCTTTGCAATGCCACAAAATAGTACCGGATAATGAAACGCCTGAGCTGCTGCATGTGTAACTTCTGGAGAAACCTTTCCCTTTCCTCTTACTCATAGATTCTATGAGTTGATAGGAGTATTTTATGATCCAATTATTAGGGTTCCTAGAAATACCTCTGCCAGAATTAAGGTGCGAACGAGACCATATGCCAGTCAATGGTATGGGTTTTATTTGATAGTAAATATGAGAGAGAGAGAGAGGAGAGAAATGGAGAAGCAGGAAAAGAGGTGGGGCGGACAGAAAGAGAGTGACAGAGACAGAATAAAAGAATATCACCATCCGTGGATCCCAATGATGTTGCATTGGTCCTCTCCAGCTGCTCTTCTTGGTGGTGACGGTCCCGCCGAAAAGCACAGAATCTCATGGGTTAATATACACTCAGGCCAGGTGGCAATGTCCAGGCATGTCCCCCCGGGGGAGGGACAGTCTCTTGCAGCAGACTCTGCTTGCATCACATGCAGTCCTGTGGGGCAAGGCCAAGTACTTTGGGGAGGTCACTGATGGATTATGATACCCCCTCAGCTGCCTCTCACGGGAATGTCCTGTGGATGTGGCCTGTGGGGTTGGGGGTTCCCCAGCCGGACCAATTTGTGTAACAGAGGATGGGTGCTTATTGCCTCTCACCAGAGGTTATGCCACGCACCCAAAACCTCCTCCTCCCCACCTTGGCTGGGGGAGAAGTCTATGTAGACCTGGCTTTGTGAACTGTGCTCTCCCCCACCCCAAACTCAGCCAGAGGTGATTCTCAGTGCAGCTGGTGGCTTTGGCCTTTGTGGATGCACTCCTTTCAGCCTGAGATGATTGGGCAATAGTCTTGGCTTCCCTTTATCTAATCTCAGCAGTTTGACTCTCAGTCCAAAGTCCCAGTCAGGTATCCTCACCAAGGCTTCTTTGGTTGTAGTTTCTTTATACAGTTTTTGTTACAGTGAGCAAAACTTATATCAGTGTTTGAGGCATGAACTCTTTCAGTCTCTGACAGAGTAGCCCAGATTAAAACCTTTCCCAAATTCTTTCATTCAGTCACTTGAGATTGGGTCCTCAATAGTGATGGCAGAATTACAGAGACCTGGGTGGAAATCCAAATAAAGCCTTACTCAAAGAATCATATAAAATTAACTGTACAATAGTATTTATACATTTTCTCTTCCATGTTTAAAGTCATTAAATTCTGTGACGATATGTTCACAAGCCTAAATGGAATGCCTGCTGATCTTAGAAATTAAAGTGCACAGTATATTGTATCTTCAAAGGTGTTTGATTTTTATGTATGCCTACTGAAACTGAACTTTAGCATTTTCAAAATAAATGTCTGAAAATGTAACATTTCAAAGTAAATTTCAACGTTAAGCAGCTTCAGTCATAATTATGCAACATAACCAGGTTGGTATTTTAACTTTTGTCTCCCCATTCTGAACATCTGGGAAGTGGTGAATTTATTTTTATAATATGTTTTAATGTTTTATTCATGTTTGGAGATAAGTTATAAAAATGCCAAATTGCAATTACTACAATATTGCTTTTCAAAGTCTGTGCATTACTGTAATTATTTATAAGTTAAAAATTATGGCTTACAGAAGCCTAAAAAGGATTACAATATTTTGTCAGAATTCTGAATGCAAACGGGGTGAAATAAACTTCGATAACAGCAGAGTCCTGATGAAGAGTTTTCCATATAAAATGATAGAAAGTTAGCTTAAAATGAAAAACTATTCTGTAAAATTACATGGACTCACTAGCACAAGAAAGCTCATTAACATCATGCACCGATCGAACATCATTCACCATTGCAGGGCACATCTGAGTCTCTCAGCCAAGACGATGGTGCCTTGGGGAAAATGTTGCTAAGAAAGGGTAAAAACTCTGTGCAGGTAGAGACTCCACCAGTTCCCTGGGCAGTCTGTTTCAATATTTGACAGCTCTTTTGGTGAAGATATTCTTTTCTTAATAGCTAGACTAACCTTCCCCAGTGCTGCAGCTTGAGGTCTGTCATCCTGTCAGATGTTACCTGGAAAAGAGACTGACCCCTCTTTTTCAGGGAGGTGTAGAGAGCAATAAAGTCACCCCTCAGCCTTCTTTTCTTCAGGCTAGATAGCCCCAGCCCTCACAGTTGCTCCTCATTAGACATGTGCTCCAGGCTCTTCACCAAATTTGTTGCCCTTCTCTGGGCATGTCATTGATCAATGTCCCAATGGCATGGAAAAAGTATACAGGCAAAGGAGAAGCACACCATTACCTTTGAGTTTTGATTACTTGCTGTGGACATTGTAGAGGAAGATACAAGATAATATGCAGGAAGCAAAGATGGCATAATATAACACGAAGGAGGGTAAAAAGCAGTGAAAAAGCTAAATCTTGGGAAAGGTTATTCCTAAATTCATAGGATTTGTAATTCATCCATTTTCAGAGACACAGAAGTTTATAGTTCTATTTTAAAAAAAAATTCTTTGCAGCAATTCTGCAAATTCTCTGTGTTTATGTGAATACCTTGCCTTTTCTTGGGTGTTGAGATACCTTGCATTTAATTACACAATATGCAAAATATTTGACAATGAATACAAATGCAACACTTGTTTGTAAAACACCCTAAAATATTCTGAGAACTGTCAGATTTATCAGCAGAAATGCTAATGAAAAAGATAATGTTGAGAAAATGCTGTGGAACTATATATCTGGAAAGACACTTTGATTTTTTAAGTCAGATATTTGCAGTATCTTCAATGCATGTAATAGTGAAATAAGGTAATTAATAGTGGGATTAATCTTGCCAGTAGCTTTATAGAAGTTAAACCGGCAGTGCACACCAGTCATTCAATTACCTACAGAACCTCCTGTAGAAAGTGATTCAGCCCTCCTCACTTTGTCACTTACATTTAGAGTAAATGTTGCCTTCTGCAAGATGCCCCTTTCCATTGACTTTAGAGGACATCCAGATAAATAGCCTACATTATATGCCTAAGTTTTAGACAGCATCCTGGTAGATGAATGTCACTTTACTCAGCTAATGAATATTAAACATTCTCAATTACTATGTATTTATGAACTAATGCTTGATACTGACAGATGCTTTGAAACTTAAGCATGTTGACAGGAAAGTCTGTAAGGGTGTGAAGCTTCCAGTTCTTGCCAGAATGCTTGTCAAAGTTGTGGTGCCATCAAATAAATTACCTTGCAAAAATAAGGGCAAATCCGTTGAATTGCATTTTGTTGAATACTTCTAACTCCTATAAAAGATTTTAAAAAAAATTTTTATTTCATGTACAAGGCTTTTTTCCTTCAAAATCCAGAATAAATTTATAGTCATACTTATCAAATAAATATACATTTTAAAAACTTCTAATAGTTACAAAGGTATTTTTCCATGACTTGAGAACATAGGTATACAAAACCAGACTCCCTGTGCATTATTGCTATTAAAGTTGTTACTGTTACTATTATTTAGATTTATGCAGCAAGAAAAAGTCATTTTAAAAAATTGACTGTTCTAAAACCAATTAAACTTCCAGTCATAACGATGACAACACAGTAGCACTAATTTCTGACACAGAAGTAACATATTAATAAATCAAGTAATGGGGAAACAATTGCCCTTCATACAGAAGTGTAACTTCCAATTTTTCCAAAATCAATAGTTCAGCATTGTACCCTAAAAGACTGTTTGGCAGCCATAATTTTATATTGTGTTAATAAAGTGTGAAGAGAATCAGAATTTTTAAAAAATAGCTGGGGAGTAGATGTCCCCCAGTTTTGGGGTTCAGTTTCTGTATAAAGTCCTTACACATAAAACTGAGATTTGAAAAACTCTTGTTCACGTCTCTAATTCCCTATGTACCTAAATCTTTGCTAGCAGTGTCTGCTAATTTTTTTTCAGAAAAGTCCAGAATTTGCTAAATAACAGTAACAATGGTTAAATCTAAAGGAGCTTTCAATACACTAAACACTGTGGGATTTAGGGGTTTTTTTTTGGTTTTTAGTTTAAATCTCTTGTCCCTTTTTTATAGTCATTCATCCTATACAGTCATAGGAATCATTCTGTAAATTAGCAGAGAACCTCACAAAGCCACTGAGCTAAATTACCATTTGAGTAAGAAATGCTGAGAAAAGTGCCGGTGTTGAGGTATTCAGTGATTTTTTGGGAGAAACCTAACAAATCAAATCAATAAAATTATACAGCTAATCTAAAACAATGGGGTACAGGTTCTGATTATCTTTCAAAATTTGTAATAAAAGGAAATAGCTAAGAAGGCACTGGTTTCCCACAACATATCATCTCACCCACTCATCAACAAAATAGGAAATGTGAGCACAGTGAAAGATTAAAATTTATTGAAATTAACATTTTTTTATCTCTTTATAGAATTTCCTAGCCAACAGGTTGTTATTATTAGAAGGTATGCATGGGAATGAAGGAGTGTCTGCCAAGGCTGTTTGCTCTAACAGTGGAAAAGGCAGTTGTTTATCTCTTAGTTCTCATGCTGCCCTGCTAGGGGAGAAGCCTGGGGAGAGTGGAAAGCTACTGTTGTATCAAAATATATTATATAAGATAACTTACTTTTTCCTGTCTTAAAATAACAGTACCAAAACAGCAATACAATCAAACACAGTATCTTTTGCCCTTTTTAATTTGAATGTAGACCCCACAAATGATAAAACACTCATATTCTGCCAAGACCCAATTTTTTTTTTCTTGTCATTTGTAACTGGATGATCAAATAATTCAATCAGAGTATTCTGGGAAGGGAGTTAAACAATTGGCTCTGAACTCATCTCCGAAGCAGGATTTTAGCAAATGAAATTTGCTCTCGATTATCTCATTCCATTTCCTTGTATTGGTGTTTGGAGACAAAATCTCATTTCCCTTTTATTTATGCATTTTTTTCCTCTCCCCCTACTTCAGCACCAACAGGCTGAACTAGTATGCAAGGAGACCAGACAGGTCTTCATTGACAGTGAAAAATTGTTTGACATACAGAATAACCACAACTTAGAAGATTATATATTCATTGCATTCTGACACCTGATGGTCCTTGTACTGGCAGGAAGAAATGAGCCTCAATTAGGGAGATCTATAGGAATTTTGCTTTTCAGTAAAAGTCAAATAACTGTTGTAAGAATTGTCCCTGGACACTTTATAAAGCACTAGGTAACATAGTAGCCAGGATAATGTAAATTGTAGCTTGTTAAAAGATTCAAATAGGTAAAATGGAAGGTGTGAAAAACCTAAATGAAAACTGGCAGCCTTTTCTTCCTTTAAAAAAGAAAAGACTATGTTTGCTCCCAAGCCACTTGTTACAGCTAGCCAGCAGCCTGACACGATTTTATAGTGGAACTTTTGAAAACACACCAACATAGATTTTCATTGAAACACTGTGTAGCATCACTTTTGAGATATGAACAGTTCATCAAATACAGTTCAGTTTGGAGTGAGAGGACACTAAAAATAAGAAAGTAATGAAAAAAGTTATTTCATTCTTGTGCAAAGATGTTTTCCAAAAACCAAGGGAATAGAAGACACAGTTTTTCGGTTTTACAAATATTGACAGTTATGTTTGCTTCCAACTTGAATATCTGTATCTCTGCCTTGACCAAATATCCTCAAGGGACACTGAAAACATATTATTTTAATCCAGTCATCTCACCCATTATTAAGCCAATTAATGCTGTGCATCAAACATATTTGCTCACCAGTGTTGCAACATATCCGGTAATGCTTAATTATCAAATTTGTCTATTTTTTTCCAGAAATGTAGTAAAACACATAGTAATTACTCATATGTAATGAGAGTAATTCATAAGGCTGTACAAGAAAAAACACTAAATGATCTTACATATTTATAGCTCATCCTTTGAAGGATGTGTCTTGTATAACAAATCAAAAAATACTGAAATTAAATTACTGGAAATTTTGTGATTAAACTGAAAGACAGCAAAACATGATAACATTGTTCCTTAAGGCAAACACGGTTTTAAAAAATGCTGGAATCTACCTGAAATGTTGAAGTTCTGAGCAAATTTTAATAGTACATCATTAGTTGTAATGTATGCTGCAGGCTGTATCTATTCAAAATCACTGTAGTTCTCTAACTGATTTTTATTAAATTCAGTTGAGAATTTTTCCAAAACTTTCTCATCTGTGATATATCTTTAACAGTCTATCAAGGCAAATTTACTGATTCTTTTTTAATTAATTTTTTTTTAAAGTTTCCTGGAATGGTGTAAAAATAATAGGATACAGTATTTTAAGGCATACTCCTACACCCCTAAAACTCCTGCTTAAATTCTGACTCTTTCTAGGTTGTAGATATAGTTCCTAAATTGTTATGGGGTTACAAAGAAGATGACCATCCCTATCATTGAGAAAGATGAGAAAAAAATTAGCTGTATAAAGGACTTAGGCTCTTTTTCATCTTCCAATACTTGTTACCTGCCTGCCTCAGACTTTATTCATCATTCTTTCAATTCCTGCCTCCTGCTTATCTCTTTCTGAACCTCTCTTAGCAATTCTGCTTTCTTTTCCATTCTGCAGTCTGACTAGAAAGATGTTCGGCCTAAATGTGAATGATACATAATTCTCTAGAGAAGTTGCCAAGTCACTGAGAACATTTACATACAAAAACAAATAGTCTGTCCACACATGAGAACAGATGCAGAAATACACAGCTAAGCCAATAAAAGTTTATGTCCTGTTGTCTTCTGTGTTGCCAAAAATAGTTTTGAGTTACAAAGTAACTCACACCATTACACTGCATATGGAATTACAAGAAATTCATTACCAACAATAAATGGACACGTTCAATATTCCATTCAAATTCTGCCTGAGGAGTGAGCCACTTTTTCTCCACTTGCTTCTTTCACATAAACGCTGAGGTGATAAAGTAACTATGGTAATCTAAAATAACTGTGAAACTGTTACTGAACAACTGCTGTAACTCTTAGTGATCTAGTAACTCTAACTCAAGAAGTGAATTTCTCCTAAATTGTGGAATATGCTACAAATATTTTTCAAAAATAATAACAAATGAAGGGGAGGTACAGTCTCCTAAATGTAAGCGTTTATCACAGGGTGAGTTCCCCTACAGTATTCTCTTTGCCCTTCAGTTGCTTGCTCACGTACTTGCTCAAGAAGTACATGTATTTCATGCGCCAGGGTGACTGGCTGTCCCAGATTTGATGACATATTCTAAAAGCTACTAGATAGGTATCAGCTTGAAGCTGAAAGAGGTAAGTTTAGAATAGATATTAGGAAGAAATTCTTTACTCTAGGGTGGTGAGAGATTGGAACAGGGTACCTGGCAAACGTGTGGACTCCCCATCCTGGAAGTGGTCAACACCAGGCTGGATGGGGTTCTGACTAGCCTGATCCAGTGAAAAGTGTCCCTGCTTGTGGAAAAGGAGCTGAAACTAGATGGTCTTTAAGGCTCCTTTTAACTCAAACCATTCTGTCATTCTGTCATTTTGTGATCATACCTTCACTTGCATGCTGGTGATAAAATCATTACCAAATAACACATTTTATATGTGCTTGAAAAAGAAGGTTTGTACAAAACATGAATAAAGTCCCCATTAAACTGTGTACCTGTTGTTTAGTCTGAAAAATTATAAAATTACCTTTTTGTTTCCTTGTTATGGAAATATATGTAGTAAAACCCATGTGATCAACTAAACTGATAAAAAACTTATTCAGATAAAAATCACACATTCTTCTTGGAACATTAACTCTTGCAAGTAGATGTGTGTCACAAATCATGGTTTGGTTTCAATATTTATAAAGCATTTTAAAAGATAAAGAACTATATATAAATGGCAGAGATCAAAATCATAATTTTAGCTAGGTAGAAGCTTGTCGATCTATCTAGTTCCTATCTATAAATAAAATCAGATTGACACTTGATAATTGAATTCTTCACAACTGAAATTATTTATAACAACTTATTTCTCCTATTACTTACATGTTAACACCATCTGTCTTGCAGAGTTTTTGATTATTGACAGTATAAATTATATTTTGGGGTTTGGGTTTTTTTTCCTGTGTGTTAAAGATGAGTGTTAGTTTTAAGTGATTATCTGTATCTCTTATCAGAAGCAGCAATAAAATAGGTTCCATGATGTGGCACAAATAGCTATCTGACACACCTTTCAGAGACCACAAGTATTTATTTATTTATTAATGTCTACAAACTAGCAATTTTGAATTTTGAAAATGGAAATTCTCTGTCACCTTTTGCAATGAGTTCAATAAAGGAAACAGTTATACACAAGACTCCTAGACACACCAACAAAAAAGGAAAAAGTGAGACTTTTAATGGCAGATGTAGTGTGTAGTGCAATGGGCAATTAAATTAGTTAATAAAGATAGCAACTTTTTTGAAAACTACTGGCTGGGGGTTTTTCAGAGTGTATAACTCTGGACTGAACAAGGGGACACTTCATCAACTATACATTACCCTGATAAATATTCATAATGTATTTAGTATTGTTTCCTACTAAATATTACACAGAATATTTGAAAGCAAGTTTCAATGACAGTGTTTTTTATTTATTGAAAGAAAGCCTTTATTTCCAGATGAATATATAAAGCCAACCAACCTTAAAAAAAAAAGAAAAGAAACAAAGACTGCTCACATGTTGAAGAGTGCCCTCCTTCCAGTTATAAATCTACCATCATAATCTCTCTCTCAGGTTTTTTTTTTTTAATTTGTTGTTGTTGGGGTTTGTTTGTTTTTTAATTTAGAGTAAAATCCATGAGTGCCTGCTGTTATAGCTGATGAAGGACAGACATGATAAACTTGTAGAACCATCTGTTGCTTAATAAAACACCATAGCAGTGTCAAGAAGTAATTCTGACTAACAATATATTCCTCTAGAAATAAACAACAAAAAAAAATTTCTACTGTAGAAACTAAAGACTACAATTCTTAAATTTTTGTGAAAGATTGCTTGTGTGTCAGAACCAGAAATTAGAAAAAAGTAACTTGTGGAATGACAGTATGATTTCCATCTCCTTAGAAAAAATAATATTTCTTTTTCTAAATTTCATTTACAAATTATAGAGGTGATAAAATGATAATAATAGGACAATATGTGCGATGCCATGCAGGATTTTTCTGAAGACTATCTATAGCATTTTCAGCTGCATAAGTTCATTATGTAAACTAATTGTTTCTTTGTGGTCTCTAACACCTTTATTATTTCAGAAGTTTCAGAAGAAACCGACAAACAGATAAAAGATCTTAGGAAAAAGTACTAATATATAGCAAGTGGATTTCATTATCTAACTTCAAAATAATATATTCTGTGAAACAAGACTTCAGTAGTTTATGACAAATAATGTGTGAATAAGATCTATACATGAAGTATTTAACAATATTTATGTTCGATGTATAACAGAAGGAGAATCATAGAATATTAAGAGTTGAAAGGGAATATAAATATCATCTAGCCCCAGCTACCCCCACCCTGCCATGGGCAGGGACACCTCCCTCAAACAGGTTGCTCAAGGCCTTATCCAAAACACTACCAGGGTTGGGGTATCCATGACTACCTGGGCAATCTGTTTCAGTATCTCACTCCCCCCCAGTAAAGAATTTCTTCTGTATATCTAACCTATATTTCCCCTCTTTCAGTTTGTAGCCATTATTCTTTATCCTATCACTACAGTTCCTAATAAAGAGTCCCTCTCTGTTTTCCCTGTAGGCTCTCTTCAGATCCTGGCAGGTTGTTATGGGGTCTCCAAGCAAGCTTCTCTTCTCCAGGCTGTGCAGCCACGATGTTGTCAGCCTGTCTTCACAGGGGATGTGTTCCAGTCCTCTAATCAACTTCTGGCCATTGTCTGGACTTGCTCCTACAGTTCCATGTCCTTCTTATGTTGGGAGCACCAGAACTGTATGCAGTATTCCAGGTGGGGTCTCACCAAATCAGAGTAAAGTGGGAGAATATCTTCCTCTGACCTGCTGTCCACTCTTCTTTTGATGCAGCAAGGCTCTGTGGGCTGTGAGCACACACTGCCAGCCCATGTTCAATTTTGCATCAACCATCATCCCTGAGTACCTCTCCACAGGGCTGCCCAACCTGTAGGTGTGCCTGGGACTGCCATGATCCAGGGTAGGACTGCTGAGGAGTACCTTTGGTGCAGGTAACTCAGGGTGCAGCTGCAGAGTGCAAGTGGCAGGTTGAGCTCTGGGGATAAGACACTAGGCCCAAGGAAAGAGGCTATGAACGGCTAATTTTTTGTGTAACAAAGGGCATGGGAACCTGTGGCCCAGCCAGGTGACTGAACAAACAGTGATGTGGCAGGAGCTGACAACCCCTAGACTTTCCTGTGCTTAGATGGTAAGTGTATAAATGCCTTTGTTTAGGGTGCCTCAGAGGCACTCAGCTCAAGCTGATATTCTGTTATTTTATCATTTAGTTATGGCACCAGGAGTAAATTACTTTAAGGACAGGGACATCTGAGACTCTGCTATGGGAAACCTAAGGTTGAGCACATAAGGAAACCTGTCCTGATTGTGTGAGTGTGGGGTGTGTAACTGCGGAAGAGCTTCTGTCCCAGCTCAGGTGGTGTGAGAGTGACTGCTCCTGGATGGTCAGACAGGGAAGTTTCCTTAACAAGGACCTTGCATTTCACTTTATTGAACTTCATGAGGTTTGCATCAGCCCATCTCTCAAGCAACTCAAGGTTCCTCTGGATGGCATCCCTTCCCTCCAGCATGTTGACTGCACCACACAGTTTGGTGTCGTCAGAGAACTTGCTGAGGGTGCACTTGATCACACTGTTCATCGTGTCAACAAAGATGCTGAACCTTAGTATGGCCCCAGTACTGACCCCAGGGGACACTACTCATCACTAGGCATTGATCTATCTACTACTTCTGATTTCTGAACTATCTGACAGGTAACAGAAAGGAATAATTCATATGAATATGCATTTCAGCAATCCAACTGTAATATTGTGGGACTGTTGAATCTCTGTGTCTTGAAAGTTCAGTCATGCTGGGGACATCTGCATGCGTAGTAGGAGGTATCCAAAACTATTTGGAGCTAAGATAAATAGTTTCACAGACTGCAATGTTTTAGTGAGGCACCACTGTGTGAATTTGGCTCAGTTTTGCTTAGGAAATTGTTGGTGATTTGTGAGAAAGCTAAGGCCATATCAAAATTTTAAACACATTTTTGAGATGGTAATAGTTGGCATGCCAAGAATTCAAGAGAGAAAATGTGGACAAAACAACACATGAATACCTTAAAAATAAGTAGAGAATCAGAAAATGGCATCTCAGCAACGTGAAAATCAGCATGTTCACTGTAAAATGCCCACACAAGACAGAGATGGGCTGGTTTAAAGGAGAAATAAGGTTGTGTATGCATAATTATATAAATATATAATCAGAAACAAATGACAAACAAAATTACAATTACTACTGTAAGTTTCCTAGGAGGGGTGATGTATTTTCAAGTTTTGTTTATTTCTGTGAATGTACCAGAACAATAACATCAAACACTGTAAAAAACGCAACAGCTTGACCCAGCTCTCTCTGAAGTAATTTACCTAAATGTGGATTGAATTAGAATTGGACTAATTAGTCAATGAACACAAAGTAGGTCATTTCTACATAGTTAACCATTGAGGAGTATCTTTAAATAAGGAAATTCACACCAGGGTGGAATACATGCGGTTTTTTCCATTTGCAGGTTCAAAATGCCTAAAATGCATCTAGTATCTAAACAAGAGTCTATTAAAAAAAAGGTTTGTGAAGTTATTAAAAAAAAAGCAAATTCATTGTTTGTTAAACATTGTAAAACAACTATTTTTTTTCCCTTAAGGAGAGATATCACATGAAACTAAACATTGTTATTGAAAACACATTACAATAATTATTGTCTTCTTCTGCCTGATGAGAAAATACTTTTGTGTATTTTTATCCAAAACTACATATTTTCTTGGTAAATAAATTATCCTCTCTGTTATCAGCATGGACTTATTTTCAAGAATTCAAACAAGCATAATGGAGAAGAGCAGATAAGTTTTGTATTTCTGTGTTCCAGAGAGGACTGAAATTCTGTAATTATCACAAGTGAACACGTAAAACACTCACTTAAATTTTAATATTTTTAATTTGTACACTGAGAACTTATTGTTTCAAAGATATCAGAACTTGTATAGCTATAAAACCATTCTTAGAGTATTTTTAACCAAGACCTACCAAACTAAATAGCTCCTGATAGTAGAATATTGAAAATTTAGAATTACTTAAAAATTACAGCATGTGTATGAGGGGGGAAAATAGTTATAATTTTCATATTGAACAACAAAAAAATACAGAAAAATTGTGCACCCATTTGGAACTTTGTTTCTCTCCCCAAAACCTCTTGATTTTTTTCCTGGTTTCCCATCAAAGAAATTCTGCCATGATGGGAGCTTTCATATGCCTGCAAAAGGCTTTCTTTACTTGTCAGATAGGGCACTTTTGAGAGATACTGGTTCTGAACCAATAATAACTAAAATAAGAATTTATTCCTCATCTTCTGGATTTTGGGTAAGTTCTATGAGCATTTCACAGAAAGGGTGATAGCTTTTTTTTCTTTTTACAAAGAAATAAGGAAATATCACTGATTACTTCTTAATGAGGGAGTCCAGTACCATTACTACGTGTCAAACATGTTTTGAATGCATTATGAATGTAACATGCCCAAAAACAAAGCAGAAGAATGTTGTATTTTTGTCTTAAATTAAGACAGTGTTGAATTTTGGTTAAACTCTTAAAAGACTGACATTTACAAATGTCAATACATTCATTATTTTTATGTCAAATAAAAATCTCAGGCAATGAAGAAGCTCCTGAAAGTACACAGCTTAAACAGTTCCACTGCTTTACAGAAACAATGCCTCACAGAATCTTTTGCTTTACAGGATGTTTTTAATTAGATGCCGTAATTCTGCTTGTACTAGGGATTATTGTTTGTTTTTGTTCCACGCACAGGGTTTAAATTTGCCATGATATATAACAGAGCATTCTCATAATGAAAAGAGGGATATGTATATTAACAATATTGTATGTCTAGTAGAAATGCTTTTGTGTTTTGTACAAGGTTTCAACGTCCCTGTAATATAGCTCTTCAGATTCATGCTGGCAGAATTCCAAAATCTGCTCATTTAGTTGATTATAAAGCAGTCATTCTGAAAACAAAAAACAGTCCTCCAAGACTGTTGTTGAGATCTGATACTGGAAATTCTTTAATTGCAGGCAAAAAGAGTTGTTCATAGAGCTGAAATAATTTTGTAAATATAACATTTGTGCAAGAATAATGAAAATAAAGAAGTGCAGGTATCAATAAGTTTTCCATGTTATCACTAGGAAGATAGGTTAGAAACACTCACGAGTAAAACAGATAATCGGGCAACACATTAGGCATTCAAATTGAAGTTTTTAATATATTGAAATGGGTAGGCTTTTTGCTTACAAACGATGGATATGTTGTATCTTCATATAAATCACAAATGAAGCTAGCTATATGTTGCTAATATACACTAGCAAATATATGTTGAAGTGCTAAAGGTAAAGTTTCATATCACTCAGTTTCTCTTCAGGCTTCTGAAAGGCACTTTGAACTAAATGAAGCTCAGTCAATGTGTTTCACATGATTAAAAGTATGAGCACAGTCATTAACAAAACTGACTAATGGACTAGAGGGTACTAAAACTCCCAAATGCCATCATGATGAAATGAAGGCATTTTCTTATTAATTTTCTTGCATAGATCTTAGCTGGAGAACCAGGAATCTGTTATTACTTTGGAACTTCCTGGGCAGCATAGGTGTCAGGGGTGCAGAGTCATATTGCTTATCCTGTGACTATCACTCTTGTCTTTTGCATTCTAGCTCTAAGGGGTAACATCTGTTTCATATTTCACCAAGTAAAATATAAATTCAAAGAATAAACAAGAGAGCGAAGATGTATACATAATCCACCTAGATAGAGTCTTCATTTTAGACCAATTAAAAGTTACTGCCATTTACCTAGAACATAAATTGCCATTTACTTAAGGTTCTGTAGAATATAAGTTCAGTTTCTTATGCAGACTGTTTCTAAAGTTAACCCATGTTGTTGGGTTAAATACTAGATTTCAAAAGTAATAGATAAGTATCAAATACTTAATTAAATAAAGATATATACCTCCATATTCTAGAAGAACTATCTGTTCTGATGCCAGATTTTGATTCCACATACACAAGAGAGTATGATTTATCAAACAGGAATTACATTAAATAAGGGAAATATCTTCTTAAACATTATGAGTTTATTAACTCTGAAGTGAAAATTTAGATTTTTAGTAGCAGAGGCAGCAAAGCATTTTCCCATATCCTTAATCCATCTTCCTACTATGTAAATTCAGAAATTGATTATCAAAAATTTATGAATCATAGCATTAACTTTTTTTTTTTACTTCTTCGCCTTGTGGCTATGATTGTATCCTCACCACACTAAGAGTTAAAGATTGTCCTGTGATTTGTTTATAACCTATATTTCCATCTGGTGCATTTCTAAATAGAAATAAAATATCTGTTTCCTTGCTTTCATTGATAAAGTAGTAATAGCTCCTAACAGAAAAGTTCCAGCATCCTATATTTGTAATAGTTTGCAGGAGAAATAGTATCCAGCAGGACCAGGGCAGTGATCATCAGCACTGGTGAGGCTGCAACTCAAATCCTGGAATGCAGTTCTGGTCCCCTCACTACAAGAAAGGCATTAAGGTGTTCGAGCATGTCCAGAGAAGGACAATGAAGCTGATGAAGGGTCTGGAGCACAAGTCTGATGAGGAGCAGCTGAGGGACTTGGGGTTGTTTAGCCTGGAGAAAAGGAGGCTCACGGAAGGGGGGGTTTGTGTGAGTATGCACATGATGACAACACCTCATCACTCTCAGCAGCTACTAGAAAGGAGGTCTTAGTGAGGTGGTGGTTGGTCTGTTCTCCCAGTTAACAAGTAACAGCACAGAGAAAATGGCCTCAATTTGCACCAAGAGAGGTTTAAATTGGATATTAGGAAAAATTTTTCACTGAAAGTGTGGTCAGGCATTGGAACAGGCTGCTCAGAGGAGCAATGGTGTCACCATCCCAGAAGGGATTCAAAAGGTGCCTGGATGTGGCACTTGGGGACATAGTTTAGTGGTGGTGCTGGGTTTAACAGTTGCAATTGATAATAGTAGAAGTCTTTTCCAATCATAATGATTCTATGATACTATGAATAATGTGTCCTCCTACTGATTCCATTATCCAAAGAACCTGGCAATCACAAGACAAGAAACCTACAAATGAATAAAAGATTCTATTGCGCTGTTTTGTCCCTCAGTCTTGGGGGATAGGTGTTCTAAACTTTATCATCTTCTATGTTGGCTTTATTTCAAATGATTCTACTGCTGTGGATTGGGACATCATCTAAATCCAATGACATGGATTACATGACAGAATGTGTTTTCAGAAATTCAGTTATATGGAGATTCAGTGCCAGTTAGCAGAATAATTTGTAAATGGGATACCGATCTATGAGTTTGATAGTGGCAAATACAAGTATCAAATTATTTTTGTAATCTGGGTAATCAACACCCAAAAAAAGTATTCATAAATTATAGCAATATCACAAAGTGTTAGTTGATTGTCTCCTAAATGAAATGAAAACCTCAGTGTAAACTTTTGTAGGTGAGAAATAACTTGCTTCTTACCAAGAATTTACTTTCATTATTTATTAAAATTCACTGTAATTATACAATACACTAAAAATTAAAAGCAAAAAAAAAGAAAGAAAAATATCCCTAAAGTACATTAAAATTTAAAAATAAAGTAAAAAACCCAAACAAACAAAAACCCAAAACCTTTTCATATATTGTCTGACTTGGGATGTGGAAGGAGCCAATGGCAGCTAAGTCTCAATTATCATAATTTTTATTCCCCTTATAAAAATTAACAAAATTCCTGAAATGTGAACACATGTAGTCTGTGCATGTCCAGAAGTAGGAAAGCAGTAACAACATCAAAAATTTCACCAACTCAGTCACAAAAGAAACAGGTATGATTTGCAAAATAAGCATTCCTTTGTCTAGGATACCTGAGACACATTATTAGATTATACTGCTAAAACATGTTTAATTAGGTATTTGAGAACACAAAACTAGTAAATGGAAATGGTGTGTCTAATGTGTAAATGATAGGAGCAATCCCACGAAAATCTGGAAAATTAAGTCAAAAATCCCACCTCTTCTGCCTTGACCATAGTATACAATTTCTAAATTTCAGGAAGATGTCCCATGATTTTGACTAATCTGGGACAGACATTTCTCCCAAGGATTTCCATTTTGTGTGCAGTAATTAAATATACATAGATCCAGAGTGAGATCCCAGCTGGAGAGAAGAAATATCCCAATGAATATACATCTATTTTATTCAAAATGGAACAGAATCCTCAGACATTTCAGAAAACATTATATTTTATAGTGCTTTATTTCCAGTGTTTCTTCAATCATTTTTAGGTTCTCTGCTTGCAAGGTTGTTGGAGCTGTGATATAAGGATGTGTTCTTATTTTTAGTACAGCTTTCTTTTTTAAGGAGGGAAAAAAATAATCTTTTTCATACTTATTTCCAGAAGATGAATCAAAGAAGCTATTGGAAAAATATGGAAAATCACATAGACTACTAAAGTAGAACTTAATGTTTATGTTCAGATGAGCAGTCTAATAATTAATGTCCCTACAAAGCCTATAGAAGCAAGAGCCAGTAGTCACAGATAAATGTATCCAGAAACACAGGTGTTTATCACTTAAACAGCTACCGCTGATGAGAGAAACTGGATCATCTCACCCAGTTTCTGCGTTCTGCATGAGAGATGCCAACATTCAAACTAGTTATCTTCTGAAATCATGCATTAGAAATGCTTATTTATTTGCATTGACTAATTTAAGTGAGATGTCTAAAACCTACATGTAGATGGTAAGGAATTTGAATTTTATGCTGAGGGTCCCCATTTCTCTATCTTTTGAGAGATTCAATGCTAGACATCTTAAAAGAGCACCTCACACTGAGAGCATTTGTCAAAACAAAATTAGAGAAGATGGTGTTCCTGTGACAACCCACCCCTCTCCTGCTTCTAACATAATTGTCTAGTAATTTGAGCTTTTTGTCAGGAATTGATCTAGAGAAAATCAAGCAAAATGAAACATGACTTGACAGCCTGCTGCTTCTGTCACCCTACTGATTGTAGAATCCCTATCCCTTCACTGTGTTCTGTTTTATTCTAGACAGGGGGTGAAGGTCATTTTATTTGTAATCTGAAGACTCCCGGGAGGACATAAGTGTTTCCTCTTTCCTTAGTCTGTGTGGGTGCATATGAGTAAAGAGTCCTGGGTTTTATCAGTTTCTTCCCAACTGCACATGGAGGCTTTCTGACACACTGGTTTTCAAAGCAGACATTCTGAGTAGTCAAATTCCTCTCCACCCTGCCCCCGTTTTCAGTCCATACTCCACTTTTGTTTTGCAGAATGATGCCCAGAGAAATGGGCTGGCTTTGCTGTAGTATGGAATCACTATTTGGGCATTTCACAGTTTTGAGTTCCCAGAGATGGGAATCTAAGCCTTCAAAAGTGTTCAACACTGAATATTCAACCAAATGTGGGTACTGCTCTTGGCTGGGGTAGAGTTAACTTTCTTCACAGTGTCTGGTATGGGTCTGTGTTTTGGATTTGTGCTGAACACAGTGATAACAATATAGAGATATTTTTTATTATTGCTGAGCAGGGCTTCCACAGAGCCAAGGCCTTTTGTGCTTTTTCTACTAACATGATGATGAGGAGACTGGAGGTACATGGGAGGTTGGGAGGGGACACAACTGGGACAGGTGACCCAAACTGACTAAAGGGGTATTCCAGACCATGTGACACCATGCTCAGTATATAAAGTGGTGGGGAGAAGGAGGAAGTGTGGGACATCTGATGTTTTTCTTCCCAACACATGTGATGGGGCCCTGCTCTCCCAGAGATGGCTACACACCTGCCTTCCCATGGGAAGCACTGAATTAATTCTTTGCTTTGCTTTCTTTGTGTGTGCCACTTTTACTTTCCATATTAAACTGTCTTTATCTCAGCCAATGAGTTTTCCGGCTTTTACCCTTCCCATTCTCTCCCAAGTTCGTCTGGTGGGGAGAATGAGTGAGTGGCTGCATGGGGCTTGGTGGCTGGCCAATATCAAACCACAACAATGAAGGAGTATTATTAAAATCTCTTAAAAAAATTTAAATATTTTCGCCCTCGGTTTCTAAAACAGCAGGTATGAAAACTTTGACTAAGCATTGTCAGTAATGATCTCAGACAGTCGATACTATTGTATTCAGATTCTAGCTGTGGTGAAACACTTCCTGGGTTCATCACTTATTCCATGTATGTGAAGGTCATAATAATTTGATTATAAAAAGTATAATTTGATGAGCACTGTGCAACTTTTGTGACGAGGTTTTAAACCAAAACAGAGACATACTGACAAAGAGATACATGTTCTGACTCATCGTCATGGAGTTTATATACTCATAAATTAGCAGCCTCTTTTCAAATAATACAAAAAGTACTCAGCACCTGGAAAACATAGTTCATACTTAAACATCTAACAAATTTATTAATTCATTGTAGAAGTAGAGCCTATAAATGTGCTGGACCATATCATCATGGCAAATTAATTAGATCATTACAATAATGTAGAGGATATTCTAAAGTTACAGTCAGTAAACCAAGACAATTTTAAAGGGAAAGGAATTGAAATATCACAGTCTATCACTAAGTTGTTTCCTTACTTCAACATAAGGTCACAAAAAAACCCCATTTCTGGACTATTTCTGTTGATGTGAAAAATGTCAGTGAGGGCTGAGAAAAAATAAGATTGTCTCCAATGTATTGCACTGGCAAGTTTTATTTGTTGACAGTATATTATATGTGAAGCATATCCCAAATTTAATTTATTTTGAAAGAGGAGGAGAGGAGCTAAAAAAATACAAACTTTGTTCATGAGATTATACATACAGAAGTGGTATTTTGCAGTAGTTCTATTTATACAGAGTAGGCTGACATTACATATTTGTTATGTAAAATGCCTAAACTGATCCAAGAACAGACACAGTATTTCAGGGCTTTCACAACAACCGAGAACTCACTAAAATACCAATCTTTCTGTAATACAGATATATGAATTTTTGTAATATTTATTTTCTCTCTAGTGTTGCAGTATGACTCAGCAATTAGTTCTGAAATAAGCTATCTATGAGTCATAGCTTTCATTATTGTTTGTAAGCAAAATAGAGAAGCGAAGAGAGAGATGGAATAAAAGGAAGGAGAGAGGAACATGGCGGAAAAACTATAGAGGGAAGGGAAGGCAAGGCAAGGGAAGGTATGAGAGACAAAGAGCATGGAAGATTTTTTTACCATTTTAAGGACATTCAAAACTAAGAATTGAAGTCACCTGAGACTCAAAACAGACAAGAATGTAAGAAGATATAAAAACCCTTAAGAGCAGCAAAGAGGAACGTAGCAACTCAAACCCCAACAAAAATCAGCCTGTTCCAAGGCCAAACTGCTGGCAGGCAGACAGGGGCACACGATGTTATCACAAAAGGAGGATTTTGACTCTACTGAGGTATATATTTATTAAGGATTTTAATAACTTATATAGAGTATTAGTTTATACAGACTGCAACATATAACTCAAACAATGAGGTAAATATAGTTATGTCAAAGCAGTGTCTAATTGTGAGATACATATAAGACAACTATGGTAATGGCAGTAAAAAGAATGATCAATGTAGAAATACAGTCAAAATAACTATTAGTAGCATAGTGCTATAATCATGCACTTCCAAATCTCTGAGTTTTCATAACCTCTAAGAAGCTCAAGTCTCCTCTATAATGCCCTGGTCTCCATGCCGATGGCAGTGTTGCCACAGACATTCTGGCTGGAGTACCAAAATGTCCTGGAGAAGGTGTTTTCCTTTTGTGCCGCTAAGGTCATCAGCACCCATCTTTCTGCTGATGCATCCTTGTAATTTCCTTTCATTTCGTGAAATTCCTTGGATGCTTGCATGGCCTTCTGGATGACTCATTCCTTATCCCTGCCTCATGATTTCCTGAAGAGATACAAAAATTACCATTTATTTTGTACTCATTCTACATCTCTTCCCCCAGACGGTAGTTCCTTAGACACAGAGAGAACCAATTCTTTTTATGTCATTCTGTAGCTGCCTTCCTATGGTAGAGTAAATCTGGTACAGTACCTTGTTTTGGGTTTAGAATGAGAAAAATGATGGTAACACACTGATGTTTTAGTCATTGTTTAACAGAGCTCACCCTAACTCAAGGACTTTACAGTTTTTTGCACCACCTCACCAGTGAGGAGGCTGGGGATGCTCAAAAAGCTGGGTGGGAACACAACCAGGACAACTGATCCAAAATGATCAACTGGATATTCCGTAACACATGACATCCTGTTCAGCATATCACTATGGATAAAGTTGACTGGGGGCTGCTTCTTGGGAACAAGCAGGGCATCCATTGTTTGGTGTTGAGAAATTGTTTTTCATTTGCATTGCTTGTTTCTCTTGAGGCTTATTTCTCTCTCTTGTTTTCCTCCTCCTCTTACTATTATTATTAATGTAAATATTATTATTATTATTATTATTATTTTGAATGCTAAGGTGCTTTTACCTCAACCCACATGTCTTTTATTCTCCTGATTCTCTTCTCTGCCTCTCTATGTTTGTAATGAGTGAGATGCTGAGCTGCTGGCTCAGGTTAAACCATAATACTCACTTAAGTGAGAAAAGGTCAGGAAACAGAATGTCTTAAGTAGGTGGTACTGGGGATTATGAAAGCTTAGTGATTAGGTTCATGCTTAATGCAATATCTCATTAGTCCCAGTCCATTAATATGTGTATTAGTGATGAATAACAGTGAGGGATTCTGCCTTCCTTTACCTTTTCCCGTTTCATTTCTCTTTTTCTTTTCCTGTTCCATTTTTGTCTTTGTATATGTCTCTTTGTCTTTTTAATTGTCTTTTTTTCTTTTTCTTCCTTTTTTCCTCTTTCATTTTCTTTCTTAATACTTTTTTCCTCTTTATGCTCCTTACGCTTATTTCTCCCTGAATACACTACCCAATTTCCCCAAAATTTTCCTAGATGAATCTTTAGTTCTTTAGTATTGCTTTCATGAGGGACCCAAGAACTGAAATAATTAACTTTTCTGACTGAAAAATCATCATATTTTGTGACTTATAAGTGCAATAAAAATATTTGAACTAGATCCAGTGATTTGCTGGCATTTTTTTTCATCTTGTTTTACAAGAGAATGTCATGGGATAGACAATAAGACATTCTAGAGGAGCTTCCATCAACATTCATACATCACTCAAGGCTGGCCTAATATTCTAATATGATAAACATCGGGGAGAGGGTGAGGATTCTGCCATCGTAAGGCATTATTTTTTAATCAAATTTAGAAAATCTGCAAAACTGACATGACTGATAACTATTCCAACAGAAGTCATCTCATGTAAGCAGCATGTTGGCAAGCCTTGTTTATAAGATTGCAACATCATACTTTCAAAAAAGTTTTCAATATCCGTATATGTATTTATTTAATATGTAAGTAATAACTAGAAAAAATTAGCTTAATCCCACCAAAGGTCAAGTGCTTGGTTTTCTCATATGGTTATTCATTTTTAGTATTAGAAAAGTTGAAGATAACAAGATTTTCAGCTGTGATGAGTTAATGTTTATAAAAGACATTCCAGAATACTTTTAGTAGGAATTACATTACTATATGAGCAATGTACAGTAGGAATGTCATCTCTGGAACAACTGTTCTTCTAAAGCAAGGAAAATTTAAAGAGTTTTGAGTTGTTATTTTTTTGTATCCAAGTAATATACTTGGATATAAGATTTCTGTGACTTGAGTAGCTTTCAAGATAATGTAATGTACATTTTTTCAGACACTCTGTAAGAATTCCATCTGCAATTTCATAATTCCTGAGAAATAGAAACATTTCAGATGTACACCAATATACCTTCATTCTTCATCATGTATTTCCCACATATGTATTTTGACTGTGAAATATGTGTTGTATTGTTTAAAAAAATTGTTGTAGCAGAGAGGAAGGAGGAGTCTAAGGCTTGCCTTGGCTGCTGCACTCTGGGCAAGGCAACTGAGCCTTCCTTCAGAGTAAAAGAGTGTGCAGAGCTGAAAACCGATTTTGAAGTTTGAGATGGGGAAGGACGGAAGGAAAAAGTAATGAAGAGGGGAAATATTGAGACGTCAAACACACAATCAAAACAAAGAAATAATGGAAAGAGAGAGAAAAATAGAGAGAAAATTATATAAAAATAAACACTTTTTTTATACACTCCAAATGAATTTTGTGGAGTTTTTCACAGCCCAGAAAGCCATTAAGAATTACTGGGTTGAGAACAGGACTGAAGAAAATTGACCATCCTGCTAATATAGACGTGGTGAGCTAGAGAGGAAACTGTCTCAAAAAAATCCCAATTTTTATCCTCTAACTCTGAATTTACTTATTTGAAAAATGTAACTTTTCCTTCTTGTCTTCAAAAAACCCTTAACTTTAAACATTCAAAATTCTTTCAGTATATTTTATGGTGCTCTGGAAAAAATATTGTCAGCACATCTGCCTCGGTACTCTGGCCAATATAGGATTTCTCCATTAAAAATATCCAACAAATAAAAATCAAAATCTGTGTCCAGATAATTTGAAAAGAGAGAAGCATGGAATACATTTTCCATTAATTAACTTCAGTGAAAAATTCAAGACTCTCTAATGCTAAGAATCACGTTACGCTTAGCAGAAGTGAAGTTATGAACACAAGGCAGGCCAATCAAGGTGTGTGGGAATATCAATTGCTCTTTAATAAATTAATTAGTCTGATAGTATGCAAACCATGGCAGCTAAAATTTTTCATAATTTAAATAGTTTATTGGTCTAAGAGGTGGTAAATACAGCTGAAAGGAACTGTGAAATTGTATACATAATAACAAGCTCATGTATAAAAATAGTGTTTACATTAGTAAACAGCCAAAAAAATCAAAACTGCAAATAAACAGAAGACAGACGCATTTTCTTTGACCCCCAAAAAGAAACTGGACACACTAATAGTATCTTTCCCCACTGAACAGCAAATGCTTCACATTTCACTTAGCTTTTTGCTACATTTGGTACAGTAATGTCTATCAAGGGGTAAATTGACTTTCCTTTCACAGATCATTAGCAGCTGCAATCAGCCAATGGAGTTTGCATGAACTGGTTCTAGATTGTGTCTAAGTTCAGACATGAGTTCATTCAGCATTGTAAGGAACACTAAATAAAAATAAATACATCCTTGAACAGTAATGCACAACTTTGGACTTGTAACTATAACAAATCATTTTCTATATTATTTATTCATAATTTAAAACTTTCATTTGCCAAGAATTTGTGTTTTGAAATACATAAACTGTATGTGCCCAAACAATATCTTATGATAATCCATCAGGAATCTAATCCATGTTATCCATAGGTATTATCATAATGGTAAGGATCAGTCCAAGCATTTGGCTGACTTTGAACAAGTACAAGCTTGACTTCTGATTTAACAAAACAGGAGTCAGGGAACACTACACTTTTTCTGTCTTTTGGGTAAAATGGTTCATTCTAAAATTATGTTGGTCAGCCCTTTGAAATTAACTATGCATGCATGGATGTGAATTTATTAATGCATATTCTCTTCTGGAGTTCAGACTCCACTATGCTTACATTTGTCTTGTAGATAACAACCATTTCTGTTCTTTCCCTCAAAAGTCTCACTGAATTATCTACACAAAAATGAGAGCTCTGGAGGTGCATTTTTTTCACTTGAATGCAAGTTTCTGAATGGCAGACCAGTACAGTACAAATAGCTGGCTTTTGATGTAGGGAAAGGAAAGAGCACCTGCCTCATCCATTTGCTGTCTATTTCTAAGCATTTGTCTCTCTAAAAATTTAAGCACAAAAGATGAGAAACACGAATGGCTTGGTTCACTTTCCCCTCCAAAATGTCATAGAATTACTGAGGTTGGAGGGGACATAATCTGGTCCAACCAAAGCAAATCATATTGCTCAGGCCCTTATCAAATTAGTATTCGAAAATTTCCAAGAACAGTGCATCCATTGCCCCTCTGATAGATCACCTTCACAGTACAGAGTGCTTCCCATGATCTAACTGGAACTTGCCATTGCACATATTCACATCTGTATTTTACTATACACACTCAGTCAATGTCTGTCTCTCTTCTTAGTGTTTTTTGAAGTTGTGCCAGCTTTCACAAGCAAAGTTTCCCATGCCCCGGTTTTGGAGCATTTGCCTTATGAGAACAAAAAGAATTGGGGTTGGTGAGTCTAAAAAAGAGATGGCTTTGGAAGCACTGAACAGGAGCCTCGCAGTACTTAAGGATGAGTTTACTAAGAAGAGGGAGTCAGGCACTTCACAAAAGTGCATGGTAGGAGAAAAAGAGACAGTGGGCATAAGTTGAAACAAGACAAGTTCAAAATAGATATGAACAAAAACTTTCTCAGCATGAGGACAGCCAAAGAGTAAAGGAGGTTGCACAGGAATGTTTTGCAGTATCCATCTTTGCCAGGTTTTGTTCCTGTCTGGCTAAGACTCTGCATAACCTGCCTTAATTTCACCACTGAGCCTAGTAAGTATTTGGCCTATGCTGCTGTGTGGGGTGTTTCAGTCTCAGGTGCATTTTGCTTTGTTAAATTTTTTGAGGTTCTTGTAGGTCATTTCTCTGTTCTGTCAAGGACTACTGTAGTAGCATCCCTTCCTTTGAGTGCATCACTTAATGCCCACACTGACACCACTTTTTGATACTATCCACAAATTCCTGGAGGGAGATTTTCTTTACATTATCCTGATACGGACTTATAAAACTATAATTGCCAGTATCAAAAAGAGTTCTAGATATCTTTGAAAAACCTCAATAATTATTGGCCTCTAGGTGGACTTTGTACTCTGATTATTACTACACCTAACTTAAGCCAAACGTATAATTCTCTCACCTTAAAGCCACCTGTCCAAACCATACCTCACCAGTTTTGCTATAAAGATACCATGGAAGACAATGTCAAAGTCTTTTTAAAGTCATGGCAAGAAACATCACTGTGTGAAAGATAGCTAAACACAAGGCCTCCAATTGAATTGGTTTTTTCTTAGTTTCACCATATCCAGAAATAACGGAGAAATAGCATCTATAAAGGTATGCTCAGTATTTTAATAGCAAAAACAGGTGACCAATTTATTCCCTAGTTGATGAGGGAAGAACTGAAAAGAAATTACTTTGATTAAGCAGAAATCTCAATCAGTAGTAGATGACATTAGGCATAATATTGGCCATTTTTTGAAAATACACTTTTTCCACAAGTCTGTAAATCAAAATCATTCATTTAGAATTGATAGACTGAATGCAGCACAAATTCATGGTCATAGATTTTTTCAAACATCACAATATTGTAAATAATACTGATTTAAAGGATAATTGCTTTTCTCTGAAATTTTGCATTAAATAGCCCTTTAAAGAAATTATGACAGCATTGAAGAATATATAAAAATTTATTAGTAGTATTGTTTTGCAACTCTTCACCACAGAAGAAGAGATTTTTATAAGCAAAATATATTTGTGATTAGAAAAATGACCCTGATTTGTAAGACCTAACTGGAGGTAAAAAGCTGTCTTTAATATCTTCTGGACTTTTTAAAAGGTCTGACAAAGGCAGAAGTATTAAGCTTAAGTGATGTACAGCTGGTAAAGAGTAGAGCTCAATGTAGCAGAAGCAGCTCTCCTGGAAGAAAAGCACAGAGGAGCAATGGAATAAATTCCAGTTGATGGTAAAATTGTTTAAATTGCTTTACATTTGCTCTTAGCTAAAAACTTGTTCTGCTTTCTTTACTATTTTAAAGTGTTTTTTATGTATGGCAGATATTTTGGGAAGAAAACCTTTTCAACCTATTTCCTGCCTGGAAATCACCAGGATGAATTTACGGAAGTGATCCAACCTGGCCATAAATCTCCTGTATGTTATCATGGACAGTTTCATGATGAATCCTCAACTCAACATGAGTTTTTTTGCTCCGGAAGTTCATGACAGTTCTGGGCCATTATAGACTACTCTTATCACCCACTTACGTCAGTCCATTAGTTAACACACGATTTTCTGCCTTGCCCTTAAGGACAGAAAAAAAAAAAAAAAGAAGAAAAAAAAGAAACATGAAAAAAGAAAAAAAAATATAAGTACATAAGATTTTCTTTATGGGATGTTAAGCTCTGAAAGTTGGTTGCATCTTTAGAGGTCTGATTGATTTTATGTTATTCTCAAAATGCAGGAATGCATGCATGGGGTACTTAAAGTGCTGCTGCTTCACTGCACGTTTTGAAGAGATGTGTTATTAGTCCTGCAATCCCTGAAGTGCATTATAAACCCTATCTACTATAAAATCTGTAGAAATGAAATACTTTTACTTGGCTAATGAGAACATGATAATAGTGGGAGCAAACCACAAAAAAGTAGGCAGTTTAATACTGTGCCTGTAATAATTTGATTGTGTAGGCCCCATTTTATAGCCAAGATAACTTAAATGTTTCAAGATACTATAATTATTATGAGACCTTTCTGCAATTAATGTCTTTTCTGAAAGTCAGTTCAAGGAGGCTTCACTCATTAAAACAGTCTCAAGCAGCTTCAGGCTCCTCTTTCACCCCTACTTGCTGTTTGCAGATGAAAAGTATGTTACAAGATCAAGTAATAATCATAATCTCCTGAGATGCAAATCAGCAAGATACACAAAGGACTTTCTTCTTCTAGGATGTTATTAAATTGTAAGCTCCAATGATCCATCACTTTAAAGACCACTTTCAGGATCTTCTAGTCAAGCCATCAGTGTTAGCACTGATGATAGAGCTGGTGGCACCTGGCAAAGAAGCAGCACATGGGAATGATGCAGTCCCTGCCCCTCTGACTGCTACTTTCCTGGACGGGTGTATTATAAGGAGTATAGTATATTAAATGGAGGTGTAGTTCTGACCACACTGATGTTTAACCCAGTATCTCATTAAATCCCTAATATGTGATTAAATCCCTTGTTGAATGTGTACAAGTTAATAGATTTTCACTTTATACTTTTGAATTATTTACAACCTATTCTAAAGTATCTCTTCACTCAGCTAAAGATGTCCAAACTGTCCCATAAGATGGGCCATAACTTCTCTGTAAGGGCTACCTTACCTTCTTGATGTAACAGCTGAAGTTAGTTATATCATGTAAACAACAGGCCCTCTGAGACAATCTTTCTCATAATTAGTTAACATTCTTGAAACTTGTACTTCCTACATAGATTTGTTATGATGTTTTCAATGCAATTAAGCCCAAACTTGTATATTAATAGTCCCATATGTTCTTTGATTGTACTCATTTCCATAATTTCATAAAAGATGACTGGTGATCACATACGTTCTCCCTTCCCACACATGGCACATTGGATTAGACAACCCCAGCTGAAATTCTGAATAATTTTTGATGGGTGCTGGTTTGGGAATTAGAGAAGAAAATATTTTGTCTTTTTATTAAATTTTTTACCTAAAACATTCTTATGAAACCTGTGTATTCTTCTGAGTAAAGAAATAATTGTACCAAATTTATGTTTAAACTTAATGTGATTTCTGTGCAACATGAGGGTGACCATGCTACTATCCCAAAAGTGTCCAAAGTTATTGAGAAACATTTTAGTAACTGTGATAATGTCAATTCCCCACTCAGAACTTTGCAGAAATACTTCAAATTTAGTAAAATTAAAATTAAATCTGATATTTTGTTCTCATGTCTTCTAGACTGCCCATGTGTATTTACCAGCAGAAAAGAGAGCAGTGTATTATATAGATATTATTTTATATGTGAAGACTTTTAATTAATATATATTCTCCAAGGAAAAACTGGTTCTATTCTTTTAATAAGGATCATAAAAATGCATTCATATATAAATTAAAAGGCTAGATCAGCCTATACAAGCAAAAAAATAAGTCAGTCCTTTGTACGCAATATTAAATTATCACAATTATTTTCAGTGTATGAAGGATACTCCTAAACATGTAGGAAAAGAGAAAACAAGGTAAATGTCACATCATTCATAAACATGTTGAATAGCACAGAGGATGTGTTCTTGAGGGAATTCTACTGGTGATCACTTTCCTTCTAACAGAAATGAAATTTTATTCCTATTCTGTTTTCCTTCTTTTTGAACAGCTACTTCTCCATGTTAGAAGCTTACCTATTGTTTCACTTCCTTTATTTCTTTGCACTTACTGCAAGAATTTTTGATGGCCTCTCTAGATAGAATTACTGAATTATGTTCGAAAAACAAAGGAATTGTTTCAATGTTTGTTGTTTACTGAATCCTTTAGTGAACCTTGATAGTATCTAATGGGGGTTTTTTTCAGAATAATTTTCAATAACTTCCTTTCTAAAAAATATTTAGTGTTGAGTTGTCCCTTGAATGAAATCTTGAATGAACCCTTGAATTTTTAAAAAGTGAGTCTCTTCATCCACTTCCCAATCATCTGTTAGCACAGCTGATTTGAAAGAGGCTATATTTGCAGCTCTTTGATCATCTATATCTTCCTTGATTGCCCGAGGTTTCTAGCATGATTCAGTAGTCTTCATTCTTTTGTTGTGTAAGGTGTACAAAAATATCAGTTTGCAACAGATCCTGAAACACAACCCTTAAAAGAGTGTACAGTGTGGGAAACTCTTTTAATTTCTGCAGGGCATCACAGGGAGAAAAAACCCAAACAAACTTTTAATCTTTCTAAATGTGTCCTAACATACTCTGAGAACTCTGATCATCCATTGGCTCATCACATTCTATGTTCTCGAAAAAAATCAGTATCATTTTTACAACCTTGGTAAGCTGTTCCCAAAACACTTTCTGACTTACTGTGTTGCACTATCATCTGCTAAACTTCCTGGTTTATTTATTTAGATGCTACTTCAACTTCTTAAAAGACTCTTCTCTTATAATGACCATTCAATCTTTTTATGCAACTGCATAGCATTTTCTTAAATTCTTTCTGTAGAAGTGACAAATTTCGGTCACTGGTATTTAACATGATCAAATTTTTGTATTATTCTCTTCTATTGCCTTTCTGGATGGAGTTCAGTTGCTTAAATTAGACCCTTAATGTAATCTGAGATATTGGATATTGTCTCTAGCTTCCAGCTGACATGTCAGAAAGTTGAAGATTCCTGGTAGATCCTGTGTCCTATCATCTATCCTCATGGGCTTGGCTTGAATACCTTCAAAGAGCCAACAGAGGCACCTGATGCCTATGCCTAAGTACCTGAATCTTCCCTGTTATAAACCATTCTCATGTTAATGTGGTTATATGAGACTCATTACGTAACTGTTCCTGAGAATTTTTAATCATGAAGAGTATTTTTCTAATTCACAGCATTTTAATTTCCTATTTTCTGTGGGTTTTTTGAAACTTTATTTGGGGTTGTGGGTTTGTGTTCTGTTCCTCAACATATCGGCTAGGAGATTATTAGTTTTACTCAGTTTTCTTTCTTTTTGACACCTTGCTCAAATATTTAGAAGTCAGTTCTATTCTTTCTACAACAGAGAAAAGTGCAGTACTCCTTTCAACCACAACAAGGAAACCAAGTGTGTGAGAATGCAAACACTATGAGAATTGAGCTACTGTGCACCAAAGGCAGGACTAAAGCAACAGTGAGCAGGTAATAAAGCATTGGTATTGAGTAAATTCTAGCTCCTTCATACAATCATAGATTCATTAATGTTGGAAAAGACCTCCAAGATCACCAAGCCCAACTTTGGACCAAACACCTACCACCGTGCCAACGCAACCATATTGCAAGCCTGGCTTTGTGTCTAATCAAAGTTCCTTTTTCAATGATTGTTTAATTCAAAACCATCCTAGAAGCTGAAATCAGAATAACTAATGGTTCTAATTAAGAGCTCTAATTGACTGGTAGGAGGAGGTTCCTACTTTCTTATGCGTTCTGTGGTCTTTCAATCCCAAATTCATAGTAGCTCAGGTTAAACAAAAGAAATCAGGCACATTTTAAGATAGTTTTGTAGATTAACGTTAAGAAAGTCTTGGGTGAAGTGCAAATTTGAAACCATTTAAATTTAGAGAAACACTTGTTTGTATTTCTCTATGGAGGATCAGTTTTAGCAGTACCCTGTCACATGGAAAAATTCCATCTAGGCTTATCTGGAATATTCTCAAGCCCACTTCACAGTCCCTCAACCTCAGAGGGGACTCTACCCTGGATCCTGATAGGATGAATGTGCTCAAGCTTAAGTTCAAGAGCTTGAAATCCTTACAGTAGAGGAAAATGAGCTATTCAGCTGCTGCCTAGATTCCAAAGTGAATTATAGGGAACTGATCTGTATTGGTTGTGGAGCTATACATTTCCAAATATTATACAAAACTTATTTGCCTCTAATGCTTTGTGGGCATTGGTAAACATGCACAGGATGTTGCAAGCAGGGTGGCTGTGTCTGAAAGTTGCACAGCCGTGCAGCACAGCGTAATGCTCAAGGAAACGAGATTTGCCTTTGCTCCTTGCCTACCTTTTCCACTTCCGGTATTTATTTCCATGAGAATGATGTTCCTTAATTACTATCTTTGATTGCCTTCTATGCCAGACTGAATCTGAGCCTGGCAAACTTGGTCTGTCTGAATCTTCTCAGCCTCCCAGCTCTGCTTATTTCTCCATTTCTCTGCACTGCAACATCTTCTTTTGGATACCTCTTTAGATATTCTGAAACTTAACTTGAGTCTAAAATAGTTCCAAAGTTAAAAAAAGATTAACAAAAATCAAAATTAACAAAACTTGTTGCATACATTTCTAAGGCTAGAAAAGAAAGACAGTAACTTTGACAAGATCAAAAGGACTTCAGGTATTCTTAAGCTTAATTTACCTTTGCCTTGGAGTTTAAGCCTACGAAACTATGGCATCCTTTTCAGCTGAATTCCATATATATATATATATATATATATATGTGTGTGTGTGTGTGTGTGTGCATATATATATATATCTATATATATATTTCTAAATACATCCCCTTGTAGGGAATGTCATTTGTTGTTGGTACCTCTTCCATGTATGATTTTTCCCAACTGCAGCATCTCTAATGTTAAATCAAAATTAATCTAAAAGAAAAATCCCCACATGAAATAAGGGAAATAGATTTACAGGTTTTTTTTTTCCTTATTGCTGTAAAGAATTGCTCTGTATCTAATTTAATCTTTTCTATTAAAAATTTTCAGTTTCTTTGATATCAAATGAAACCTTTTCATTTTCTTTTTTCTTCATTTAATCACTGAGAACTAATACCTGCACAAACTAATTGCTTCACAGTTTATATTCTGGTCTAATAGTTTTCTTCAAGAAATACAACATCTGGCCTTTCCTTAGATAATTTGCTTATAATTCACTTACTCTTGGTGTTCATATTTGAATGGTTTAGGTCAGGCATGTTAATGGTATACAGTTTAATATTTGATTGCACCCTTCAGTTTTCACAATGTTTGTCCTTATTAAGGCTTTTATCCCCTTTTCTAATCTTGATATAGCAGCTGAAGCTAAAAGAGATTAGCATCCTAGTTCAGAAATCTAATTCCCTTCATCTATCTTTTAACCCCTCAATGCTCTGCTTTGCTTATGTGTATCCAGATGGCTCCAGAAGGTTTCTAGAGCTTTTACAAGACTCCTACTTAATTGAGCTTTAGCATTTTTTTCCGCTTGCCCCAAATATTTTAATTGAGTTTATACATGTATTGAATTTCAGTATTGAACTAGGTTCAAATCATTGGAGCTTCAGTGACTTCCGAAGCTGCCTTTCTTTATTTCCTTGCAAATTTTTGCTATTGGACTTTTTGACAAAAACTTTTCGTATGTCTCTTTGTAGACCTTTGGATCTGATAAAACTCCTTTGCCTTTATTTTTCTTTTGAGCGGTAAGGTTTCTATTTTGGAGGCAACTTATTTTTAGCACTTGACTCCATGAAAAAGAGAGTTAAGGAGTTTTACTGCTACCAGGGAGTCTAAGACCAATTTTGAGCTACTAACAACTGATACATTCTGAAGTTCTGAAAAACTTAACATATACAAATTTATATTCATTCAAGTTTTATTACTTTGTAAATAAAGCACACCACCAGCTCTGCAAGAAAGAACAGTCAGCAATGAATGGATTTTTATCTCCTACAAATAGCTGCTAGTCTAATGATTTTGATACAGCATTTCAATATAACAATATCTACTTTTATGTCTCTTTATATGGTATTCATGGTAAAGAATGAATTAATCATTTTAAGGACTATTTTACAGTATTTCTTGAAATAAACTCATTTTGCAATTGTACAATGTGGCTTTTTAAATGCAAATGCAGTGCCAGTTTCCTAAGAAGTCTTCTGAAACAATAGGAGTGATCATACATTGGCATTCTCAGCGGCAGACTCTTGACAAGCTGATTATCCCCCGTGTGCTTGCAGCAGTCACAGCCTGTAATAAGTAAGAGGCTGTAAATTGTAGGGGCCACTCACTTTCCCATTTCACTGTCTGCAGGAGCCAGTGAAAGCTGAAAATCTTCTATTCTGCCCTTTCATGTCAGTTAAGATAATGACCAAATTTATTTTTTTAAAGCAGAATGTAATTGAGAGATAGGTGATGGTGCCAGAAAAGTGAGATCACTTAATCAAAGGTCAAATTAGGTTCTCACTCCTTACACTCATCTAATCAAAAGCTCTCTTTAAAATTTTTTTTTCTTTCTTTTTTTTTTGTTATCTGCATCAGAAATTCCAAGATAGCCTTGCAATCTACTTGTGTTGATCACACATTTACCAAAGATGTTCTGTACAAGACATCCACTTACAGGAGTGTTTATATGATGTCTGGTTTATTGTTCTTTGTCCAAGGGCATAGTCCATAGGGAAAAAAATTCAAAATGCAAGCATATTTTTCTTGATGATATTTGATTATTCCATATTTCTATAATATTATAGGATATAGGATTTAAAAATTATAAAATAATTGAAGAAAAAAGAAACTATTTCCACTTTTTAATGTATAATATCAGTAAGTTTAATTTACCACATATAATTAACCCTACTTTCTGCAATCTAAAGCATATTTGAGCAAAAGATACATTAGAATAGCTATCTGTCAAAGGCAGGGTTTGTATTTTGTAATCACAGATCAGCTGCTGGTTGGCACTCTGCTCAATGCCCTTTTCTCTTGAAACAAAATTAGCATTGCTCTGGTAAATAATTTATTATTCCATTCAAACTTCTGTTTGAATAAATATTTTAAGTATAAATGGACAGCCATTAGTGCTACACTATAGAGTTGCCTTTTTAAAAAATTATTCAAGTTAATTCTTGTTTACTATTGTTCCATATCTCTGTTTGTGATGACAGGATTTGGTACTTCCATTCACTGTCCTTTTTAGGGAACGTATCCTCATAATCGGTTCTTATCTTTCTAACGCATTAGTTCAGACCGATCATTTTATAAATGTGCCATTAACTGAGCTGCTTTCTGAGATCCAAATGAAAGGATGGATCCCTACACAGAAAAAATTCACATTGAAAAGTGATGGAAACTATTAAAAACTTTAATCCATGGACAGACATCCTTTGAATGTAGAGGAGTTACAAAATACAAAATCCGGACTAAACAGAGGAATTTTGTGAGCAGGATGATGTCAATATAATATAATAGGCTGCAAATCAAAGGGTCGCACTGATAAAACAAGTATTATAAAATTTAAATCAGATTTAAAGCCAAACAATATGAAAGATTTAAAAAGAAAAGCCTATACCTTTGAGAACACCTAAGAAATATTTCAACAAAGAACATGAAATTTCACACAAGAAAACCAAACACAGATTCTTACTGTGTGTTTCAGCTGCAATATTTCCACCTCAGTCATATGCATAGATCTCAAAAGAATAATTGTACAGAATTAATCCTTATCACCTAAGCAGAATTTGTAATTTCACATTTCAGAGTTGTGGGATTTTTTTGACAGCAGGACTTTGACATCTGAAACATCTACTCCACAGTTAGAGAGTTTTTGAGAAAGGGCAAGGCAATTCCAGGCATAAGCTGCTATGATACATGGCTAGGGCCTACAGCTTGAAAGGAACTCCACAGCCAGTATTCACACGCAATATATGCTTTCGTAAGTCAAAACTCCTCAGCCCTGCTGCTCGCACGGTGTATGCACAACCAGAATGATTCTTGCTGTATTCAGTTATAATCCATTTGAATTCACCGCAGCGTAGTCACGCTTTGTACCTTGATTTGTGGTTGCTCTCAGAACCAGTCTGAAACGAACACAAAAGCCTTGAAAGATATCATGGATAGTATTCACCTGTCTAATCAATGAAGAACAGTTCTTATCTGAGATGTCATAGGGTATCTGAGACACCTGCAAGGGGTTGGACAACATGCTATAAATCATACAAAAGAGAGGAATCTTCTGGAAACCAGATGGAGGCTGATCCACGTATGCTAAGAGATTTAAAGTCATTAGACATTTTTTAGACACGTAAAATCAGTCAATTCACTCACAGCTAAAATTTTATATATATATTATATATTATATATTATATATTATATATTATATATTATATATTATATATTATATATTATATATTATATATTATATATTATATATAAGCTTTTTCAAGAATGTTATTTTGTGGATTTAAAGAAATTAAAGCCTGCTATACCAATTCTCATTTCTCTTAAGCAAAGTGACTGTCTTTTATAAAAGTTTTAAGGATGAAGTGAAGAGGAAAATAATGGTTTCTTTACAAAAAGATGCAATGACTATATCTATATAAAAACTTTCTGGAGTTAAATTGTAAGTCAAAGTGCTTATTTAAAAATAATTTATGATAACCCTAGAGAAAGCGAGAAATATATGAGTGATTTTTTTCACCAATTATAAACAAAAAGAATAATTGGACAGTTACCTTTCTGAGCACTAAAAAATTATTTAGTACAATGTGATTAACTGATTGTAGAGTATTCTTATTGGCTAATTAGATTATTTTCAATAAAATTCCTGTTTCATTCACTATGATCTGCTATAAAATAGCTCTTCAAATAGTGTATCATAAATAGGTTGCTTCTCACATGAGATGCTGATTACAAACTCATTGTAATCTGATTTAATTTCATACAAGTTAAGTATGTTAAAATAATTTGACTTATTAATTTGGATACAGGAGGGCTTTCATACACTCATTTATATTTGTTTTACTAAACAAATATGTTTCACTAAAAGAAAAATAGATGAAACAAATGAGACAGTACTTTCCTCTTGCATTTCTTAATTTATTTCACACACCATTATGTTTCACACCTTCTGTTCAGACATCCTTTATGTCTTTGTTGTCTGTTTAAGTCTCATCTCTTTCACATATGTTTTCAGTCTTTTCTCAGCTTTTTAGAGCAATTCATAGGTACTTCATCTGAGTAATTCACTTGAATGTATTAATATTTTATTAGTACTTAACTTCTACAGCAAGGAAGGTCTGACAGTTGGACTCTTAATTATAGCCATTTCACCCTCATCTCCTACCAATGCTTCTTCACCTCTCAGGTTTTTTTCATAATTCATCTTCCATTCTCTTTCTCATTATTAACTTTCAAAAATATTCACAATGAAGACTGAAATTAAGATGTATGTATTTGAATATTTATCTGAAATTTGAAGGCCTACAATATAAGAACACTTAGTAGATCAAGGTGATGTCTAAGTCCTTCAAAACTTTTTAAAATGGTCTATCTAAACTGTAATTTAAATTTTGCTTCTTAAATTAGAGACATACATGAAATATCATAAATCATCAACTTCATCACTGTCTATTTCAAATATTGAAAATATTATCTGGGCAATTAATTTCAATTTCAGAAAAATGGTCCTATTCTTTATTTCAAACCAACCAGAATTTATCTGTGCATTATGACAGTGGCAGTCTGTGGGATAGGGCAACTAGTCATTCACTGTCATCGTAAGAGAATTTTAAGCTAAATGTCTTAAACTAGACATTAAATCATCCTGCTTGAATGCAATCTCTTTCTGCAGATGGATGTATGCATGTATGCAATTATTTCTATGAGATCATTGCTACTAAATACCGATTGTAACATAATCATATTGTCTTACAAAGCATCCAAGTTAGAGTCATTGTAGAAACTTCATAATAAATACATTTCTTCTATTTTATATATATATATACACACACACGAATTTCTTCTCTATATAATATGCATTCGTCTATATATTCTTCAGTTGTACTCTTTGCCTTTGAACTATTGCTTCTGTGTATTCTATATACGTCACCAGGAGAATACACAGACTTCCTGAGATGATTTTATATTGGTTTTACCCTAAATATTTTGCTTGATATCTCTCAAGATAATGCTTTTTCGTCTCGTGTTGGGGACTTACAATCACACTGTCAACAATAAATGTAAGAAAATCCTTTATTCGCTTTGTCATCCAGCTGGTAGATCTTTACCTATTAGCAGAGATGAGGTTTTAATTCCCCTGGTGGATTGTACCTCATGCTATCACTTTTATTGTTTCTTTTTTCAAGGTTGTCTTATTCTTCTCAGGAGACATTCAGGTGCTCCTGCTGCTTTATACATTTCAAGAATTTCTGTCATCATAAAAATCCATTAGCATCAACTACATCACTGTCATTAAGCAAGGTACTAAAGATTATCAAAATTAATCCATTGAGTACTCCTCTAGTAATCTCCCTATCACATGATAATTCTTTGTTCAACTTTCAATTCATGTACTAACCACTATCCTCAGTGAAAATTTCCCATGGGGTACCATATCAATGTTGTAAAAAAGTCAAGACAGATTACATCTACCACAACTCTCTTGTCTATAAAAACAGTAATTTTTGTTAAAGAAAATACTATATCTGTCTGACACAATCTGTCTTTGCTAATCCCTTGCGTTGATTTATCTACTTTCCATTCACCTCAATTTATTTAATGATTGCTTTCTTCATAATTTGTTCTGCTGATAGTGCCCTCCCATTGAGGTCAGGTTCTGTAGTTGTCCAGATTTATTTTTCATCCTGTTTTTAATTAATGTCATTGTAGTCTACTGCTGTAAATTGAAAGGTTGTGTTGGGTGTAAAGGGCAAATTTTGGTAGGAGTGGCCCACAGGCTTGATGCCTGTGAGAAGCGACAAGGCTCTGCCCTGTGCTGGACACAACTGGTCCCAGCTAGGTCCACTGGACCCACCGCAGGACACAGCTGAGAATATCAGCAAAGACAGCCATGTCTCTGAAGACATATTTAAGAAAGGGTAAAAAAATGGAAAAAGTGAGGAACAACTATGGGAACAGCAGAGCAAATGAGGGAATAAAAAGGTCAGAGGAGGCACTCCATGGCGGAGTAACTAGCCATCTGAAGGGACCACGCCCCTGATGGATTTTCACTGCAGCACATGAAAAGTGTGGGAAACAAGGAGCAGCAGAGAGAAACCTCAGCATACTCACCCTGACCTCCTGCATGATTTATTGTCTCACAGAAGGGACTGAGTGCAACCGGTGGTGATAACAAGCCAGAACAAGAAGTGTCCAACATGAAATATTGAATTAAAAAAAAGGGTGGGGGGTCAGTGGGATGCAAGAAGGAGAGGAATTTGGAATGAAGTTAATTGAGCCTGGGAAAGGCTGAAGAGAGATATTTTATTGTTTGTCACCTCTGTTTCTCTGGCCTGAACAGTAATGTAGACTGACAACATTTTATTAACAAAGCTTTATTGAGGCAGTAGGAAAGATGAGCAGCAATGTGCCCTGTCCATATGGAAATTCACCCAATTGCTGATAACAAACATAGGATCATAACTGATGCAGTGGCTTCAGCACACTGTCAGGAACACTTGGTGTCCAGGTCATCTGACAGCAACAGTCAATCGTGCAAATTATTTTTGAATGCAGGTAAGAGTCATGCTGACCCTTGGCTCACCAGCAGTAGGGTGATTTGAGAGCCTCACACATTACACTTGGACAGCAGCCTGCCTACACTGCCTATGTTGGTCGGGGGGTAGGGTGTCAGTTTGCCAATACCTAAATCAGTAATTAAATATTTATGTTAATTACTGATAAATGAAATTAAATTTTCACAGTCAAGTCTGTTTTGACCAAAATAGTGCCTGACAAATCATATCCCTGTCTTTATTTAAATCCATACATTTTCTCAATCTTGCTCTTTGCTATTTTTTTCCTCTGTCCCGTTGGGACAGAGAGGCATGAGCCAGTGCCTGTGTGGGTTCTTGGATGTTAGCTCATATCAACCTGCCACAAAGGTTTATTAAGAAGATTTGCTATCAGACCTACAATTCAACCCATTAGTTCTCAGAACTGTTGAGACAGATTCGATGAGGATCAGGGCTATGAAGATGGTGAAGGACCTTGAGGGGCAGCCATATGAGGAGTGGCTGAGGTCACTTGGTCTGTTCAACATGGAGAAGAGGAGACTGAGGGGGCACCTCATTGCAGTCTACATCTTTCTTATGAGGGGAGAGGCATACACTGATCTCTTCTCTCTGGTGACCAGTGACAGGACCTGAGGAAACGGTACAAAGAATTTTTTAGAAAAAAGCTGTAAGGTGACAAATACTGACCTAAGTGAAATATGGGTAAAATGTTCACTGAAAAGACACATGAAATCAAACATTTAAATTATATTAAATAGAAATTAATTGACGTGCAATTATGCAGAAGTTAATGAAAAGGTATGTCATATAGCATACAGGACAACAGTCATAATTATGGTTTTTGTTTGTTAATTTGATTTTATTTTTGTTTCTCAAAAGAATGGGGGCTTTACAACAAATACAAATATTTGAATACAGTCTAGATACATGAACATACACTATTTCTTTCACATTAGAAAAACCACATAAATGTGTTAAAGCTCAACTTGGCAAAGAAAGAGACGGGTTAGGGAATGTGCAAATAATTCTTACTGGAGGGACAAGATATTTTTTAAAAACAGATGCTAAGTGCATCAAAAAAGTAGTTTGGGATCTCTTCAACACAATCCCAACAGCATGGTTTTGTTGACTTACAATGTACTGTCAGGATTACACAAATATTTCTTTAATTTATTTTCCCTCTTTGCATATTCCCTCTATGCTCATTAATTGCCCTAGGAAGGAAGAGTAATAGAGACTTCACTTGTTTTCAAGAGTGCACATGTTCAGACAGATGCTGAACTTTTAAAGGAAAGCAAAATGCCTTCCAGTGAAAATTCTGATAGATCTTAAAGACTGAAGGAATCAGTTTGGTCTTCCACAGAGAACATTCTCCTCCCTTTGACTGAAAACCAAAACAAGATTTAATGACTCGTGCAGTTTTACCCAATGGGGCAGCTGCTATGGTTGGCATCCAGGAAAGAGAGACTGGAGTGATAACACTGGAGTGTCTAGACTTAATTTTGATGTGAACTGTGCATTTGCTTTCAGGTGCTGATCTCCTAAGAATTAATTCTAATATCTCACTGAGGCACATGTGACTCCCATGTGAAGTAACACTGGCTTTGGCAAGGAAGGAATTAAGTTCTGCACAGCAGCCTGTAAGATGCTACATTTTACATTTTTGACCGGAACTGTGTTGATAAAGCACCAATGATTTAGCTATTTCTGAGCAGAACTTAACACATCATCAATTTTTTTCTGTTTCTCACTCTGGCCCCAGTGAGTAGGTTGGAAGAGGACAAATCTAGGAGGGAACAGAACTGAGATAACTGATCAAAAGGTCAATATTGTGTCATGTTTTTCAATAAAAGTGGAGGGCAGAGTTAGCCAGGGATTGTCATTAGTCGAGGATTAGCTAGGCATCAGTTTGACTGGTAAACAATTATTTTTGCCTCACTTGTTTTAATTTGCTTCATTTTACTGGGTTTTTGTTGTTGTTGCTTTTCTCTTTTGCTTTGGTTTTCTTACATTAATCCATATCTCAGCCCATGAGTTTTCTCACTTCTGCTTTTCCAGTTCTATCCCACATCCCTGTGAGGGGAAGGAGTGAGTGGCTGTGTGGGTCTTCAAAGCCTAATAGTGTTTACCCACAACACAGATGAAGGCTGAAACTCTTTTATTTTGAAACTGTGAAATAGAATAAAACAAGATGAGCTTGAACCTTTGGCACAGACCCAGAGATTTAACATCAGTGGCATAGGCAAAACCTATGTAGGTTGAGTTCTGTGATTAGAGTGCCATGTTGGAGGCTCTTTGGGAGGGATAGGCAGGGCAGGCGAGGCAAGGGGTGACGTTGTATGTAATGGAGGAGTTGGAATATATGGAGCATTCAGTTGGCAATGGCACAGTTGAGAGCCTCTGGGTAAGGACTAAGGTACAAATAAATACTGCAAATGTCATTGTGGGACTCAGTCAAAGACCACCTAGGCAGGACAATGACACTGATGAATTATTCTTTGAGGAACTAAGGGACACATCCGAGTCAAATGCCGTTGTCCTTATGGGGGGCTTCAACTTGCTGGATCTCAACTGAGAACACCACACAGCTGGCACAAACAGGTCCAGAAGATTACTGAAATACATGGATGATAACTTCATGGTACAGGTAGCAATGCTGCTGACTAGGAAAAATGCCTTCCTTGTTTTGTTTTTTAACAACTTTGCAGACACCAAGGTCACTGGAGAGGGAGGGAAAGGAGCTGTTCCAACCACCAGAGCTGAAATTCCCCTTGCAGCCCTTGGTAAAGACTACTGCAGCTGCACCTCTTCAGCCCATGGAGAACCATCTCTTCCACCCACAGCCTGTGGAGGAGACCCACACTGAAGCAGGTGGGTGCCTGAGAGGAGGCTGGGAACCCATGAGAGGCCCGTGCTGGAGTAGACTCCTGGAAGGGACCTGAAGACCTGTGGAGAGAGGAGCCGCAATGAAGTAGGTTTCTTGGCAGGACTTGCAGCCCTGTGGGGTACCCCCACTGGAGCAATCTGTCCTTGTAGGATTGCACCCTGTGGAAGAGTGACCCACATTGCAGCAGTTTATTGAGAACTGTTGACCATGGGATGGACTCACATTGGAGAAGTTCACAGAGACCTGTCTTCCATGGGATGGATTCTACATTTGAGGTGAAGCTGGACTCCACTCCCTGAGCAATGGTAGGATTAACCTGTGCTGAACTGATGAACCCCATTCCCTGTGTCCCTGCACCACTAGGGGGAAAGAGGTAGAGCTGGGAGGGAGGGAGAAGTGGGGGCAAAGTTTTTAAAGTCTTATTTTACCACTCATTAGCCTACTCTGATTTTGTTATTAACAAATTCAATTAATTTCTCTAATTCAAGTGTGTTTAGCCCATGATGGTATTTGGTATGTGATCTCTCCCAGTCCTTATCTCAATTCATGAACCCTGTTATATTTTCTCTCCCCAGTCCAGCTGCAGAAGGGAGTAATACCGAGTCTTTGGTGAATGCCTGGCATCCAGCCAAGGTCAATCCCCTACAGTCTTTTTGGTGCCAAAACCCGGTCACGCATGCAGACTTTTGCTTTTCCTTTAGTAAACTGCCTTATCTCAACCTATGAGTTGTTTTCTATCTTATTTTCTCTCTCCTGTCCAGCCGGGCAGTGATAGAGTGGCTTGGTGGGCACCTGGAGTCCAGTCAAGGTCAACTCACCATCCTCCCCAGGGACGTGGTCACAGCACCAAGCCTACCAGATTCCAAGTGTTTGGACAACGTTCTCAGGCACATGGTGTGATTTTTGGGGCTGTCCTAAGCAGAGCCAGGAGTGGGACATGATGATCTTCTTGGGTCCCTTCCAACTCAGGATATTGAATGATTCTATGAAAACATTCTGCTAAAAATGCAAATAATTTTCTAGCATGAGTGTGAAGTTGTATGAAACATTTCACTATTGAATCATATTGATGGAAAGCCATCTGGCTAAAATTACATAAAATCATAAGTTATGATTTTTGAAGTTTGGAATAAAAAAAGCTCCTATATTACTTTTACCTCATGAATTCTGTGATACTTCATCATAAGTCTTATGGAAAATTATTAAAAACAGTTTTAATTTTGGTTTTCTTATAATAACTTCTCAAAAGCTCAGTTTTACATTAATTACATACTTATAGAATTAGCAAGAAGTATCTTCTGGGTTCTGGCTTGTGGAATACAATCTATACTGCCTTCATTAAACAGGATAATGAAACAAATAATCAAACAATTACCCTTTTCCTAATTTGAAAAATCCTATTGTCAAAATGGCTGTCATAAAATATTACCAAAAGATCAAAGCAATTTGGACAAGGTATAGGAAGTGTAAAATGGAGGTTAATAGAGGTTAACATTCCCCAATTTGGTCCATTATCTCAATTGCTGAGTTTGAATCATTTATTCCTAGTTAATGAATAAACAACACCTTCTAATCCCAAGGGCTCAGGCAGGAAATCATCCATGCATGGTAGGTTTATCAAAGTGGACAAAAGTACACAGATAAATGGCATGTAAGAATTAGCCCAACAGTATACGCAATACTATTTCTCTCTCACAAATACAAAAGAATGATGACAGTCTTTTTTTCTATAACTGAGGATTCGTCTTACCCTCTCTTGTAGAAGTTATGGCATTTTTACACATATGCTTGATCTTTAACTGAAAATTATTTCCGAATCCTTATAATGTCTAAATAAACCTGCTTCTCAGATGCACTGGGAAAAGAGGTCTGCTTTTGAATAACTGAAATAGGAAAACATTGAGAATGGCAGACAGATAAACCAGGAAAATTGTAGATGTGAGTGGGGAAGAAAAGGGTCCCAACTGCATCCTTGACTTTGTGCTGTACCTAAAAGAGTTTCAGCGGCAGCCACAGAACTGCTTCCCAAACACTATCTTGTGCTGTTGATTGCCAAAACAAGTGTACTTCTTCACCAGGAGAGTTAAATATTTGTAGTTTCTCCATACATCTCCCCACTGTTAACACAGCAGAAGATTCCAGTTTATCCTAACAAGAGGTAAGGTACTGGAAAGCTTGAAGTTGGATACATTTCTCTTTTGAGTTCATTTGTCGTGTAGAAAACAGATAACCTTCCTTCCAACACTATCCTAAAGATGGGCACACACTTTGCGGGAATGCAGGATGTGAGTGCACCGGCTGTAAGGCCTTGTTAAATCATTATTGAGACTGAAAGTATGATCACTCTGGAATAAAATTTTGTAACTACTTTGTGATGTGCACAATGATAGCTCTTCTAGAGTAACAAGGATTCAGAGCTGAAGAAACTGGCACATCATATCATCTTTCTTTCAGCTTAAAATGTGGCGATGGCCCTACCTTCATCAAGGGAAATGAGAGGTAGGGTCAGATTTCTGATATCCTTGTGAAGTTGTCTGTCTTAAAAAGAGGATATATGTAAAGAAGGAATTTAATGATAATTTCACACTCTCCTGAAATTTTCCATGAAAATACATAAAGGAATGTTTTGAGATTATGGATTTCATTTTACCTTATTACTTAGGATATGAGTTTTATTGCTCAGATCTGGAGGAATAGACCTTTATTCAATTATAGGGAATGTTTCATTAGATAACACAGTCTCTTTGTTTATTCAAGGCCTTTTAGTGCCATATACTGCTCTGTAGGTGTCAAGTACACTTTTTTCTCCAATCTTTTAGCTCTAAGTTTTAATTATTGATTAAATAGGTAGTACCCAAAATCTTTGACATTTGGAAACTAACACTACACATTAAATATTCTTCAACAAAGATGATAAAAACATCACTTTAGGACAGTTATTCTGACATCTAGTATTGACGCATTAATGGAATACACATACACGACTCAACTGATAAAGAATTAAAAGAATATAATTAGTCCCTGCCAGTTTGATATGACAGAAAATAGATCTTGCCAAAAAACATGACTTAATTTTTCATGCATATTAGAGTGGTGGATGATGAAAATACTTTATTCTTTTAATTTAAGAGTGCTAAACCGTATTCTTCTTCAACAACTAAAACCAGAGAATAAAGATAATGCCTCCATTAAAAGAATTAAGAAAAGGATAAGTGAGTTATCAGAAGTGTTTATCCATGTAAATCATGTGGTAATTTTTTTAATAATATTTGTCTCTGAAACTGACAATGTGATTAATATTACACACTAATACATAATATAATGTAATATAATATATCTCATATATGTCATGTTACATATTTTTATTATATTAATGGAGTATATGCTATGTGTTACCCATATTTATAAAATATCTACTCTGACTAAAATTTTAATCACTACCCTGAATAAATATTCTCTGGTGTTAACATTTTCAAACAAAAAATGTCAGTAAATACTGGTCAGAATGGGACAGTTATTCTGAGGACCTGGATCCCACACTAACCTGTATAGTCTTATATAACATACTGTAGAAACAGAACTGTTAGTGCATAATTAGATACCTCATAACTTGACATATGAGGAAGTATTTCTGAGAAAGTATTGAGGATCATAATGGTGAGATGTACATTGCATTCTGCAACTACACTGTAGTATTAAAAACATATTTTTGTAAATTGCTTTAATCCTTGGCATTATACATGGAGTGAGTATGAAGTAGGAACTTGGGTATATGGAAAGGGATTCCATATTTTCTTTCATATGGCATTATTGCCAGTACAGAAATATTGCTCAGTCTTCTGATAACCACCTTTTTAGAGTGGTTAAAATATAAAAAGTGCTAGATCACTTTTAGTAAGCAGATCACTACTTACTCTTTGTACAGAAAGCTACTCTGCAATGCTGTCAAGCAGTGTTCTCCAAATTTGGATCACTATATGACTGTGCATATTGGCTGAAGCAAATCTGGGCAAGAAAACAAGCTTACCTTGCTCTTTACAACCGAGAAGACTTTTTTTTCAGAGAAGTATAGCTAAAAATTTATCCAATTCAATATATGCAGACTAAGAATTTACTTGATTAATGTTTATGTATTCCTTAGAAGTCATTAATAAAGATCTCTTTAGTGTAGAAAAGAAAGAAACATGAAGTAAAAATCAGTGGAAGATGAAGCCAGGCAAATTCATTAAGGGCACCGGGTACAGATATCAAACAGTGAGGGTAAATAAAGGAGAAACATTATTTCAGTTCAGTTAAATAGCATATATTTTTAGTCAGGCACAATTATTGCCTTTGATGCAATCTTGACTTTGGTATGACTGCATGAAATGCAAAAATTATAATCTGTAATACACAGCAGGAGAAAGAAACTGATCAGATGGTCCTAATTAACCTTCCATATCATTGATTCATCTTTCAGTAATCTCAATTGATAACAAATTTTATCTGACCATTAATCACTCTTAAAATGAAAGAAAAAATGCTTAACTTTTCAGTTCATTTTACTTTTTTTTTTCATTCTATTGGGACCTTATAAATTTTCTGATAGGCTTTACAGAAATGTATTCAGAAGATGTTCACAAAAGTACTTCTGGAAGAAATCCTATGCAATTTTCTTTTAAGAATCCATTTCCCCGTCATGAAGAATTCATAACTCAGCTGCCATAAACCTTATAATAGTTCTGATTTTAAATAGTTTGAATTGTTTTTCCTGGTTTTATCATCAGGACAGTCAATATATTTTTCATCATATTCTGGCTTTAATATATGATTGTTTATATCTACAATTCCATAAATAAGGTCTTGTTTAAATGAATATAGGTTCTGTGTTGTTTATAGAAACATATCTGTTGAAAGTGTTAATTCACAGTTCATTCAGAAGTGAAGGAGAAAATATCTGCTGACCCTACGAGTTCCTCTGCATTACATTTCCTGATAGAATCATAAAACTGCCTTGATTTTGGAAGAGGCCTTGAAGAACATCTAGTTCCAACCTCTATGCCATGAGCAGGGATACCTTCCACTAGACCAGGCTGCTCAAAGTCTCATCTAACCTGGCCTTGAACACTTCCCAGGATAGAGCAACTTCTCTCAGCAACCTGTTCCAGTGCCTCACCCCCATCACGGTAAAGAATTTGTTCCTTGTATCTAATTATAAACCTACTCTCTTTCAATTTAAAGCCATTCCTCCTTGTCCTGTCACTACACTCCCATGCAAAAGGTTTCTCTCCATCTTTCTTGTAGGATCCCTTCAGGTACTTGATGACTACAATTAGGTCACCCCAGAGCCTTCTCTTCTCCAAAATGAACAATCCCAATTCTCTCATCCTTTCCTGATAGAAGAGGTGTTCCATCATTCTAATCATCTTCACAGCCCTCCTCTGGACTCACTCCAACAGACTGATGTCCTTCCTGTGCTGAGAACACCAGAGCTGGACACATGTCTCCAGGTGGGGTCTCACCAGAGCAGAGTAGAGGGTCAGAATCCTCTCCCTTGAGCTGCTGGCCATGCTGCTTTTGGCACAGCTCAGGACACCATTGGCTTTCTGGGCTGCAAGCACACGCTACCATACTTAATGATATTTAACGGATTTACCCACTGCTAGCCATGTTCCCTCTCTTAAATCTGCTTTTTTTTTTCCCCTGTTTAATTAATGGGATTTTTTGTTTAATTAATGCTGTTTCTGTTTCACTGATGCTAGGTCATACATGACACTATCACAAGGATACACACACCCAGACCTAGTGAAGCTGATTCCTGGTGACCACTAGAGAAATTAACTTGTGTCCTGTCTTCTGAAATGGTCATCTGAATTAAAGAAGACAATTATTTAGAGACTTACAGAAGCAAAGTTTGTTAGTAATAATTAATCTTTTAAAACTCTTAAAGCAGTCACAATAACAAATAATTTGAAATGTAATCTGACCAATTCAGGATTTTGAAATATTTTTCTTTCTTGTGAATGGAAGAACGGCAGCCTTATTTTATTACCGGTAATTAATAATATTTATATCAGTTTTAAAAGTCAGCCGTATTCATGAGCCTTGAAGTCTTTATGAATTTATATAATTTGACTAATCTCTTGATTTTGCATTTCTTACCTTATGCACATATATATGTGTATATATAGATATATTGCTTTTGAGACAACTCACTGTTAAAAACTTCCTTATATGTATTCTATTTTTTCCAAGTTACATTGAAACTCTAATCTGCCTCAGAGTAAAATTCCAAAACTTTCCTTTTACCCTCAGTGTTCTGCTGCAATATCTATATTCTGTGATGCCTTTAAGAAATCAAATTACTGCTTTAGGCAACAGCCAGAAAATCCTGATACACATGCCATTTTCATTTTTATAAATTTACTTCATATTTTAAATCCACTTCCTCCTCCCTGCATTCCTAAAAGGAAGTTGTCTTTTATTATCATCACGTTATACTTAGGAATTCTTGCCTTGAAGAAAATAATCCCTTCACTTTCTCTTATGAGTCAGTAACCAAGCTCAAATTAGAATTGGCCATTCTGAGCTCCACACTAAACAATGCCATCTTGCTGTTTCTTTGAACAGTATTATGAAAAGATGAAATGCAGCATAATATTTGAGGGTTTCCATCATTTTCAGTCTGTTGTTGATCCGATCCACTGCCTGAATTTTATTCTGTGAAGTTCAAAACACTGTTTTCATGTGGGTATTTTCATACCATTCCTTCCAATTCTTCCTTTAACAGTCTGTTATATTTTCATTTGAAATGCTTACAGGGTCAGATATTTCTTCACATTACCAGATCACCTTTCCTTTATATCTTAACCAAGCTAGACATGTTTAGTTTTTAAAGGTTTTTTTTCTGCAAGTGAATGTTGGGAAGCCTTTAATGAACTTTGTTATCCTTCTTTGCATCCTAATCGGTTTCCTGATCATTAAGTGAAAATGAGTATGCACCACTGCACACACTAGTCTGTTGGCAGGACAGAATGAAAGTTAAAGGACAGATCTTAAACAATGGTGTGGTTTTGTAATATATAGTCAGAATGGCTAATGTTAAGCATCTCAGAGAAGACAGGAGACCAATGAAATGCTGAATTCATTGACTTCCATGTCAAAATACTCACTTAGTTCAGGGGGGCCAAGTTTTCTCTGATATATCACCTTGTAAGGATATCCAGAATGCATGGATCTGTTCTACCAGGTTACCATGTGTCATGGTTTAAAATGGCATTCCCATATTCAGTGTTCCCACTGAACCACTCCAAACTAGACACTGCTCTCTCACTCCATCCTCCCCTTCCCACTCCTACTGCAGTGGAATGGAGAATTGGAGGTTCAATAGGTAAAAATTGTGGGTTGCGATAAGAACAATTTAGTTTAAACAGCAAATAAACAATAATGTTGTGAGGGCTCTACTTTCTCTTCATCCCTCACTAAGTGAACTCATTGGGTCTTGAATTTCTTCTTTTGTCTAAGGGCAATTGGTAACAGAATGAGTTGTTCCTCTGGTTCAGCTGCAGTTTCAGTGGTCACAGTGCTCATTGGTCTACTTTCCTCCAAATCCTTCTGAAGGTGCTGCCTTCAGCAGTTTCCAGTAAATAGTAGCCAGGGCCCAGCTCATTGCATAACTTCATGCCTCTCTGCAATTGCAACAGCATTTTTCTTTCAAATATTCTGCCACATTATCAGGGTCCTGAGTTGTTCAGAGGTGGAATTTCAAACAATTGGAGCAGAATAGTCCTTCAAAAGCTGTCCCACTTTACCCCATCATCCATGCCACTCAGGACTATCCACCCTCAGGGCGTATCTCTGAAACACCCTCCTGAAAAACCTCTTTTGTAACTCTAAACTTGGCGTGGGCCACACTGAGGAGACCTGGCAGACCTAGCAACACGTACATGCTTTCCTTAACATCCAAGGGAAATTCAAAACCCTCAAAAGCTGTTTTAACAGGCCTGAAGGAGGAAAAGGGGGGTGAAAATCTGGGGAAAATAATCCTTCCCTGTTCCTCCAACAGACTGGGTATGATTGCTAACAGACTCTCAAACGTAAAACCTGACGTAAGGGTAGGAGAGCAACTCTGAATACTCATCCCAAATGATCCTCATTGCCCTTGATGCTATCATGTCATAAGCCGGTATCACACAGTACAGCAACAAAGCAATTCTGATCCGTCTCCCTGCTCTGAAAACTATCATGAGGAGCACATAATACAGGAATACATGTGGAGACCACGCACACACTAATAGATCAAGCAACATCGTGACTCATGGCTCATTACCTAATATAGCAAATGCTTAGATGAAATTCCTTTGCAACCTGGTCTTGGGCACATCTGTTGTCACCTCAACACATCATGCCTCACACTGGGTGCCAAATAAAGCTGTTGTTTTTCAGGAATGGTTGTTTCAATTTAGTGTTCCCACTAAACCATTCTAAACCACATGCTACTCCCTCCCTTCTTCTTCCCCCTCCCTGTGAGACAGAACAGAGAGGAGAACTGGAGGCACAAAAGGCAAAGAACATGGTTTGAAATAAGAATAGTTTATTGGAAACAGCTAATAAGTAAGACAACAAACAGTAACAGCAAAATACTAATGACAGAGCATGTAAGAAAAAAGTTGGACTATTTGCATGGGTTTGCTCACCCCTCACAGAAAACCTCTGAAAATTCATGATTGCTCCTTCCCCACACTAGTCAGACCCAGCAGGGAGCCCCTGTCCTGTCCCAGGCAAATGAGGACAGGTAGTGTAGAATAACCTCTAGGTCCTAGCCATGTCTGCTCCTGGCTACTGCAAAATTAACACCGTCCTGGCCCAAACCAGGACACCATGTTAAGGTTATTCAGCATAAGAGACATATACAAGAGATGTGAACAGTAATAAATTCAGTATGCACAAAGATAGAGAGATTCACAATATTTACATCCCTCACAAGGGGAAATCATGTCTGCTACTAATTCTTCCTATCTCATTTTTGGTTTTCCAATCACTGCTCTAGTGATTCAGGAAAATGAACTGCCTATCTGTAATTCTCTGTCATTTTTAATATTTGATTGTCTCCTACCTACACTATGGTCACAAATTGAGTCTAACCATTAACCTGGCACTGCTAAGTCCAACTGTAAAGCATATAAAGTGTCACATCCATGTGTTTCTTGTACACTTCCAGGGATAGTGATTCCACCACTTCCCTGGGGAGCTTATTCCAATGCCTGACCACCCTTTCAGTGATGGAATTTTTCCTAATATCCAATCTAAACTTTGCCTGGCACGACTTGAGGATATTTTTCCAGGTCCTGTCACTTGTCATCTGGGAGATGAAACTGACCTCCAACTCACTACAACCTCCTTTCAGGTAGGGGTAGAGACTGAAAAGGTCTCCCCTGAGCCTCCTTTTCTCCAGGCTAAACTTACAAGTGATTCCCTTTCCATTACATTTTCATGTACCTATTGATCAGAGAGTAAGCATAGTTTAAGTTAAATCATTGGGAACTATTCATGGTTAGGGTATGGATAGTTTTATTAAATATATTTTCTATTCAAAATCAAGCAAAATTAATATGATATTTCATGAAAATACTAGATTAAAACCACAATCGAGGAGAGGTATGCTTCATGGCCTTAGAGAAAATTAAGCCTGTGTGCCACCATTTTAAATCACACAACATTACTGCTAGAGCACATGAGAACATGATGTGTCACACTTGCTTCTGTTGCATCCCTCTTTTTTCATCCGATAAATAATTCATTTATCCATGTAATGCGAAACAGTTCTAACTGCATAGAACAACAGATTTATTTCCTCAAATTTACGGTAGCCTAAAGGTTATGGCTCTCATGAGAGTTTCTCAGCCACTGTCAGCAGAAGACCAACTCAGAGTGTTTGCATTCTTCCTGTATCACTTCTTTGTGGGAAGATCCTTAGGAATATAGCACTGTTAGTCCCACTCCCTGAAAACCCTTAAGGATAATCCTCATACAACAGTGCTTTCTTAAGAACTTGTAATTGCCCTGGGAAATACAAACACACACATACATGGTAATATAAGGGTGTCATAATGCAATTCGAGGAAAGTTTTCAGAATATACAGAATTTTGTAGTCAGGCTTTTTTTTATCTCTGTGTGTGTGTACCACATCGGCGACATTTTAATTCGGGAACTCTTAGGAGTTTATCAAATGAAAGATACCATAGTGAGGAAAACAAACACCTTACCATGTATTAGACCTCAACAGATGAGTAACAGTATTGCTCACACACTGTTTCAAAGCACAGCGCTATCCTAGTAAATCTATCTGCACACAGGTTTTTCATCAGTGTGTTTTTGCTAAGGAACATAGTCCAGATATTTCCAGGAGCTTCATAGCAGTCTGTTAGCCAAATAAGATCCTATCTTTCTTGGTTCTGTTTATGAGAATGTATTTTCATATTAAATTGGAAACAAATGAGTCTATTGCCATTCCTTCCTGGAGTACACACACTCCTGATGCATGGATTTAACACAGGCTTAAGGGGAGAATGATTTGTGAGAGTCTCTTGTTAAAATATTGGCAACACATCACTGAGGATTTCCTCCAGCAAAGGGAACAGATTATACCTCTGTGAGCTGAATGTACAACTACATGGGGTTTCTTTGTGTTTGTTTGCAAAATGACATACACAAACAGCAAGGAAAACAAAATTAGAAATAGTCAAACTGGTTAATGACAAAAATATGGAAAAATCCCAAATTCAGAGTATTTCCTTTGCAGCAAGAAAATGTCACTCAAACAAACTATTCAATTAAACTAGAAAGAGGATTCAATTTGTGACGTTTGTATTAGATTAAAAAAAAAGATTAAACTGTGTTGGGTGAAATCACATGCCGATAATTACTAATGTTTATTAGTGGTCTCTTTTAAGTCACTTAAATTGAGGACCATTTCACAGATGATCTCGGATTGTCACCTGTCCTCTAGCAGTCTCGCTATGAGCAGAAAGGATGGCATGATTTCTATAGGTATTGTCTCATGTCTGCTTACGCCAGGTAAATATCTGAAACACCCCATCAAATAGCACCAAAATTATATTGACGCAATTACATCCTTATTTTTTGTGTTCTGTTTTTTACTTAAAATGCTAAATTGTCCTTTTCAATATCTTCTCAGACTATTTCTAAAAATACCCTAGACTAATAGAAACTGCAGGAGAGCTTAGAGTACAACTTTGTACTTATAAGTGCCCATGAAATTTGTTTAATATAAATGAAAACATCTAGTTACCAATTTTAAATTGCTGTTATCTTCCTTTACTGATCACCCTTAAGACAGTTGAAATATTTGGACATTTTTCATCTCCAGTCTTAAAAATCTGGGGTTTTTTATAGTTTATTTTAAAGTATTATGCCCTCAAGATACTTATTTAGTCACACATGCATAGGAAAAAACCCACAACCCCCTGACAAGATATTAATATTATCTATTAAAAGATACATGTGTAGGTGTTATTAATAAATATCCACCAGGCTATTTAAAGAACTACCAGAAAGAAAAAGACAAAATAAAATTAATATAAAAAATCATAGTGTATATGTTTCACGAGTATTAAAACTAGCAAAAAACCTAGCCTAGTGTACACTGCTGCATATTGCACAGCATAGGAATATGCAAGTCGGTACTCAGTTCTCAGTGCCCCAATTTATACAATACCTCTGAGTTAGTTTACACTTGCATCTGCTCTGGCACATGGCATCCTAGTCCTTTGTTGAAGAATTTCTGTTTCATGTGGAGTTTGGATTAATTATTCATTAATAAACCTGTCTGGAGTTTGAATTAACATATAAGGCCAGGGCACCTGTCCATAGTATGGGTGCCCGTATATGGTGTTGAGGAATGGAGTATTCTGTCAAGTACTCTATATCATAAGCTTTTATGGTATACAAAGTATTTCTGCAAGTCTAGGCTGGATGGTTACATTGATGTAATTGTGCCTGCTCCTCAAAATTCAGGCAGGTCAGACTACATGGATGTCATTCTTTGTTTCTCTTAATATTTATCCACGTGTAGTCTAAAATAATGCTCTCATAGCAGGCAGCATGGGTACCCTTCACATCACTTCTTCATACGGCAAAATCCGTTCAAAAACCTTGTAGCTTGAACTACTAGGTAAACATGTCACTATTGAGTTGGTTTTCAGCTGTTTACAGCTGCTTTGCCCACTTTCAGATTTAAAAAAATGTGTTAATGGTATTGCCCAAAGATCTATAAAATGTAAATATAGAAGTTGGTGGCAACAAATCTGCCTAAGAGAGAGGCAAAAAAAAATCATCTATAGTTTTTCTGCTCAGTATAACTGTTGTTATTGCTAAGTATGAACCCTGCAGGAGCTGTTTCATAGAGGAGACTGGAAATCAAATATGGACACTTTTTACCTCTATGTCATTGTTTCAAGTATAGTTCAGACTAATAATGACAAAATTGTATCATATCATCTGCTGGCTCTGGAATGACCATCACTGAATGATTTGACAATTCAAAAGAAATCCTAATGGAACTCAAACTCATCAACTTTATATCAAACAAAATTTTAATTGCAAGCCTTAACAGACAGGCAGTAGTTTTCCTGGCTTAGAAAAACCAGCACTCTTACTTCATTAGCTGTATCATTTCATTGAATGAAAAAGCAAAAATTTTGCATTTTGGCCAGCTAGTTATTTGCTGGAGAATACAGCTGCAATTATTCCAAATATTTGGTAAGTGTAAAAGCTATTATATTGGCTTAAATGAAGATACTAAAGTTCCATTGCCACACCCATTTTTAAGAGTTAAATAGCTAGCAAATTTATTGAGTATATGTAAAGACAAACTAGAAGTTCGGTTCTTATTTCTTCCTGATAAGGCCTGGGTCTATAAGACATTTTCTTTAAAGAAAAGCATCCAAAACACAATCTTACAATGCCTTTTCAATTTAACCTTTTCTGTAACACATATTCTGTCTCGTATTTAGCAAACACTAAATTGAAGTCTGTAAACTAGATATTTCACCTCTCAGGTGCACATCTGAATCCTCAAGACCATCACCCCTGATAGAAAATTGTCATTATTTCCCTTGGTCTGAAATAACATTTTATAGTTTCATGCATAGCGAAACATTTGTGAGAAATGGGCTTGAAAAAGCATCATATTAGGATACCTTATAAATGGATGGTTGGCACCTGTCTCCTGAGTAATGTAAGTCCATTTCAAAACCTTTCACAGCCTGAATAAAAGAGATAGTTTAAACCAATTTTGCCTCGGGCCAAGATTCACAAAGGCATTCCGGATTTTGGATTATGGTTTTTCTCTGTTGAATGAGACTTAGTTTCCTCAATGACTTTGGGAAACTGCAATCTACTTCTCAGGACTTTTAGCTAATGACCAGCTTTGAGATTAGTTTCCCTCAGTGTTCATCTAATGACTGTGATACACCTCATTGTAACTGTTGTGGTTTAAGCATTCACTCCAAATTACTATTATATGAATGACAGACTTATTTTCTAGATAGAGCAATGTTTGTCTTTATCAGAGGATTACCCGTAAGAAATTCCCTCTGGAGCATAATTGCTAGGGAAATCTCAGCTAGTTTTCACATTCTGACAGCACTCTAGAACTTCCTAATGGTGCAGGGTATTATTTCTTCCAGACATCCCTAATCGCACACCAAATTCACTACAGAATCCAGAAAAAATTTAATCTTTGACCCCAAACTCATTCCGATTGACTTTTATGACAGACACAATGATACCATTTGGCCATTCTTCTTAATTAAAATAATGTTCCATGCTTTTTCCCTGAAAATTCTTTAATAGACTAGCTGTCTTTTGTATTTCACTGGCTGACACAGGGCACTTCAGGAAGCCACATCTCTTTGGCGATTGGCTTATTTTTATGTGTTCCAGCATGAGATTTTTTGGCTAAAAAAAGCCTGAAGCTTCCATTCTCTCTCAATCTGCTTAAATAAAAACAGAGAGGATACAAACGCAGACGGATAACCACTGTTGAATGAGAGAAGAGACCTTGTTCACAAGACACAGAAAATCCACAAGTGCTGAATGCCTTCTTTGCCTAGAAAGTGCAGTATCTACTATAAAAACCAGCCTATGGGAATCCTAGGTACCAGAAACAAGGGAAATAATCTGGAAAGAAGATGCACAGCTGGTGGAAAAGAATAGTGTCAGGGAACACTCAAGCAAACCAGACATACGTAAATCCATCATCCATGAGGGGATATACCCACAATTGCTGAGAGAGCTTGCTAATGTCCTTGAAAGGAAAGTAAATGTCATTCCTATCTTCAGACAGGGCAAGAAGGAGGACCCAGGAGCTACAGACTGGTTAGCGTCACCTCAGTCCCTCTGAAGGTCTTTAAGGAGCTAAACGAAATCTATACCCTATTTTCAGTCATGTAAACGAGACAGTCATCAGGAACAGTCAGCAAGGATTCACCAAGGGGAACACACACTTGACAAACTTGATGAACTTCTATGGTGAAATCACTGTCCTGGCAGATGAGGGTAGAGCAGTAGATATTATCTACTCCAATTTCAGCAAGATCTTTCACACCGTCTCCTTTAAGATACTTATAATCTGACAAATCATGGGCTGTATAAGTAGACAGTGAGGTCCATTGAAAACTGGATCAAGGGACAGACCCAGACAGTTATGATCAGTGGCACAGAGGCAAGTTGGGGATCCGTGACTAGAGGTGTACCACAGGGGTCAGTACGTGGTCTAGTCCTGCTTAACATCCTTAATGACCTGGATGATGGAACAGAGTTCACCCTCAGCAACTTCCAGCATTTGAGTAAACATAATGAACTAATGATGACTATCAAAGTTACTTGTCCCTCTCATTTCTTCATGACCTCACTGGAGTACCTACAGTTGGATCTCAGTCTTTGGTCATGATTTTTGTTGATGAAACGAGTGCTTTTCATCTAGGCACAAAACTTTAGTCCTCTTACAGTTGCACTTCTTATAGCCTACCGTTCATTGTAACGCACAGATGTATTGCCTGCTCCTGAGAGTTAATCAGTGACCAGACAACTTTCCAAATAACACAGACATTGCTTGGGACAAAGCAAAAGCAAAATGAAGTACATGCTAAAGCAAGAAATAGGTTTTGCATATATTTAAGAATGTAATTTAACATGTAGAATATTGGCAGATTAATTCCATTAATAGGAACTATTGAAAGCATTGGCTTTCAAGTGCTTAGCTGTTGAGAGAGACCAATCTGATTTTTATTTATGCCTCCACATATGTCATACATGAGGTGAAAAAATTACTTTAGGGGCTGTATACATGCTGGGAGTGCTGGGAGCTCTCTCCCCAGGGAGACTTTGCCTGGCAGCCGATCAGGAGAGAAAAAGCTTCCACTGCGGCTCTGCAAGCGACCCACCTGGAGGGTCAGCTCTGCCCCTCTCCTTGCCTTGCATTTTCCCCTTGGCGGTGCTGCTCCTTCCCTTGCTGTCTGTCCTGTCTGTCCCTGTCCTGCCCTGCTTCGCTGCTTCCCCGGGGCAGTTCCGTCACCGCGACAACCTTGTGCTCGCTGTTTGCCCGACGGAGCCGCTGCCGCCTGCACCCAGCCCGGAGCTGCCGCCTGCACCCTGCCTGCAGCTGCCGTCTGCACCCAGCCTGCACCCAGCCCGGAGCCGCCGTGTGTTCTGCAGCAGCCCCGCAGCCGTCGCCGCCTGCAGCCGCCGCGCTCCAGCCCTGAGCGCCTGTAGCTGCTCCCCACGGCTGCCTGTTCCTGTTCCTGTTCCTGTTCCTGTTCCTGTTCCTGTTCCTGTTCCTTTTCATCGCCCACGGAAGGCACACACAGCTGCTACTCTTTGGAAATCGCGCCCTGTCTGCCACGGGAGCTACGCAGACTCCGCAGCTCCACAGTGTACATGTTCCATCTGCCAAACCCTCACCGATGGGGTGCATGGGGTACAGCGGTGATGATCTGTCTGGTATTCTCCTTCCCTCTCCATCTCTCTTTTTCCCTCTTTGTTCCTTTTTCTGTCCCTCTTTGGTAGGAACACTTACCCTTCTTTATCAATAAACAGTTCTCAGATATAATATTGCCGCATTTGCACTTTATTTTTTGTCCGGGAAATGTATTAAAAAGAATCCTTCCCGACTCCCCCTTTTTACAGCAGCACGGGACAGCTGTCTCTGTTGATTGTTTCCTCCCTGTCTTTCATTGTTTTTTGAAGCAGATGAAAATAGTACTCTTTCCAGTCATCAGTGAAAAGATGAATACTATTTAACTAGTAGTAGAATTTGCACCAAGTCTCCTTTTCCACATGACTGAAATTCCAATTTTCTTTCCAGTGCTTAGTCAGGAATGCAGTAACTGCCATCCCCTAGAAAACATCTGTATCATACTGTATTATTCAGTATATTCTGATGCTGTATTTCTCAAATGTTCCATGTGTCCAGAGGATCCACCTGACTGGAACAGTCCATAAATATTCTAAGCATTCAGAGTATAACATCTGGCACACTCGTTATTAGCCTTTCATTCCACATTTTATTTATATTATAATTTCAGTAATGGCTTTTTAATTCAGACATGATGCCTGTGTCAAAAGTACATCTTATTAGTATTCACAAACAACAGACTGATGAAATAATCATGTCAAAGATTTGCTGATCATAATTTCTATGATACTAAGGATTTCAACAGATATTACAATTGTTCCATGTTCTGTATTATTGATGATAACAGCTGCAAGTCTTGCATGTTGCAGTAGTCTGAGCTGAGACTTACCATATTTCGACATATGACTAGTTAACCTAAGTTCAGAATTGGTACATTTCTTCAGAAAAGTGTTAAACTACTGTTAGCAGTTAGAAGAGGGGAAAATAGCTTCCTTTTAACTCCATCTGGAACATACTGAGAATCCAAACTGTTGCTAATAAAACATTTAATCTTATATAGAGTACACGGTGAAAAAAATCTGGTGAAAAAAATAAATAAATAACAAACTACATACTTCCATAATTGCAAAAACAGAACAGAGAAGGTAACAGGAAGACACAGAAATAGTATTAAATAATGGCATTACAATAACATAATGTGTTTCTTTGAAAGCATGCTTATGAAAGATGATTCTTGCAACTAGAATTCCAATATATTATAGAGACAACTGTGTACATAAAGGAAAAGTTAGCTGGAATCAGAACTCCTATTAGGATTTTAAATAGCTCAGCATTATTGGGTAGGTTTAATTTACTCCATAATAAAACAAAATGAAACCAAAGAACCAACCCAGAACAAACCCAAGCAAAAATAAGTGCATAATTCTTTTAAGCCACTTGAAAACTGCAGGCATCCATATAAGAGAACTCCACAAATCCTTGTTAACGCATGTAATGATTCAGTTTTTAGGTAAAGTTGCAACAAATTGAAAACAAAGAAGAAATGACAGATGGTATATGACTAGATACTTGCAGGAATGAAAATTTCCTGGACAAAACCTCAAGGTACTCAGAATCACAAAACACCATTTACAGAGGAATTATCTCCTAGTAACTGAAGACAGCCAACCATGTACCTACTAGAGGAGAAGCCATCCTTGACCTACTTGCAAATAGAGAGGAATTGATTGAAAAATTGAGAAACATAGTGAAATGTGGAACAGCCACAATGAACTTAGCTGAATCTAGAGAAAAAATTAATGAGTTTATTTAGCACAATGGTACAAGAGAACTGAATTTTAAGAAAGAAAATTAGACTCAAATCCAAAGCAATTGAGGGGACAGACAAATTTCTGGGCAGGTCCCCAGGAGCGTGAGAGTAGCTTCCCAGGACTTTTCACACTAACTCACTGGAACTAGTCAGTGAGAAACCCACAGCTGATCTGCATGAGTTGATGAAGTTTTCAGTGTCCATGGTCCCACTGTTCCTTTACCTGCTTAGCTCCTCTTCATATTCTGTATCCTTCCCATATATCTGTGTAGCAGAATACATAGGTACTGATGTCAAATGTTTCATTAGAATAGCATATCCAAAGTTCATCCATACAAATGCTTCTAACAATGTGGGTCTAACTGTCCAGATGGCAGCAAAGAGAAACAGTAAACCTAGAATTACAGGATTTAAACTCATTTAAATGATTGAGTTTTTCACACCAAAATAATATTGATATTGATATTATTAACAATAGTATTCATATCAATGTGAATAATGGCAATGACAATAATACTAACAACAACTTATTGCATGTATCTTTTCTAGAATAATGGTTTGCACTGATGAGGTAAAATCTGTAAGTTTAGCATTATAGCACTTCTCAGCTTCTCTAATATCATGAATCTGGACTGAGGGTTCTGGTCCCTACAGAAGTGGGCAATACTCCTACTTAGGACTATGAGTTTTGAAACCATTTTTAACACTAGACCAACATCATAACATGCATGAAGACTTCCTAACGTGTACTGCTTTTCAAATCTTAATGGGGTGATTATGTTCAAAGACAAAACCATAAGGTGTGTGTATGAGGGAGTAATTGAATGTGCCTGACTGCCTCTATTTTACTCCTGATCCAAGGACCTTTTTTTATTTAGCTCAGCTGAAAAGTTGACTAGATGGAGTGTGTCTTATTTTGGGATTGGTCTTTCATCTAAGATGCAGTCCCAAAAAAAGGATTGTCCTCAGGCTTCCCTTCTGTGTAGTAGATGCTGATCAGAGGACAGGTTTATTCTTATGCCCTTCTGCTCTCCCGATGCTACAGTCATGCACACAAATTCCTCCGAGGGATTTCCTGTAATCCACGAACTTTCTAGATAATCATAGTATTAGCTTCTCTCAGAGAATAGGTACCTGATAAGACATATCAGAAACACTGGTGTCTTTTGTGTGTTAGTAAATCCTTTTCTCTCCTGGAAAGTAGTAAACATACCATTTATGAAGGGTGAAAGTAATAGTCAGACAAATTGTTGTGCAATAATCCTGACTAAAAATAGTTTTCCCAGCAAATTAAATCCTTCCATTTTGTAGAGGTTTATGCATAGTTCTTTGTAGCACATAAATTGGAAACCACATCTCAAAGAATTAAATGAATATAATAAAAGCACCAGGACCCATTCTCTGAGTTGCATCAGATAACTCCAAACAGCTAGTATCCATACTATTAAATTTTAATACACTCCCCTAATTCATGTATTGGGAGTGGTTCATGACCCACCCTAACTCTCAAGAACTTAATATAAATTGTTTGGGAAAAGGCTGGAGACTGATAAACAAAACCATGCTAATGAATAATTAAAGCAATATAAGGCATTCAGTGATATACGTACATAAGCAATAGAGTTTCAGTGCTCAGGAGTGCTCTTTGCTCCCTTTAGTGGAGACCTCACAATAGTCCAGCAAACTATTGCTTTTATAGAAAAAGAGAATGCAACTCTTCATAATTCTTGATATATCAGATGCCACATCAGGCGAATAAACTTGGGGATACAGGATGTTTGGAAGGAGTAAACTTCTAAATTTGACATACTGGGACTAAGACTCATAGTAACCATGGTACAACAGAATAGTATAACTGCTGCTGTAGAGGGATGATTTCTTCATTGAAGACCACACAAAGTGTTTTACAGTTTCCTGCTGAAGGTGTCCCACCTAGTCAAGCTGATACAGGGAGACAAACAGCCGCATAGATTGTCTAAGGTAGAACTGTGGCCCAGGAATTTATCGTAATTTTAATCTGATATTAAATAACTAAATGGAAAACTAGGACTGTGGCTGTACTCATAGTATTATACAGAGGGCCAGTGGTAGAGCAGATACGACATAACAAATTTAAATCACAGTATAAAGGACAGAAAAATAAAATTTTCAGATTTTAATAGATTGAAAACATCATTAAAAATAAGTGCTATAGGGGAAAAATTTAACAGTGTAAGAACAAAATATCTCATAAGTGAAAAGGCAATGCAAATAAAGGAAAATCAATGCATAGATTGCTTAGCTAATAGTTTGTACAAGAAGATCTATAAGGAAAAACTTGAGATGTTGTCATAGTCTGTGCAGCAGAACTTTAACTCTTAATCTGCTGTCACTTTACTACATTCTAGATTTCGTACTATTACAGGAAATTTGGGGGGAAAAAAGGAACAAATTTATCAGCAAGGAGGAATTAATGCATATAAAGATGTTAAAATGTGCGGAAGAGTGGCACTCTTAACAGTACACACAATACAGTGTGTATTATCAGTCTTTATAGGTGCTGTGCTTACCACCCTGAGTTTATTGATTGAAATTTTTGCTTTCTACAATGAACCTTGATTGCGTTTGCCATTTTGCTTGATTGAGTAATAGATAATTAGACTTCAGGAAGATTTTACATAGCAATACAAAGTTCTATAATGAAAATGTCTTAGAAATATTTCCCTATTATTTTCTTCCATCACTGTAGTAGAATGTTTTAGAGTTTGGGGGGTTTTTAAAGTAAAAAAAAATCAGGTGAAAATGGGTGCTGATTTCTGCTTTTGTGAAAAATCAAGTAAATACTTCTCTATATTTCTTATTTGGCTTTTTTTTCCTGTTGTTGTTTTTCTCCCTAAAAATCCCCAGAGTCTTCTTAAGTACCTGTTTAATTTAAAAGTGAGAACCAATCAATCACCAAACAATTTATCTGCTAGATAATAATATGAGAAAAATCTATTCAATTGAAGCTTTATAAATGGAATTAATTGTTGATTACAATTTCTTCACAAATGCAATCAAATAGAGATTTGTACCAAAAAAAAAAAAAAAAAAAAGCTACAGGTGCAAATAAAACAGTAACTGTGATTATGAATAGAAATCAAGGAGGAAAAAAATAATTTCAATATTTTGCTTAAAAATATCTTGTAATTCTTCAAACTATAATGGACAACATTTACTAAATGTAAGAATTAGGAATATTTTATGCATATACAAACAGGTTTTTTTACATATATACAAAGGTAATGTGCTCCATTTTATCAGTTCTAGTACAGGTGTGATGGTTGAAAACTTTGTCCTCCAGCCAACATGAAAAAGCTAAAGATGGAAAATGGCAAAAAGTTGCTATTAGTAGGAAAAACATTACATCAAACAGCACCCTTTGGCAATAGCATTGATATGGTAATGGGACAACACTGTCTCCTACCTCACATTCCATATTTCCTTTCTGTGAATAGAAAACATGCTTGGGAACACAGACTTGGTTTAGGGTTTTTATTTGTTGGAGTTGTTTTCAGCTTATGATGACTTCAATGACAATTTAAGAATCCTGAAAATATCTTTATTCCATCTCTAAGGTGAACATGTAGCATAAATTTCATCTGATTTTGTGAGCATAGATATATTGCCATAATGTTTATTCTCGATTTCTGTCTCATCCTTTCTGCATTTTATTTTAAAGTTTTATCCTTTCTTTCAATATTATACAATGGTAGACCTTCCCCACAGATACATTCTTGGTCCTAAATAAAACCCCTTTAGTTCAATTTGGCCACAGATATCCAACTCAAGATATTCTATGACTCTGCAATTCTATATTATTAAGGATCCATCAGATCTAGCCAGTGTAAGAACCCTGAGACAAGGATTGTTCCTTATAATACAGATTTTTTTGGATGATTTGTTATTTATTTAGTATTTTTACTGCATATTGTGTACAACAATTAGAACTGAATCATTACTACAGTTTGTCATCTTCTCTTCATTTAAGCAAAAATTTAATTTAAGCAAAAATAGCTTAATGAAGATTCTTATACATACTGACAATGGCATAAACTGATATTACTAGAAAAAATTAAAATTAAGTCAGCTAAGACTGTGGACTTGATTTTTGTTTTGTGAGTGACATTTAGTAGCAATCTCCAGATGGTTTATACTATAAGAACAGAACACAGCTGTAAATTCCGTTTAATGTTTGCCATTTAACCAAATTCATGACTACTTTTTACAGAAAAGCAATCGAAGTACTTACAGTAAATCAGTGAATCTGGTCCTCAAGTGTGCAGAAATGGGAGCCAATCACACTCCTCCATAAGTCAATATATTTTACTTCTTTCTTTTCGCTTTGTATTGTTAATAGAGAGGGATTGGGGCTCTAATGCCTGTTAGTAATTATCAACTTCCACTCTGCATGGTCAATAGCTTCTTTAGTCTAGCTACTTTCTGCGTGTCCTACATATATCTGAACCAGGTGGATGGTAAATGGCCTTTACGTGGGATTGTACAGTAAGATTCTACTATCCAAACAGAAGACTGCTGCTCTTTTATGAAAGGGACAGAATTGGCTTTATCAATTATTTCACCTCAGAAGAATCATCTTCAATCATCCAATCCTTTAGTGACTCAAATAATATATTTTTAAAGCTCTTTCTAGATTAGGATGATACAAATTACATGACTGTCCACTAGCTGGTTGGATCCGACCCATGAGACTGGGGGATAAAAGATGGCATTTTGCCACCTGCTTGATCTAGTTCAAGAGTTTCCAGTGCCTGCTTTACTGTCACAATTGGCCACTACTGAGCAGCTCTTGAGGCATCTTGATAAACATATGCACATAAGATTTAATGTAACTTTTGCTCAAACTGAATCTGAAAGCTTGTTCCTGCAAAATTAGTGATTCTAACACCTTTCAGTGCTAACTTTATATGCTGGTGTTAATACCAGCTGGAAATTATACTCCAGATAAGCCACTCTCCCTTTCCCTCTTCAAATTACTGAAAGTGCAAAGCAATGGAATAAGATATGCACAATAACAGAAATATTAATAACACAGGTATACAAAAAGGGAGATTTGTTACTCACAGAAAGGTGTTCACCACCAATGAGGAACCGAAACAAGATGGCAGACGCCCCCCATAGGTCGTGTCCATGTGACTTCCCTGGACAAAGGCAATGTGGCGACCGTTCCCATGTGCCACACCAAATGGCTACTGGGAGCAAAGGCAAGATGGTGGGGGAGCCCCTGTAGTCAATGTCTACCACTCTCTCCCAGCCCCTGAAATTTAAAAAAGTGACAAACGGTGACAAAGAAACACCCCAAAAGCTGGGTAGCCTGAGTTGGGCTGCACTGCCGCTCCACAGTGGAGCAGTTCAGCACAGGTGCCTGTGCTGCTGCCTCTACTGCTCCACTGCTCTGGAGGTTGTTCCCACAGGTCACTGCCATTTTCTGACTGTTCTGCTGCCTCATTTGGACATGTTTTGGCTTGGCTTGCTGGGCTTGGCTGGGCTGGCATTGCCCTTGCCCATCCTTCCACCCAGGCAGCGTTTGCACCAACACTGTCAGGTCAGCACTAGTGCTGATTCACATTTTTGATGCTGTCATTTCAGCACCACATCCCATAGCTGCATTCCAGAGAAAAAGGGAAGGGGATTGGCAGGACGGCAGGAGAACCAGGGTCTGCAGCAGCTGACCCTGACTCTTCCACTGCCAGAGAGAGAGGGAGGGAGAGAGAGAGAGAGGGAGAAGAGTGCATTCACACCTCCCACTGTTGATTTGAGTGGTGTGGAATAACAACTGAGAGACGCCCACACCTTGCCAAGCTCCTCTCCCCTCTCTGTAACTAGGATACACTACAATTGCTCTGTGCCTTTAGAAGTTTTATAGTGCCATGAAAAATAAATGAGATTTCTTTGACTAAACAATCTAAATGGCAGTTGTTCCAATATCAGAAAATAACTGTCACAGTGATGGAAAAGACAAGGAGAATTAGTTATGTTCACATGTTACATGGATGGAGACATTACATTCCAAAATAACTGGTGATGCTAGCAGAATTCTTCCCCAGGCACCCAACAATGATCTTTGAAATTTTGCTTCAAAAGACTATATGAATCAGACATCCATATGTTTTCAACACCACAATATTTTGTTGATTGTAGGGCAAAAATGGCTATAGAAATGGCACAGGCCTTTTAGATTTACGGGAAGTTAATATCTTCACAGAACATGAAAGCTAAACAAAATACAATTAAATGCATTTTGTTTCCTCTCGAGGGGAAACTATGTCTTCAAAAGAGTGAAAATCTAAGTTATATGTCTCTGATTTTTAAGATAATGACTACACCTAATACCAATGGACATGGGTGAGACTATAGAATGTGTAACGTCTTATTAAAAGGTTCAAAATGTACATTAAAAAAATGTGTTCTTCACATTACCTCACCTCATCTACCTTAGCAGGAAAGGTCATTATTATCTTTAACTTTCTAGAGGAAACAGACTTCCCTTTATGTTCTTATTATACTTTTTTTCCTTTCCATACACCAGAGATGAAAACAAATAATTTAAATTAACAAACTGACAATAAAAAAGGTCTGTTCGGAATGCTGCCCGCAGGTCTTTAAAATGATGAAAGCACTTTACATTGTAAGATTGCTCTAGTCTCTGAACATGGATCCCAGTTTGCGAGATTGAAAATCTCCCTGAAGTCTGAAGCACTTAAATAATTTAGATTAAATTTAAATTGTGCTACACTTTATAAGCCCAGAACCATAGTCACATCTTTACTGGAAAGCTTATAAAAATTTGAAATGCTCCAATAATTTTAAATCTTGTAGAAGCCTAGTACGTTCCAAATTAAAGTGCTAATAAAAAAAATAACACTGAAATTTAAATCTCTATATGCAGTGTAGAATGATTTAAAATTATTGAAGCCTTTCAATTTTTTATGAGGTCTCTATGTAGAAGTGAATCAAACAGCATTTTTAGTACAATGGAAATAAGTTACAAAATAAACATAGAAAAACTGTCATCAACATAGCAATGTAGTATGAGAACTTTTCCAGGGTTCTAAAGAAGCTTTGAAAGAACAACTGCATACTGAAAATTGAAGCAGATACAGCCTTCTGCTTAAAACATTTTCATTGGACTCAGGAGATACTTTAGGTTCTGATTTTGTGTAAGCTATTTAATGCCTTTAAATTTACATTTCCCCCTTTCTTATTTAGATAGCAAATTCATCAGGGCAAGAACTTCTTTTTTTTGTAACTGATATTCAACTGATTAAATGTGGGTATCTGCCATGTCGACATCCATATCTACCCTAGTTATCCCATTACTGCTTCATAGTCAGTGGAGAGAAATACATTATTTTCAAAGGCTGTTCATATAATTGTAAACCTTTCAATAAGAAATAGATCACATCCTGAAGAAGCCTATTAGTCTCCATCGACAGTAAGAGGAGCCTAAAGTCACTAGTTTAGCTATTGATTTCAGTATCTAAAGTTGAGGGAAATGCAGCCAACTTATTAAGACTTCCATGTATTCCTGCAACACCTATTATTAATAGCTATTAAAATTTCAAATAGATAACATTAAGTCTTCTGAATCTACAAGTGTTAGGCAGTGAAATCTTTAAAAACAGTGAATATGCAAAGACCTCTCAGTAATACATTCACAGATATGTTCCTGAAGTGAAAAGAAGAAAGAAAAAGAAAATACTTGGGTCATCTGTATCTAATTGGATGGTTTTTTTTTTCTTTACATAATATTCACAATAGAAAGAATTGAAGAAAGAAACATATCAGGTATTTCGTGCACTTTACCAGTAAGGATGAATAATTTTCTTACAGAACTAATTATAGGAAAACCTGAAGAAAATCCAATGACTTCCACTGACCTGATTCAATCTGAGTTTCAGTAATAGACTGAGATTACTTTACTGAATGGCAAAATACTCCTGACAGCTGAAGAAGACTTCGATGTAGAGAACCACAGGTTTTCAAAGCCAGAGTTCACCTCACATGGCAGGTATGAAACATATCTTCCAACTAAATGTAGAAATCCATGACAGCAGGTGGCTGACAGTGAGAATCCCAGGAAATTCATGTTTCATGTTGAATGTAACCAACTGCCTGGTGGAGAAATTCAGTGAGGGTGCTAAACCTTTAAAACTTGTAGCAGGAGGTGGTTATGGTGCAGTGAGCTGCACCGCACTGCAAGGCCAAGCGTGCTGCTGCAATCTCCACAAATGGTGTCGGAAAAAGCAGGGGTAATAAAAAAGTGAAAGCATGGTACTCTACTACTGTGTAGATGGTGTAACAGCACACAGAGAAAAAGCAAACTAAAATCTGGCATCAAGTTGTGTAAAACCAAACTCAACCCAAAAATTACCTGTGCAGAGACTGGGGGAAAGGGCAAGGATAGGAAAGGGTGAGGATTCAAAGGAGTAAGGGAGACCCTCCCATAGAGGGACAAGGTTCAAAGTGGTCTCCCTTACCAAACTTCACCTCAGCCTCGACCATTGGGGCTGCAAAATGCCCCTACTAGAGAATGCAACGCAGTGCCAGCAGGAAATCCACTGAGAAAGCCTTGCTGGCTCAGGAGGGCCCTGTGGCTCCCACTGTTGGAGGTGGCAGGGTGCCCAGGACTTTGCCACTGTATGTATGGCCTCTTCTTAAATTATTGTTTGGCCTTGCTTACCCAGCCCACAGGTCTCTGAGTCCCAGGAGGCTGGGTTGGGAGGGGGCTGTCCCCAGATGACTAAAGGAACAGTCCATACTATATGGCATCATGCCAGCACATAAAGCTGGGTGAAGAAGAAGGAAGGAAGGAAATGAGCGTGTTCCATTTTTAATTCTCAAGTCACCACTCTACATATTGGAGCTGTGCTTTCCTGGAGATGGTTGAACACCTACTTTCCCATGGGAAATGGTGAATTAATTCCTTGTTGCTTTGTGTGTATAGGTTTTGCTTTATCTGTTAAAGTTTGTCTTGAGTCATGAGTTTTCTAGTTTTTTATTTTTCCAGTTCTCTCCCCCACTCCACTGGTGCAGGAGTTAGTGAGTTCACATCTGTGCAGAGCTTAGTTGCCAGCTGGGTTTTAACCAAGTTACCACAGAAATACGGAATGTAAAACCACTCATCGTAGATAGATGTTTTATTGTTCTTCTTTCAATTTGTCACACCAGTAATTTCTGGAAAAATACATCCATAATTAGAAAATTAAGATGACACTTTTGTATGATAGAAGAAAAATAGTATTTTATGTGATTTGGCTTTGGGGATTACAAGACTACAGATTGGGCAAGATCATACATTTAGCAAATTTAATAAATCAAATCAATAGAACATCAGGGAATGAATTAGCACATCAGCAGTGTTACACATTGCTACAAAGAAAAAAGTGCAGTCAATCTCCTGTATAGGTATTTGGACTGCTACAAGAAGGACCCTGCAAGAAAGGAACCTCTTATTTTCCTCATGTCAGAATGTACCAGATATTTGCTAGTGATCACAATTTATTAGGTGACCATAATTATGGTTAAATAGAGCTCTTATGTGTCCTATTAAATGCAACTTTGTCTTGGCATAGGTAAGGGAGGTCATTAAAAAGGGGAACTTCTGGCCTTTTATCCAAATGTCTTTTATGAAGTTAAATCTAATACAAAATGATATTATATACATCAAACATTTTTTGAGTAGGAATAAAAATTGTTGCTTTTCCTTCACACTTGAAAGTCCTTAACATACTAAGCTAGAGAAAGGAACATTTTCAGTGTGAGACTTATTTCTCATTCTTTGGCCAAAAGAACATTTTTAATGATGCCATAATAAGGGAGACTACTTCAGCAAGAGGGACTGACACACCATGACTTCAGAATAAATTTTACTCTCCATCTTAAGAATTGTCCTTTGAAATATGAGATTTGGAATAAGACCCAGTATACCAAAATTGAGCCTGATAAAATCAGACTTAGTAAAATTACTATCTGCATAATGTACATATCCATGTTCAAGAAGAAAACAAAGTCCTTTGAAGGCCATTACAAGGAGAATCTGCCAGCTTAAATTTAACTAAAGGGCAGAAAATTACCATCTGGATGCCTCAGTTTTCTCCTGCATTGCAGGGTAGTGATTTAACTCTGAATTCAATCTTTTTTATGTTTGCTTTGCATGCAAAATGATTAGTAGCATTACATTTTGCAAATAATTTCGTCCACATATAATGTATTTATTCTCAATGCAGGTACTAGATGCAGTGTAAACAGCAAATTGGACAAGTTAAGGCAATCTTACAGAGCACGGCACGCATTCTAAACAAAAAAATGTCACAATGTAGGTAGTCATAGAAAACTAGGATATAGGTAATTTTAATTTTTTTTTTAAAAAGGTGTCTGGATCATTCAGATTCTATAGAATTAGTTACAAATAAGCAACTATTTTTAGGATCTACAGTATAGATTTCAGATCTCTAAGTCCCACCTGAAATTTCTCACAAGGTTCTTCAATCCTGTTATTAACGTAGACATGAAGATAAAAGTGAGAAAATATTTCAAACCAATGAAAACCAGATAATTTCTAGCTGCTCGTCTATTATCACACAAGGTAAGATTAGGAATTTCAAAATGGTCAGATCTCTCATCAGTTTCTTTATCAGAATTTTGTACTTGTCTGGTTATCATTCCCCCTGAGAGCAAGTGCTTGTTAAATGCGACTAGCTTTGCTTGTTTCTCTCAGTGATCAAAGACATTTGTCCTGTGAGTCAAACCACTCCAATTCAGGAATTCTGTCACTTTTTGTGCTGGTTCTGGCTGGAATATATTTAATTCACATCACAGCAGCCCCTGTGATGCTGTATTTTGTATTTGTGATGAGCGTGGTGTTCATAGCCTACCAATACTTTAGCTTTTGCTGAGCAGTTCTTACATAGCATCGAGGCCAGGACAGCTGACCACAACTGATCAACAGGATATTCAATATCATATGGCATCATGCTCAGCATATAAAGCTGGGGGGAGAAGGAAGAGGAGGGATGTTCGGAGGCATTTGTCTTCACCATTATGCCTGATGGAGTCCTGCTTGCCTGGGGGTGGCTGAACACTTGCCTGCCAATGGGACATGGTGAATGAATTTCTTGTTCTGTTTTGCTTGTGTGTGGAATTTTTACTTTGCCTGTTAAACTGTCTTTATCTTGACCCATGAGTTTTCTCACTTTTACCTTACTGATTTTCTCCCCATTCCACTGTGGAGGAATAAGTGGCTCTGTGGGACTGTGCTGCTTCCTGGGGTTAAACCACAAAACTGTCCTTTTACGATTTTTACCTGGTGAGACTGGCTTCCTGGTCATCTTTCCCTTTCTGCTTTTATTAAAGTTCATCTTCTAGGGAATAAAAGTAGATTAATCAGGTATAATCATGTGCCTATCAGTACCTACTATCATCCCCAAAAGCAAGCTGAAACACAGTGTTTATCACATGGTGCATTCCACATTTTTCTGTACAAAATGAATACTGGGGAAATTATGTTTCTTTAAAATGTTCAAATTAACTCCTTTTTCTACTCAGAGTGTAATCTTGATACAGAACATTAAAAACTAGATGTTCATTGCTTGTAATTTCCATAAATATTTTTCTCAAACAAATACACTTGGGGTCTTTAGCAAAAATGCCTATGAGTGGTACTGAATGAGAAGAGATACACAAATATTTTTGTGAATTAAATATATTCAGTTAGCTCCACTATTATTTATGGCAGCCCTACTTTTCATTCTCCACAAGCATTCAGACATAATCAGAAATTTAATAAAAGAACTCTTTCAAGTCTCATGCTGCTAGAATGTGTCAGAGCAATGCAATGCCCATAATGCCCACATGCTGATCAGTTCTTCTTTTTCTGAAGTGTCCATATTAAATAAAACTATTTGGCACATTTCAAAACACATTTTCTAATGTTCTTAGGTATCCTGCGGCACCAAGGAAAATATCATACTGCACTTGCTGAGCTGCTAAGTTGCCATTGAATCTCATTTTATTGTTCCAACAGCCAGTGATTTAAAAAGCAACAAACTTTAAAATTACTAGAAGTACATGTGAAAGGCATAATTGTGTTTGATCCTGTGTGTGTACATAGACACTGTCAAGAAATATTTCTTTAGAATTAAATCTGACTTGTACAGATTACAATTCAGATTTAGCAAGCAAGGACAGATTTTTTTTATTGTTCAAATCACTTCAGCTTCATTAACAACTCATAAAATGGTAGTGGAAACATTAAAGGAAAATTATGTTATTTCATTTATAATTTGTGTTCAGTATACTGAATTTTTTTTAGTTCTAAAGGTAAAAAAATATCAAAACTACATGTACAATATGAGGTAATTTAGTCAATGTTTGCTAAGGCCATATGGAAATCAAAAACCTTGACTTCTTTTCCTCCTCTTTTGAAGTGAAATATGTTTTTGCAAATATGGAATTACAGGTAAGGCAAGTGAGAGTAAAGAAATGTTTCATTTCAGTTTTCTAACACTTTAAAACAAGTTCAGCCTTCTGAATCCGTACTGTAATAACTTTACATATACGTATATCACAGAATATTCTGAGTTGGAAGGGTCGCACAAGGATCATTGAGTCCAACTCCCGGCCCTGCATAGGATGGCCCCAAGAATCACATCTTGTGCCTGAGAGCATTGACCAAATGCTTCTTGGGATCTATCAGGCTTGGTGCTGTGACCACTTCCCTGGGGAGCCTGTTCCAGTGCCCAGCCATCCTCTGGGTGAAGAACATTTTCGTAGTATCTGACCTAAATATCACCTGACACAACTTCAGGCCATTCCCTCAGGTCCTGTCACTGGTCACCAGAGAGAAGAGAGCAGTGTTTGCCCCTCTGCTTCACCTCACTAAGAAGTTGCAGACTGCGATGAAGTCTCCCCTCAGTCTCCTCTCCTCCAGGCTGAACAGACCCAATGACCTCAGCTGCTCCTCATACGGCTTTCCCTCCAAGCCCTTTACCATCTTTGTTACCTGTCTTGTGGTTTAATGTCTTTCTTATTTTGTGGTGCTCAAAACTGTACCCAGGACTTGACGTGAGGCTACACCACTGCAGAGGAGAGCAGGACAATCCCCTCGCTCAACCAGCCAGCGATGCTCTGCCTGATGCACCCAAGGACACACACAGTGCACTGCCCCCTCCCATATATACATATATGTTTATATATGTGTGTGTATTTGTGTATATATTTGTGTATATATGTATGTATATATGTATATGAATGAAAAAAAATCAGAATTAGGCCCTTCTACCTTTTTAGGCCCTTCTACCTGCCCTGGTGTATTTCTAGCTTAAATTGCTATCAATTCTATGTAATCCCTTGTCCCATCCTGCTGTTAAAAAGGGGGAGTCGGGAAGGATTTTTTTAACAGATTTCTCGGACAAAAAGTGAAGCGCAAACGCGGCAATATTATATCTGAAAAACTGTTTATTGATAAAGAAGGGTAAGTGTTCCAACCAAAGGGGGACAGAAAAAGGAACGAAGGGGAAAAAAAGAGATGGAGAGAGAAAGAGAATACCAGACAGATCGTTACCACTGTACCAAGGGCGCCCCATTAGCGAGGGTTTGGCAGATGGAGGGTGTGCGCTGCGAGCTGCGGGGTCTGCGTAGCTCTCGTGGCGGGCTGGGCACAATTTCCAAACAGCAGCAGCGGCGTGTCCCTTCCATGGGCGACGAACAGGCACAGGAACGGGCTGCCGTGGCTACAGGGGGACTTGGGGAGCAGCTGCGGGCGGCCAGGGCCGAAGGGCTGCTGCTGCGGGGCTGCGGCAGAACACACGGCGGCTCCGGGCTGGGTGCAGGCGGCGGCGGCTCCATCGGGGAAACAGCAGAGCACATGGTTGTCGCGGTGACGGAGCTGCCTCGGGGAAGCGGCGAAGCAGGGCAGGACAGGGGCAGACAGGACAGACAGCCAGGGATGGGGAAGGATAGCAGGAAGGAAAATGCAAGGGGGGGGAGGGAGGCAGAGCTGACCCTCCAGACGAGCCCCTCTCCCTCCAAGAAACCCAAAGTAAAAATGGCCTCAAGGTTGTGTCACAGTTAACTGCTTTAAGTGCTTGGGCCTCCTATAGTGTGACTTCCTGCGCACTTTTCCCGCGCATGTTTTCCTGGGCATTTTTTCCCGGGCATCCGGGGATCTGCCCCACTGGCAATGGTGGTGGGTCGCTTGCAGGCCAGCAGAAAAAGCTTTCCTGGTTGGCTGCCAGGCAAAGCCTCCCCAGGGACAGAACTCCCAGCACGTATACAGCCCCTCAAGTAATCTTTTCACTTCATGTATAACATATGTTGAGGCATAAATAAAAATATCGGTCTCTTTCATCCCTCTAGATGTATGGGAGTGAAGAATCACACCTCACCTTTTCACTGAAATCCTGAATTCATTTTATATGAAACTGAGATTTGCTATAATACTCAGATCCCTGTCTTTGTACAAAATAAAGACATGTCACAAGCTCAGCATAACTGTAGTTTCTGCAGAAATCTGGATATATGCCAGTTTTAAGTGGTGCTGAATCAGCAAAAATGTCTCAAGAATTGTGAACAAATTTGTCAAGAGATAACAGTCATAATCCTAGCTTAAATTTAGGGTCACAGCTGCTCTGTATTACCAGCAGAGCAAAAAGTGAAAGGAAGCCAAGGCACATATGTCTGCTTGTCAAGCAATAAGTACTTGAAACAAGAATGATGTCTCACTTGCATGTGTTTTATATGTTTGCACTTTTATGAATGTAAAGAGGTGTTTCGTAATTTCACCTTATCCTTTACTTGTCTTTTTGTTAGATATCACTTCTCATAACTGTTCTCTGGAAAGAAACAGTGTTGCGGGAGTGTCTTTGCCTGCTGACAGTTGATTTGTGATGCTCCTACCTGGTGTTAATTATTTTTATGAATAAGGAAACATAAAGCTGTGCGATGAGGTAGATGAACTCAGTAGAATGAAAAATAAAGCAGGATAGTCAATGAAAAACTGTACTGGCAAAGATCCCTGATCATCTAGCTGCATAATTCAAAATATCTTGCCTCTTTAATTGTGTGTCTAAAATATTCCATCATTTTCTAGAGATGCCCTTCTGGGCATAGAGAGAGTCATATGAGTCTTGGACACCACTGAACAAGGGGGCCCCTAGCTCATAATTAAGTCCAATTAATAACAACAAATCAGGTATTCCTACAATTTTTTTTCTTTTCAAAGGATCCAGCAATCATTCTTAAACCATATTGGATGTAGAGCATGGTCAGTATTTTCCACTGAGTTGACTGTAAGAACCATATTAAAGCCTCCTTTCTGCTTGAACAAAATAGAGTATTTTAGCATTTTGCATTTCATGTTATCACGGGAACTTGAAGTAATAAAGTTCATCTCCACTACTCTAAAATATTTATAGTGAGTGGAAAGTTATGTTTACTTTTGGGTGTTATTCATCTTATCATATGATAAATCCCAAAAATTTTGCTCTGTAAATGTCTATTTTTTTCCTCCTTGTAAAGAGTCCAGAAAAGAAGTTTTAGTGATTATAGTAGTGTGCATTCAAGAAGAATATCTAATTGTTTGAGTATGGGAATTCAGGAATCTAAAAATTACTTCATCTTCATGTACTGGAACATTGGATTCACAGAGAAGGGAAGAAAAGTGAACTCTGACTATGTAGCCCAGTGACCACATCAGTCTGGGAGCTGAGAGTCCTGTTTGATTTATTTTTCTTTTTTATTCAGTGATTAAGATAAAAGTAACCCTTGAAATAAAGACCTGGAAGCATGTCACTCTTCCTCTTGGCTATATTGAATTAGAGACACTAAGCATTTTAAGGTGCCATCTCTGTATCTTGATTATGAGACAGCCTTAGATTTTGCAAGTGTTTGTACTCTTCCATAAAAGTCTATGGCTGACCATCATTGTATAAATAAAGATCTATTTTTAAAAGCTCTTTCTTCAGTGCCTAAGGAGAATCTTCTGCATTCTCCTGAAACACTTTAGCAGTTCCTAAATTTTTCTTTAACCTGTTCTTCAGTTATTAAAATTAAGTGCCCTAACTGATTGCCAAAGCTATTTTTTCTAGTAAAGAAATTAATTGATTAAATATATAGAACTGCATTTCTTATGCAGTTTTACACAAACCTCTTCCAATTTTCATGATTCTACAATTGATTTCTTTGCTATTAAAGATATAAGTGCAGAGAAACAGATCAAAGGTCACATTTGGTCATGATAGCTTTTCGTGATGGATCTCTCTACACCTAATTGGAGACTATGAAACAATCAGGTATTTTTGAGTAAAGATTGCTTATGAGCATGAAAAAGCTGAATTAACTCTTTTTTTTCTTTCTGCAATGCTGTGTTTTAAAGGCTTTTTTTACCCTAATAATTATTTCTTTAACTAACAATAAAATAGTAAAGACTTGTAATACAATATTGGCAAAGGTAACTAGCCAAACCAGAAATTGGACGGTGATTTTTGTGGTTTTTTTTGTTCTTTCTATTACTCTTTTGGATTATATCTGATTAATTAGAAACTGAAAAAGGAGTCCTAAGTACCAGTGATCATAGTCATTTTGGCAAAATGGAGAAACAATGAAAAATCCTGACTTGCTCAAGATACTAGCTGATTTATATTTTGCTTTAGTCTGTTTGGAGAACCTTCGGATGTGAGTAAGAAACAATAGAGGTAAAAGGTTTCTTTTTTTAATTACATATTTCAAGGCACTCCACAGTTTGTAGCTGAACTGAATGGTCAGATGCTACTGAGGGTCATTCCAATGAGGATGCCCTGACTGGAAATTTTTTTGTGTCTATTCATGGTTTGCACACATATGGCCTTTCCTGATAATCTTCCATGTCTCCATATTGCACTGCAAATTGCACTGGATATCTTGGGCAGAGTTCCAGTCCTAGACATTCATTTGGAACTTCTAGAATTCACCCTGACCCCATATGAACCATGCAAACTTCAAAACTTATCATTATTCCTCATATAATGGGAACCTGCTTGACTTACGCCATTAGCTATCTCCATGAGGTAAAAAGGGTCTGTGTATGAAGAAGTGAAGTCAGACAAAACAGCTTCTTCCTGTGGAAACAGGATTTATGCATATCTTTATATTAAATCTCATCTTCCTATGTTGCTTCAGTTTTAACCAAAATTCCTTTCTATAAACTCCACCTACCTCAGATGCTAAGGCTTTCTGATATGTCTCTTATGTTTCTTGCATCAGCTACTGGTGATCTGCCAAGAGGCTGATGAGAGTGCTCCTAAAGACTATTGTTACAAAGAGAAGTAAAGAAGGAGAGAAAGGAGGCTGTATGTGGTTGTGTCACTGCACAAAGAAGACTGAGAAAACAGTGGCTTTTCTGACATCAGAAATATACTTCTCATCAAATATTACACACTGGGTTTGTTTTGGTTTGGTGTTTTTCTTTTACTGAAAAGAAGTTAGAACAAGTTTCCAGGACAAAATGTTATTATTACCCACTTATCTACGAAGCCGGACAGCCAAACCCAGCACTCTGTCTAAGGTCTGAAGGATTTCCTATGATGTCTGCCTTCCTGAGCAACTAGTTTTGACATACAAAATATTCAAGGGAAGTAAATAAAGTGGCTCTCTACTATCTTTCACATATATAATTTTTGAAGTTTGTAAATAGACAGAGAATAATAATAATGAGTTATCTTTCTCAAATTTTCTGTTTTCAACCTGGTCTTCTGAAGAAAGAAGACTTATGAGTTATCTTTTAAGTCTGTCTAAATCCACCTACCCCTATAACTTCACCTGAGTTTTGCTAAACAGGGGAGAAATTTTAGGGTATCAAGAGCAAGTTTCATAAAAATCAGTGATAATAAGAAAAATCCAAATTTTATTGGCTCCTTTGAATAGCTGGTGGAACTGGACAGCCAGCCTATGAGTATGGAAACAACATCAGCATACATAAAGACATCCAGAAGTCAGGTTTGGCACATGGGTGTTTGTGGGTACCCACAAATTATGCAGGTGATACCATGGAGGAAAATGAATCAGGAAAAAAAATAACACAGGTCTTTTGAAGAGATTTCACTAATTCTGCCACTCAGAGGAAATGGCTGTTTTATTTAAATGCTTATTTAGGTTCTTCACTCTAACTTTTACTTGTTTTCTTGCTTAAACCAGAGAAAATGAGGAAGCTCTTTATGGCTTCTGTTCCCATACTTCCCAGACTCTGAATAGAAACTGAAGAAGAACAACTGTGATTTGTGCCAAAGGCAAAAGGTCTTCAGGCTCTGTCTAGACATTCTCTTTCATGCTTGTATAATCTATTACAGTGTCCTTCTTGGCAGATTGGCGTCTAGTATATATTAGGTCACCTGCTATTGGAACATGCCAGTGGATTTTCTTTGTACAGAAACCAGGGAAAAAAGAGTTGGCATGTGCTTCATTTAGAGTTACCTTGCTCTGCCATAGGATTAGTATGGAGCAAAAGCAGCTCTGTAACCTACGAACTGCAGTCTTATGTATGTATCTAAATATAGAAATTGAATAAATATACAAATAAAATATTTGCCTATTTTATAGTAAGGAGGGAACAAAAAAGTTTGTATAACATTTATTGGGCAGGATATTTTATAAAGACCTATATTCCATGTCTTTCTTTAGTTAAGTTATCTCACTAAAGGTTAATCACATTGAATAAAACCATGGAAAGGATCAGAGAAGCAGTGGCAGGTGAAGGAACCCTGACAACATAGTCAGTGGAAAAGTATAATGGCTCAGCTACTTCTTCAACTATTAAAGGACAATTATTAGATAGTCTTCCCTGGTGGGAAGTTCACCAAAATGAGTCAGCAAAATAAATTCCCCAGCAAACCATGGAAACTAAATGGAGTTATTGTCTACAGGACAAAGGACTTCCTATAGGACGCAGTGAGAAGGGAATTTTGGAACAAAAACAAAAGACACGGGCTTTTATATAAATTTAGGATGATGTGTTCTAAGAAAATTGTGAAAATGTGTGAAATTTATTATGGGATGCTTATGGAAAGGATCAAAGGCAGGGATGAAGGTGTCTTGGAAGGAACAAGTGGGGCAGGGTTAAAGGGAAAAGGGGATCCAAGACTATGATTTTATGTAAGCAAACTGTTGATCAGTGCACTTCTATGAAGTCCTCTGCTTGATAACTGAAATCTGCCCTTTCTTCTTACAACATTGTTCCTTTTTTGCATGTGTTATCTCTGTCGTCTATGTTCATATGTACACAAGGCACTAGAGAACTTCAAGTTGGACCAGCCAATGAGTAGAGTAAGGGGTGTGAGTGACCTTATCCAGAGAGGCAGGCCATGGGTCCGATACCTGTGGGTTCAGATTCAAGGCAATAGAGGAGACCAGGCTCTAGGCCAAGCTACTGGAAAGAAGCACATTGTGCTTGTGCATATTCTACAAGTGGATTTAAACCCAATCAGCTGGAAAGGTGGAAGAGAAGTGGGTGTGCTGTTCATGTTTATGCGCCCGCTGTTTTTATCTGTGTGACCAGCTGTATTTGTTTGTGAATCAGGAGTATGTGCTCAGACTCATTACTGGCTGAACCTGGGGACATGAAGCCAAAGCAACCTCCTATCCATCTGGCAGGAACAAGAGGACATCTGAAAGTGAAAGAGGTGATGCTATATGTGCCAGGGAGCAGCAGAATTGAGTTACTCCAGAAGGCAATGCAAGTGAGAAGCTGAGGGTGACAGCAAAACAGTCAGAATACTGACAAAACCAGCAACTGAGCAGTAAGAGCAGGTCTGGTGCTGGAAGCCAGGTTCAGCCAACAGTCTGGTGGCAACCATACAAGGCTGTACATGGCTGCTCATGGCTTGGGCTGGTGCACTCTTTGCCAGGTAACAAATTGTCTGGATGGCTGGGCCCATAATACAGGGTGATGAAAGGTGCTACATCCAGGTGGGGGTCAGTCACTGCTGGGGTTCCCCTGGGCTAAGTGTTGGGACCAGTTCACTTTAATATCTTTGTCAATGATCTGGACAAGGGGATTGAATACACCCTCAGTCAGTTCACACCAAGCTGTGTGAGGGTGTTGACCTGCTGGAGGGTAGGAAGGCTCTGAAGGGACAGATCTGGACAGGCTGAATCAACAGACTGAGGCCAATTGTATGAGGTTCAACAAGGCCAAGGGCTGAGTTCTGCCCTTGAGTCACAGCAGCCCCATGCAATGCTACAGGATTGAGGAAGAGCAGCTGGAATGCTTGCCGGCAGAAAAGGACTTGTGGGTGCCAGTTGACAGCCAGCTGGACATGAGCCAGTGTGTGCCCAGGTGGCCAAGGAGGTTGATGTCATATGATATCGGCAATAGATTGTTCAGCAGCACCAGGGCAGGGACCATCCCTCTGTATTCAGTGCTGATGAGGTTGCACCTCGAGTCCTATGTTCAGTTTTGGGCCCCTCATTGCAAAAAGACATTGACGTGCCCGAGCTTGTCCAGAGAAGGGCAACAAAACTGCTGAAGAGTCTGGAGTACAGGTTTTATGAAAAGCAGCTGAGGGAACTGGGGCTGTTTAATCTGGAGAAAAGGAGGCTCTGGGAGAATTTACCACTCTCTACAACTACCTGAAAGGAGATTGTAGTGAGGTTATAAAGATATCCATATCTCTTTCATGTATTTGATGAAGTAAGATCCATTTTAATAATGAAGTACTAAATATAACTTCTCACCACCTTATTCCCCTACTGAATACTCTTACTCATTTTCAACTAACATCTGTTAAATTATCCCCAAAGTGCTCTGTTTGTATCAACAGAAGCTGTTGTGCTGACAAAAGCCATCATTTCTTCCTTCAAGGACAAGGAAACATAATACACATAATACACAAGATTTCGGAGCCAACCAATTTTTCCTTACCTATAGTACATGGAAAAAGACAAACAGAAGTAAAATATACATACAAACCAGATGTATTCCATGCCCTTCTCTGTCCTAAGGCAGTATACAATTCCAGATGACATTCTACGTAGCAGTCAGTCATTCATTGCCCAGTTAGGTATTACATAATTATGAAAATGAGATCTCATAAAATTTCTGAAAGAAAGAATAGGGTCTCATGAAGAATCGCTACCTCTAGAGCTCTACCAGTTTCTGTTGACCATGCCAACTGTTGCATTCCCCTATCTGGTGCGTGTCCCCCTCCTGGGATCGCCCCAGCCCCGGGCACGGCAGCCTACCACGGGGGCAGTCGGGTGGATGTTTCACCTTGAGACGGCACCGTCCCTGCCAGCAGTCAAGTCCCGCAGGAGGTCGCGTGGAAGAACGGGACGCGAGGAGACGAAGGGTGTGCGGGAGGGAGTCCCCTCCGACTCTCTTTATTTGGGGGTTAGAGTAGGGGTATCCAGGACAGAGAGTGGAAGAGAAAACTCTGAAAAAGCCTCCGTGCAGCCCCTTAAGAGGGGAATAGGGTAACCGATCGGGGGGGGCTGAGGGGAAACCACTCCCAGGGCCAGCCCCTGAGCTGGAGTGGCAGGGAACTGGCCAGAACAATGGGAGGAGCTAGGTGTGATCCCACTCCTAGGCACTGCCCAAGGGGGTGTCATTAAGCCTCGGTGTCTGCCCCCTCAAAGCTGTCCTCGCTTATCAGGGCGGAGTCAGCCCAAGAAAGGGCAGCAATAACGGTTTGTCCCTCAACACCTCCCCCTTTTTTATTATTTAAGAAACAGAAAAGATGGCAAAGGGGCTTCCTGCTCTGGCGGCTCCGGTCTCCGGAGATGTCCTCTTCATTGTTCTTAAGGGGTCGGACCTGACGCGGGGGAGGGGACCGTCGCACACATCCCCCGATGCTTGGGAGGGGGCCCGACACCACCACACAACGTGGCACAATGGAAAAGGGAACCCCACGCCAGGTGGGGGGCGGGGCGTCGCGGTGTGGGAAGAGTCTTTGTTCTCAGGTGGACTGAGACTCCGGAAGCTGTTGTTAAGCCATGGCCCCAGGCATCCCCCGATGCTCTTGTGTAAGCACAAGGAGGTAGCCTGAAGCCAGGCAGCTTATCTGTGCAGGGAAGCCTTCTCTTAAACAAAGCAGGACAAGCATTAAAAGCAAACAAAAGAGGACATTTTTCCCCCGATCCCCACCGTAGGAAGGGGGACCGTGGGAACCAGAAGGTCCTCCCACCGGGAAGGGGCCGAGAATGGAAGGGGTGGAGTCCAAGGGCCTGCCCACCTATCCCGAGCCCGCCCAGGGGAAGGGGTCAGAAAAGGAGAAGGAAGAAGGAAGGATTGTGAGAAGGAGAAGTGGGGGAAGGGATAGCCATGTGGCTGCCGCCATTTTGAGCCTCCTAGGGGGCACAAGAATGGCCAGAGACCCGGGCAAGGAAAGAGGATGAGGAAAGAGGATTTGAGGTAAGGGTCCACACGAGTTCGCGCTTGGAGAGGGCTGCCTGGGGAGGGGCGATCGAAGGGGTAGCTACTCCCCTGATCAGTCCCTCTCCAGGCAGGTCTGGGCCCCCCTCCAAGCAGGGCGAATCCCGCCCGAGCAAGGGAAGGAGGGTCGGAGGAGCGCCCGGGAAGAAGGTGTTGGGGAGAGTCCGGGAGACGGTAGCAACCCGGCGCCTCTTGGCGGGTTACCCTCGCCAATCACTCCCTAAATGGATCGCTTTCTGATCCCCTCCTAAAGGGTAAAAAAGGGGATGGGAGCGTGGGGGACGGAAAAGGCAAACCAGGGAGGATAACCGAAAATACAAACAAAATGATGTTCACCTTTTAGGGTAGGTTTCCAGAGTGTAGCAGAATGGCTTAACTGGAAACCTTTCTCTGCCAACCCGCCGGTATGAACGTATTTAAGTGTAACAAAAAATATACACCAAAATAACAATTTAAATCAAGAACAGGGTATGGTACAAACAAAATGCGTCCCGTTAGTACCGGGACTCAAACGCAAAATCAAACTACAAATCAAGGTACTGCTTCTGGTCTTACTGCCACCCAGGGTGCCCTCCCCGGGACTTACGCCGCCAGAAAATCAGCATAGGGGATTAACTGGGGAGGGGGCCACAGGGAAAATAAACTTGGAGCTGCTGCAGCTCCCCGGACAAGCTGTTGCCCCGTTGGACTTGTCCGGTAGTTTCACCCACCCACGGTGCTTGGAGAATGGAGAACTTAAAAAGAAGAGGGAGTCAGGCGACCACTGCAGCTTACCCTTTCTGCATCCCAGGTTGCCCCTCCAAATAAGGCTACAGCACCGGGTCCTCCTCGACCAAGGACTGGGGTCTTCCGCCTAGGGGTATCTCCAGACTCCATCCTTCGGTCCGCCGTCAGCGAAAGTCTAGTCCTTCCTTCGGAAGTACCACTCACCAAAAGTGAGTGTGCTACTCACGAGGTTGGAGGCAGTCTTTGGCCGCACTGGCAGCGCTTCGTCGCGGGGAAATGCCCAACATTGGGCGCCATTTGTTGTATTTCATATTAAAAAGAGGCAGACCAGGCAAAGGGTGGCAGGAGGTTTATTGCTTCCCCCAGCCCCCCAGCATCCGTGAGGGGTGCCGGGAGAAGAGGCGGCAGGGAGGGCGCGACTGCGGGGTTGCAGTTCATTAAGTACAGGAAGGGATGACTCATCGGGGAGGAGGGAGACGGCGGGTACAAGCAAACCGAACACAATAGAAAAGCCTGGAGGGATGGGCAGGCCCGGAGCCCCGAGCAAGCCCCACTCCACACCCCCAGGGCCGAGCCGGCCTGGGAGGCAGGGGCACACCCAGAATCTCTTCCCCCCAAGCAAGGCCCGCCCCACCAAAGGCATTAGCCTGGGAGGCAGAGAGCGGGCTGCCACAGCCTACTGCTATATTGCATTCCTGCTTTTTTCTCACAGAATTAGAGGATGGGGTTATTTTGGAAGAGATGACAGTGGATCATCTGGTCCTACAATTTGAGACTCCACAACCTCTCTGTTCCAATGTTTCAGTGTCACCTGAACAGTGATGAAGTTCTTCCTCATGTTCAGGTGGACCTGTCTGGCCATCAGTTCCTGCCCATTGCCTCTTGTCCTATTGCATGGCAACGCTAAGAAGAGCCTGGCTCCATCCTCTGGACATCCTCATTTCAGATACTGGCAGACATTAATGAGGTCCCCTCTCAGACATGTCTTGTCAAGGCAGAACAGGCCCAGTTTCCTCAGCCTTTCCTCATGTGTTGTAGTTACCAGTCCGGCGCGCGTCCACTCCGGTGCTGCCTCGTCCTGGGCACAGCTGCCAGCCACTCAGGTTTTCGGGTGGATGGGTCACCCTGAGGAGGCGCTGTCCCAGCCGAGTTGCGAGCACGCCAGGAATTGATGGAGTAAGGACGCAGGGAGGTAAAGGACGGGGAGGCGACTTCTCTCTTTAGACCCGTTTTTTGAAGGCAACAGGAATGGGGAGCAGGAACGGATCGTCTCGGAGCAGAAGTCCGAGGACAAAGAGCTGTGCACGAGATTTTGTACCCGCGCGGTCCACCAATTAGAGCAAGGGAGAGGGGAGGGAAAAATATCTCAGAACCAATAACAGGGACCACAAGGACGATACATTTTAAACCAATCAGTCATAAGGATAACTGTCGGGAAGCTTCTGGAAGGATAGGCGGGGTTTACACTGTAGCTCCTCCGATTGCCACCCCCAGAGGTGGAGTCTACACGTCCATCCCCTGCTCCACCAAGGTACCTCCTCCCGAGGAGGCTGAGCTGGCTCTGGAGAGGGCGGGAACCGGGTTCTGACCCGCCACACTCATGAGATGCTCCTGTCCCCTAATCATCCTTGTTGTCCTCCACTGGACGCACTCCAGGAGCTCCATGTCTCTCCTGTACTGAGGAGCCCAGAATTGGACACAGCACTCCAGATGTGCCTCACTAGGGCACTAGGTAGAAGGGTGGAATCATCTCTCTTGACCTGCTGGCAGTGCCCTTCTTAATGCATTCCAGGATTCTGTAAGTCTTCTTGGCCACAGGACACACTGCTGGCTCATGGACAGCTTATTTTCCACCAGCACCCTGAGGTCCTTCTCTGCAGAACTGCTTTCCAGCAAGTCAGCCTGTATTGGTGGGTTATTCTTCTCTGGGGCATTTGCCTTTGTTGAACTTCAGATAGTGAAGTTCACTCTCTGCCCATCTCTCCCACCTGTCAAGGTCCTTCTAAAGGGCAAGCCCTCTGGGGTATTGGCTGCTCCTCCCAGCTTTGTACCATCTGCAAACTTGCTGACACACTGTCCCTTCATCCAAGTCATTGATGGATAAGTTAAACAGTACTGGGCTCATTATTGAACCTTGGGAGACACCACTAGTGACAGGTCTCCAACAGGACCCTGTGGCACTGATTATAACCCTCTAGGATCTGCTGTTCAGTCAGTTCTCAATCCACCTCACTGTACACTCATCTAACTCCCACTTCTTAAGCTTGATTATGAGGATGCTTAGACAGCAGAACTAATTTCGGAAAAGCTGATTTCCATACTCAGTGGAACTCATGGTTGTTGACATGCTGGTTTAAGCTGTATTAGATATTGCAGTCTATTAAACATCTTCCATTACTTCTCTAAACAACCCAAAAAGTCAGAGGAAGATGTTAAAATGACAGGGTTCAAATTGCCAAACAAGTTGTTACTACCAGGAAATGTAGTTGCCATGGGCCTCCTTTATAAACCGTAGAGACCAATGTTGTAAGATAAGAATCAAAACTGTGCCTCTGCTCAAATATCCCACTGAAGATGTCAGCCATCCTTTCCTGTGTGTAAGAAAAAATAGAGACATTGAGCAAATTAATAAAACAGAAACAAGATGCCTAAAATAGATATTATTAGTAAGTTAGCAGCCACTCTTACATTACATTTTCACTGGACATCCCTTTCAGATAGGGCTTTCTATTTATATTTATTTATAATATCAATATTAGGTACAAATACAGACCCATTATAATTACAAATGCATACCAGTATTGACCTGCTATCACCAATTAAAATAAAAGGCCTACTTGCATTGGAGGAAACTGCTGAATAGTCATTGGAACTCCTTCAGACACAGGGAACCACACCAAGAAAAAATTAAGAACTGATTTGCCTCTTGTTATTGACTAAGGGTGAGAAGATAATTCAGTTCTCTACATTCTATTTCTTACTTCTTGCAAAACAGTTGAATTTTTAATTTTATTTAGTGTCACCCAAAAATAATGCATTATGTATTCATGATCAACCAAGGTGTACATCAGTGAAACACTTTGGGGGTTGTAGTAGATTTTCATATGGAAACACTCAGCTGAAAACTGTGTGCCATTCCTCATAAGCAATAGTGTGGTTTTATGTTAAGACAGGAATATCAAAATAACATCTGAAGGTGCCTGAAATGAATGTCATAGTGGAATTTAAATTATTTACCAACTTTAAATCATATGTATGAAAAAGAAGAGTAAATAACTAACAAATCAATAGCAAAGCAAGTGATAAATTTGGTGTGGAGTACAAAACCCATCAAACTCAAATTTGTAAATGAGTATCTTGAGCTATAAATATTAAACTCAAATACCCAGAACTAACAATATCAGAAGAGTGATTATGACTGACAGTGTGATCAGAAACACTGCAGATCTCATTAGAAATAATAATTTGCATGTGCAGTATGTGTTACAAGTCTCTTGCACCTTTCAAATATGAATCTTCCATGTGAAATAGCATCTTTCAAGGCTATTTTTGTGCTACTCAGATTTTGTCAATATCACATATAACTATATTCAAAATTGAATTTGCTGGCATTTATTTTGCTCTTTACATCTATTCACATTTCATAAACAGAAAGGCATACAATTTTAACAACTTGTCCCAGAGGCAAGAGCATAAAGAAGGTCATAAGAAAAACAAAGCATGTTATCCTAAATGAAAATGAAGACAGGGAATTAGGAAGTTCTAACATCTTACAACTTAAGCTATAACAGAGCAAGGGAGCAGGAGAACAAGATGTTCACCCATGGGTTTAAGAAGGGAAGAATCACTTTCTTTCATAAGGGATTATTTATTTCAGTCTCACAGCTTCTTGATGCATTGAATGCTTGACATTGTTATAGAAAATCAATGGAATTCAATCTGAGAAAGTTGTGTTGCATGCATTCAAACCTGATGGTTGCATAAATCAGTATTTCTGTTAAAAAAATAAAACCCTTAGGTCAAAAGAAAACCACATTCATTTGTATACCTTTTTACTTCTCTTTTAATGACAAGTGTGATTGATATTTTATTTTTCTTCAGACAGACTTCAATTACCAGTTGGCATTCAACTTCCCTGTTAAGCTGAGCAATGAATGATATCTCTTTATAAAAATCTGATTAGGAAACCTGCCTTCAAAGCATTTTAACTTATTGAGTTTTTTCACAAAGGGACACTGAGATGAAAGATATTTATAGTGATAAAAAAAGCAACATAACCTTTTTTCATTCAGATTAACTAAAGCACTTACATAGCATGGTTGAAGTATTCTAATGGCTCTACAAAAATTACAATAAGTTTAAATAACACAGTTTTTCATCTATTGCCAATATTCATTAAAATAATTATTAAGCCAGTGTACTTGGTTTGTTAAAAATTTACAACACAACTAACATTAAACGAAAGAATAAGAGATGAAGAAAACTAATCTAATTTCAATACAGTGTATATAAGAATTGGGTGAGATGTTTCGGAACTGAAAGTCATATATTGCTTTTCCAAAAGTAATATAATAATATTTTTTATAATATATATAAACCACTCATTTAAGGGGATATGTTCTGATTCACTAAAAGAAAGAATATAGGATTTTTTAGACCAGATCATACCATCAATTCATCAGATTTTCAGGATTAAACCAATACCTGAAAATGTAGGAAAAATGAAGTGTTCCTAAGTGACTCTTACCTTGGGAGCACTGCAATGACATGGCCGAGAATTGTTTCTCATAACGCAGTGATCATTTACCACCTGCCACAGAAGATTTGGTTAGTCTCTTGTCTCTGTTTGGATTAAAACTATAAAGATTGATTTTCTATTAATGGCCTATAAATTTAATTGACGTACAGTGTCATTCTGGGTAGTTTGCTATTAATGAATAGCCTAAGGGAATTCTAAGCCTCATAATGGTTTAAACAAATTTATGCTATGTAAGTTTTTCTATCGCTCCATCATCATTGCTTTTGTTCACTTTTCAAAAATATTTCAGAGTTCTAGAATGCCATTTCCAGTTCGAATTGTCTTAAATTCTGCCCTGGAAGACTATACAGGGAGTGTGTCTTGGTTCATAAATTTACCTATCCTTCTATAGGCTTATATAGCCCAAAGTAAGATTATAGATTCGTACTTTGCATTTATCTCTGCAGCTGAAGAAAAAAATTATGAACTTTTTTTAGCTCCTAAAAGTGTCTATTCTAATTAAACTTTCCCGTAAGGAAAGTACATTATACACAGATATTCTTTGGGTTTGGGATACTTGCATTGGGAAAATCTGAAACACTGGCCTCAACTCCAGCCTAGAGTTCCATGTGATGCTTGTAACTCAAAAGGAATATTAACATAGCATATTATAACATATAATATAATTGAAGACATAGTTAACACCAACCCCATGACTCCATGTTTGGGAAGAAAATTAACCCTAAGTAAACATGTATCAGATATGTAATACTGCAGTAAAATAAATATAAAAGTGGAAAGAGGCCTTTATTTTTAGCCACCACACACTGCAGTGGCTAAAGCAGATTGTTTCAAAAATAGATTTTTTTTTTTTGTGTACTACCATATGTAAATATTATCAATACATCTTCTTAAAACCTATATCCTAAATATTTTTTTGTTTTGTTTTGGTTCCTCAGTTTATTTTTTTCCACTCTATTAATTTATGGAAAATTTTACTTAATTATAAGCAGTTATGTTGCAATTTTTTCTCAGAAACTAATGTGTCTGATGTTGAATTTATAACATCAGTTTTAGCATTTATCTGAGAACTATGGAAAAGTTAATAAATTATCCTATAGAGTAGAGAGCATAGTTGACTCTACAACTAGCATGTATGCATCAAATTTCTGGAGCATATATTCTCAATGTACTGGATTAGAAATGTATAATACTTATACTGATTATTTAAACGAAAATTTCTACTAATTTGTACTACCCATTGGTTAAAGGACAGCATATGATTTATTTATTGGGAAACTGTTTTAGTTAACTGTATAAACTGTTCTTTTATTTATGTGTATGCAGATTGTTGCATGTAAGTGAGCTGTTTTATAATAATATCCATGAACATTAGATTGACTTGAGAGGCATGAAGGAATGAATCTGAGTTGCATTAAAGGAGTTAGAGGTGTTTGGCTTTGCAGATGAGATTAACAGCTCATACTGTAATGCTAAAAGTCATTGTGGAACTGGAAGTGGTCTGATGTGAACTAGAAGTGGTCTGATGTGAAAAAAGCAGCAGTGAGTATACTCCAAAGGGTCATCAAACTTTAAATTGAACTTTAATCCTGGTTCAGCTTCCTTCTCATTCTTTAGCCTTTTTGTTGTAAGTTATGTAGCTGCTTAAAAATCAATGTAATATTGAGTAGTTTGGATCTTTTTGATAAAAATACCTATTTTCATGTTAATCTAGTTGCTGTGCTCACCTTCATACGTGTAAACTTTATGTATTGCAGCTTTTGTGAAAATGTAATTTTTTTTTCCCTCATGTATACCCCACTAGGACCCTCATTTGGTTCTTCTACTTTTTCTCAGTTGCTACATTCTCCCAAAGTCTATGTTCTTAGATGTTCCACCTTTATAACTAGATACCATGAAAATTGAAGTATTCTATCTGATGATTCTGTATATGCCTGAGACTAAAATCATTCCCACATGTTTTAAAAGAGTTTATCTGTATAGTAATGTAAGGAATTTCCTCTGTCAGAATAGGGTATTTACTTGTATAGCATTTCCAAACTTTACCCTTAAAAATATGCATTCTTTGATGCAGAGATAGGAGATTCCATGATAGAATAAACCATGAAAGAAGAAGGCAAATATGTGCTAATATGCAAAACCTGGAAACTAAGAGATTCTTACTTTTCAACTCTGTGTATTCATAGGGAATTCTAAATAAGATTTCATGAGGACTCTGGTGACATCGCTTCCCTAAGTAAACTTTTAGTTGATGTGTCCAGCCTTCTTGGCTTTTAAAAACACCTTTTAAACCTTCAAGTTACTTAGTTCTGGAAGGTAAATTTTATAAACTTCAGAGAACTAAGAAGGGGAGGAGCTCTAAAAGTGCTTTGTCTGTGAGAATAAACAGCAGCTCTGCAAGGGCTCAAAGCTCGTTTCATTTTGTACAAGGGCTGAGGACTTAGTTAAGACCAACCAAGGCCAACCTCAGCCATATTCTCACTCTGGTGGATATCTGCTGAACAACTTTCAAGAGAGTGAGATATTGTGCAGCAGATTCTATGTCAATACTTCCCATCAAAGCTTGTGATGCAGCCCAGCTAAAGACACCCTATTCGAGCTGACCACAAGTTGCATGCGGAAGAAAATAGACTGAGAATTCCTGCTGCAAGTTGAGGTGGAAAAAAATTTAGTGATATATTTTGAAACAGAATGCATTTGGTAGGACAAGTTTCAAGAAACAGAAATAAATTGGAAATCTGACTTATGGCTGATACCCTTATTTCTACAAAAGCAGATTTTAGAATGTGTGGGTACTATTCAATCCTATGTTTGCCCCATCACTGCATTCCAGAAAGACTCCAAGGTCACTAATAGTCATTGAAAAGTGCTTCTACCTCCTTGAGCCCTGTCATGCCAGCTGTCTGCTCCCTCAGGGCCCGGCAGCTGAAACAAGAACTCAGAAAGAATACTTCTGTAATTTGGGTTCAGTAAAGGACACACTAGACAGCCTGTGAACTTCCTAGAGTTTCTAAGGAGAGTTTATAAATTCACATATACTTGGATGAGGAATGTCTTACTATTATCCAGTCACTTGTAATCAGACTTAGATCAAGTAAAGTTAAAGAACATGTGGAACTTGTCCCTAGAGCGTTCCTTGTAAGCATATTGTAACAGGCTAATATAAATTCTGCAGAAATCTTGCAAAAATTAAACTAAATCAGAGTACTATTTTTCATCCAGATTCAAAATTTACATTTCAGATCTTACAAATGAAGCCGAATGTTTCTCTCTCTAAAACTTTTTATTCCAGGCTAATACTGACCTTTAAATTAGAATGATGGAATAATTTAGGTTGGATAGGACCCCTAGAGGTCATCTAGTTTATTCCCCTTCACAAAGCATGGCTAACTTCAAAGTGAGATCCCACTGTTCAGTGTCTTGTTCAGTTGGCTCTCTGAATAACCTGTGCCAGTGCTTAAATACTTCCTGTGGAGAATTTTGCTCTGATACCTAGTAATAATTTTTCCCTTGCTTCAACTTTTGACCTTGACCCCTTGTCCTTTCACAGTGAACACCAATAGGTCTGTCTCCTCTGTGACCTCCCATTAAGAACTCAAAGATAGCAGTCTTGAAAGACATCCCTCTTTAGTTTCACCAGTTCTCTCAGTGTCTCCTGTGTGTCATATGCCTGAGCCCCCTGACCCTCTCTGTGAGTATTTTGGACTCTCAGTGTCTTTCTTGTACTGGCAAGCCCAGAACCTGAGGCAACATGACACAGACTTGGGTCACACAGGTGCCACATGCAGGGTAATAACCTTTACTTTCAACCTGCAGGCTACACTCTTACTTACGTAACCCACTACTTAGTTGGCCCATATATCACCAAATTGTACTGCTGATTCATACTCAAATACTTGTTCACTACCATACCCAAGACCTTTTCTAAAATGTTCCCCAGTGGGTAGTGGCTAGTGTGTGGGACTGGAGAGCATCTGGTTGATTAAGCTTATTACGTCAAGGACCTTTTATAAGGTAAACTAAGAAGGAAAAAGATAAACAAAACACACAGACACACAGATCTGATAAGCAAGAGATAAACAAGACAATAACAAAGAGCAAAACACTACAGCTGCTAATTGATTGACTGTTAAAAAACACAAGGCACAGCTTAAAGGAGAGCCAACCTGAGCTGTGCAACAGATAAGAGGGGGAAATTATAGGACCACGAATAGTATGGATTTTGAGGGGGGACTGTGGGACTACGCAAAGCTTATTAAGGAGTGTAGGTGAAGGACTGAGGTGGAGAAAAACAAGAATAAGGAGGGGGAAAAAAGAGGAGGAAAATAGGAGGATAAAAGGACCCTTTTGTGCATAAATTGGTATATAGTGGGTTGACCTCGGCTGGGCACTAGTGCCCACCAATCCACTCTATTACTCCCCTTCCCAGTGGGGTAGCAGGGAGAGAGTAAGATGGAAAACAACAAGTAGGTTGAGATAAGGCAGTTTACTGATGTAAAAAAAGACAGTGAAAAGCTTGCACATGCATAAGCAAAGGGAAAATTTAGTCTCTACTTCCTAGCAGTGGGCAGTGGGCAGTGGGCAGTGTGCAGACACTTGCCAGGACGCAGGGCCTCAGCATGCATAGCAGTTGCTATAGAAGAAAAACACCACCCACCCACCATTCCTTCCCTCTCCCTTAGCTTTTATATCTGAGCTGACATCACATGGTACGGTATACCCCTTTGTTAATTTGGGTCAGCTGGCCTGGTTGTGTCCCCTCCCAGAATCTTGCCCACTCTAAGCCCACTGATGGTGGTGGAGGGAATGTTAGAGGGACAGTGCTGCTCAGCAGTAGCCAACACTGGTGTGTTTTCAACACCCTTTCAGCTATCAATGCAAAGTACAGCACTGTGAGGGCCCCTGAGGAAAAATGAACTCTATCTTGGTCAGACCCAATACATGGTACGACTCAGTTCTGCCACATCACTCAGATTGTTAATATAGGACTGATTCGTGAAGAATACAATGCACTGACAGATTTTGAAATGCTAGCACTTAAAATCTGATAGTCCCACAATTTTTGTTCTTTCTTGTTTACAGACTATCCAAACCATCTCTCATAAATTTGGCTATAAGGATACCATGTAAGGCCTTGCTAAAGTCAAAGCAAATTATATACCCTGCTCTCACCTCACCCACAGAGCCAGAAGTTTCATCACAGAAGAAAATCAGGCTGGTCAAGCACAGTGTAGCCATGGTAAATCCATGCCAGTTGCTTCCAATCACTTTAAACCTGAACATGGCTTCCAGTTCTGCAGTTCCTGGGAATCTTCTTGCTTTTTGATGCTCAGCATGACTTTTGCCTTTTTGCAGAAATTAGAGGTTGTCCTAGTTGTCGCCACCTTCAAAATTATAAGAGCAGCTTGCAATTATACCAAATAGCTTTGTCAGAAGTGTTAGATGTGAGCAGAATCAAATTCAAATGTACACCAGTAATTAGGTAGTTGTTAATAATAAGCAAAAGATTTTTTACATAACTTCTTTTACCACTGCCATGGTATGTATTACAGTGCATGCATAACATGATTTGCCATGAATCCTGATAAACCTGAAAATGCAACAGTGTGTGCCAGATTCAATTAAAATGTCCTGAAGTTATCAGAAAACCACATCCCTGAAAACCTCAGTGAGAGGTTATCTCCTCTAAGGATGTAAAATGCACAATCACAGGATGACAGCTGGGGCTGAAAATAAATACACAGGCAGAAGACAGAGACCCTTGAGCTATAAAAAGTGATGGCTATTTGCTGATGAGCTTGAATTCAACCTGGAGAGAAGTTTTAGAGCACAACAAAAGCAATGTGTATGAGTTAGACAGATGAAGTGATGCTGCCAGAAAGGTATAGCAGGAATCCCGTTAGAAGACTAGTTTCTTGAAGTAAGGTGGGAAAAAACAGCACCCTCTGTTAAATCCTTTGCAAAGACTTTGTATATGACCATATGCTAATATGGTGTACTAGTTTTAACTAGGACAGAGTTAATTTTTTTCTGTAATAGCTATTATGGGGCTATGTTTTGAATTTGTGCTAAAAAGTGGTGATAATAAAGGGATAGTTTAGCTTTTGCTGAGCAGTGCTTACACAGTGACAAGGCCTTCTCTGCTTCTTACACCACTCCACCAGACAGGACACTGGAGGTGCATTAGAAATTGGGAAGCAACATGGCCAGGACAGCTGACCCCAACAGGCAAAATTTCATACCTCATGGTATCATGTTCAGCATATACAGCTGGGAGAAGAAGGACAAAGTGGGGGGGACACTTGGAGTAGATGGTATTTTGTCTTCCCAAGTCAGCATTACAGATGATGGAGGATTTCCTGGGGATGGACGAATTCCTGCCTGCCCATGGGAAGCACTGAATGAATTCCTTGTTTTTCTTTGCTTGTGGGTGTGGCTTTTGATTTACTTATTAAAATGTCTTTATCTCAATACACAAATTTTCTCATTTTTTTGCTCTTCCAATTCTCTCCCTCATCCCACCAGGTGGGATTGAGTGAGCAGCTCTGTGGGTCTTATCTGATGGCTGGGGTTGAACAAGAACATACCAGAAGCAGAGCTGGCTTTAGGCTTTACACTGTTAAATTTGGATGCAATAGCACTCTCAGATGTACCCCACCTGATACCATTGAGCTGTGCATATCCTGTTTGTCAAAATGGTCCCTACCTTGAAACTTTTCTGTAGTTAGTAGGACTTCTGTCTGAATTTTCTCATCAAGCATAGAAGTGTAAAAGACCTGTTGGCAGAGTTAACCAGTAAATACTTAGGTAAATAAGATATTGATAACCTCAAGAGTTTTTCCATGTTCTTCATCAGTTGGTTGTCTGACAATTCCCTGATCTTTTTTGCTGCCATGTATTTATAAAAGCCTTTCTTGTTGCCTTTCACATCACTCACTACTTGGAAATTCAGTTGAGCTTTGTCCTTCTGAATTCCATCCCTGCATTACATGGCATTTTTTATATATTCCTCTTGGGTATCTTTTCTCCACTTTTATCCTCCTTATGCTTTCTTTTGGCATTTAATTCAGTCAGGGTGGTTTCCTGTTATGCCTACTTAATTTTATGCATATTGGACAGAGTGCTCTGGTGCTTTAATGAGGTTGTCTTGAAAGATCATCCAGTTGTTTTGGGCCCCTGCAGGGTAAGATGCCACATGGTCCAGCCTAGCAGTTCCCTGAGCAAGCCAGAGCCTGCATTCACTAGAACCAATTTTTTTATGCTTCTGTTGGCTCTCCTCATTTCCCTCACTAAATTCTCTTATATCACAGTTACAGCAAAGTTTCTATCAGCCTTGCCATCCACCACCACTTTTTCTTATTTGTCAGCAGTAGGTACACCAGAGTGCCTCCCTTAGCCTCTCCTGTACCAGCAAAGAACTGTCTCCAGAACATTCCAAAAATCTGGATTTCCCGCACCTTTCTGTATTGTATTCCTAACATAATCAGGAAGTAGAAGCATGCCATGAGCTGCTCCGTGTTCACATGAGATTTTGTGTTAAGTAGGCAAATTCTTAAGTTGCCTTTTGGTGCCTGACCATAGGTCACTCAGTTTATGAACATCAGACCTGGAGCATGTTGTCTTCCTCCTACACTGTATTCCAACCAACCTAAAGAAAAATTAATCTCACAGGCAAAACTTGTGAAGTTTCTTTGGCACTGATATCAAGCCATGCAACAAGAAATACCAGTATAACTGGTAGACACACTGTCTAGTGAAAATACATTAATTAAACAAAAAGTGAAAAGAGAGGAAAGAGCAATTGTTATTTATCTTTTGGTATAATGTTGTAGAAAGAGTAGAAATACTTCGGAGAAAGAAAATCAGTCTGTTGCTTAAAGCTACCATTATAACCTTGCAACATGGCCCAATACTATCAGATTTCAGCATGACCACAGACCTTGTGATTCTTTGTCATATAAATATGAAATAATACTTATGTTTATGATTAAGGATTAACCTCCACTCTTCACACCCATTCAGTGTGATAGTCCAAACTTCATTGTAGCAAAAAAGAACATCCTGTATTTATGAAGAGAAAAATTTAATATTAGTCTAGTCAAAGTTTTAAAAGTCAATTTGTAACAGAACATTCAGCTCCTATTAGCAGACCATTTGCACTAAAAGCTCATACTCCTTGTCCAAATTCAATCAGAAATGGCTCATGCATAATACTTTAAAAATTATTATACAGGAGAACTTTCTAAAATCTGTACATTTTTCTCTAGTATTAAGTTCATCCTTTCAATGTTCTGTTGTCAGGAGTCAGCCGCTTTCCCTGAGAATCAGGGTCAGAGTTACAGCAATTCATCAGCATCCTGAGACATTTGTCAAGAGTATGAAATATACTCTTACCCCCTTATTCACACCCCCTTATGCACAGTTGAGGGGGTCTTGCTTCTTCCCATCAGTCGTGGGCTTGTCAAGGTTTGTTTAAATGTGTGTTCTTACAACATTCTGCTTCTTTCCTACTGGTACCCAGCTGAAGTTTTCAGGTTGCACAATAGATACTCACCCTGCCTCAAGCCTCAATGCACAGTCTCAGACAAAAAAACAACCAAAAACCCCCAGTTTTGAATCAAGACACACAGACTATTCCTCAAATGCTGCACTGTTACGTGCATACAAAGGTGACTCCTATTTACTATGGTACACAAGGTTACAAGTGTTTGGTATTAAAAAAGCAAAGAACTCAAGATCATTAATGAAAAAAAATCAACCAGTCCTTTATACAAAATTCCACAGTCTATGTACATCTCAATTGCAACGTGAATAATGTGCATGAGAGAGACAAAGTGGGGGAAGGAGGGAGATGTAACTATGATTTTTGTCAGATCTGTTTCTCTCATTTAAGTGAGTGTTCTGACCAATTAACTGTCACATAAAAGGTGGATCCTATCATCACTTGAAAAAAAGAATAAGCTCTACCCGGTTCCACGAGAGAAAAAATTTAGAAGACAACCATATGAAGATCTTCCACATTTCCAGGGCTCTTCCTAATTTTACTTTCACAAATGCACACAAAATGTAATTCAGACATTGATAATTTCATTGTGCAATGGGAAATCCTAGAAATATTTTTTAGGACATGAGAATAATTTCCTGTTCTGTTCTATTATTACTTCTTGGCATTTATTTGTTCAAGAAAACTGAGGAACAAAGGATTTTAAAACATCTGTAGTTCTTCCTCAGGCTCTTCAAAACTGTGTTTGAACTTTTTTCTTTCTTCAGAATTGCTTCTTATGAGATGTAACTACAAAAGGTATTTTTTTCTTCTACTCAAGTTTTAATCAAAGTAACACACAATTTTACTGAGTCTTAAGTTTGGTATTAATTTGCTACACATAGCAGAAGATCTGTCTGGTCATACCTGGGGTTTGAAATACTTGAAGCCAGCAGAGCCTGCTGAGCAGAGAATCTCCAAAGGAGGTAAATTGTCAGGCCTACTCCAAAACCAGTGACAGTCCTCACAAAAGAGTCTGTAGGAGGAAATGAAGTGAAACTAAAGACTATCTGAGACTCTGAACTGGAATGGGGGTTATCTCTGAAGAATTTCACAAAAGTGTCAGGACACCACGAGGGTTGAAGGTTCCTTGTGAGCTGGTATACTGGGAGCATCAGGGGGCTCTCCATGGGGTCCATCACGGCAGCGCCTGGCAGCCAGGGATCAGCCCACCATGCTCCCCAGGAGCAGGGCAGCTGGGGGGCACAGGGACAGCCCCAGCCCAGAACATGGGGCACCTCTCTGGGAACAGGGGCAGGTAGGGATCAAACTATTGCACAGACCAGCAGGTGGACATGTTAAATCACGTGAAAATAGCAGTGTATTCCAAAAATCTATACCCAGCAGATGGCAAGCCTTTGTTATGCCAGATACGTACTTTCCACCTTTTGCATATTTTGCTGTAAAAAGTGTAAGTATTGCTAGTGTGCCTGTAAATGACTGTTTCATCCTCAGATCCATTGCCAGTATGCTAGCCACAAGTCATGCAGGAGAACAATGTTTTGCCATAAAAGGAAAAGAACAGTCTAGTTGCCGTATGATTTTCCTTTAATTACGGGATTCAAACATGCATCATGGAAAACCTCTCTGAGATTTGTTGAATCTCTCTTTCACAACAGGATACTTCTTTATCAGGCTCCAAACAATGGAATTCTGTAATGAGAGGAAATGAGCTTCTTTTAGAAAAATTGTTAGATTTATTATGAAAGGTAGTTCTACAATTGATGGGCAGGGACCCACAAGGGATACCATAGCAGATGAAAGTAGATTAAGTCAGTTTAGGTTCCATGGGAAAAAATTGTTTTAGTATTTCTAGTGCTAACAGATAATAAATTATTCTGAGAATGGTGGGTGAGTCCAAAGTGCTGTTCTGTTGTTTGGTTATAAAAATGGAGTTCCAAAAGGAAGCTTGGGCATACAATACAAGTAAACACCTTATCAGGCAAGTATTGACATAGCCAACACACTAAGTTCTGGATCACCAACAGACAATATGAAGCAGCTGGAGCTGATGCCTTCAGGTATTTCTAGTTTTTTACTCTTCATGTAGCTGTAACTTGCTGTAGTTCTGTGCTTCTTACAAAGTGCTAAAATCCCCTGTTCCCAGCACCTTTAGCCAAAACAAGGCTCTCTGAGTACAGATTCAAGGACATGTTCATTGCCTTAGGGCCCAAAAATATGTAAACAACTGTGAGATGGGGGGAGCAGGCCTGGGGTGGTTAACATCATCACCTGAGGGTGTGATTGGAGAATTAAGGGCCAATATGCTAATGGGACAGAACTTTTAAAAGGTGAAGAACTCGTGACCCTGCGTCCATTTTGGGTGTCGTCCCCGACGGGGGGCTTTGTTTGCCTGAATGTACCTTTAAGGCCTCTGCAGGCCTTAAATAAACTGTCTGCTTTTTATACTCCTAATTTGTCTTGGCCTCTGTTTCAGGTAGCCTGTCTTTTAGGCAACAGAGCAATACTGCATTTGAAGCATATTTTCCTAGGTGGTACTTCTTCCGAGTTTTCAGTCAAGTACCTTTCCAAAAGAGAAATATAGTGTCGAGAATTGTATATTTTTAGATGTTCACTCTCTTGGTTTTTGCTGGATGGCAATGTTTATAGCATTCGTTCCAGCTTGAGTGGTATGCACAGTCTGAGCACACTTTGTTAACTGCATTCCTTTGTCAATGTAGTCATCAAAATGTTACGCAGCCTTAGGACAGAGACAGTCAGCCTACCAGTGGCAGCACAGCCAGATCAAGTAGATGAAGTGCCTCAATACCAAAATGATTACAATAAAGGGGGATTTTTGTTTGTTTCCCAAGACTGATCTTGGTTTTCCTATTTACCCATTCTGAGACTGTTTTAGGCCAATCTTTCCAAGAGTGTCTCTAAGAAAAACTTGTTTTCAAACCTTTTGGTATTTTGGGGGGTTAGTTCTGTTTATTTGTTTGCTCTTAAAAAGGTATTTTAAGAGAAAAGCTCATTTTTTTTTCTCATTTTAAATACTTCCTAAATATTCCTCATGGTTCCTTTACATGTAGTTGTATTGATTTCCAAGATCAAAGAAACAATGTAGGCTGGATTCCTGGCCAATAATATAATTTATAGTGTGTACTCACTACTCAAAAATATATAATAATCTCTTCTAGGAATTAAACATATACAGAGAAAGATATGGGGGGAGTGAACCAGATATCAAGGTTCTATTTGGACAATATTACTACTTGCTTTCTTGATTTTTTTTTTTTTAATCATAATTACAGCTTTTGGTGTTGTATGTTATTCAGTGTTGACTATACATGTGTGGTATGCATACTTACCCGTAAAATAATGACATAAAAAAAATACAAACCACATTTATTGTATGAACTTGGTGTCCTTTTACTCCCTTGTGATATCTGAGCAGTACAAGCAAATCATAAAATGTGATATACAAATTCATATTTTATTAGTTTTAAAAGACAATCTGTGGCAATGTATGTGAAAAATAACTTACTGTATATTGTAGGAAAAGGTACAAGAATCGCATAGCAGATTCTTATTCTCCCAATACATTCAATTCATAGCTGAGCTAAGTTAGATTCAATAAAATATGTGCATGTTTTTCTCCGTCTTTTTTTTCCCTGACTCAAAATGCTAACCACCTAATTTAAAGACTCTGCTCTTTTCATGATGTGTCATTTCAGGCTCTAATCAGCCATAGTCATTAAAAACTTCACAGCACTTCCTGCGAAAGTAATCAACATGATTTGTTAAGTGCTGACACTGGACTCATCTTCATGCCAGACACAAACAAAAATAAGAGCAATTTCCAGATTAAGTATATATGTTCCTATAATTTCCTGTGTTTTATAAATACTCACCAACTTAAATGCAGTCCTAAATTGTAAAGAAGATATTTCAGAAGAAATGGAAGAAGATGGATTTTAGTGTTAAATAAAGGTATTCTTTCATATGTCAATTATTCAACACATTGTGATTTGCTTGTGTGAAAAGACCATAAGATTTTTGCTTTTTTTATTCACCAGGGTATAATATTTCATAAATTTCAACCTCTGAATTTTAAGATACTGTACAATTTTATTTTACTAATTTATTTCCTTGTCATTCAAAAGGTAGAGATACTATACTTAGGAACTCACTACAAATTTCTTGACTGGTTAGTCATAGAATGTAAAGTTTAAAGTCCTTTAAGTGTGTGTTCTGTGTCACAAGTTCTATTTACTATGTGTCATTCCATTATTTTTTCTGCCTTTTCTTACTATGCCCCCTACTTTTCATTATCTCTTTGCTTTTATATTAACACATAGCCTTATTACTTTTTTTAATGATCATGCAAATTACACTCATTTGGTTCTGCTTTTCTAGAAACTGTGCAGCAGTGTTAATTTATTTTATGGTCTGATTTACACTTAAAACCTTGAGGTTTTTACTAGGGATCACTTCTAAAAGGGGTAAGAACTCCTTTATACTTATTAATTACAAGATATGCAGTCTATATCTTTGGTCTGTATGATCCAGTTAATGGAAAGCTTGCTACCACATCTTGATTAGCAGACTCTAATCCCCATCTTACTGGAGGAGAAACAGCACAAAGGTAGCAGCTGGGAAATATGTGCTAAGAAATGTGCAGTAGCAAATGAGTGACAGAAATAACCTAATATTCAGCAACATTTAATTAGTTTGAGTTTTTTGGGGTTTTTTTTCTCAGTGGTTTATTCTTTCTTATACAAAATCAATTTAGATTTGAACCTAGTAAAAGTCAGTACTCTGAACACTCTGTTAAAACAGAGATTATTAAATAAGATTTAGATTGTCCCAAGGCTCAACCTTTTCTTGATTTTAGGCTGCATTTCTGTCAGCTATTCCTAGTATTATTTGTATATTGCCTGAAGTAGTCAATAGATAAAAAAAACCCCAAACCAACAGAAAACACCTATGAATCCTGAATTATGAATCATCTCTACATCAGTGTGAGTTCTCTGATCATTAATGATTCAGTAATTATCCTTTTTAAGTTTAGCACATTCATGGTGCACACAGAGGCACATCTGCACAGAGTAGACAGCATCTCTTACTTAGCCAGTTCTTTAATCAAATATTTAGGTTGTTATATTAAATAAATCACTATGACTGACATTTGAGTGATGCCTGATGTCCTGATTTAAAAAAAAAAAAAATTTAAAAAAACCCTGAAAAATTTTTGAATCCTAAATACAGGAGTTTTGCATCCTAAATATCGTTGGTTGCTAAGCACCCTAGATTGGATCATTTCTTCTAAAACCAACAGCATTCAGGGATTTCATCTAGAAGTCCAGGCATTACCTTCAGATGACCTTGTAATCTCTCCCTGAAAAGATATCAACCTTTGTTCAGACAAATAGGTCTCTGGATTCCTCAGGGATCCATTTAGTTGCCCATACACAGGTGCTAAGTACTGCTGGATGAGATGTAGCCCATGGTTTCTGAGATATCTTCATAGAGTCTGCATATTTAAAAAGGGACCTCAGAAGGTGATCATGAAGTAGCAAGTGAATGGCACCTCAAATGGTATTTGATAATTTAGTGTGGGATGCTGTGCTGCTGTGGAGAAGTGCCTGTTTATTATGAACGCTGGGTCCTGCCTTTCTGGCTCTATGCAAGAGTTTCTAGGGCATTCAACAGTATGAGACATCTATGGCTAAGAACCACATCCCTGAGGTCAGTTTCCTCCATGGCTAGTAATGAAGAGGGATTTTTCGGCTGCATTTTTCTGAGAAAACTCAGTTCCACCTAAGTCCTAAATAGTAACTTACATACTTGGCTGGATATAGTCTTTAATCAGTGTTTGACAAAGGACATTACTGTCATTTTAACAGATTAACAAAATCAGCTACTTTCCAGTTATCATTATTAGGCATGCTTGGGCTACTTTCAAGTTTTTTCACCTTTTAAATTTTTCCTATTAATAGATTAAAAGCATTGCATGGGTTGTCATGTATAACTTCTGCTTAGGAATATTTGCTCATTTTTCATGTTATCAGTTACTCCTTGAACTTGGTAGAAATATGTTGATTTCTCAATGTAAAGGTAGCCTAATTTTTCAGATCTCTTTTATCTTTTGTTTGCATTAAATTCAGAAGTTAATTTTTATCAATATTTTCAATGTTTGTTCAACTCAATGTCACAGTTGCAATACTTGCAGAAGAAAATAAAATTTAAAAAATCCATAAAATTTTCTTGCTGAGGAAAACAAGGCTCAGCTTGTTTTTGATGATGCAGTTCTAAGTAATAGCAGACTCCCCATCATGGTACTGCTTTACGGTTTTTCTTTTGTGATTCCTTAAGTGCTTTTCCCTTGGCTTTTAAGATTTTGTTTTAGATATCACAGTTATAGTTTACCTGATAGCAAAACAGCAGTTTACAAAAAGGTTGGATCCATAGATAACTAATGAAATATATTACAGATAAATATGCTACATAATAAATATCACTTCTCTTTGTATATCAGTTTAAGAATGATGGGCCTGAGCCGTTCTATAATTGTTAGAAGTTCTAAAAACTCACAGCAAACTGCTTATGATGTGTTTGTCAAGCCTTTATCATATAAACAGTAGTTTACAAATCTAATTTATGCTGATGACACTTTTTGGGACCTTTCTTTAATGTACTACTGTGATCAGTACTAAAGTGGAGTCTGCAGAATGAAGTGTGGTAGTTTATTTAAAATAGCATCATAGAAGTGTTAACAGAACTTCAAATAGTTTTGATGATAGGTAAGAGATAGGTGAAAATCATCCTAGTCCCAAGTAATTAGTAACCATACTACTATATAAATTTTCATCACTGCCTTGACCATTATATAGCACAATATAGTACTTTAACTCAAAGCTTGATATTGTTTTATATGCATTGTTTGTTTGCTTCCTTTTATCTCCCACTCATACATGTAACTTCAAGTATTTAATCTTTATATCTTAAGTTCAGAAATGCAGACCATTTGAAAGGTAATCCTTACCTTTCTTTGTTTTTTGGTAAAAAAGTAGCTATTTATGTTGTCCAAATACATTATAGCAACATTGGACATAATTTTCTCTTGAAATTAGATGCCAATTTTTGGGGTGTTGATTTTTTTAAAATAATACTTTCCTTATTGTTGATTAAAAGACAGCTTTAAAGATCTGTTGCTTATTAGCATTTCTCTAGATTCAATGGATTTGTTTCTATAATTGTAAAATAATTTCCTGTATCTAAGTAATATATTTTTCTTCATGTCTACTCTAAATCTCTACTTCAGTGCCTTGCTGAATCTTTGCAACACTTACATTGACTGTCTTCAGATATGCACATTTTTTACAGCTTTCTTTAGCCTAATCCAGATTGCCACTGCATGGTTTCTTCCTCTCTCAGGAAACATTATTTCTTGGCCAGTATCCTGGGATATATACTGCTTCGATCCTCAGAGATCTTCAAGACCCAGACAGACGAAGCCTTAGCAACTAGTGTGACTTCACAACTGAGCTTGCTTCAAGCAGAGGTTGGACTAGAGACTTCCAGAGATCACTTTTAACCAGAAGTACCCAATGTTCCAGTGAATAAGTGAATGGTCTTGGAAGTTGTTTTTTTATCTGTAACTTGTCCCTATAGCATGTTAAAGAGACTGTAACTTTCTTTGCTGAAATCTTGACTCATTAAATGTTTCTTATACTCTTTGCACTTCACTTTAAATGATCACCAGAAGCAAACTTGTCTCCTACATGTAGCAGTGGTTCAAGCCCAGAGAGTTCCTTCCCCCCTGAGAAATCTATGGAGACCAGGGACTAAAACCCCCCTGGGGTGGAGTCGAGGGTGGATTGCCCCAGGGAGGGGTCGAGTTCTGGGGAGGCTGGTCAGCCTCTCATTATTTGCTCTGCCTTCTGTCCCTCAGTCCATGATGGTATTTCGTATCTCCCTCTCCTCCCTTCCTGCTTCCCGACTGGTCCCTGTCCCTTTGTCCCTCCCTGGTTCCTGTCCTGTGCCGTTCCGAGAATGGTTGGTACCCTCAGAATAAAAGTCTGATGCCCTGCTGAGGCCGTGGTCTCTCGCCCTTGAGCCCAAGTAGCTGACGACTGTAAGACTGCGTGTCTTCATTGCTCCGGGCGAGGGAACACTCCCTTTTTGCAGCATTCCGGCTTTGTGGACACAGCGTGGCTCCCTCAAGGAAGGTGCGGCCCACAGCCAGGGGACACCATCCCTGACTGCTGTGAACCTGAAATTCAGGGACACTTGCAGGCGCCGCCACCGGGCTGCTGACCAAACCCTGGTGGTCAGCTGGTCCAGCCCACGCCACCGGCGACACCTACATATTGTTTTCCTCATCACATCAGCTCCTATATGTTGTACATTACCTATTTTCTTAAATAGTATTATTCGGTTTTGTAAAATGGGTTTATACTTTTTTCATATTTATTAATCAGAACTACAACATTTTCAGGGACTAATCACGACTAAGCAAGTTGCATGGGCCTTCTCTACCTTGTCCTCCCTGTGTTGATAATGACCATAATTGTTTCAGAATTGTATAGACTGAAATTTTTCATCCCCAAGTGTTCCCCTGACTATAAATGTAACAGTTACAGTTATTATAGAATATATATTATATATATATATGTGTATATATATATATATGTATATATATATATACAGTTATTATACACTTGAATTCATGCTCATACAGCTTATTCAGCTAAACATTTCTTACGTATATATCTGTTAGAGATTAAGTCAAAATTTGCTCCAAATTTGCTCCTGAATACATTACAGAAGCTGAATGTCAGTTTCATTTTTGCAATTTTGTTATTTCCCTTGAGTCTTCTCACTTCGACCAAGATAATAATTTATATTGTGAAACCGCAGATACAAAGAAAAAGAAAATCATCAGATTGCCCATTAACACACTCTGAGGAAAGACTTTGTCACTGCCTTTGAAGCCACCAACTCCTATTCAGTTGCAAACTGGGGTGGTTGCATAGAAAGCTGTGAGGGACCACTGAGCCCATGTAGAAACAGAAGCCAGGAAATGGGCTGCAGTGATGAAAGTTGCCTTCTTCTTCCCACGTTGCTGTGGCAAGGAACAACACAACTCCACGATTTTCTTTACATTGACATATCAGAAAGTGATGTGATAATATTTGATAAAGCTGAATAATGCATATTTAGATGAAAGCATAGTTCTCACTGGAATAAGAAGAAATTATGTTTTGTATTCAATTACTTTCAGATCAGTCAGTACTAGCAGTAAAAGCTGATGTTAGATTGCTTTTTATGCTTTTGTTTGGCTACTAAGGCAAACATCTCTTTTTACATTACTGCATGGATTTTACTTTAGTCCTTGCCTTTTTCCTATTCCTTTTTATTCCCATTTTCAGCTTGTTCTTCCTAATTAAACTTCATGCACATGCTATAAAAGTAAGAAAGAATAAACTCCAAGCATATTCATTAGTTTCCCATAGGAAAAAAAAAAAAGAAAATAAATGTAACTTTATCTGTCACATCAGAAGCTTTAAGGAAGACTAGACATTTTATAATTCCCATGCACCCTTAATCTACTTTGTGAATATTACACACTTAGACTTTTCTAAATTTATTGTAATTAGACCTATGTATTACAAAGGGACTGCTCATATTGCTTCTACCTAATCTCTAATTTATATGCAGAAGAGCAAAGCTAAAGAGTTTAGGATTTTCACATTTAATGCTCTTTTTACCTAATCAAGTTATGCAGCTTAGTAGCTTCCTTCCCTGTAGTTTGCACTTTTTCTTTTTTTTTCTTTTTTTTTTCTTTCTTTTCTTTTTTTTTTCTTTTTTTTCTTTTTAGATAAATCAACATAGTCCTAGGCAGGCATTAATGCTACTTCTGTAACCTTTCTCTATTCACTGAGTTCTCTCTGGGGACACAATAAATCATCACTCAGAAATAAATGTTGAATGAGTGCCCCCTTATAAATAATGAGTTTGTAGCTGAAGAACGAGTGAATCCAAATTATGTTTAAATGAAATTGCACTCACTTTGTGCTTTCCTCCATTCTTTTGTCAAAAGAGTATTAGAATTTTTACTCCAAAGGCAGTGGGAGATGTGTCTAATTAAAATTGGATTAATTTAGCAAACTCCTTGACAGAATCAAGGCTTTGTCACCAAAATTGGTTCTGATGGTCCAAGAGGCTGGTTTAAACTTTGATTTTCTTGACACAACATACCCTGCTGAATCATTTAAACAAAGTATCATCCTTCAGCAACTCACATGATCATTTAGTAAAAGGCATAATTTCCTGCTGTCTGTTTGGTTGTAATAATTACTACGTGAATTCTCAAAATAAAACTGCTGCTTATCTCCTTTCTTTATCTTAGAATATTGCACTCAAAAACATATAGTACAATGTCTGTAAGGAGACCTTTAAGTTTGAAAACACATAAGCCCAACATATCATTAGTTGATTACAATTTAGCTATTTAAAAAATTGTATGAATTGTCATTTGGCTTCAGATGTTTGGTGCTCCCTGATCAGACTGAACTATTTTTTTCTTTCTTTTTCCTTCTGAAAATACTAACAGAATTCCTTCTGTGTTTAGACATGTTTTTCTTCTCAAATGAATGGTTAATATTTTATATGCAAGATGACTGAGTTCCTGATCTATTTTTTTTTCAGAGAGAGAATTTTACAAAGATCATTATCAAGTCATAATCTGTCATCTTTCCTATATGTATAACTTGACATTTTCTCTTCAGCGTTAGATTTGGATTTCTTTCTTTGTTTGTTCACTGCTTATGTTTATGGCCTTGAGAAAGATAACTAAGATGTTTACAGAACATTGACTTTATGGAAAATGATTCAAGGTGGTAGAATTTGAAGGGTTAAGTAAGAACACAGTAAAAAAAGAAAGCTTCCCTGTCAGAAAGCTTATGAAGAAACAAGAAAAAAAACATGAGTTTATTTGATAGTGCCTTATGCAACACATTTTTAATTATCATTCAAACTACATAACAACTGAATAAAAGAAGGAACAACAAAGATGAATCATTATGAACTGTCTGCCATGAAGTCAGGAGCTATGTTGAATCTGGGGAAAACAAAAGGATAGGGAGAAAGCGGTTTTAGACTTGTTCTAATTTCTTATTATGTTACTCTGTTTGATTGGCAGTAAATCAAATTAGTTTCCCCAGGTCAAGTAAATTTTGCCCATGACAGTAATCAGAGGGTGATCTCCCTCTCTATCTCAAATCATAAGCTTTTTGTCATATTTTTCTCCCCTGTCCTGCTGAGGAGGGGAAATGATAGAGCCTTTTAGTGGGCACCTGGCAGTCAACCAAGGTCACATCACCACACTTACAAATGAAACAAAGCTTGGAGGAATACTTGATACAGCAAATAGGTGTGATGCCTCTCAGAGGGACCTCAACAAGATGGAGAACTGTGTGTTGTGTATATACCCTCACTATATAACTGTGAGGAATCTCAGAAAATTGACAAAGCACAAGTAGAAGATTTGCATTTTGGCAGAAATGATCTCATGCACTAGCCCATGATGGGCAACATATCAGTTAAAAAGAAGATTTGCATCAAAGGTTATGGAACTCCTTGTAGACTGCCAGTTGACCAGGATCCAGGAACAAGCCCTTGCTGCCACAAAGCCTCCTGGGCTGCATTTAGGGGAATGTTGCCAGCAGGGAGATGATCCTTGCTCTTTTCTCTGTCCTGGCGAGGCCACATCTGGAGTACTGGGTCCAAATTTAGGTTCCACTATACAAGAGGTACATGGACACATTAACTATGACTATGTCCAGCAAAGGTCATGGTTTGCTCACATGGAGATGCTTATGCTCACATGGAGCATCTATCATATGAGGAGATGCTGAGTGAGGTAGAACTCAGCTTGGAGAAGAGAATTCTCAGTGGAATCTTTTTCATATGCATTAATACTTGATAGGAAAGCATAAACAAAATGGAGCCGCACTCTTTTCAGTTATGTCCAGTGACAGGACAAGAGGGAATAGGCCCAAATTAAAACACATTAATTTTAACATGAACACAAGTCAGCACTTTTTGAGTGTGCAAGTGGTTGCATGCTGGAACAGGTTACCCAGAGAAATTGTGGAGTTTCCACCTGGCAAGATACTGAAAATGTGATGGCAAAGTACCACAAATAACCAACTCAGTTTTTGAACAGGTGTTTTCGACTAGTGTTGTGGATTTACCCCAGCCAGCAACAAAGCCCCACCCAGCCACTCACTCACTCCCTCACCAGCAGATCGGGGAGAGAATTGGCCGGGTAAAAAGTAGAAAACTCATGATGAAGACAGTTAATAGGAAAAGCAAAAGCTATGTGCACAAGCAAAGAAAAACAAAGAATTAATTCACTGCTTCCTGTGGGCAGACAGGTATTTAAGCCATCTCCAGGAGAGCAGGGCCCCATCACACATAATGGTGACTTTGGAAGGCAAATGCCATCACACCCCACTTCCTTCTTCGTTTTCCCAGCTTTATATATTGAGCATGATGCTGTGTGGTCTTGAATATCCCTTTGGTCAGTTTGGGTCACCTGTCCTAGCTGTGTCTCCTCCCAGCCTCCCAGGCATCCCCAGCTGCCTTGTCAGTGTGGCAGTATGAGAAGCAGAAAAGGCCTCGGCTGTGTGTAAGTCTGATCAGAAATCACAAAACCATCTCTGTATTATCATCATCACTGTGTTCAGCACAAATCCAAAACACAGTGCCATTCCAGACACTGAGAAGGCAATTAATTCTACCTCAGCCAAAACCAGCACAACTAGGCAATCTCAAGAGGTGCTTTTCATCCTCAGTTGTTCTGTGATTCTGTGATTTTTCATTCTTGGCACGTAAATTGATGATGTTTTCAGATATGCTCTGAGTTTTCCTGTAAAGTGAAAGAGAAATCTGCAATCCTTCGTTGACATTCAGAATGCAATCTTGACTACTCTCTCTATTTTTTTTGACTGTTTAGGGAACTTTTACACCATCAGAGAACAAGTAGTGATGAAAGGCTACAAACTGAACACCCTGTAGAGGGAGAAGATCACTTTCCTAGGCTATAGTGCAAAGGAGCAGAGGACAAAGTTCCATGACACCTTCCTCCTTTAACATCTTTATAGTTGAATCTTCAGTAAACCAGGTTCAAAATAAAGGGTTAGGAGGCACTCTTACCTCAGCTACACCATCACCTATAATTTATTATAGTTATGGGGTTATAGAGGTTTTGGGTTATAGGACGTTTGGGTTATAGGGAAAATCTCTTGAGACTGCAAAATATGTGGATCAGATGGGTTACACTTCTTAAGTGCCAATTTTGATACCTTATCTAAAAGCACCGCTGCTGAGATCTCTGTGCTTTACTATCATTCCACACAAAAGCACAGGCTTAAACAAAATGTTACTGCCCTCCAAAAGTGTGCATCTTACAAATTTCAAGGATCAAATTCAAAGTTGGTGATGCAGGGACTACAGAACAAAGAAGGTTCATTAGCAATTTAGAATGTCAATATTTAATCTAAAATTGAGATACTGTTTTATCTCACTGTTTAAACAAAACAGTATCTCTGTGTCTGGTAATATTTTAGGAATATCAAAAAAGTAATTTAATTACTTTTTTTTAATATGGAGTAGTATGTAATATTAAAATCCACACCTAGATACAAGAGTTTCTGTGAAGCATCTTCGTAAATGCTTGTAAAAGATTATTGTTTAGTCTCATGGGATGTTTTTCCTATAGATTGAAGATGCAGTCAGTGATGTAACTCACAAGGTGCATCTGTTGAATATGAACAGATTCTTTCAATGCACCCAGCATACCAGTCTGATTTTACATCCCCCAGCTTAGTATGTATTCAAAATACATTGAAACACATCCTTAAAAGACATGTCTGTGCCATGCCTCTGCAGCTAAAACGCAGAAACCAGGGGGACTTTTTAAAATGCATAATATCTATATCCTTCTCTACCATACCTAGGTTCTTGGTCCACAACCATGAATTTTGATAAAGAGTAAAGGTACCTCTTATTAACAGTTAAACCCCACATCTTTTGCCTTATGATTGTGAGAGTACTTTTCACACTTTGCTTCATTCTGCCTCAAAGACATGTCATATTTTTGGTATTGACCTCCTGGTTACAGTGTAAAGAAATGCATCTGTGATGTAAAATCTGCTAGCTGCAAATCATAGACGATTTTAAAGATTGTGCAAGATGACCAATAATAATACTTTCAAATGAAAATTAAAATATGTGTCTCAATGAGATTATCAGGCTTAGAAAATGACACTTTAAAAAAAATATATTGCAAAGTTACTTCCTGTACTTTGACAAATAGTTGACAAGACACGTTTTATTTTCATATATTTATTTGAATTATTTGAACAATTTGCACAGTAGCAGTTTCTAATATCCCTAAATTAAATATTCTGTATTAATATTGATATCCATATGAATAGGTAGGAGTTACAGATAGAAAACGTACAATGCTTTAGTTAGTGTGGGGTTGTGTACAGCAAGCATAAACATTACTGTTATTATTATTAATATTATAAAATGTGTAACTCCAAGATGAAATAGAGGCTTTAGAATTGGGATTTTAGTGCCTAACTGTAATGTAGCTATTTTCTAAAATAATTCAAAGTCCAGTCCCTAATGGTTCAATTCATTTACTCCTATCACTACCACCCTTCTAGTGTTACTTAAAATGCCCTAGGGTATCTGAGGCATCTCTGAGACTAACATGTAATATTTCATTTACAAGATAACTCTACCTTTCTGTAGCTGAAAATATGCAGACTATCTGACTGTACTTCAAATGCCACCAGAATTCAGTGTTTAAGCAACTGAATCAAAGCCCAAGCTACATTATTCCCATAGAAAAAAGGCTATACAATTAAGATTTAATAAGCCTGTATAAAATTAAATCTTCAGTGTCCATAGGGGATACCCCAAATTTCCTGGTTTACTGGTCCATATGGTCATCTACAGGTCTTGAGAATAATTTCCAGCTTCTTGTGAATTTCTCAGATACCCTGTAGTGCTTCAGATGCAGTGGTGGTGGTGTTTAACCCCAGCTGGCAACTAAGCCCTACACAGACACTTGCTCCTTCTTCTCAGTCTGGTGGGGGATAGAATTGGAAAGGTAAAACGGAGGAAATTTGTGAACTGAGATGAAGGCATTTAATAGGTTAAGCAAAAGCTCTGAGGACCAGCAAAGAAAAATAAGCAATTGATTCACTACTTCCTATCAGTATGCAGATGTTCAGCCATTTCCAGGAAAGCAAACGTTTAATATAGCCTAGCCAAAACCAGCACAACTGGTCATGTTTAGGCAACTGCGTCAAGTTTAGAGGGAAGGTGTCTCACATGAGATGAAGCAGCCAGGAAAAAGGTATAGTGGGTGCTGGCTCTTGACAAAAACTCACTGGCCTTGATTTAGTAAACTAATCAAAAATTTCTACTGGATTGTAAGAGGTCCTCAGGTGTCTAATGTCAAAACTGGAAGACATGACACAACTGGGGGACCTATATCGTTCTGAACTGATAAGTGAAGAGGCAAACAAAATATCCTAAGAACTCTGAAACAATGCCGAGATCCACCTGTTTGAGTCATGGAATTTAGCTTCTAGCCATGAGAATTTCAAGGACCAGATACCACTCCATCGCATGAAATTATGGTGACTGGCAAGTGTCTGGACTAACATTCCAAGCAACAACAGGAATGAGAACTTACTAAGTTTTCTTAGGCCAGGTGCGAATTTTGTTCTGTAACATTTGCATAATAAAAAGTGCATTCTTGCCAACTTGATTTGTTGCCTGTGGCTAACATCTTTCAGTTAGAAGTTTTTCCTTGGTTATCATAAACGATACAAAGTTTTGGCATTTGTAGGGATCTTTTTCCCCTTTTCTAAGTTTATTCCACAAATAATTATGAAAATTATGTTAGTTTCTGTAAATAGAATTATTTAATTGAGCAAATCTAGAATCTCAATTATTGGGATATGGAACTTGGCATTTGGTAAGAAGTTCCCTAAAAACAGCATTTTGCTGATACATAATTGATTGATATGTGATCACTTGATTGAAGACTATAACAACAAGTATTCTCTAATTTTAGTAGTTAATTTAGGAATCTTTACATAGTTTTATTTTTCTTTTTCATATAATAATGAAATTATCTTGTAATGCACAGGCGACAGGAGTGAGGACCATTCATGTACAGATGAAGCTAACTACATATTCAACTATGCCACTATTGGAAGGAATATTCTGATAAAAAATTAGAGAAAAATCTGGATTACTAATTGATTCGATGAAACAGTAAAGCAATTTATCTGTTTTAAAGAATATTTTAAGGGTGAATTTTTTCAGTATAAATTAATTTTTCGTGATCTGAATTCAGACCATATGTGAAGATACATGCTGAAAGAATTTATCTGTCCCTTCTATGCCTAATTCATCACTAAATCTTGCTGTGAACATATCATTGTTATCCTTGTTAGTAGGTTAGAAGAGAATATTGTAATAGGAAAAGAAATAAGATTGATCACTGGCAATAAAAATTTATAATGAGAACAAGTCCCTCTCAAGTCTTCTTTTAGGACTCTTTAAACATTTAAAAAAAAAATGCACAGAATTTTTAAAGATCAAGAAGAGCTGTACAACTTTAAAGTGATCTATTGTAAATGAGAACACAAAAGGAGATATTGTATCTTACTGTTTATTTTTTCCAATGCAATTTAAAATTCTTAGATAATACTTTTTCTTATCCAAGCAAATAAATTTTCAAGGAAAGAAACAGCTGTGCTGTACTATTCCAAGTGTAACCTTTCAGTTCCGGGTCACATTCATCAGTCTTCAACCAACTACTTTCCAAATAGCATATTAATTTCCAAATTACAACAGGACCTAATTTCTATGTTAATGGGGATAGTGGGACTGAGACCTATAATTTTTCATATTAACTTTACTATTTTGATCATCTGTACCAGATGGACAAACAATTCTAAATAAAAAAAAGATTTATTGGCTTTTAGCCAATATATTTGTTCAAATGAATATACTTAAAATATACAACTCCTTCAGTTCTGGATTGACGAACATGGAGTACAAATCATGATCTGCACATTTTATTAGTACAGATTCAGATTTTAAATCTCGACTAAAAATGTTTTAAGTTTGCAGAAGTTTTCACGTTATCGTGACTGACATCAGTGTTTTATCAGCATAGAGGAAAGAATGAAATATGTTTTAATATATATTAAAAGAAAGGTTTAATATATCATAAAAGATAAAATGTAAAACTGAATTAAAAGGGAAAAATATAAACTGCATTCATAAAAATCTCCAACAAATGCATGACAAAAACCTTTGGAACAATAAGCTGATTGAAATAGCTGAATCTGCAGGAAACAATCTTAATAGCAATGGAAAACCACAAAAGGAGAAAGTGAACATAAATTGTAAGCAATATATGTTTTTTATTTGAAAGAGTTGTCCAAGCTTGGCAGGATGACATCTAACATGAGTACAAAGGTCATGAAAAAGACGGCAGGAAAATGATTATTCCTTCACAGTAATCAAAGTAAAGTGCATCTTGTAGTGGTATGTGTTTATTTTAGTAATCACTATTGTCACTCTGTTCTGCTTCCTGCCTTTCTATCCCCACTAGCATAAGAAGGAAGAAAATCTTAGGGATGTTATTTGTAAAAAATTCTTTTGTTTGTATGATTTCTTGCTACTTTCACTGCATCCATATTTTTTTTATATGTAGTATTTTATCTTCTAAATGGAACTCCTGATTTTGTGAGTTAAAATGGAGGGACAAGGATGAAAAGAGACAACACTGATAAAGCCAAAAGGATTTAGTATGTAAATTCTGAACCAAATATATAAAGCATTTATTTTTATGAACATCATTTAGCATGAAGGGCAAGACCTTAGGAGAGAAACATTAAAGTTGTGCCATGAAATTCTTTCACTTCCACACATGCTGGAGCCTGGTTATTTCACCATCTTGGTGGTGTACCATTGGACAATAAAGAGTTATGAACATGCAGTGTGAACATTTGATCACTAAAACTAAATAAAATACTGATGAATCATCCAAAGCATGTATTAAACCCAAACTTTAAGAAAGTATCTTGCATTCTCCAAAGCTTGTGTACTTCAATTTCTGCCAAGAGAGGTTATCTGTTTCTACAAAGCTTGTTTTATTAAGTTCTTTGACTTGACCATCACAGCCACAAGAGCACCACCACAGAGAAATTTAAAATATTTCATATTAGAACCAGAGAACAATTTATTTTGAGAGGGATATCCAGAGAATATATACTCCAAATTCTGCTCAAAATAGATCAAATTGGATGAGGTTGCCCAAGGTTGTGTCCAGTCAAGTCTTGATTACTTCCAAGGGCAGACAGAACAACTTCTCTGGTTAACTTGTACCAGTTTTTGTTAACATTCATGGACATTTTTTCCCTATTTTTAATCAAAATTTATTTTATGCCTCTTGACCTGCTGTCACATTTGGCTCCAACTTCTTTATGCCATCCTGTCATCACTGCACATACAGTACTTAATATTTAAAATTTATATCATTTATATTGTAAAGTAGCTGTGAGTACAGGGCAACATGAAATTGATGCCATATGGTTATCACCGACAACTGTGGTTCAAGGTGTCATGAATCTCTGCTTTGGCTACATTTGCTGTGACCAAACTGTGCATCACTGAGCCATTCTGTTACTGCCTCAGCTATTAGGTCTCTGATGGTCTCTGATAGTGTGTACTTGTCTGCTACACTTTGTTATCTTGCTGTTAACATGTCACAAAATATTTAGGAATTTCAGCTTTGCGTAGTTATTGTCACTGACAGTTCAGGTCTTTCTACCTCTCCACTGGTTCCTGTCACATTATTGTCAAACCATCAATTGCATGAATGCAGTCCATTTCTGCCCTTCTTCACTGACTGACCACAACCTGTATCTCATGTTCCTTTAACGTCTAAAGTGCACATAGGGTATGTTGCTCTTTTTATTATTCTCTGCATGCTCAGAGAATAAAAGGACCTTAGGCATTAACTGGATTACTTTGTAGTGTTTTTATGTCAGTGTTGCCTCATGCCTCCCTTGATGGCTCTACATTACCTCCATATGTTCAACTGTAGATTTTCTTACTGTTTTCATATCACTATGAAACAACTTTTCTTGTTCCTTTTTTAATTTTTTTTTTATTTTTCCCCAGATTAGGATATTCTTCAGAACAATTTTATGCAACATATTAAATAAAGAGAGTACAGATTTAAAGACTGGTCACCCAAACACTAATTCATGCTCCACCAAGGGAACCATTCTTCTATTAAACTGTTTCCTTCTCTTCTGCATTGAACAAAAGTATTCTGTTTCACTGCTGTGCACTTCATTGTCAGTATATAAAAGTACATAGTTTGTCATTTTTTATGTTCCTAATTTGTTCACCAGAAGTAGCAGAATGAGTTACTTTGTATAATATCAGGGGCATCTTATCTATTTGTTACCATTGATCAGCTGTTGATCAACAGTACATACAGTTTGAATTGGTAAACCTGAAATTAAACAACAAAGAAAAACATACTTCTGAATTGTTCAAGCCTTACACATAATTTCTCTCTCTTCTTAGAAATAAAATTTTGGTAGGCTTCTGCTTTATATTTATTAACAGTGAAATTATTTGAAGTTTTTTGGTCACATATTAAATTCTTAATTTGCCTGAATTGTCAGTTAATCAGCTGTTTCTGAACCCTTTATTCCATCATCTAGAAATTTTTTAAGACAAACAAAAAATTCCCATAATTTTTTGAAGCTACAGTATTGTGAGGAGCCTCACAGAGAAAGTTACAGAAGGAATGGGAAGTATCTGTGGACAACAAATTAATATATGCATAGAAATCATGAGGATCTCTAAGAACATAGGAGGACTTAATGAACGTGACCTTTTTTGCATACTGTAACAACAGTCCTTTAACATTTCCTGTTAAGAAAAGGAACATTGCATGGAGAGGTGAAACAGAAGAATAAGATCTGTCAAGCTATATTTTTTTGTCAAGAGGCGTGTTAGACAATGACACCTGGGTGTAAGTACTGTCGGTTCACATCAACCTGATGGTGAATGGCTTGAAAAACTGTTCAACTGCTGAAGGCAGAGCTGCATTTACAGACTCTATCCATGCATCTATCAGAGAAAAAAAATTCTTTATACTGAACAAATTAAACAGCTCTTGATAGAAGGGAATCAAGCAAATAATTGATTTAACAAAATTGGTAAAACTTCTGGGTTTTTTTGTTTTTTACTTTTTTAACTGTACAACCCAGATGTTATGACACTACAGTAGTCTAAAAGATCTTTCAGCCATTCTTCCACTGGCCATTTAACTCCTGATCTCAGCTGACACATGTTTTCTTTATTGTATTTGTGTGCATGGAACATGAGTGGAGTAAAAACCTCGAAATTCTAAGCTGTCTGTGTAATCAGTAGACACCTGGTCAATATAGTTAGAAGGGTCGGGGGAGCTATTCAGCTCACTGATAATTCATATATTGACAACAATATTTAAAATTGATGGGTCCGTTCTAACTCAGCTGTCATTATGTGGTAGTCTAAACTTTATGGTTTGGTGCTGTGTTTCAACCATGCTATCATCGCACCATCGCTTTTCTTTCCCTATCTTTGACCAATAAAGTCATAGGCAGTAATGGTATTATTTAAAGTGAAACGATGTCATTTCATCAATCTCATCATATTGCTTGCATTCCTTTAGAAATATACACCTAAACAACTTGCTCATTCCCCTGCTACTCAGAGTAACTGATGTCTGTCTCTTCAAATTTATTTATATTCTGTTTTTTTACAGGCTTGGAATCCCAAATATGTATTAAATGTCTTCAAATTTCTCTCAGCTTTGGGTTCAGTTTAGGGGCTTTTCTGGCTGAGAGAAGGAAAAATATGCACGAAATCACACCCTGGGTATTCAGTTAAGAATTTCTCTCTGCATTTATAGGATAACTAGTGACAAATCCACTGTGCAGGTATAATGTACAGAACACAATAGCACTTTTCTTGGAACTCCTGGAAAAAAGGGTTCTTAAAAGAAAAGAGATGTGGTTATATTAGAAAAAAATTCGATGTCATATTTTTCTAACCTAGCAATGCCCAGAAAGTTTCTGGACCTTATATTTCTTGTACTTGTCCGTCTATAATTCTCTGATATTTACCTTTTCTCTATTATATAACTCTGGTCTTTTACCAGAGTAATTTGGGACTATGATTATCTACCTTTTTAAGCTGTTTTTTCTAAAATTCCTTTCCATAATTCAGAAAGACTTTTTCCTACTCCAAAGTTATTTTATTCTCTTACATTTCCTTTTTAGTCCTCAGATATTTACTCCATAATAATATCAGATTCTTTCCTGTTATGTCTTTCGTGTTATGTCTTATGTCAGTGGGATCTTATTCATGTTCATGAATACTTGATGAGACATACTACTTCATAGAAGTGGGTTTTTTTAATTTAATAAAATAATATGGAAAGCATTTATTCGTGATTCCATCTGTATAAATCCATGTATACAGTTATTATCAAGAACAACAGTTGAGCTCTGGGAATGTTATTTGTTCTAAACTTCTACAGCTTTAAGTTTCAGTGTGTCATACTGCTGTTCTAGCTTGTTTCTGACACTTTGTCTTTGGTTGGTGAACCAGTGCAAAAGTTCAAGCCAGTTCACTATGACAAGGAACCACTTAGAAAACAGACACAGACGCAGTCACAGCATTTAATACAGGATCAAAACTTTTTATTGTAGCCTCTCACTGCAACATACATATTCCTGCAGGTTTTCTTATTATCTCCTTAGTCTATACTATGGTAAGCATCCCTATTCTCCCTTAGTGAGAGTTAATAACCTACTGTGTATGTGAATAGGTACATAGAGCCTGCTTCCCATGGAGTTTGTTTGCAAGGAGTCACAGGAAGGTATTTTGTTTCTCTAAGAAAAGAAATGAGTAAAGCAAAGACAGGAAAATAGCAGACAATTCCAGTAATACCAGCAACTGTATTACCACATACAGGCAACTTCAGGCTGTTACCATTGATTTTGATTTTTGCATGCAGATGTATCCTGTAACAATATTACTATATGGCATCTGAACATCATTCTTTGGTTATAAGTAACGAGCAGTGCCGAAAAAAACTATTACAATAAGAGGAAAGAGAATCATCCTCACTCAGATGGGGTGGAGAAAGGTAAATCACCAAGTCCACCTTTTGCTCTCTAGTGAGAGAAGCTCAGAAGCACCTGTTAGAAAGCCTGCTGTAGGCAGAGCCAAAACCTAATAAATTGTACCAAGGTGTAAAAGCAGATATTTGGGGAAATTGGATTACTTTCTTGTAAATACCAACAATATCATGCTACTCTTAAAATACTGGAAATGTAGAAAGAAATATTTTTAGCACTCACATCTCTCCCATTTAGTGGGAGATAAAAAGTAAATTTATAACAGCACAGAATAAAATCCTCTAAATTTTCCATTGAAAGATTTTATTGATACTTTTTTCTAATTTACATATGATGTAAATATTTTTCTTCTATGAAATCAACTCTCAACATTCTTTCTTGATTATAGAATGAAAGACATCTTATGTTATAGCATTGGGTTTTGAAAAACATCAGATAAAAAAGTAACATGAGAAATTTGACGTAGTCTTTGAAAACCTAATCCAAATTAAGACAGAAACTAAGTTCAGTATACAAATTCAGAAAAATCTGGGTTTTATCTCTAAACCTATTCTGCTGCTTTGTGACTTAAATTTTCTGATGATGTTATCCAGGACACAGGAATTTATGTTACTGAACATGCAGCTTTTCCTCTACTGACTCCCCGAAAGCTTTCCTGATAGTCTGTGCTGGCTGCTCTCACTTACAACCTTTCGGTTTGCAGAGAACAGGTATTCCAGTCTCTAATAACTGAACTACTGTCACTGATGAACAGAACTACTCTCAGTGAGATCACATACAATTATATTAAAATCATTATTGCTGTCTGATTTTGATCATTAAACCTAATTAGCTGCAGAATATTTACTCTGGAAGTCAAATATCTAGGCTTTAAGCAAGTTTCAGATTAAGTAATTTGAACAAGCAGTTTCCTCAGGCCAGGAAATCATTACCTTCCAGAATGTGGATTATCATGGATGAATATGCTTTTTAGCTCTCCAATTGAAATGGACCCTTAGCAGAAAGGAATGTAAAAATTCAAGGTAACTGTAAAAATATGCTAGAGAACGGAAGTGGGATGTTACTGACATATCTGAATACTTCTTTCCACTAAATAAAAGTTAATGATAAAACAGACCAGTAACATGAACACCATATTCTACTCAATTTCAGATGCTGTAATGCTCGATACAGCATCTGAAGAAGTCTACCAGTCAGAAGATTGCTCTACTTGCCTTACCCTGCAGTGCTGAAATCCACATCTCAGCACAGTGTGACTGAGGCTGACACACATGCCATCAATTTAATTTACCTTCATGTGAGCCATTTATGGGCATAAATCCCAGATATGATTCATACAACTATGGATATATGTACATATATATTTAACTAACTGAAACACCCCAACCTCAAAACATCATTTCAAGCTAACAATTTAGAATTTTTATTGTGATGACCAAAACTGTGATTTCATAGTTATTTCCTTGTAATATAAGTACATTTTTAACATTTTTTCTGTTAGAGAATACTTGATAAAATGTCAAAATTAAATCTGTTCTATCATGGAGAAGACTGTGTAACTATTCTCTTTTAATCGATTATCTTAAACATTTATTAGAATCAGTCTTTACTTGTTCTCTATCTGACCCATAAAAAATGTTGTCTAACCCTGAATTGCAAGCAAAATTTAAAGACAAGTAGGTATCAGTTGCCTCATAACCGACACCTCTCCAGTGTATAGACAAATAAAGCTGAGCTCCAAGGATAATTTTAGGCAGACTTGAGTGTCACCTCTTATCCCAAGTGGTGTTTATGATACAGAAAACTGAATTGTTACTTAGGGTGTGAACTACTGTTTTAGTTTTGAATGTCAGAAGATATTTTTAACATTCCAGGTTAAAGTGATTTCTAAATTTTACTGCTTCGGTTCATCATCATCTTAACTCTGGCAATAAAATGTTAGTAAATGATGCAGATTAAATAAATAATTTTATTTAATTTTAAGTGGGAATCTTAGCAAAATTATGGTGTTGAGAAGTGGTATGGAGGAGGGAGGAAATACGTAAACCCCTAAAACCAGACTGTCAGCATATAATATCCTAAATACAATATACCAAGTAAGGTAAGATATAAGCCAAATGAATCCAGTCTGTAAACATTGTTGTGACTATGTTACTGTTCAGTGACTATGTTACTGTTTAGATGTGCAGGTCTCTTTGGAGAAACTGAGTTTAACACAGTAAACACACACAGATTGTCACCTATTTCTGTGTTGTTCTTTATAAACTAGACAATGTTTCAGTGTAAACTGACTACTGATACTACATCTAAACAACTGGATTAATATATTGTACTCTCATTTTGAGTTAGTACATAATATCTTTTCAAGTCGAAATAACTCACAAGTATTGGTTCTTTTCTAGACCTTTAAATGAAATATACATTGTAATTAAACACAGTAATTTTTTTTTTATTTAATATTAAATTATACTATATGCACATGCAGAGAGGGAAGTTATTAAGAGGATGTTTGAAATAAAATACATGGTACTGGAATAGCTTAGTAATGATACTGCTATGACAGACTCTGGGAAATAGTCTAGTATTCAGATTTAGAAGAAATTCTGCAGGAAAATAATGTTTTGGTGCACACACATAAAAAGTGGTAAAATATTTGGTCATTCAGCTCTGACTTACCTAACTTCAATCATCAGAAAAACCACTGAGTAAACAGTACAGTCAAATGCCTATGGCAAACAATATAATCTCTAGTCACCGTTCCTGAAACTATGTGATAATGTCTCTGGGTTAAGCTCCTATTCTGACAGGAATAATTTTGCACAGTCTAAAAGATGTTTTAGAGGAAGAACCTGTTGATCAAAAGGATATCTGTCATAATTAAAGTTGTCTATCTAAGAAAAAGAAGTTACCAAGAAGTTTTCTTTTAGACCGCGAGTATTCCAGATGTTCACTTCCTACCTACCAGGGGAGATGCCATATAATAGGCTGGATGGCATCCACTGTCATCTCAGGTTATGTAGTCCTTATCTTTGAAGAGTGGCGGGGGAAAAAAAAAATAAAAAGGCAGTGTGAGGAGAATATTCCTGGACACCAGGTAAATTTGCATACAACATAGTCTATATACTTTATCTTGTGTGACTCTAAGATCCTAAACCATAACTTGTGTGTGAGAGTGTGTGCCTCTCTGTGTGTGTGTGTGTGTTCGTGTGTGTGTGTAAGGTTTCTTTTTTTTGGTTTGATTTCATATGACACTGGCCAAAGCAACATGGATTCTGTGTAGCTCAGTGGTTTGTGGCCAGGAAACATCCTGCTTCACCATGGTCATTACCACAGGCTGCAGGGGACTCTGCTCCAGTATCTGGAGCACCTCCTGCCTGCCTGCTATACCAGCCTGGGTATCTGCAGGGTTATTTCTCTCACATATTCTCCCTCTTCTCTCCAGCTGCAGCTGCTCTTGCACAGCAACTTTTCCCCCTTAAATCTATTATTGCTGCCATTGCTGCTGATGGACTCACCCTTGGCCAGCAGCAGGTCCATTTTGGAGCCAGCTGGCATTGGCTCTGCCTGGCATGGTGGAAGTTTCGAGCAGCTTCTCACAGAAGTCACTCTTGTAGTACCCACCCCCCAAAAAAAAACCCGACAAAACCAAACAAACCCTTGCCACACAAACCCAATATATACCTATCATGGAATATATTTTTATGAGGAGTTCTATGATCTATAGAACTGAGGTTTATATTACAAAGAGAAGTCCAGGAAAATTATTCCGTTCATCATTCAGCAGACCTCACAGAGGAGCACAGGGCTTTGTTTTCCTCATCCATACATACATATGTGTCCCTTTGACATGTTCATGTCAAAGGGACACATATGTGGTGTAGATAATGTTGGAAAAAAAAGCGGATTTGAGAGAACACTGTATGAGCCTGTTAGTTCTGCAGAGACAAAAGATTGGCTGCAGATATTCAGGCTTGCTACAGATATTAAAAAAAATCTACTGGCAACAATGAAGGTAACTAAATAAAGAGGTTCTGGGGAACCACAAAAACAACTGCAAGCTGATAGAATGAATTTGTTTCTTAGCAAAAGGTGTTAGGAAATGATTTCTTAGCTTTGATTTTGGGAAGCACAAGGTCAAAGTATCTTGCAGTTTTCAGTTAAACAAAATACATTTACAAAAAATAAAAATAATGGAGGAAAAAAGATTTAGCACTATTTCTAGTCTTATTTTAAACTGGAACACAAATTCTATGTGCCAGTGCTTTAAAATAAATATGAAAGAATAATGATGCTAATTCTTTGTTAAAGTGCTCACTTTTAATCAAGGCTGGCTGAAGGTTTTTAGATGTTTCAAGCAGCATGATTTCTACTTACCTTTGACACAGATTATTTCGTTTTGAATTACAAGAGCTAGAAATTAACTTCTCTTTCAGAAAAAAACTTCCTGGAATAATACAGTTGAAGAAAAACTCGGTTAAATTTTCTGATATGGAGATTTAAATATGTATTCTGAAAATATGTCATTGGGTTTTGTACCTATGACAGTCACATAAACGTTTTCCTAATTTAACAGCTCTGTTGGAAGACATTCAGAAATACTTTTCTCTAAAGATTTGTATCTATTTAAAATAGATGGATTTCAAGTTGTTTTGAAATGAAAGACTTGCATAAATTTGAAGGGTCATAAAAGGGACTGCAGGGACCTCTAAATATTTCATAATATAATAATAATAACTAAATTATATACATAAACACACATGGTATATATTCATATAATGAAAACTAGAAATTGAAGAAAGCTCCATTTTGAATTTTAACAATCTAGTTTTCACAGTACTGCTTTGCCAGTTGTTTTGCTCAGGAATTACATTTCAGTGCAAGATTACTTGACCACACCCCATTTCTTGAACTCTGTATATAGGAGAAATCAGACATTATAGGCAATAGTACTTCTGCTTTTAAGAAAGAGTCTTCAGTTTAGGACAGGAGTACAGGGTTGTTCTTTCTGCAAGTGAATACACCTATTTCTTAGTAAGAAAATTACATTCTACTGTAAGGCAAAACCTTAGCCTTCAATTAAAAATATAATATCCAAGCAAGGAAAAATAGGTATCTCTTTAGCTTGCACTAATGAAACACTTTCAGCCACCAAAGTGCAGCACTTTCGAGTTTTCACACTCACATAATCTTTACATTTTGTTCATCCCTTTCTTGTGCTCACAGGAGTTCAGATAAATTTGATCAAACTGCTGATGGTAAAAAGGGTGTGATTTATGAAAAAACAACATCCTTTAAGGAAAAAACCACCAAATGTTAAATGTAGTATTTATGTTTACATCTGCTCACAAGAGCACTCCCAAGCTCATTGTTATTTGTAGAACATGTAAAATATGCTATCTTCCTATAACAGTCACCTGTTTTAGTGAATTCTTGCACATTCTATTGAATAGTGGTAAAAGTTAGTATGGGTGTTCATCCCAGTATAAACTACATGTTCCTCTCCTAAGGTCAAAAATCTGTTTCTGAGCACTGATCTGATTTACTATGATTCTGCTTGCTGATGACACATGAGTCTTGCCAAAGACATAAAGTTGTTGAACTTAGAATGCTGTGTAGCAAATCAGTGGTTTTCTGATTTAGAAAGGAAAAATCACTTGAAATACCTAGGTTCCAATGAACTGTGCATCTTGTCATCCTGAACATATATGCCTTTATCCTCAAGCTGTTTCCCTCTTAACTCATGCTGAAGAAGTCCCATATGAAATAAAATACAGGCCTTTCCTTGGGTTCCAGCTCTCAAACTGTACATTCTGATGACAGAATCCTAACTTCGTGCTTCATAGTCAATGCTTATAGGTGTAAAAATAATTTACTATTAACAAATAAAATTGAACTCAGTTTTAGATACATATAAGTTATAGCTCTAACTTAGCTTTATAGTCCCTGGGACCTTTACAGTCAACGGACTCGTATTTCTTAAATGAGAAGTGGTTCCGTGGAAGTTCCTTCTTCTCATGTCTTCAAAAATTCTAGTGACTGGATCACATCTGACTTTTAGATTTCTGAAGATAATTTGTGGACTTTTTCTCAGCGAAACTATGGTTTCCATGAGCAAGCAGACAGTCTGACTTCTTCAGAATTTCCTCTCAAATGCAATGATTATTTTAATGCAATTATCTGTGATTTAATTTCCTGTAGAGTACTTTATTGACTTTTACAGGTCATGTGAACAGATTCAAAATACAAGAAGCTTTATAAATATTTTGCAAAATACCAAGCTACAAGGGGGAAAAATTAGCAAACAAAAAAACCAAACATATGACAAATTTCATTTCTACCTGCAAATACTGTAACAGAAGGACCTTAATGGCAGATAATAGTCAACGGGAAATTACAACCTCCTCTTCTGGTCTCCAGAGCAAATAGAAGCCATAAGAGGAGTACAACTGTCTAAATATTGGATTTATCTTCCTGCAAGGAATAAAAATGAAAGCAGACATTTGTTGAATACGAGTAACAGTCATTCTTATTAATGTCTGCGCATTATCATAAACAGTGAATCAAAAGCATTATTTGTTCCTAGATCCTGCCATTTAGAAAATGACATCAACAATTCTAACCAATTGAAAAGAAGTCATTTAAGAACAGTTCAAGATAGCCCAAGGCAACAAAACAGCACACTTAGAGATTAGAACTTTTTTTTTAAACATAGTGTAACTCCATCATCACATTTTTAGTTCTGATTACAAAGGTTTTGGAGCACCTTTCATTTCGAGAACTCCTATGGAGACAACTTACTTTGTGTTATATGTCCTTATTTAGTGTTATATGTTATAAGGAAATGCAGCAGAACTACATTTCCTTATAATTCAATCTGTCCCTTGCATGTGCTTGATTTAGCCTTCTCAGTGAGATCATGAGGCTCAGGTCAGGAAAAACAGTGTTGTTTTCTGGTATTTTTCATCCTTTTATCTTAAGAACATCTTTTGATTTTGTGTATTTTGAGTTGAATTACTATGTGTTTTGAGCCTATCTATAGCTAACATGTAGGTGATATATTCAACAGTTGCAAGTATTTAATATAGAAGTGAGTAGTAAGTTTTTGACAAGAACAGACTACTACATAATTTGATAAACTGGAGTTTCAGTCTTTAAGTAACTTTACATTTTGGATGATGTGTGTATTTTCATTTTAGTTCAAACATATCTTTGATGTTTTAAGTCTCCTAGATTGGTGTTGTCTATCTTCATCAAAGTATAGGAATAAACACATAAACGTTTAACCAAAGAATACTTACTGCTCCGTGTTCTAACCATCTGTCTGTGTTGTGTCATCTGCTAATCAGACACAATTGGGCTTCATTGTAGCCTTAAAAGGAACAGAATGATTTTTCAATACATTACTTGCCATCTTGGCTTTAAAATAGGCATACCACTGTATCTGCATCAGAAAAGCTGGGATTTAGTATGATGCCAATGGAGAAAAAGAGAAAGACTTTAAAGAGACAGTTCTGTCCACCTGAGAGCTGCATCTATTTATAGAGCTGTTAATTCTTCTCCATTGGCTATGTAGAAGAAGAAATCAGGTTAATTTTATTGGTTAAAACAGGTTAATTCCATTCTTTGTGTAAAATTTGGTCATTAAGTATACTTGTAAAAATACGAGGATTTACTCCACCTTCTTTAAACTTCCAATTTATTAGTACTCTCATAAATTTATTTATGACATATTTTAAAAAATAGAAGGTTTTTACACTTATTTTGGATCTGAATAGAAAAAAAACCAAATTGTGTTTTGAATATTTTATCTGCCCTTATTCTCACCACACTATTTTATCGATAAGATGCAAATAGAAAATCTGCAACATCATCATCTGTAGAGTAATAAAACCAGCTGCATTTCATGATGTTCTGAGGAAGAAAATCCACGTAGCTAAATAATTCGCACCTAAACAAGCATCATCTAAATGATGCTGTGTATTATATAAAGAACGAGTGGAAAATATTTTTTTTAGTTCTTGAGCTTTGAGTGACATTTGTTAACTTAAAAAGTGAGCACATTTAAAAAAAGACAATGAAATGATAATGTCAAATATTCTTCTCTGTTTGAAATTATATTTTGCCTGCTAAAGAGAAATAAAAGTGCCTTCAAGTGTACCATGCACAGACACAGGTGCATTAATTATTTAGAGAGTAAACAAATAGATCTGTTTGTGTGTAAGCAGTAGCACAGTCAGGCTTTTCCTTCTGTGAGAGCAGCTTATACAACTAACCACATATTCAGCTTCATATGTTAGTGCAAATCATAGCTATTTTTGCAGTTGAAGAAGAATAAGGAATGTGACCTATTGGGCTAATTAAGTTCATAAGGCTGACAAGTGTATCCCAAGTTCTTCTAAAGCATGGCTTCCTCTTCATCAAGAAAACATTAATATAATAGTTACTGCTCCTGGTTTATAAAAAATTTAAATTTGGATTATTAATGTGTATTGTTTTCAATTTCAGCTGACTTTTAGCACATCAAATATTGTTTAAATCTATGATTACTTGTTCAATACAGTAACCTAATACAATAAAATGAAATCTGGGAGGATAAAGTTGTAGGCAAGAAAGGTTTATGGGGAAGTATTTTCTTCATCTGCTTTAACATGATGTCAAATGTGTTAGCAAACATTCTAAAAGAGCCCAAATGGACCCTGAAGTGAGGAAGATAAAACTACTAATACAATCATCATGTTTCCCTTGGCAAAAGCTCCAAGTGCTGATGACTTCACAACACCCACCCACTACCACCAAGCTAACCACTAATTTTACGACCGTGCAAGGCAGTGGAACAGAGAGCATAACACTGGGAAAGGGGTAGAAAATAATTTGTGCATATAACAATTTTAACTGCAATGCTCTGCTTTCTTTTTTTGTGACTAGATCTGAACTAATTGTTATGAGATTATTGAGATTTCACTGATATTAACAATTTTTTTTTTCTTTAGTTGCATATAAGGTATGCTTCTCCTTTGCCCATAAGTAAGCTCTTGTGCATAGGAGTTTAGAATATGATGATTATTTTCCAGAAATAAATGGAATATTTGACACGACTATATTCTGCCTAGTAGATCAATATGGTTTCTGAGGTAGACGTTTCAAATATAAATAGGAAAAATGATTTCATGACTTTGTAAATGTTCGTGAAACCAATTACCAATAAGTAGCCTGAGGCTTGCTGTGAGGAATCTTTTTCCTCACTGTGGCATCTGACAGTGCATCAAGTGTCATATCTCAAGGTTAAAATTGTGAAATGTGTTAGGAACGATGTACAGTAAATTGTTGCTAGTCACCTTCCTTATAATATTAATCTTTTTTTTTTATGTCTGGGTTAAATGAGAATGCTGCTCAACTTATCTGACACTGATGTTTGAAGGACTCTGCAATATCAAAAGGATAACCTCTGTATAAATCATTACTCACAGAAAAAGCACATCACAGTGCTTTGCATTTTAGCCACACAAGATGTATGTGGAGACCTGATACTTTTTCTGTCTAAGTCAGTGGATATTTTGGCCTTATGTAATATTGAAGTAGGATTAGGAATATAGGAGCACATAAACAGAAAATGATAAATATCATGGTGATATTATGATTTTAGGATATGAACTGATTGGTAGATATGTACTGCTGCTGGGGTATTGGTTTATTTCAATTAAGACAGCTACATGTCATGTAATTAACTCCTAGTTTATTGCTATGTAGCTTTGCTGGTATGTTTTACTAAGGGGGAAAAAAAACCCCAAAACAAAACAGCCAAAACCCCCTTAACTCTACCAACAATTTGACACTCAAATGAATTTTCTGTCTTTTTATTTGTGAATGTTTTAAGAAACTGTGTTACTGTCACAGCCTATTGTTCCAGGGTAGGGTACTTTGTAGCCCTGAATGTAAACATCGCCAGAAAGGAACACAATTTCAGTTGTCTTAAATCCATGTTAGAACAGAAATGGAAAAAAAAAAAAATCCCTTCAGTTAAGGCAGGACTATGGTCCTGGAAAAATATTGATATTTCTAAAAAGTAAAACAGCATTGACATTGTGAATGAGAGGAATGGAGCGTGTTATAAAAGATCCCATGTGACATCCCTTGTACTGGTTTTCAGTAAGAGAGCTTCTATAATCTGCTGTATCCCTCTTTAAATATCTAGGATCATTCATACAAGAAAAAACATAATCATATCTTACTAGGGGCTTAAGATTCATGGCAGAGAAGTCAGATTAACATTTTTTCTGGCATCTTTGAATGAAATTGATCTGTGTATATGTTTGATTATCCTGAAGGAATAAATTCTTGAATTTTGCAATTTTAACTAGATTGTCTGTAGTATTATATTTTCTGACACAGTTTTTCTGCAGCTGACACGGAAATAAGTAGGAACTGATGTGAAAATATTGAGATGCCATTCTCAGAAATTAAGGATATAAATTAAACATAAGTACTTACATTTATCTGTGTTCAACAGGAGTTTAATCTCAGGGAATATTGTGGTCTGTACCTTTACAAGGCTAAGATGCATATAGTGTGGTGGGTATATATATATGTGTGTGTGTGTGTGTGTATGTCTATGTATATGTATATATCTCTAAGTATGTGTTATATTGACACCTTATTGAAACATATTCTATTATTCATTACATACCCACAGTAAAAGTTAAACATTCATCAAAGAATTATTGCTACTATTGCAATGACATGGGTTATGTATCTCACAATAATTACAGTAATGTCTCCTCCACAACAGGTTATCTGTACTCTGAAGACAAAAGTTCCAAATTTCAGAGATATTTCTGTACTCAAACAAAAAAAGAATATTCAATACCAGAGTAAGGCACAGTGCTTCTCCTCATAAGGAAAAGACAATGCAAAAATATTAATCTGCATATCCTGTGGACAATATAATAACCTTGCATAATTTTCTTTACATAGGGTATCATCTCAAGTGACTTTTGGATAATGTATTTAAAATAAGTAAGGGAGACTAAGGGGTCACCATCTTCAGAAAGAATGTTTCAAACACTAGAAGAGAATGAAAAAACCCTGAAGATGGAGGAACAGTATGCATATGTGCAGGATAAGGTTTTTCAGCATTCTTAAACTTCATATTACTTACCAATAAGGTAAGGCTTTAAACATATTATGTAAATAATAGGGGACATATTAGAATGCATGTAATTCACATTGTAGTGCTTATAATAAACCATTACAATCTTTGCAGATATGCCTTTATTATGATGTTTATCACTGGGCTACAGGCAATTAACTAGGTCATCGTCTTCTTAGGGCAAATGAGGTAAAAAAGCATATTGTAATTAAATCTATTGCCAATAAAACAAATAGATTTTTGTCAATCCCTGTTTAGGCAATAACATTTTATGGGTTTTTCTCACTGTGCTCTTTACAATAAGAAATGTTGAGCCCTCTCTGTCCTAATCTGTGAAAGTCCCTAATTTTAAATACAAGTTATTGTTAACATATGGCTAAAATTTCAGCATAAGCCTTTGAAGTAAGGACATTAAGAATTTCTGAACCAATTTTCATAAGAATGAGAAGAAGTAGAGAAAAATTCTGAGATTTTTCAGTTTGGTCATTTGAAAAATAGTAGAGCAAGAGGAGATTGAGAAGGAAAAAATAATACTGTAGTACATTTAATTGACAGAAGTACCAGGGGAAAAAAACCTAATTGTATCCTAATCTTTAAAAACAGATCTGAAAACCAAAACAGAGTAAGTTTTCATATCCATCCTTTATAATAAGATAAAAGTATTCAAAATACTGGAGTTTTCACTTGTTGAAGTGGAAATGTAATGAAGAAAAATGCTTTAAAATGGGTTATGCAAAATTATTCTAAAAATTCAACTGTCTTGCTTGATTCATAGAAACAATTGCAGTGTTTCTCAAATCAGCCCATATTTGTGAACTTGATGTTTCTAAGTTGGGTTGTTTCAGGATTTTTCCTATTTTTCAATTTCTTTCCTTTTTCCTGTATCACCAGTTCTACTCGGGTTTTCTTGCAAGCCTCTTCTCAGTCTCCATTCAACTACATTTTCGTGCGGCTGTGGCCCTCCATTTTATGTTTTGTCCTTCATTTTATTAGTTATATTCCCCTAAACTTACTTTCTTTAGACATATAATTAAGGTAGCCAGTGTATGAGAATCCTGTCAATGATGATTCAGCACTGTGAGGACCTTCCTGTACCTCCTGCTTTGGTGAAGAATGGATTCACACACCAAGGTTTTAGCTTCTCTATCTCAACTGTCATCTCCCAAATTTCCCTTCCTACCTTACTGCCTCTTTCCCCTTCTTCTAGTAACTACCACAACTACAGGAATGAATGTGTGTCATGCATGTTTTTTTATTCCTCACAGCTCCCACATGCACAGTACACTTGAAAACACTATAGTAGTATGTGCAACCTTCTCACACAGAAATAACAAGGAAAAAAAATTCTGAAAACCTTGTTGCACTGATCCACGGAAAAATCAAAAAGCATTAGTAAAGGTCTAGGAAGGAAGGAAGGAAGGAAGGAAGGAAGGAAGGAAGGAAGGAAGGAAGGAAGGAAGGTAGGTATCTGCACCATTAAGGGGTTGTGTCAGAGCCAGAGGTGTGCAGATTCTTTGCACAGTATACACACAGACACAGAGCAGTAGTCCTCAAACCAACAAAGCACAGATAGGCAATGTCTCTCATGTGTGTCTTTCCTCATCTTTTACATTGGAATGCTCGCTTGTTGTTGAAGTCTTGTAGCAATTTTTGTACAATGTGCTTCTTTCATTCAGGAAAGAGTTCAAAAAGGAGGACAAAAGTGTGATCTGCATGGCACTGCATAAAGGTCTAATACCTCCCAGGATTCTTATTGGTACCCAATGCATCTGTCTTGGACCAAAAGGGGAACTATGCCCTTTTGGAAAGGTATGTAGAAGTAATGGGTGCTCTTGACATCACCGCAAGATAAAAAAATTGAACTCTTTATAGCAGAGGAATTGACCTGAAACTTTAATTTCCTGATTTTGGGAAGTAGATGCAGACTCCTCCTTATCCCATGTGATGTTGCCTTGGCACAAACCGGGTTCAGAACCTGCCTCTGTAGTGGCCATGCTGAGTTGATTTCTGTGCATCAAAGAAGTCAATGTACGGCCCCAATGTCCCCCTCAGACTTTCACCTCATCCTGTACCTCAGCCACCAAGAGAGCAGTTCATGAACCTAGTCACACATCCCAAAGTCTTGCATGCAGTCCCTTTCCATGTCTAGGAATATCTCTTCACACATCCCACAGCTGGAAATCTGGAGAGTTGTATACATGAACAGGAGCTTGCTCTCTGCGGCAGCATTGGTTCTACAAAGAGTTAGCAACTCAGTAGAAGCAGAGAACACTGTATTTTGCTGTGTGCTCACCATGCTGCCATGTGCCTGCCCACCACAAATGGATATTCCCATCCCTTGCATTTTCTGAAAACATTTACCCCAGACTTGTTCAGAATCAGGTTATATCTCATTTAACACTTTAACACCTTAACATCTTAATAAAAAATAGTAGAGCAGTGTCCTTGATCAATAAACACTTGAGAGTTCCTGACACTTCTGATACATGGAACTATCAAAAATCTCCACCTGAAGAGACTGCAGCACTTGAGTGTGCCATATGGTATAAAAGTACTATTGCAAAAAGTAACATATTGTCCGTTAAGCTCACCAGATGAATCTCCATTACTTCTATATATACATCATTCTCACACTGTGCCAGACAAACAAAAAAGAAAAAAAAAAGTGTATTTCTACAGGAAAACTTCTTGCTTTATGAAGTTTTCTTCTCTTGGAAGTGCAGTAACAGGCTTTCTTCTGTTAACGTGCAGTAACAAGTTTTACAGACACAGAGGAAGTTTTGACCTTCTAAAATTCATGGTAAGGACATCCTTCCTTTCATGTCGGTACAAATAGACACTTGTTTTCAAGATCTGTATAAAAGGAATGAAAGGGAAGTAGAAATAATACTTGTCATTTTCCTAAGTGCTGAAAGTGCCACTACTGTGAACTACAAATGCAATGAGTTTTAGAAATGTCTTTACCAAACCCACATAGCAAGATGACCGGGTGGGGACTGTTGCTGTTGTTTTGGGGTTTTTTTGGGGCTTTGTTAATTTGTTTTGGTTTAGGCTTTTGTGGTTGGGGGTGGGGTGGGGGCTGGGGTGTTGTTGGGGGTTTTTTGTTGGGTTTTTTCCCCCTGGATGCTCAAATCATACATTGAAATTACATCGCCAAAGTTCTTTAGCTGGTGGGAATATCTCCTGCACTGAGGACTACTGTAGAGGCACAGTTTATTTTGTCCCCAAAGTATATTTAGCATTCATGCATGCTGTGGTGCCAGGCTTCTTGCTGGCATGTGCAAAACTGCTGCCAATAAACCACTTTATTTAATAATACAAATAAATCACTGTTGCTAATGTTTGATTGGCTGTAAAACAGAGAATTAATATCATTGTACTAAGAGGCATGAATCATCAGAAGTTATCTTTTTGTTGGTAAATATGAAATTACTGTTAAGTGTTATAGAATCAAAATTATAGCATTAGAAGAGGTGGAATTCTCTCTGCAAATTGCAGGACAATGAAAAGCCGCAGAGACAATGAGGTGGTATTGGAAGAGACCCATATTAGCTGTTTTTCTAACATGAGAATATGTCATTTTTGTCAACATTGCTTTAAAAATATCTGATTCTGTTATCATATGATTTAGTATGATGGGGTTTGTAAGAATAAATTGTAAGTGCTTTTGATACTCTTTGTGTTTTCTGAAATATGCACTAGAAGCAGCAAGTAATGGTGAAGAATTGTCCCTGGAGAAACTACCGTTAAAATATTTAACCTTTCCTGCCAAGAATACCTCTGCTCTACCTTAGGATCGCCAGTCATTACTGTACAATCATGTCCAAAATTGTCATTTCTTCTTCACTGGTGGTCCTTCTTTTTTTTAAGAAACAAGTTATTCCAATGTCCTTATTGTTAATATGAAGTGTAAGTATCTAAAAATACATTTTTTCCCTAATAAGTTAGTTGTTATATATGCTTGCAGTACCAATTTCTTTGTAACACACTATATTTTATGACTCAATATTTTTTCTAGCAGTTCTTTAGATCAGATGAGGAGGTAAGTGGTGTTCAGAGATCAGCAGTGGCTACAACAATTATTCCGGGAATTTTTTTCACTCTGATGAGCTGGTTTTGTAAAAACAAAAAAAATTACCTTTTAGTTAGTTTAAAAAAAATGGGAAAGCATCTAAGGCAAACAAAAGGTAAAAAAAATCATTTTCCTCTTTTTTTTTCATTTTATTTAGGTGGATCTGTTTTACTTATTTAGAGAGCCATATTTCTTTTAGCTGTGTTATCAAAACACAATCTTTTTTACTTTCTCTTCTCTTTCCTAAGTTGCTGAAGAAAAAGTCTCTTCCAAAAGATCCAAAAGAATCTTCCAACAAATACAAAGTTTTTCTGAACCACATTATTGTTTCGAGAAGAAAACGTTCTAACGGAAAAAAAAAAATTTAAAAAAGAACAACTTTCACAACTACTTTTCTATCTCCTGATCTATTTTTAATGCTGTCCATAATGAGGCCTTCTGCACCTATTTTAGTGTGTTCCCAGCAACTTTCAATCCCATGGTATTTATTATGGTGTACATATTTTATATATGAACAATACTGTTATTCTGATCATTTATTTATGTTAAGCGGTGGCCATTATAGCAAAGGGTAGCATCTGTGGTTTCATTTCTGGTGCAGAGGTAAAGTGATTACGGAATCATGAGCCTACCACACTCAGGGGTATTACAAAACGTGAAATACAACAAAGTTCAGTAAGTTCTTCTAATTTTACAGGGATGCGATTATCTCACAGGAGCTACATCTTGTAGTTACCAGATGTTTCACAATAACAGTAACTCTGGAGATGCTCCGTTGTTATAACAAGAAGATTTTACTGCAGAGAGAAAGGTTGGCATTTTCTCTGCTGGATGAGGATGAAATTGGCAATTTGGAACAGCGGTTTCAACTGAGCTATGTGGTTTACATTGATTAATCTATCATGCTAGAATATTAACCTACCAATTGGAGCTCTCTCCTAGTAGTTTTCTAATCTATGCCATATGTCTGGAGCTTAATAAACATATTCTTTAATTCCAGCTACAACAAAGGCTATTTTACAAAGGAAAGAATCCTGACCTTTCTCCAAAACATTAGATATTTGGGATCTTAATTTTCCAAGCAAAGCTAGAATTTTTTTCATGCAATGCCAAGCATCGTCATCCAACTAAAATTGCAGTCACTTAGATGATATGGATTTTGACACTGCACCTAAATAAAGCAGCAGTTCACTGGTGAAGAAATGCTGTTCACATTTATAAAGGACTTGGATGTTCAGGGATAACTTCTGAGAGTATTTCTCACTTTGGATGGCATCTTCTTCTGTTATGTAAGTCCATTTAGATGGTACTATCTAGAATGAGTCAAATCTAGCCATGAGGAAGGATGGAATGTTTATGGAAATTCACTCAGAAAGATGTCTTAAACACAGACAGTTAAACACACAGAGTTAAACCAGCTAACAGACAGAGAAATACTGCTAGATGCGTGCTATTCTTCAGAGGCAAGCCTATCAGCTCCTCTCCACAGGAATTTTGCAGCTTTGCTCTACATGAACTGTAAAATCAAAGAAAAACTGTTTGTTTACATAGCCAGCCTCTGAATGGCAATGAGGAGAGCATTTCTGTGGCAGGATTGTCTTTGGATGAAACCTGGAATCAGTACTTCAGAGAAAAGGCTGATAGTAGATAGCCATTTTTTATATTTATAGTATGCTTCTGACATAATGTCAAATACCAAGACAAAAATGGGAAGAGCTAGCACTTCCTTGTTGCAAAGAAATAACATGTATGTAAAAATTTCAATCCTGTCATAAGAAAATGAAAGAAATACATCAGCTGAAACTGAGAAGCATTTGTTAAGTAAACTACGGAGAAATTACTTACTGGCTATCCTAATCATGTCAGAAGAACCAGGAATTTTTAAAAAAGATTATAAATGATAAGAGACAGCAAGGATGTAAATTACGAATACTAGTAGAATTATTCTAGACCTTCAGCTAGCTTCCTAGACTACCATAAAAATAATAAAATCTATGCTGGCTGAAGAGCAAGTCTGATTTTGTGTTTTAACTATTCTGAAAAATACTACTGTTTATGATTAAAAGATTGAAATGGAAGCTGGATATAGTTACTGTAAAGTTTAGTATGTGATTCCTTTTGTGCATACCTTAATTAGCAATAGTTACTTCTGCTTTAATTGCTACCTAAAATTAAATGTATTGAATTGGCTTCTAACCAATGAGTTTTAATGATGGTTTGTATTTTTTTTTCACCCCTTAGTTACTGGCAGTAAAGTGGAACCTCATTTATGGACTATGGATTTATTTATCCGGAAGAAAAACTTTTAACTCAAGGTTGGGAATATTCTGTCATTTTAAAAAATAACCCAGCCTCAGTACATATTTCTAGGTGTTATTTCCTATTGTAATTAGTGGAGAAAAATCAGGCATTTTTGGAGTAGTGTTCAGCATGAGTAGCGTTCTAAATTAGAATACATGAACTGCCCTCTGTGGGTACTTATTTCTTTCCATTAATCTTGAAGATATCATTAAAGGGTCTAGTTTAGCTCTAGGTGTTTATGACACAGATATCTGAGTTTGGCAAGATTATTTGCATCCAAAGTATTCCACTGCTTCTATATGCCAGAATGGTGAATGACAGCCTCTATATAGCTGTTCCCCTTCCTCCATCAAGGAAACTGGCTTGGAAATATCAACAGATTCATTATTTCCTTATTTCCTAACACAATCAGTGTCTAAATATTAAGTATACTCTTGAACTTGATGCATCATTTTTGTATCAGGAAAAAAAATATGGCTGTTTTTCGAGGTACAGCAAACTCTCATCTGATCCTTCACATTGCACAGTACTGTCTACACAGAAGGAAGAGCAGTTTTGACAGTTGAATATCGAGTCTGGCCAAGAGCCTTAAGATCCTGTCATAGTTGTGCCATTAACAGTTTGTTTTATGTTTTCATACAGAGGCTTGAAGAGGAAATCTCCTTGAAAAACTAGTAGTAGTTTGACGAAACTTCTGCAGAGACATTCATAATAAAAATAATATTTTGTGCAGTTGTCATGTTTGCTAGAATTTTTACCATTTCTTGGAAAAGGTGCATTCTGCCCCTTTTCTGGGTGAAGTAGTTACCATATGAAAAATGTCATGTTTAGTAAATCTGTATTTCCCTTGGATTCAGTGGAGATGTGCTGACTTTAAAATGTTAGGGCCAATCTCTCTTTTGGAAGATAGCTGTTTCTAGCATGAGGTTCCTGTGATGCTACAACACAGATTTTTGGTGACTGGAGAGTAGAAAGGTCAGAGATTTTTTCCATTTCAATTATCTTCTTCATTCATCAGTCTTTTTTTCTACATCTAACTCAATTTGCTTCAGAGCTGTAGTGTTTAATGAAAGTTCTTGTGTTGCTTCAAATTTACTGAAGAAATTTACAAGAAAGAGAACATTACACCTGTATTGCATTGCTACTGTGTCTTGCTCTCTGAGGCATTCCTTAGAAATCTCTCCAACTTTTTTATAGGCCCCCTTTAGGTACTGGAAAGCTGCTCTAAGGTCTCCCTGGAGCCTTCTCCTTTCCAGTCCTTTCCACATTGCTGTGGCACATTGAGCCTTACGTCCACCAACCAAAGCCTTTCTCCTCAGACTTTTACTCAATCCACTCTCAACCCCTTCTGAAATGTTACTCTAGAAGTCCTTAATGTTTCCTTATTTTCATATACTTCACAAAATATTTCTTGAACAAGAATAACAAAATCATTAAAAGCAGTCAGTCTTACTGAAAATATTTATTAAAATAGTTTAGAATATTTTATGCTTTTTTTTGTGTGTTAATACTTAGTGTTTAACTCTCTCCTCTGTAAAAATCGCAAATACTATGGAGATGGGCTAAGACAAATGGGAAACTGACAATTAAATAGCTACTGTACATGAATGACGTAAAGCTCTAAGAACACAAGGGTACTATACACCATGATTGATATAGTTCACAATTCCATTAAATACTGAAGCAAGTAATTCATCTGTAAGGACAAATCCAGAAGGACATGGAAAGACGAATGTAAAGAGATATAAATCTTCAAGCAGGCCAAGTATCCAAGGGATTGGACAAAGGAGAACTATTTATGTTATTTAAAGAGGTAAAAGTTAGTGAAAGAAATGAGATCTGGACAAAAATTAAATCTGTACACACCAAGTTTTGGAAAAGAGTAGCAGAAAACTATCTGGATATCAGCCATACTGATATATGAAATTTATGTACTCTATAAATATTTTTGAAGGACATGTTCTGAGGATGTCATGTTCTTTGATGTACAAGACTTGATAAATCATGATGGGTAAAGTTCACTCCAAATATGTCTTCTTGGTCTTGTCATGCTAGGGAAAATTCTTTCTTCATTCTTTAGAAAATAAGGAAACTGATGGCTTGGACCAAAATGTTGCCAAAATTAAAGAGCTATAAGAAAGCTATGCATACACAAATTACTTATGCCAGACCTTCTTTATAGTTAAATGCAGGGAGCAATTAATTTCATTCTAAGGTAGATCAGGTAAAATATTCCCTAGAAGTATTTGTTGCTCTTCAGCACAGGCATGCATATTGCAACTGCTGGAAAACACATTCAGTGACTCTCACCCAAGCATGTATGTTCCCATTATGTGTTCTACTATAGCATCTCCTCATTTATGCATTCATCGTTGGTTCCTGTTCCTTGAAAGGTCTATTATTCAGCCCACCTTTGTCAGAACCAGTCTTCCCAGAGTTTTCACAACATAAACTCTATTGATTTGCTTCTCCTGACACAGCTGCCCAGAGTTTGTCTTGCAGACCCATCATAGATCAGAAAACTTAAGCAGTTTGGCAAAAGTTTGTCAAACCTGAGAAAATGTCATGAACCTTTTTTGGCTGATGGATCTTTTGATTATTTCTAAGCCATTGTTATATGTAGGTAGTCAAGCCACTTCAAGCTTTTATTGTTAATTCATATATTTGAAATAGGCATTGCCAATTATTCTGCAAGGTATAAAACTCATTTAAAACATGTAATGGACTTTCTCAAGTAGACGAGAATTCAGGAAATAATTTTGTCCATCATCTTACTTAAAATTTAAATTTGGTTGGGTAACAGAACAGGCTTAATTAATGTATAAGTTCTGAGATGGTATTTACTTGCATTTTGAAGCCAAATAAATTTTATCCATTTGTGTGATTTATCATTCTAATCTCACTCTCCAGTAAAATGTCTACTTTAAAAATTGCACTGAGACTTAAAGGACTATATTAGAAAATCTCTTCCTAGGGTTGCCAGAGATGACTTGCTTTCAGATTCTGATAAAAAATCACAGAGGGTGAGATTTACCAAAGTTAGATTTTATGGGCTCAGTTACCAAAAATGAAAAGAAAGAACTGCTTTAGAATTCATTTTGGGTCACCTAATTAAGACATCTTCAAATGTTTTTGAATAAGATGAAACCAGAGGTACCTAACTTAAACATTATTGTTGCACAGAAAAGAGATTTATAAAGAGAACCTATCTGTATCAAAACCCTGAGATAACTAACTCAAATACAGTAATCTAAAGCTGGTTGGGATGAATGTCTCTTTCTGTGTCTCTATCCCTTCCTCTCTTAATTCTAAAGCCTTGACATGTGTGCAATTACAGAAACAAAGTATTTTAGAGATCTGCACTAGAAAACAAATGCAATACAAGTTGCTAAATGTTGTGGTTAGTTATAAAATATAGTTTCCTCCTAGCACATACTACTTCATTTTTCATTTTCTATCATCCCCACAAACTCAATTTCCATTATGCTGTATTTTTTAAAAGATATTTTAATTTTTTTCTGTATTGCACAGAGAAATTTCATCACTTATGGCTACAGCCCTTAAATTAGAATTTTTACTTGTGGAAAAATAATTACTAAGTGTAGCAAATCTTTCATATCTGTAAAAATGAAAATATTTCTGGGTTTGGGCTTGTTACAGGTAAGAATTTCACCTCACCAAAGGTTTATGGAGATTAAGAAATCTGTGAAACACTTTATAGTTCCAAGTGATTTTTCTGCACATGTATTGTAACTGACAAAATGCAAATTTGTGTATGGAAAATGATTAAATTAATGCATAAAGTGTTAAAAGACAAAAATAAGTTTCCAAAATCTGTTGAAGAATAAGACATTAACCTTCATATGCCTTAAAATACTCACTGAATTTTGCTGATGAATCTTATCTGTATCTAAGTCAATAATGAATTTTTAAAAATGAACATTACTTTAACAGAAATCAGCATATCATGTAACAATAAAAGGAAATAAATATCCCACTGATTGCCTCTTGCCTTTTGGTGTTTAGTTACTGCATTCTGCCTCTGCATTCAGCAGGGTATAATGGAAGAGTTTATTTCTTATGTGATTAAAGTCACAGCTGTTCCCACTTTATTGGATTGCTTTAACCCACAAAGTATATGAAAGGGTTGAATCTCCATTTTATAATGGAGTTTTCAAGTTCCTCACACTAACACTGAGAGAAAAAATATCACTTCTAACGAAGTCCCTCAACAGGGCCTTCATTACATTCACATGATGACGATAATGCAAGGAAAGACTTGCATTCATCCCTGGAGTAGCCCCACTGTGTGGATGCTTTTTTTCCCACAGCACTTTAGGACTATATTTTGTAATTCTACAGCAAACATAGCTTTACTGTTTCAATCTAAGTACAGATTTTTCTTTGTAATGTGACATATTTATTTAAGCTGGGGTAATGTACAACAACCTGCTTTAATAATGTGGGAAGGTAACAGATGCCAAACAATGTGTTAGGGAGTGTAGCAAATTACTAAAGAGACTCTTACTTCTTAGTTAAAACTAAACCTTGCAACCAAGCTGGAGCAGCCAGGACATGTGTTGGGAAAGCAGCACAGGAAAGATTATTTCTTACCGAAGTTTGCAAGGTATCTGCAAAGATCACCAAAAGTCTTCTTTAGCTAAATACTAGTATTCACACCATAAACAGCAAGCTTTACATCACTCAGAACTCTGTATAACGGCTGAAGGCAATCCATAAACAAATTCAGACAGTCTACACTCATTATATTGTTGTCTCAGACTGAAGGGGTGGTTAATGTAACTTGGAACACAGTAACACATTTTATGAGGGGAAAAACGTGTATCTGTACAACTTCCTGATTTTGTTACGTTTCCTCCATGATAAACATTTAGCCATTTACCTTTTTCTTTGACTTTTAAGACAAAGAACCTTAAATCTACAGTTTTGATCAACTTTTTATACATCTGAAAGGCCTAGAAGTCTTCTTTTTATAAATGAGCACAGACACTTAGGACATGGTTTCAATCTTTCTGCTGTCACCATGTAGCTTACCCTATATAAAGAACAGTCACTGTGAAAAGACTTGAAACAATCTTAGCAGTTCTCAGAAGCTGGGAGAGATCTCTTGGAATCCATGGCATAATTTAACATGGATGATGGGAAAAGGATCATCCTTATTACAGACCCATGCTCATTACAGGAAAGAAATGGCTTCCATCCAACATTCTCTCCTGGTGCTGGGCAAACACCAGTTTGAATTGAAAAACCAAAATCCTTGATTTCATTAACTCAAAAGTCATTCCTATGTCAAAACTAATTTTTTTAAAATTCCAAAATTAGGAGAAAGAAAGGAAATAAACATTACTCACAGTAAAGGGTTCCATGTAAGTTTTCAAGAAGAATGGTTTTTATGCAGTATGACACCTGGAAGTGCATGCTGTATGTCTGCTGATATCTGAGTATTAGAATTGATTTCCATTGACAAAATAAATATGTTCTACAAGTTTGTGTGCATTTTCAAAATTGTCAGTGAAGGTCTGTCAGAGCAGCCTTTGGAATACCACATTTTATAAAGGTCTCACACATAAAACGATCACTGTGCAAAGCCCAAGAGACTCTTGCGTCAAATGAGGCTGGAAGAGGTTGTTGAACAGCTTCTAAACTTCAGCTAGGAATGACTGAGAATGAATGAGAGTGATATAAAATTAAATGTGAAAATAAATCCAAGATAATGCTATCACAAAAGAGGACGGAACAAACCCTTCCCCAGCCTTGAAAACATCATATTATTCTCAGGAGAGACCTCAAGGTGCCATAAATTTGTCACTAACCACATCCTGCTTGAAGCAGGCTGGAAAGCCAGCTTTAGCATCCACAGAAAGGATAAGCATAACGCAGGAAAAAGGATAATAACTATGCAAAATTATTTTTATATAATAATTTATGAATAAGGCACTACCTGTATTAATGATACCATTTGGAACACTATTCTTCTAAAACACTAATCAGGCTAACAAAAATTCATGGTTCTATTTAAGCTGCATTTTCCCTTTGGCCTGTAGCAAGATTTTGAGCACAGCTGCGTCTCCAGACTGACTTTTAGAAAGCTGTTGGCCAGGGTTATTGAGAAACTGGCGGTGGAAAGAATATTATATAGGTTTTCTCCACCATCAGTAAGACTAGAATTCAGTCTGTTTACTTTTCTCTTCAAAATACCTAGGAAATGTATGATACTAGGAAATATCACAGAGCAAAAGAAAAGTACCATGGATATACAGTAACCAAAATATTGCACCATGCATCTCTGGAACAATGCAGAAATTTCCATATGATAATCTTCAAAATAAAACATTCAAGTCAACAGTAATTTCAAAATGTCTATGGAGACATGTCAGGATATTAAAGGTAATTAAGTACTAAACTGAGGATAAATCAGTAGTACATCTAAGAACAATACTCTGTAAGAATATAATTTAAACTTTTGAATTAATTTTCAACAGAAACTATTTCTCACACATGTTTCTGAATGAAATCAAATGACTACACCCATTCTTTTTTTTCTAGAAAATATTAATTTATTTCACCAGTCTGAATTTTTCTTTCAAAAACAACAACAGAAGACGAAATAAGTATTTCTAAATATAAAAAAGAAAAAACTTATAAGAGCTATTTCCAAAACAACCTGTAAAAGAATTACTGAAATCAGAAGTTCTCTACCTAAAAAAAAGCTATTTATTCCAAAACAACTTCTGTCACTGTTTCCCGTTATTCTGATCTGTCAGATTACACTGGGGGACTGCCTTGCCAAGGCAAACACCAGAATAGAGCAGTTTACAAGCCATCCTCATGCATGGCACCAGTATTGCTGCCCTGGTTTTGGCTGGGGTAGATAATTTTCTTCCTAGTAGAAGGTATTGCACTGTGTTTTGTATTTAGGATGAGAATAACATTGTTAACACGTTGATGTTTTAGTTGTTGTAGAGAAGTTCTGGCCTTAAGTCAAGGACATCATATCTTCTCTCTCTGCCCTGCCAGCAAGAGGGCTGGCGGTGCACGAGAAAATGGAAGGGGGCACAGCCAGGAGAGCTGAAGGAATAGGCCAAAGGAATATTCCATAACAATATGACATGCTCAGCATACAAAACAGGGAAAAACTTACTGTGGGGCTGCTGTTCCAGAGCAATCTGGGCATCAATTTGTTGGTGGTGAGGAATTGTTTTCTATTTACATCACTTTTTTATCTTGGCTTTTATTTCTCTCTCTTTTTCTTACTTCCCTCTTCATTACAATCTGTATTATCATCATAATTTTTGCTATTGTTATTATATTTTACTTCAATTATTGAACTGTTCATATCTCAACCCACAAATTTCTTATTTTTCTGATTGTCTTCACCGTCCCATGATGGGTGGAGTGAGGGAGTGAGTGAGCAGCTGTGTGGTGCAGAGTTACTGTCTGGGGTTAAACCCCAGGAGTTACAAATAAAGATTTGGATATTTAGGCAATCAGTCTTTTCTGTTTTTTTCTTGGAGAAGGTTACTTGTTAAGAAGAGGGAAGTGGGTAGAAGAGTAGGTAGTGATAAAGGTAGCAGTTGGGCAGCTTTCTCATAATTCTTTCCCCTTGCAACCTCCAGGGAAATGCTTGTTTGCTAATTGCAAATCGCAGGTGCCTGAAAAAAAAAACAGTTCTGGTTTATAAAAAAAGGAGTGTTTTATAGAAGAAAAAGTAGCAAACAATCTGTTGTTCCAAAATATCATTAGATATTTTAATAATTATTAACACATGTATTTGTTGCTGGTGTTCAGGCACAACTGGGGTGAGGTTGGAGGTGATGGATTGAGAAACTGGTCAGAAACAGCAGGAAGGGTTGAACAGGGTAACACTGCGCAATCCCAACACTGTACAAATACCTTGAATGCTCTGAATTATTTTTTCTAACGTGTCATCAGAGAAGAGGTTGGTCAGTGCACAGACTGAAAGCAATAGACTTCTGAATGACCCACGTGAATCTGACAATGATTCACCCTCCCCAGGGGGTGTGCTAGCATTTGCAGTTCAGGGTCTAAAAAATTAATCCCACACCTGCACGGCATTTGCAATCACAGAAATGTTTCCCAGATTTGTGAAACCCGTTGGTATTAGACTTTGGCCCAGATGCATCAAACAGAACATCAGCTCTAGTAGTACCACTGCTTATTCACAAATTTTACTCATGGCTATTCTGGCTTTAGGTATTGGTGGCAAAGTGACCCCAGTGAGTAACAACTGAGGTATGGTCAGAAACAGTAACTGTGATAAACTCGATTAAAATACAGGGTGATATGAATATCTGTTAGGACAATTCCAAATGAAAGTATTCTTGAATCCAGTCCTTGGGGTGTGGTAGAGGCGTCTGTAAGGACTGCCACGTTTTGGGTGTCCTGTGTGGTCTATAAACCAGTTCTCTCGTACAAGACTCCCAGAAATATACCAGTCAAAATAGTGTAGTAAGGAAATCGGTTCTCAAGTGTGCTGCAAGAAACACTCATTTTGGACAATTTTCAAGTCTAGTGTTGACTAGATAAGGACTACAGCTTCCTTTGCATTCAGGAAGAATGCTGTCAAGGACAAATAGACCCGTGGTAAAGCTCAAGAAAAAACATCAAGTGCACTAGAACACAGGGAAAGTCTTTGGGAACTAATCCCTGCTACTTTTTAATATCCTATTACATTATTATTACTATTGTTTTGACTTTTATGAAGCAGTAATATGGGGGATCTACCACATTTACTTAACCACCACCTTATTGGGTCACTTGTAGTTTCTGTAAATGGTTATGTAACTTATGATTTCATTGTTTCTTCTTTATGAAAAATATGAAAAGGAATAAAGCAATAAAGTCTTTTCCATCATTCTTCACAGCTTAATTCATTTTAATTTAGGCAAAGAGGATATAAAGTTCATTCAGAATGCTGCTTTTTTGATTTAATAGGTTTTTGCTCTTACTTAGCACTGTGGTATAGAAGTGTTCAGAATAAAAGGCAGAAAAGAACACAGCTCCTAACTCTTTGGGAGTTTTAGGTCAGTTTTGTGGGGTTAGATCCTATGTAATCACTTTAAATTATTTTATTTATCTATAGACCTGAATTTTTTTTTAAATCTTTCCTAGATACAATCTATATACATTCCCATAAAAGAGATGCCCAGAAAGCCATAGGGCTTTGTTATGTATTTTATAGCTTTTGCATTCTTGGGAAGCAGACAGCTACAGAAGCATCAAGGCAACAGAGAAAATATCCTGTATTTCTCAGGAATAGTTGAATATCCAGCTCCTAAAATGCTTTCCTAGACTGTGTCTGACATGCCATATCCTTTCAGTCTGTTTTGATATTTCAAACCATCTTTCTGAGGTACTATTATTAGCAATTGTTATTTTAAATGGAAAGCAGACATTCAGCAAGAAGTTAAAGCCATAAGAAGCAAACAAGGAACTTTTAAGTAATCATAAGCAAGTTCCAATAAGAAGTCTGTTTAAATATTAATTGAAATATTTCTATTTTGTCTGTCTAGTTCTACACATATTATAGTATCTTTGACAGTTTTATTTAGCTACCAAAACACAATCTATAAGACAGATCATAAACCACTTCAAGTTGTACAACTCCATTCCTATCATCAATTTGGACAATATGTACTTGATTATAGTTGGCATGAGGGATTGAAGCACATCACAGATAATCAAATTTTGGGAAAAAGTGTATGAAGTATGTTATAACCCATGTATTAGGGAACCAGTTTCATATAAATCTTACCCTTTTCTGTCTTTCTGCTCTGCCTTATGTATTTCTCTCCATTTGACCCTCTTAAAGGCATGCTCGCATACATGTAGAAAAAATGTTTGCCCCCAGAACTGCTCCCTAACCAACTCCTGTTTATTCTACATCCACAAAAAAAGGTTAGCACCTGCTGAACGTGAACAAAAGAAGACAAGAACAGGGCAGTTCATATGGTATTTTATTGATGTATTTTTCTTGAAAAATATAAAACTAATAAAAGAAGGACATTTATGCTGTGAGTGAGGAGAGAAAGTTACTTTGCTTTCATTATAGATTCCTAAATACTGTAGGAATACTGGTTCCTTACATTGAAATAGATATGAAGCTCCCAGAGAGATTTAGCACTATCCTTCCCTCCCTCCCTCCTTCCCTTTATGTTATGAAAAAGGAAGAGAGAGGTCTAAATTACTTTTCACCCAGTCCACACAAAGACTAAATTCAGAGATGAAATAGAACTGGGAAAGCTGATGGAAAGAGCTTCATATTAATTATCAGAAAAGCAGATGGTTGCAAAAAACCTCCTAAAATCCAATGCACTTCAGCTTTAATCCTTTCATGACATCAATTCTTGGCTATACCAAATGAATGATTAAAAAAAAAAGAAAGAAAATCAGAGAACAGAACTATGAGATGGTACAAGTGAAAAGAGGTGTAGTACAACAGAAAACAGAGGTGAGAAAGAAGAAAAAAGTAGAAAATTAGAAAGGCAGTCAAGATATTTGTAGTAAAAAGATCAAAGGATAAGTACAAAGTGTTGAGAAGAAGGTGAGAAACACTGGTGGGAACTGGGAAAAAAGCAAGGGAAAAGGACCAATAATTGAATGAAGAATTAAAATCTACAGTGTTACAAGTTGAGCTATAGTGAGAGGATGGGGGAGGAGTAGACAGAGATACTAAATCTTTTAAAAAAAGATAAATAAAATCAAGTAATCCATCAAATAAAAGGAAATTAATAAACTTTAAATGAAACTGCTGAAAAGGAGGTAAAGGTAAAAGCATAAAAAAAGGACAGATATAGTTGGCAGTTGCTCAGAGCAGTAAACATTGCCGTAATGTTAAATCACTACACTGTAAATAAGACAGAAGATGTTCATGGTACTCTATTTCAATAAAAATATTAATAGGAAACTCTGGATGCACTTCAATTAGAAGATTCTTGTCCAAAGTCATTTTTAACAGTTGGAACTTTCGTATAGTAATCACTCTGTACTAAGCAGTGGTGAGGCCAAACCTCCAATCCCATGCTCAGTTCTGGGACCTTTCCTGCAAGAAGGACATGGAGGTGCTGGAGTGTGTCCAGAGAAGGACAACAGAACTGGTGAAGGGTCTGCAGCACAAGTCCTGTGAGGAGTGGCTGAGGGAGTGGGTTTGTTTAATGTGGAGAAAAGGACGCTCAGGGGTGACCTTATTGTTCTCTGCTACTGCCTGAAAAGACAGCAGCCAGGTGTGGGTTGGCCTCTTCTCCCAGGTATCCAGTGACAGGGCAAAAAGTCACAGCCTCAAGGTGTTCTGGGGAGATTCTCAGTGGTCATCAGGAAGAATTTCTTCACTAAAGCTGTGGTGAAGCATAGAAATGGGTTGCCCAGAGCGGTGACGGAATCACCGTCCCTAAAGGTGTTCAAGAAATGCCTGGATGTGGCACTCAGTGCCATGGTCTAGTTGATGAGGTGGTGTTCAGTCAAAGCTTAGACTTGTTGGTGTTGGAGGTCTTTTCCAATCTTAATGTTTCTGTGATTCTGTGAGACTAGAGAAGCCAACTTTTTCCAGGGAAGGTGTAGATTGAACATTAGAAAAATGTTTTTTTCACGGAAAGGATGGTCAAGTACTGAAATTGGCTACACAGGGAAATAGTGGAATTGCCATATCTGGAAGTGATTAAACATTTATAGATGTGGTGCCTATGGACATTGTTTAGTGGTGGACCTGACAGTGTTAGGTGAATGGCCAGACTTGATCATCTTAGAGGTCTTTTCCAAATTTCATGATTCTCTGGTCTCCTCTGTGGCTGCAGGGTAATCTCTGCTTCTGTGCTTGTAGCAGCTCCTGTCCTTCTTCACTGACTGTGAGGTTTGCAGGGCTGCTTCTCATCCTTTTATTTTCTTCCCCCTCAAGACGCACACTGCTGTACAACACTTTGCCCCTTCTTAAACGTATTTTCCTTATACATAGACAGCTTGCTGTTGCAACTAATACAACAGGCAATCAAAATTCAGTGCTCAAGGAAGTTTAATACTGTATTTCATTCTTTAATAATGGCCAAGGTCAACCCACCACGTAGTTACCCAAGTGATACAATGACTACTTCTGTATTCTTGCCCTTACATGTGAGTATGACTGCTTGATCTACATAGCTAAAGGCAGGTAGCAGAGATTAAGCAAGTATTCAGATCCAGTTCTGCTCTGCTTTATATTACACAAAGTAATCCAAAATTTAGTTTACATATACAAGGCACATGAAAAATGTATCCTCTGACTTCACACCCACTCCTCTCCCACACCTGAAGGTAAATTCATCCGTTTTAAGAACAATATTTATAGCTGATTGCACAGTTAGTGCATAATGGGAAATTTTAAGCCTGGTTCTCTACTCCTTTGCCCATAATGTGATGAAATGCACCACAGCAAAGAAGACAGGCCACAGGGAAAAGTAACCAAATGCAGTGTCCCATCTTTCGCTGCAAGCTGTGTTTTTCAATTAGATATCATAAAAGGAACTATATGAATTTGAGTGATAACACTATTAACACACTGCTAAATTAAAAATTATTTATATTGGTCATCTTAAATATGACAAAAATATTTTTTACCCACTGGGGGAAGAAAGACTGTCTTTTCTTAAAATATGTTCAGCCTAATCCCTGGTTGGGGACCCTACAGATTATCACAATTCAAATGTTGAATCATAATAATTATGTTAGAGAATTAAAAAACAGTATTGGGATTAATTTTGTACCCTTCCACTTGAAAATCCGGGCTCCCTTAGTTATCTTCAGTCAAGCCATACAAGACGCAGAGGGAGTCATAAAAAGAACTAAAAATAACCTTACATAGCTTTTCTAGGCATAAAAATGTCATACTTTCACCTCAGAATCTTCCTGGGACAGAATTAAATTCTGTGTATGTCCCACTTGGACAATGAAATGTTTCTTTTTTAAAACCTTCTTTTTAGAATTAGGTTTTATGTACAATTACAGGCACATATTCATCTTTAAACTTTGTGTATGCTCGTAAATAACGTGGCAGTCTGAGCAGGCGTCAGCTGTGGATGCAGGAGTGCAATGAGTCGTGAGACAGCGAAGTGGCAGATATTCATAGGGCCAAGAACAAGTGGGGCTCTTCAGTAGGAGTGTGTCAGTCAATGTGTTAACGTAGTAGACTTCAGACCATAACTGTGTTGACTTCATTCATCATAATTAAACTGATTTTACATTAAAAGGGAACATACTTTTATGTTAAGCCATGATAGCCTCTGTGTAAAACATCTCAAAGTTTAAACAGAGCAATGTGATTCATGTTTTTTTTTAAAGATAAACTTTTGCTTTCTCCATGTGGGGGCTGTTCACCCTAGTTTGCTCTTACTGAAAGTCCTTTGAAGCAGTAGAGTTATGGCAACCTAAAATGTTAATGATGAGGAAAATTAACTCCTTAGTGGAGTACATATCCTGAAATTTCCAAAATTACTATGCCCTCAAAATAGAATATCAGGAAGCACTGCAAAACGAATGTGTTCTTTTTTAAAGGTAAATTATGTTGTAATGTTATCATTTCATCAGTATTAATAACAATTGCCACAATCATGAAAAAGTAGTCTAGAATTATTTGTTTGAAAAAAAAAATTAAAAAGCAAATAAGAAGAGAAGTATTGGACAGAAGAAGGTGCACAATAAGACTTTGAAGGATGAACTTATGCTCATAGCGCAAAACAAGAAATACTTCATACATTTATGCACCATGGCAATTTATAAACTTCTGTTTTCCTTTTCATTGTATTTCATACCTCTCAAAATGAATTTATATTCTTCAATTGTTCTTCATTTTAATTTTGAAAGAGACAAAGAATTTCCTGCACAAAAATACTCCACAAAGGTTGCCAGGGTTAGCTTCATGATAAAGACATTTTCAAATCAAACACAATAATTATAATATGATCTATTAGATTCTGGTACTTTTACATCTTGATTAGCAGCAAATTTGTTGTATTGAAGAGTTTTAATCTGCCAGTTATAAATTAGCAATTATTATTGTGTTGGGTTTTATGACTCCATACCTAACACATAAAGTAATACAAATAAACATATTTCTTTGGGCTGAATAGAAAATGGATACTTTATGCAGCCTTGAGAGATTCTTGCCCTGGCAAGATTAATAGACATACCCAGAATCTTTATATCATATAAAAATATTGAGATGAAAGAAGTGTTTTCTTGCAATCTTCTTCTTTTAAAACAAACAAACCCACACTTAAACCAAAATCTAGAACTGTACACATTAAATGGGAGATATTCATAGAAAGGTTTGAATGGATTATTTACACACAGAGCACTGCATTTACACTTGGGTTTTCAATTTCTCTCAGTTTCAATGTCTTTTCAGAGTGATTTGGGGTTTTTTGGGGGTTTGTTGGACTTTTTGTTGTTTTTGTTGTTTGGGGGTGTTTTTTGTGAAAGAAAAATCATAGGAATTTAAAAATAAAATTAATGTATGCAACATCCTTGAGGAAGAATATTTAAGTACCCGTTCTTTTTGAAGCTTTGAAACTGTAACACTGAGACTTTCTTAAAGCATTCAGGTGTTTTGGTTTGGTTTGGTTTGGTTTGGTTTGGTTTGGTTTGGTTTAGTTTGGTTTGGGTTTTGTGGGGTTTTTTGTTTCTTTGTTTGTTGTGGGGTTTTTTGTTTTTTGGTTTTGGGGGTTTTTTGTGGATCCTGGGAATTAGGCAGTCCTGAAAAAATTAAAGTCCTGATTTTATAATAATTTATTACTTATAATAATTTCCATCTGTGAAAAGGGAATACAATGTTAGCTTCTACAGAATAGATAGGTCCAGCACTTTCACTCAATTCATTAACCTGACTTTACTGTTTGACTTGGGTACTGACTTGTGGAGGAGATTATAGCTGGAAGGAGGTGAAAGAAGGTGAGAAAGCAGAAACAAAACTTTATATGTGTAAAAATACATACATACACATGTATATGTATAAATTTAATAATGTTACTCCTACAAACATCCCTCCTAATATATGCAGCTTTCCACCACTGCCAAGCATCTGCATCTAAAGATTTAATCAATTGGAACATATATTTGGTGTTATTCAATTTGCAGGGAAACCATGGGGATGAATTTATCACAAATTGTTCATTGATTTCCATAATTGACATGCTTTCTCCAAATCATGAAAATGGCAATTACATTACTAGTGGCTTTAGTATTTTGAACTACTTTGTATAAAAGAAAACGGGATAAATAAATGAACACTAGCACTATTCAAAACTGGTATTGCTTTGGCTCTTTTTCTTGACATTGATAATACAGCACGAAACATTGCAAGTATCTGAAAACAGTGCACACCTTTAGTTATCTGTCTAGAGGTAAGATTATGTTAAAGTCAAAAGAGTCCTGATTTATTTGCTCTCAAGTATGAACTTTTAAAGGCATATGTGATATCCTAGGGTATTTTCTTGGATTTATCTCCCAGTTGACAGCCCATGAGTCACCACTGGGTTTGTTTGACCTATCAGCTGCTTACAATGAAAATCTTGTGGACAAATAGGAAAAAAACCCCAAGAACATATTGTTTGGTATGATAGAAATCCTTATACTTCATCCAAATACTTATTATTTCTTCAGATTCAATTGTTACAGGACAACAACAACAACAAAACAAAGACAAAAGATAAAACTAGTACTGCTTTAGGGGGAAAAAAGTGTTTTATAGTAGTTCTTTGTGCTCTTGACTATCCCTGAAATGTGTTTCATCCAATTCTACCAATGAGATTATTTAACTCACTCTTTGTGAGCTGTTTAAAGACGCAGTATCTCCGCTCCTAGTCTGTGCCTCCGGCATTGTCGGATCTTGCATCTACTTCCCCTTTAATGTATTCTCTATTCCTGTTTTTCAAGGCTTCTGCTGTCATAATGGACCTGTATTTCTATGTACTGCATCACCACATTAGAGTGTAAGTGTATCATTCTGAACAAAACATTTACTTGTTTCTCCTGTTAAATATAGAAGAACTGTGGTTCTGTCATAGAAACATATGCAGAAAAAAATCAACAAACAAACAAAACCAGTGGAAAAAAAACTGATTAACCATAGCTAAAAAGTTAAAAATGAACCATGTAAAAATGAAGTTCTTGGGTTTTAAAAGAAGTTCAGGCAAAGAAAGTCTGACAAGTCTCATTCCTGAGGCCTTTCAAAAACCATACAAAGACCGTAGCCTGTTATTTAGTGTCAATATTGCATTACTTGTCTAAATGGCTCCACAGCCTTAAATGAAGTCACCTTCACCTAGGGATTGCCAGGGGGATTCAATTGTCTTCTCAACATCTAGCAGTGTCTAGCATGCACAGGGGAATACCTGCTTCCAGCTAGTTGACTATCTCCTCATTACTTCAGGAATAGAGCAGTTTCTAATATGTTCTGTGGTAGCTATGTCATGCTCAGTACAACTGTTTCAAATAGGAATTTAGTATCTTTTGAGATATCCTGGACTATCAGTCTTGCTCTCTACCTATCAGTGTGGAGCAGAATGGTGAGCTGACCTTGGCTACCACAAGGTGCCCATCAATCCTCCTCCTCCTCAACAGGACAGGGGAGAAAATACAACAAAAAGCTCATGGGACCAGAAAAGGACAGGGAGATCACTCAGCAATTATTGTCACAGGCAGAACAGACATGACTAGGGGAAGATTATTTTATCGTCAATTAATAACACAGTAGTAAAACAAGAAAATAAGAACAGCTCTAAAAACACAGGTTCCCCCAACCCCTCCTGCCTTTCTAGTCTCAGCTTCACTTTGGATTCTTCTACCTCTTTCCCTTTGAGCTGTTCAGTGAGGTGAGGAATGGGAGTTGTGGGCAGTTCATCACAGGTTGTCTTTTCTGCTCATTCCTCTTCACAATCTTCTCCTGCTCCAGCTCGGGCTCCCTGCCCCAAAATGCAGTCCTGCACCAGTGTGAGCCCCAGGGGCTCACAAGCCATGCTGTAAAAACTGCTCCTGCATGTGCTCCTCTCCACAGACTGCAGCTTCCTTCAGGGCACTTCCACCTGTTCCACCATAGGGCCCTCCTCAGTCTGCAGGTGGATATCTGCTCCGCCATGGACCTCCGTGGGCTGCCGGAAAACAACTTGCATAGTTCATGAGCTTTGCCAGGGGCTGCAGGGGAGACTCTACTCGGGTGCCTGAGCACTTCTTGCCTCCCCCTTCTTAACTGACTTGGTGTCTGCAGGGCTGTTCCCTCCTATTTCCTCACTCCTCTCTCACAATTGCTCTTGCTCTTGTGCAGTGCTTTATATCCCTTCCTATATCCAAGGTCACAGAGACACTGCAAATGCCACTGATAAGCTCAGCTTTGGATCCCTCTTGGAGCTAGCTGGAACTGGCTCTGTCAAACATGGTGGGGGAAGCTTCCCACAAAAGTCACTCTTGAAGCCCTCCCACTATCAAAACCTTGTCACATAAGCTGGACACAAGGAGCAAAGTTTTCCATATCTGCCAGTGTCAAGGAGACGTCTCATATACTCCAGGTCATTTTAATTAGCACTTGACTCTTACAGTAGGGCAATCATACAAAGCCCATAGGCAATATGAGAACTCTTCAGCTGGCCAAGCATATTTTATGCTGGGACAAATAACTCAGGAAGCTCAGGAAGCCCAGTTGGCTCAGTTCATTAGAAACTTAACTCACTTGCCATAACTTTGGAGATTGGTGCCATTTTAGGTTCTCTGGGGAAACACAAGATGCCACAAGATAGTTGTCAGATGTAATAGAGGACGTACAGAACCAGTCTACTTGATAACCAGGAGTGGAGGTTAATCCTGGAAGATTTGAACACTGTAGGTGCCTTGAAATTAGAAGAGATATATTTCTCCTCTGGTTTTGTTTTTGTTTTTAGTTTTTGGTTTTGTTTTCTTCTTCCTCCCCCCCCCTTCCCCAATACTTAATTACAACACTAAGCTGATTAGAATTAGAAGAGGCTATACATCTCTTCCATTTTAGAAGAGTACTCTAACCACCAAGTCATAAAATCAGGCTTACATATGCCTAGTTAATATTTAATCATTTTATGCATAGTGGAGCATCTTTAGCAGAAGGAATTGAAAGGATATCTCTCTCCTGGATAACCTTCAGACTAATAATTAGTTAATCTCCATGAAAATGGAGTCTCAGGTCCTTGAATTCAAGAACAAAGTGAGCCTATGCCTGTCATGTCCTTCATAATAGCTATCATCATGAAGCTGTTGAATGAAAAGGTTATAAGAGTACTACTACTCTTCTTTAAAGAGAAACAAGGAACAGGTTCAATATTTGACCCATGCTGGGTGCTTGAAATTGTGCTAGGCATTACTAGCTTGCACAAGAGTCTTTCCCTCTCCACAATGAGTTTGCTACTAACACAACAAAAATACAATATATAGAAAATAATGAGGTTTGAATGGATGGACTGCTCTTGAGTAACTTACTTTTTATGTTAGGAACCAGCAAGTTATGCCAGTAATGAATGACACATCTGTCAGATACTTTTTTCTACCATAATATTTTTATTGTTTGCAATATATGGGGGGAAAGACCTTTCATACGAAATTGCCTTTCTGAGTCTCCAGGTATGATCAGAAATTTATTCAACATATTACTTTTTTTGAAGACACTGGCAAAATATAGACTGGTTTGTGAAACAACACATCAAACCTTTTAAATAATTTTTCATACATTAAATATAATCTTGTAACCTAATGTTCCTAATTTATTAGTGTCTAACTTGCTGTGATTATTTGCATCTGCAGAAAATTAGTGTACAGTGGAAGAAACACGGTACTATCTTCATCTGCTAGTGTCTACACTTACTTCATTTAGGAATGAAAAACTACAGGAGACAAAGAGAAGATTATGTTCCCTCAATCTGATTGTGTAGTATCTCCCAAGAATTTGTATTAGATCTTGTAATAATGGATGAGAAGGCTCGAGGAACATTAGTCAAGATTGTCAACATGCAAGAAATCACCAAGGCAAGGTATTATATCCATATTTCATTAAGATAAAAATAGTTCCTTTACACTAAAAACTTGTGAAGATTGATCACTGGAGGCAAACTTCTTTATGAAAGAGATTTTCAGAGGTATAAACAATTTTATGCTTCCAGTTCCCATTTACTTGCAATAAGAATTGGGTGCCTGGCTGGTCTTTGTGTCTTATAAAAGTTGTAAGTGGTAGTTGCTTTTTTCCCCTATCCCACTTTCCAGTCATGTCAATAAAATTTGTCATTCTTACAACCAATCCAGGTAATTTTTGAAAATTATTGACTAATGAATGGCCATATACTTTTAAGATTGCTATAAGAGTATTCCATGTAATCATCCAACTCATCTAATTCTAATAAAGAATCTTTTAGTGACAAGAAATGTATGAAATGTCTATTTTAATCTAATCTGCTTTAATGTAATCTGGTACTTTTCAGAAAGATTGCTTTATGGCCATTTACTGACTTCATCTCCTATGTATGAATCCCGAATAGTGGTGAACACGAAATAAAATCGAGATACAGAATAGATACCTAGTTCAAAGGATTCAAACACCATGAAAACTCATGATTCAAGCGGCAGAGAGGAACCAAAAAAGATGAAAGTAGGAGTAAAACATAGGACATTGTTGCATAGCTACATAGATGATGCTACTAAGTAGCATAATGTATACTATTTTAATCCCCAAGACTGGGAAGAGACCATGCAGGGAGCAGCTGTTCTCCAGCACAATATTGATTTCCATTGATTTTTCTGTGACCATACATGACAGCCAGACAGTGCAAAAAAGAAGTAAACAGTCAGTGATGTCACATACATTTAATCAACAGGTCAAAAGGGATGTAGATGAATAAAAAAAAATAAATTAGAAAATCAGTCATCTGAGATTAGACCAGCAATGTTGCTTCCTTTTTTTCCCCCCTTCTTAACTAAGAAGAGGAATCTTTGTAAATGGCACAATGATTTTCCCAATCAGTTGTTCAGGGTTTTTTGGATCTGTGTAAAATTAGTTTGAGTAATAACAAAGGAAGCGCAGAACAAATCCTCAATTTATATAAAATACAGTAAGTATTGATATAACAGGAAAGTTTAAAGTCATGTAGAAAGAGCAAGTAAGCAGACAATGTTAACAGAAAAAAAATCAAGGAGACCTTGTGTGAGGAGAGAGAAGCCATCAAGGTTAACAATACACTACTCTCAGAAAAGAACATGGGATACAAGATGCTGTGACCTCCCCCATTTTCTCTCTAAAGAATTAGAACACACAAGGGCAGTGTAAAGGTCAGAATAACACAAAGAAAGTTGTAAATTCTAGAAAATCTCTGTATGGCATTACTTAAAATTAGATGTAACTAAGGAAGTGTATAAGTTGGAGTTGAAGAATTATCATCCTTCTAATTAGATAAATAATTCTTTCATTAGACTCTTGTTTTAGTTAGACTAATGCTAAATCCTTGGATTTTAATATAAAGTGTATTCTGTGTTCCCACCTAAATTTCACGTGATCAGGCTCCTTGCACTAATTCATTTGTTTTTAAAATTTGTGAGGCAACATCTGGGATTTCATACAGAAAGAGCATTGTAACCTTAAACACTTGGATAATAGAAATTAGATGAAAGCAGTAAAAAATGCGAGGTCTCAGGAACTTCAGTTGTAAGGTAGAAAAACATCAGCTGGAGACACCTGGAAAGTAAACAATGGCAGTCACCATAAGGGATCATAGTGTGATGATCCACCCTTTATATGATGCACCTATTAAAAAAACCCTAAGATAAATTACAGAGGTACTTCAAGTAACAGTAGAGAAGAGTCATGTCATTTCATAATCTACTGCTGAGACTAAGTCAGAATAAGTTACACTGTCTGGTCATCTGTTTAAAATGAAAATAAACTGAAATTTGAAGTAAACAGGACTAGTAAATGAGTCTATTTTATGGGACAAGATAATAAGCTGTTTGAACAGAACAAAGACATTGATGAGTATGATTATACTTTATAAACCTTCATGGGGTGAAACACATTGTGGGAAAAGATATTTGTTCTAAAGAACAGTGGTGGCCAAGAAAGAAACTGGTATAAAATCCATAAATTCACATTTGAAATTAGGACCTTTAGAGATGTAAGGTTTTGGGGGAATCTTACTGTAAAGGCAAGAAGGGAAAAACAAAACAAACCAATTACTGTCTCAATATGAAGTATGCAAAGTAATGGTTGCTCTTGCAGGGAAGTGCCTACAAATTACCAAAAATTTACTTTCTCACCTCTGCTTTTTTATAGTGCTACAAACAGTTGCATTTTGCCGTATGAATACATTCAATAATTTTTGTAAACATTTCTACAGCAAAGAAAATATGAGATGCAATGGAATCTGTAGTATCTAGCTTGCAGATATGTATTATATAAACTTGGCAACATTCAAAATATTTCATACATATATAAAAAACAACACTATATTTCTATGTGACTTGACAACTTGTTTCCTATAAAGCTAACAGAGAGCTGAAAGAAATCTCTGCTCTGTTTCCCACCTAATCACCTACCTATTAATATGACAGTAGAATTGACTTGGTTGTCTGTGTCAGAGAATCTTAAAATATTTACTGCAAGCAGTCCATATAGTTTGCATTCTACTGGTGTGCAAAGGGCATTCTGACACCTCAATTAAACCTGTGCTCAAATCTCTATTAAGCCCACAGAAAAGACTCTCAATGAAAAAATAAAGACTTTTCAAAAAGTTTAAATTTGTAATATTTCTACATACATCGTGGGTTTTTTTCTCTTTACTCTTGAAGAATAGTAGCATTTGTGTGCTATCACTACATTATGAAGCTACTTTAAATAATATTTAAGATGTTCATCTATCTTAAATAATGAATGACTGTTTTCCAGATAGCTTCAAAGTATATTAGATTTAAAGAAGTCAAGAGGTAAGACACATCTCTTAAATCCTGTCAGAATAACAACTGAGAATGTAGGAATGACAGGTATTCAGTGCCAGTAGGATCCTTTTTATTCACTTCACAATTATTTTAGTTGTATTAAATGCTGGCTTCTGCTTCATTATCAATACCAGTGCACGGTTCCTGTTCATTCTAACAGTTCTCCCTAGAAAGTTTCTTCATATATCTAAAATGACATGGGAAACATTATGACAAAGTCTATGAAATTTAAGTTATAATTATGTTATAAAAATGAAATTATTGTTAGTTATAATGTTACAACAACTGCGTACCTGTGTGTCTGTGTGCAACCCAAATGCATTTAAACCAATTCCTCAGGTAGTCCTAAGCAGCTGTACAGCTTGTCTCTGCACAGGTGAGGCAATGGAGAGATTTGAAATGACGCGCCAGCTTCAGGCAAGAGGATTGATTCTACCACTACATCTACCAGCTTTACAATTAAGCACTTGTCTAGTATTTCCAGGTGAATATTTCAGACAGCTCTGGTGACGCCCCTAGGCAGCTCCTGCTGTGCTTAGGCCAAGTTGAGACCACATTTCTGTCCTTTTATATTACAGAAATGTTAACTAACATGCTGGATGGAGAATCTGGTCACCCCAAGAACTTCACAAGTCAATTCCCAATGTAGAATTTACTAAACTATATGCAGATAATTATAAATAGCCTGTAGAAATGGTTTCTGCAAATGCAGGAGTGGTCCTGCAGGACTGGATTTTTACGTAGAAAAGTTCACAGTTATTTACACACAGTGTAAGATAATAGAAATTGGGCATGCATACCCTGAAGTGGCCATGCAGGATCATGAGCCAGCTGGATTATAAGGGTTTGGCAAAAGTTTGAGGTCTGTCACCTGAATCATGCAACGGAGACTCTGGTAACCATCCAGACAGCTACTGGTTGTCATATTGAAGGTGTTTGATTCCCAGTGGGAGTATTACGCTATGTAAGGTATGCCAAACTTTTTAAAAATTCTTTTTTGACAAACACTCTTTCCATGAGTCTTTCTTCTACAACATAGACAGTATAAAATGTATTGGACAAGAGATGTAGATTCAACAAAAATGAAAAACACTTAAAAGAGAGTAAGTAGAAATGGAACATTTAGAAATATGACTGGATGTCCAGTTTTCTGCTGGAGGTTGGATATAATATATGCCTTTTGAGTGAAAATCTAGGCAACTTTTTTAATTATATGTTTTTTCACTGTCTCACTGGAAAGAGCATTTATCAAACTGAAGAAAATTAAGACTTCACAACACTTCCATGCACTCAAACCTTATGTTCCTTATCATATCTTAGTTAAATCAAATAATTATCAGTTGCAGAAATTATTAATTGAATTTTATTTTTCAGTGTAATGCTCAAATGCTTGGTGTTGTCAGTAGTGTTACATTTTCTGACTATTTGCTGAATCAGAGCCCTACTTCAGAATTGCTGATGTGGTTTTTAATTATGAATATCTATGAGAGAACACATTTGCACAGATAACTATGGCTTGACTTCCATTTGTAGTGTATAGTGTAGTTACAGATTAGTTCATTAAAATGTCCTTGGAAATTAAGAGTAAGAATAAAAACTTTACATAGGATTTAATTTATTTTCAAAGTAATTTAGGTAAATACTGTTAATAGTATTTTCCCACTTTAAACATGGCATTCTGACACAAGTCATGCTTATCATTTTAATTTCAGTAATAATGTTCTCGTAAGTAGATTCCCAAACATTGTCAGAATGAAGAAACAATGAGTTGTGCTTAAAAATGGTAACAAAGTAAATAGAATTCAAAGAATTTCCCCTTAGTGTTATTTTCAGCTACACTGTTGCCATGATCGATGAAGCTTTTCTGAATTTTCATACTTTTCTTCGAAGGTTATACCTTTTTTATTTTTTTTAAATTGGGAATTAATGATTCCAGGTTTGATCACTTGAATAAGATACATATTTTCTGTAATAAAGAATATTATGTCTCATATTAATTTTTTCATCAACTACAGCCTGGAACACTAAAAGAGAACAGTACAGCTTCCTGATAAGAGCAAAACTTTATTTTATTTTCTGTTTGTAGCATAGCTTGGATATTCCAACTTGTCCAATGATGAAAATGCCACACTATAAATATTTGTGAAGATTTTTGTTCTGTAGAAAATATTTGCATAAAACTCAAAAAAAAAAAAAAAAAAGAAAAGAAAAAAGAAAAAAAAGAAATAATTACAGAATGAATCCTAATAAGAATGATGATTCACCAGAACAAAATGGATGGGGATACCAATGCCTTGATCTGAAAGTCACAGTATTTTAATTTACATTCAGATGCCATTTATTTGCACTTAAAAGTCATACATGTTGTATATTTTCTGCTATAGACTCTCTCCCAAATGTCATTTTCCTTATATTGTTGAATATATATTTTCTTTCAAGAGATTTAACCTGACTTTTCACAGCCTTGATCCTCGTGCTTTTCAAAAAACTGTAAGTCCTGGATCCCAGATGGTTATTCAATGACAAATGATAATCATTAATTAAATGGGAAAACTAATCCCATTAAGTGGACAAGTCCCATGGAAGACACAGGAAAATGGGTGTAGCTAACCACCACCATAATCAGATGCTATTTCATTATTAAAAAACTTTCCCATATAAACCATTGATGCTGAATTTGTAGTCTGAGGTATAGATGAAGCCAGGGAGTTAATTTCTTTCCATGTCTATGACATCATTGTTGTTTTTTGTTGTTGGAGAATGTGTGTTGTTGTGTGGCCTAAAATATATATATTTGTACAGCTTGCATAGCCACAAAGAGGCAAAAAAGTCAGAGCCTTTTTAGATGCTATTGTGTATTTCACATCATTTTAAACACTATTATTGAGACAATTTACTGCTTTTCATAGACTTCCCAAGTAAGTTTTAGTCTGTGCTGTTTAATCCAACAGTTCTTTGCCTTTCTCTGAACCTGAGTGGGATACAGATGCCTTAACATCAGTATCCAGAGACATCTTAGACACCCACAAGGATCCTCATTGCTCTCTGTCTGCCACACTACACAGAGAGGAATCCCCTGTTGTTTCTGTACACGGTAAATGACTCAGACTCCTAGCACACAGCAAATCGAACCACACATGTATGAGTAGGCAAATTAGTTTCTCCCTGAAAGTCAAAATACCTCCATCCACTGGAAGGTATCAGCTTCACATATTACTGAGGAAAACCATCCCTCTAACTGCAATTAATTTGGGCAGTGTAGATATTTTTTTTTTTTTTAACCTCAAGGAAGTACATACAAAAGATAACAGTACAAAAAACTGTTTATGGATGATGCTTCAATGCCTTCACCTATCTGCATAGCTGGTTGATTACCCACACTTTTCTGTAGTCCTGTTAGCCTCATGTAAAACACGCAGTTCAATATCTAGAAGAATGGGGCTACATGTACAAATCCACAGAGGCCACAGTGAAACATGTTTCTTTATCCGATGTGGCTATCCCACATTTAAACCTTTAAATATTTAAATGCATATTCATTTCCACCATACATCTTCTCTAGAGCATAAATGTTCCTCAAAGTGTTATCACAGTTCTTCTAGTATGCCCTTTTTTTTTTTTTAACCAGTCATTTCTGAATTTAGCATTTAAACCTCCATAAATACGTTGGTAAATACCAACATCCAGAAACACGTTGGGAGTCCCACAGTTAGGGTCTTCCCAAGCCATAATTTATACACATTATTACCCAAGGACGCATTATTCCCCACTGTCTTCCAAAAGATTCTTCTTCCCCTTCTTTCTCATGAAGAAATTTATCTATGTTGTCAGAGAAGGATTGCTACACTGGAACAAATCCACAGTCTGGACTTCAGTGAGAGAGGGGCCTCTGGAGATACTGTGGCACATTCCTCTCTCCAAGTACAGAGCATTATTTTAATCTTTAATGATGATGAAGAGATTAATTCATTATTTTAAGTTTCCTGTCTTGGAGATGTTTTCAAAATGGACCCTGACCTAAGTGGTACTTCTAGAACCTGTTCCATGTGAATTGTGACTGTAATAAAATTACATCAGTACCTCAACTGCTTGTTTATTGTACAGCTTCCTAATAGCATATCCAGAATATCTAGAAGGCAGTGGACAGAGCATTAATGGTGTATATGATCTTCCTAGATAAAATGTATAAGGATTACTCTGTACCATGAAACAGAGCAAGGCTGCCATCATGCACCTGATTGTCAAAGCTGTATCAGGCCTGTTTCCTCAAGCATTTAATGTATTTCTAGTGTATTTAGTGTGTGTTCCTGATGTATTTATCCTCCACCTCTGCACCAATATTGGAGGTTAAACTGCCCTTATTTGGAAAACTATTTAGCGTGACCAAAGAGCTGCTCTCTAGCCACATCTAAAGAATAATGAAAGATATAAACCCTTTTTTAACCCCTCTGTTTGTATCAGCTGCAAGGATTTCTATTTGCTCTCTTTTTAGATATTGTGTATTAGATGAGAGTTTATAGTGGCAAAAGTCTACCATATAAACACTGTTCATGACATTTTGTGAAATATTGGTATTTATTTTTTCTCGCAATTTTCAGATTTCCCAATTCAAGGATTGTGACTGGTTGAAGAGAGTTTATATTTTATAATAACAAAAAAACCTGGATCCAAAAATAAGCCCCATCCTCATATCATAGTTACATTTAAGTCTCTATACCTGAGTGGTAGTCTTTCATATATACTAACTTTTCTGCTGTTCATTTCCTTTGGTATTTTCAAGGTCAAAGGGCAAAAGAAAAATCACAGTTCTATATGCAGTTCTGAGAACAGAACACCTCACACTGCTTTTGGATAACAGATGATTTCATTTGCAGGACATAACTGCTGAACCCTTCCCCTCCTCCCTGGCTCTCTGGCATTCCAGCTGAGATAATCAGTAGAAAGGGACTTGGCACCAAATGTAAATGTGAAACATGATGGTGTGAAGCTGCTTACCAAGCTGTTAGAGGCAGTGAAAAACAAAGATTTGTACTAGACAAAAAAGAAAAAAAAATTACCTTCTCTGCAATGATATAAAGGAAGAAATAGGCAGATGTTAAGATGATAATTTTGGTGATCTGGAAATCTGGCAGTGAGTTAAAAATGGTAAATTAAATTAAGTAGAAGAGAATAACTGCATCTTTCAAAACAGAGCAGGACAGTAACTCCAATAGAGAAAGCATCATTAAAATTTGGATACATTCACTCTGCAGGCAACTTTTCCTTTCTGCTGCAGTCTATCTTGCTTTAAATTATCCATTGTATCTATTCCTCACTTCTGTTAAAAGTCACCTGCAGCTCTGTAGAAGTTGCAGTCTTCTGGAGATAATAGCAAGGGAAAAAAATGAGCTGTTTGGAAACGATGAAGGAAAAGAGAATAAGCTCCCCAAGTATAGGGGAGAATTGCTCTGTTATACAATATATTATTTAAAAATGAGTTCAGGAAAGAAATGCAGATGGTGGCCTACTGCTCCAGCACAGCAGAGTTTTGTCAGTGGAACAGTTTTTGAGTTGTTCTGCTTTGGACTTACAACAATAACTACCAGTGAAGCACAATTGGTGTTCAGAAGGCAGAAGTGCAGTAATCCACTTATGTGAAAGAAGTGATAGTATAGACATAATTATAAAAAGATACATCAATTAAAAAAAAATTTAAAGTCATCCATCAAGAGGAAAAAAGTAGTTGCAAATCTATCTTTTATGCCAGATCATAGTGAGGTACTTATTTGGAATACAAAAATACAGAGAAAAAAGTGTCCATTGTGTGACACAAGATTTAAATTACTTCATAATAAATTTTTTTCAGATTAATTTGAATTAAGGTTTCAGTTTGAGTTTTATTTCTATGGAGAAATAGATCAGCAATCCTTAGCATCTGATGTGAATTGCTTTGATATATGTCCTAACTGAACTAGCTTTGAATGCATTAGTTCTCATAGCTATTGCATTTTTTAAAATCTATAATTCAGATGTGTCTCTTTTTCCTTTTAAAAAATAAAACAATGAATTTAAATCTGAATTACATAAAGAAAAGAACAGCCTCTGAATACCACTGCAAATTTTGATTGCTTCTTTTTGACTGCAGAAAATGTGCATGAATATGTCAGTTCACAGTTTGGGGGGGGTTAGGTATAACTTAAGTATTTTTAAACATATTTTGAATTCCTCCATGAAGCAGTGCTTGTGCATGAAGAAATTACTGTATTGCCAACTGTTAATATTCAGAAGTTACAGGAAAAACACTAGAGGCATAGGATCAGTTACAACACTGAGAATTTAAATTATAAATACATATATATGGGTATACATGTGTGTGTATGTTTGTATTTGTTTCTTGGTCAGAGACTATTTTATTGTTATTATACTGAGTCTTATTAAGTGTATCTTGGAAATGTGTTTTATAATGTGACTGGAATTCAGAGCCTTAAGGAAAATATCACATGGCCTTACACTTGTTATTTAATTCAGAGTTTTGGTATAAATTGTGTTTATATTTTTATGACAGAGGATTAGATTTAATGGTATATTCTTACTTCATTTCTGAGAAGAAATTACAGATAAATCAGTAAATTTATATTTTATTTTATTGTTAGGAAAATGTTACTTAAAATTGAGGTAGATATAGAAGCATCTCAGTCTCAGTGTAGAAACTGAAAAAATTTTTTCTAATTTAGCCCTGTGGGATATATTAATGTTATCTGACTTTTATTTTATTTGAAATTCCAGAAGAATGACAGCATATCCAAGTTAATCCTATATCTTTCCATGAAAGAGTTGATGGCTTTAAGGTTTCCCAAAATGCAATTGGAAACACATTAACATGTTCACTACTCTCACTAATAAGTTAGCAGAAGGATTCCAAAAATAGCTTTATTCTGTTTTCAATAGGATTTGTTTCATTTTCAAAGCATCCTGAAAAATAAGAAAAACAGCTTGCCAAGCATTCTCCTTCACCACACTTCAAAATATTTTGAATTATTCTAATGTCATTTTTAGCCTTCAATCATGTAAAATTTAATTCAAGCAAAGGAAAGGACAATTCAGAATCTCCAAACACAATGAAAGAGGAAAAATCATGAAAAGGAAGGCTGGTCTTCGTGACTTGGATTATTTTAAACAAATACTCTGAAGATGCTATTGCTTCAAACAGAACAGCAGACAAAATATTATTTACCTGTCCCACTACTTCTTTATTTCCTATGAGAATAATACATCAAAATGTATTTCTGGGAGATACATTACGGTTTACAGTGTTAAGGATGATTAATCCAGAAAATGCAAACATACACATGGACAGATTTTTACTACGTGAATCACAGTTTTCTACAAAAGCCTGTAAATTCTCATAAATGATTGTTGACAAACTGTGGTTTGTGAAATTAAAATAATATAGTACTCCTAAATAATCAAGAAAGTGAGAAGGAATATAGACTATGATCTGATATTAAAAGGCTTTCGCCTGACAAGATCACTATTTCTCTTTAATGGCGTAATTGTTGAACACTGTTGTCCCAACTTGTTTTGTATCAACATGATGGCAAGGAGGAGCTCCATTTTACAGGAGAAGGCTGGGTTACTGGGGACAATGAGGACTGTGACAAGTTTTAATCATGTGTGTTCTCAACTGTATTGTTTCCTTATGCTTCTTGGCCATTTAGGGATACCACAGTATTTTTCCTTTAGAAAACACATATTCTTGATAACAATTAGCATGCTCCTATATGATTAGTCTCATTGAAGTCAATCGATGGATTACAGAAGGAAAGATAAAGCCTTTTGTCCTCAAGACTATAAAATGCACTAAAGAATGAAAAAACTTTTAGTTACATATATCTCAGTTTCAGCACAATAGTTCTAAAGTCTTTGCATCACTACATGAATGCTTTTAGGAAATGTAAAATAAAATAATTCTATAAGGAATAATAACAAAATTAGATACAAAAGAAACTACATTTTGCGGTTTTGTCTGCTACTAGTAAACAGTTTAGAAAGCTTCATCCAAACTTTTATGGGACCAAAGGAAAGTGACACCTTCCTTCTCAAGTTTCATTGTGACCCCAAGATTTACTTCTGAAATTGTTCTATGATCAGTTCAGACAAAAAAAACTCCCATTCTGTTTGCAAAGAAGAACTTTTGTCTGAGTTATCCTGAAAGTAAAGCTAGATGGAGCTAGAGCATATTAATATATTGCAATAATATGTGTTGCAAGTTTACTGCTGATTGACTACTTGGTCTGCATCATCTTGGTCAGGCCAATAAAAAGTGGAGGTGCTAAAATGTAGCTTGAGTTTGATTACTGGCCTTGTAAAAAGAACAAGTGCTCTTTCAATAAATATCCATGAAACATTTTCCTACTAGCACGAGGATTAGTCTAAAATGAAAAAAATCATAGAAACATCATTTCCTTTTTTTTTTTTTAGTTAAAACCCAAAATCTGTTTAATTTTGCTGTCGTAATTTCAATATCATAATTTCAGTATCTGAGGTCCACTTTATCCACTATCCTGTATTTTGCAATCCTCCCTTATGCACTACTCAGATGTTGCCTGTGGAAAAAGTGTAAGAAACTAGTTATAAATATCCTTGATTTTCCTCCTTGGGTTCAGCAGCTCAAAGACTTTCAAGGACAAAGGTGATTCATTTGTTCTTAATGATGTTTAGTGTTTTGTCCCCCACACCATGTATTTTGTTCATTTTTTGAATCCTTGTAAGTTTTTGTTTTCTTAAACATCTTTATCAATGATTTCCATAGTTTAACTTTTCTTTATATATGTGTACTGTTTTAGCCAAAATACTGTTCTGTATTCTTTGAACCTAAGATATTCTGTTTGTGTCTTATTTTTTCCCTTACGAGAAACTATGAATATTCATTCACCATTCTCTTTTTTTTTTTTTTTTTTTTTCATGTCTTGGCTTTAAAGTAAAGCTCTCATCTCTTTTCTGGTTGAAAAGTCATCGTCTTAATTATTCTTAGAGTGGAATCTGTTTTATTCCTTTCAACAACAACTTTGTCATTCATCTCTTTAACTCCTTTAGTTCCATGATTTTGGAAAAAACACCCCAAAGCTTGTTGTAGTTTCCTCTGTATGGGTGCATCACATATTTATATTGATTCACTGGTGGTTTTTTTCTTGTTCTTTTGCTGATAAATTACACTATATAATGACGTACTTCTGCAATCCATTGCAGATGCTTCCATTTTGACTCAGAATAATTTCATCAGTGAAGTTTGTCACCATCTTTCCTAAGTCATTCATGTTCCTTCTCTATCCGCCATCAAAACTTGCCATCAGTTCAGACATTTGACTGGTATTTATTTATTTATTATGTAGTTATGAGACAATTTGGCTAAATCAGTATGTTATTCTGTAAAGACAATAGATAATTATGTATGAGGTAAAACATCTGAAAAAATCCATGACCATATAAAGATGGTCACTAAAAACTTGTAACAAGCTTGTACCTCAGCTGTCAGTGTGGGAAGTGTAGAAGTGAATATGCATGTGTACAGCATTTTGGCAAATGCAATTTGCCGTAAATGTAATCAATTTGGCAGCAAACGCAAATAAATGTAAAACAGGAAAGAACTCAAGATAGTTCCTTTACTGGACCCTGCTTTCATATTAACAGTGAATTAGGGATAATGAATCCACAAGAAAGACACATAACCAACTTCTGATTGATTTGGGAATTATTTCATATTCTTCTAATCTGACAAAATATTTGAAGATGATGAGAAAAACATATACATCTCATATACTTACCCTGCCAAAGAATATTAGAAAACAGGATAATTAAAAACTTCACATTTGCCAGGATTTATCTTATGCAAAATTTATCGTGTAATTACAGTGTCTCCTATCTGAAGCTTGCTACCTCTAGCATTCCTTCACAGGCTGTGAAACAAGAAAAGAACAAAAGGTGATTCAGACATTTGATAAAACAAAGGTTAACTGTTTTTACTCTACCCAGAGACCATTTCTAAGTAGAGTTCCTGAGGGGTCTGTCTTGTGTCCTGCCCTGTTTAACACCTTTTCCAATGACCTGGAGAAGGAAGAGAAACTCTACACGCTAACCAAGTGTGTGTGTAACTCTAACCTTTGTGTGTGTGTATGTGTGTGAGCAGTCAATATGCAATGAAGGCTCAGCTGCTGCCATAGGGACCTGAAGACTTCAGTGGAATAAGACAACAGCAGCTTCATGATAAGGAAATGCAAATCCTGCATCTGCATGAGCCAGCCCTGTGCTTGTACAGTTTGCTGGTCACCCCAGACAATAGTAGCTCTGCTGAAACAGTTGGGGTTCCTCATGCCCTGGCAGCAATGAATCCAAACAGCTTACAGTGCTGAAAATTCACTGACATGGATTTTATCAGTAAATAGGGGGGAGTGATCATTCTCTACTCAGCACGACATTAGCCTGAATCAGAGAATCACAGAGTGCCTTGGGTTGGAAAGGACCTTGAAGATCATCTAGTTTCAACTGCCCTGACATACCTAGGGATGCCATCCACTAGACCAGGTCACTCAGCCTCCACCCAGCCTGGTCTTGAACACTCCCAGGGATGGGTTATTCACAGCTTCTCTAGGCAACATGCTCTAGTACCTCACCGCCCTCACAGTAAATAATTTCTTCCGAACATCTAACCCAAATCTAACGTCTTGTGATTTAAAACCTTTCCCCCTTGCCCTTTCACTTCTTGGGCTTTCAAAAAATTTTTGTAAGGCACCCTTCGAGTACTGGGAGGCCACAATGGGGTCTCTCTGAAGCCCTATCTTCCCCAGGCTGAACAACCCAAACCCTCTCAGCCTGTCTTCATAGCAGAGGTTCTCCAGTACTCAAATCATCTTGGTGGTCCTCCTCTGGACCCGCTCCAACAGGTCCATGATTTTCATGTGCTGACAACCCCAGAGCTGGACACAGTAGCCCAAAAAGTGTCTCGTGAGGGCAGAGTAGCTGGGGAGAATCACATCCCTCAGCCTGCTGGTTACTCTCCTTTTAATGCAGACAAGAATGTGTTTGGCCTTCTGTCTGTGAGTGCTCATTGCTGCCTCATGTCCAGCTTTTAATCCAACAGAATCCTCAAGTCTTTCCCCTCAGACCTTGCTCTCAATGAGAATTTCTCCCAGTCTGGGATTTCCCCTACCCAGGTGCATCACCTTGCACTTGGATGTGTTCCCCATTAGGGTCTTGTGGGAATCAGGAATACTTTACTCCAGTTTAGTCACACAATACAAAAAGACACAGATAACTTCAGCAAGTCCAGCAGGGAGTGATAAACACCAACAGAATTGCTGGTGTTTAGCAGCTGAATCTGGTTACGATATTGAATCCTACAAGCAGAACAAAAAATATCAAATCTGCTGACATGATAACAGAAGGTGATCCATGTCTCACAACTGTACAGGAATGCTGTGAGCACAACTGCTCAATAGATCTGAAACTTAGTATTGCCATGCAGTATCATTCCAAATTCACAGCTAGCCTTGGCTACATAGTGTGTTTCAATGTATAACAATCCAGCACCATGGCATGCTTTAATGTGTGACTGTGGTGTAATGCTGGGTGATAATGAAAATACTTGGCCCAAGCCTGATAATCTCCGTTCTAGAAATTCATCTGAGTATTAAACACTACTGTTTGCCATCTCAGTTGGTGGCTAAAATGACTCACTTACTTGAGGTGTTTGGAAAATATTGTGGGATATTTTGTCTTTTACTTATTAGTGAAGGAAAAATATTTATTGTTTCTGTTGGCACTCTTAAGGTTGTATGTTAAATCTGCAGATGTTTATTAAAGGTGGAAAGTGCACCTCAATTAAATGCTACATTTAATTGATCAGCCAGGTATTTCACTTTCAGACCTGCAGCTTCCTTCAGCCTCACAGACATTTCTTTCAGCACTTCTCTCAGCTTTGCAACTGAACCTAGAAACAGACTGACAACACTTCTGTTTGTACTGAAGAAGGTAATTTTTTTCTTTCCCTTGCACACCTAGCAATTGGAGAGTAAGGCATTTTTAAGTGCTTAAAATTTGAAATGGATGAATCAGGCTCAGTATTTATATAGCTCTTCTATCACCTAAGAGTCTGCCCTATTATTTTTCTATGTCCATTTCATGTCACTCAGAAGTCTCTGCCACTTAATCAAGTTCTCAGATTAAGCTGCATAAAATTTTATGCTTAAAAGAAATTATAAACATTCCAGATGTTAAATGAAAATATTATTAAAAAATAGCAGATTCTGTTTGACCATTTTCTATACACCAGTTTGTGTGAACAGTTATGTCGATTTAAACCCATTGAATAGACAACCTACGCAAGCTTTAGAATTTTCAAAATTAAAGTACTGCCATCCATTTAAGGAGAAGTATAATCACAGTAAGATCCAGACTGATCCCATTCTCTGAAAAAAAAGGTAGTGAAATTAAACACTTCCGATAGCTAGACTTCCCTGAGGAAAAAGCCCTATTCTTTCCCCAAGAGAACAATCCAATTCTACAGTGATTAGAAATTCTATTAAAGATATCTGCTTCTATAGTATAACTTTCTGTCCAGTAGTTTAACAGAAAGCTTTTACGGGCAGAAGGAATCACTTATGATTACTTAATCTGGCTATGTCAGTGTAAAGGTCATGGAATTCTTTACAGTACTTTCATCTTTTACTCCAGCTAAAGCTGATTAGATACAAATCTGTCTTTCAGAAGGAAGAACGGTTTTTCTGTAAAAGCATCAAGTGTTGAAGAATTTACTATATTTTTAAGTAATCTCTTTCATTGGATGTTTCTTTTTACTACTTATTTGTACTCATTTAGTTTTTAATTTGTTGTCATATTTTATCTCCTTGTTTTAAAGAGCTGTGTAATTGCTGTGCAGCTTCTTTCTATTCTAGCCTGCTGATGGGGAACTTTCCTTAGAAAAACAGTGATCCAGAAGAATCAAATACAATGATAATTTTGGTGCACAGTGGGAACTAGCAGATTGATTTGGTTGTCTAAATGTGGATATCTGGTGCCATTTGAGATGCCTTAAAGTATCTAATCTGACTTCCAGCTGTCACTCCAGAAGAGCTCAAGTCATATCTTGTGTCATATCTGCCAGTTCCACAGATATGCTAGGACATCTAAAAATGGCACTAAGCATCTAACTGTAAGCAACTAAATCCAGGCACAGAGAACTGTTCAGCTCATCTTAAAATAGACATCAACATTTGGTCAACTAAGTAGCTTTGCAGACACCACTGGGAGTTATTCAGTAATGTGAACATAGATGTCTAAGCCTATTTGAGATGCTGTAGTGTATGTCAGATGTGTACCAGGACTGACAGATGTTAGGCTTACTACAGACCAAGACCTTTCTGGAGTGGCAGTGGGAGACCATGCAGGGTAGTCTAGGGCCTCGGAAAGAGTAGAAGGAGGGATTTGTAGAAGTAGTGAAAAATTAACCTCTTAATGATAGGAGTCTTATTCCTTGGTGGCTTCAAGGATAGGTGACAGTGACTCATTTATTGTTCAGTACCTAGCTCATGAAGCCTAAGAATCTTCTGTGTTTGGCTTTGTTTTGAGTTCAGTAGAGAAGATGGATACACACCTATCTCTTTCCCAGTCAATAAAACAGTTTTATAGAAGTCACAGAATCACATATTTTTGGGGTTTGGAGAGCCCTCTGGAGATCATCTGTTTCAGTATAGCCTGTATCTATGTCACAGGATGGAGCCTATATTCTGGAGTAGACACAACAGTACACCCACAAAATTCCTTTTATTTTAGTGTGGAAACCTTGGTCCCTCTTCTGACAGAGCCAAATATGAGCCTTAGGACGAGGCTTTCACAGAGAGAATTTTCAAAGAGGTCACTGGAAGAACATTATACCACTCAGCTGCCTAACAGTGAAGATTTAATGAGTAAGCTGCCAGCCCTGCCCTCATGCATCTCTGGGGGAACCTGCACTGCTCGTGGCCCCCAGCCCACAGGTTGATGCTCACCCTTACAGCACCCTGACCCTGCCCAAGCCTTGTCTGGCAGCCTGGGTGTCAGACAGAGGGATTTGACCTTTGGCTTGGGCTTCTGTTTGATGTTGGGCTCCTACGGACATGTTCCTCCAAGGGGTATTTTTTTTTGCATGTGTGCTGCTTTCAAATTTGAATGATCAGCATGAACCAGAAATGGCCTCACTGAGATTGATCTCTGTGATTTTCCACATGCCCAAAGCCATTACCTGGGTCATTATCACATTCTGAATTCTCAAATATCTTAAAAAGATGTGAAGTTTTTATTTAGTTTGTTTCCTTCTTTTCCACACACACCTAAACCATTAGAGAAGGGCACATATAGTCCAGTGCTCATCAGTAAGTCTTCCCTTCATCTGTGTTTCTTTTGTTTTCCCAGTACATACCACGATCATCAAGGTTAAATGATGGGTCACACTTAGCTGCATGGTGCTATTTGCCCTGTGCCAGAAGTAATAGCATAACTTCTCAAAGTAGCAACAGTAGAGAACAATTTTACTATTCTGCTTTTCCTTGCTAGAGTCCTTGCATGGTTAGATAAACTTGATAAATTTCACTGGCAGTTTACAAAACACTTGAAATGAGTATTTTACAGGCAGTCCAGATATGCCATGTTTTAAATAACAATGTGTGCTGAATAAATGCTGTACTCAAATATACAGTCTGCACACAACAAATAAATGCATTGTGCAATACACAAAAATTACTGCCTAAGCACTTCTCTTTATTCAAGGCATATTTAAAAATATTTTTACTGCAAAGAAACTATTAATAATAAAAAGAACATAGATGAAGACAGTGCTATGATAGACTAGAAATACTTCTCTGACACTAACTCCATTTCTATCCTTTACTTCAGAGAGAAATGTAAATTTTCTTTATGAAGTTATGCAGAAGTATGTCTTAGCTTCATTAGCGTATAAGCAGTTTTCAGTCTTGATTTAATTTGTTTACTGATAAACTAATTTTCAGCCACTTACTTTATGTACCTTTGTTTAATAATGTGAATGAATACTACAAATCAATTAAACTTTGTCAAATAAACATAATAATGGTAATGAAATGAATGAACACAAACATACCACGCTTCCTTTCGTGGCTATGCTACAACTCAAGTTTATCGCATTATTATCTGTTCCTATATCTCAAAAATAATGAAAGAAAAAGTGCATAGAAATCAGCTCCAGCAGCCCTCAAAATGCTTGCCATTTACTATTTTCTCCTTTTGCAATTAATAAAAACTTTTCAGCATCATAGTTACTCCACTGAGCTCAGAGAACATTGTAAAGGACAGATAAACCATGAGTTCTGTAATTAAAATGAAGTAGACACACAGCAGCACAGCCGTTTACTTCAGATCACTCATCACTAGCAGAGCTACCCGATAACATTTGATGCATCCCTCAATGCTTCTGAAATGAGATGTTAGATATTTAAATTATTTGGAATTTGTTCCACAGCTGCTTGCAGCCACAGGGTTAAAGAGAAATTTGGAGGAGCACAAAGAGAGCTGCTGGCAGGGCAGGGCTAAATACTGCTTTCAATACTTCATAAACAGCATACAGGCATATATAAGCACATGCACACTCTCCCTCCTTCCCTCCCTCCCTCCCTCCCTCCCTCTCTCAAATTTCAGGAGAAAACCTTCTTCCAGTTATTCTTATTTGATGTATCATGCTATATTTATTATGCAGCCCCTGCGGGCTTTTAAAATTATGAAGTGTCTAGGGATTTTCAATTCCATGGGAAAAGTTCCCACAGTTTTAATTGTGGTCTGACAGAGCAGGTTGTCAGCCTAAAGAAGCAAAATCAATGGAAAGTTGACAGGTTTGACTCAAAGCTAAACAGAGAGGGGAGTGGGAACATGGAAGAAAAAGTTAATATGAACCCTCTGAAAGCTGGTGGAACTAAAATTGGAAGAATTCTAAAGGGAACAGAGCCATGAGCAAGACTGGGAAAATTTTAGGTCTCCCCACAGAAAGAATTGTGTTCTTTCCTCTGAGAAAAATTATGGTAGCACCCCATATAATTCTGAAAGAATCCTTAGCTAGGAAAATAATTAAAATTAATTATGTTAAATCTTTTGCATTTTATGAAAGACATTTGATTCTATAAACCACATTGCATCAAGTACATAAAATGACACATCCCTCCTGTCATCATTGTTTTGATGTTTTATTCAAAACTGCATTTTCATCTCTCTTCAATATTTCTATAGCAGAGTCTCTGTAGAATCTAAGCATTAAAGCATATGATTTGCTTTATACAAGCCTATGATTTATACTGCACTTTTTAAAACAGCATATCATTGCACATTCTGTGGCTTTTTTTTTCTATTTATGAAATCAAAGTTAATACTCATTATTTCTATTATTCGTCTTATTTTAAGGAATATAATTACTACATACTTAAAACTAGGGTGGTTATACTTGCCTATTGCCCAGAAGCCTGGACTAGAACATGTCATAAAACCAAGGGAAATGCTGTCTGATGAAACAGAAATGACAGCTAAGGTATGGGCAAAATGCCAGAAAGCAGAAGTTAAAATCAAGTAAGGGAATGGGACTTCACTTTCCAGAGTAAAGGATAAACTGCACAAGTAATGCTCTGAGAGAAAAATATGGGACTACAGGTAAATGTTCACTCGAGGAAACTGAAAGATAAAAACAAAGGGCTTGTTCACATTGTTTTGAGCATGACTCTGTGAAACCAGGCAAATAAATCAGGCCTGTAGAACTTACTAAACTTTATGAAATGAGAGCCAGGCCACTTAATCTAGGCAAATAATTTGAATTTGATTTTTAAAACCATAGTGATCAGAAGTTAAAGGCCTAGATCGTCTTGTGTGGAAAGAGGTAATTACCATAGAAAGCTGTCAGAAGATTCTGCCCATGTTAAAGTACCAAAATTAGATAGGCAGTTTTATCCTCAGAGTTATAAAATATCCAACTTAAGGTATTCTATGATACTTTATGTAGAAGCTTAAGGAAGATTAAAAATGCTATATTCTTTATGTATCTCATCAAATTATAGGATATATAGGTTTAGCTGTTGCTTAAGAAAGGTTTCATGGACAAAGGTACTAAATAAATTTTATGACCTTGCCATTGTATTACCAAGTAACCATTGTTTTTCCAAAAGTGCCCTCAGCACTCAAGGTGAGGCCACCCCAGTGCAGAGCAGAGCAGAGCAGGACAATCCCCTCCCTTGCCCGGGTGGTGATGCTGTGCTTGATGCCCCCCAGGACACACCCGTCCCGCCTGGCTGCCAGGGCACTGCTGACCCACATTGAACTTGCCACCAATCCAAATCCCCATTTCTCTTTCTGTGGAGCTTCTCTCATCACTCAATTTGTATGTATAAGCAGGATTTCCCTGTCCCAGGTAGAGAACCCTGCACTTGTTCTTGCTAAATTTCATACAGCTGGTGATCACCAAGCTCTCAAGTCTATCCAGATCTCCCTGTAAGGCCCCTCTACCTTCAGGGAGACCATAGATCCTCCTAGTTTAGGATCATTGGCAAACTAACTTAATGTACATTTGATTCCTGTATCCTGACCATTTATAATAATAATAAAGAGCACTGGCCCTGAGCTCCAACTTAGAACTCCAAATCCTCAGTTTTATTTCCATTCGGAAACATTTTCTCCTTCCTTTTTTCTTGTTTTTATAGAATGTTCTTGGGGTCTCTATAAAATACTTCAAACTTTTATTTTCACATTATTTCTCAGATCATAGAAATAAAGTGTTTTGATATCTTTATCCATCTTGCTTTTGTAATTGCAGAAAAATTAGTGGAAAGACTAGAAGTTAATAATATGCAGTTAAAAATTATCCTTTTTGATGTCAATGGGATTTAATTGTAATGACTTAATTTTCAATTAATTTAATGAAAAATAAGTAAGATTTTCCCTGGAATTACAGAGGTTTGGAGGATGAAAGCCACATGAGAATCTGCTAAGCCTTTTGCACCAACTGATAGGAAGCAGATGGCCTGAGACAACCATATCAATTGAGTCTGGTACCTAATTGTTAATAGTAGCAGTATTGTTGATAATTACCATAAAGAATAAACTCTAATCTCCAAGTACATTAAAATTTTGTACATACATCATGTTAAATTTTAAAGTGAGAGGTGCTGCTTCATTAGATATATTTCTGCTGCACTGAGAGAAATAATGCAAAATCATTACATCCACAGAAACCAAATATTCTTTTAAAAGTAATGTGATATGACGTAAGCTGAAAGAATATTTTTTCTAGAGATATTTAATTAAACAATGAAAAATATTTTAAAAATCAACTAAAAATCACAACTTTGACACTTGTGTTTTAACTTTTAAACAGTTCACTGTTTTCTTAGTTTTGTTTGTAAAATAGTAGCCATAGACCTTCAGACAGAAAGGGTAGTGAATTATTTATTTAAAAAGTGTTTTCAGGTTTTGAAATACTTTTATTTTATTTCACCTTTATAATCCTATTTTTTAATAGAAATTATTATTATTATTATGACAAGACATCTGCTGTCTGCAGCTAACATTTAGGCATTGACGGCCACATTTCTGACTTTTCAGTCACTAGTTATTCCCTTATGACTATTTGGAGAAGAAAATTACAACACACATGCTTTTTTTCCTGCAAAATGTTTGTCATTAATCATGGCAGTTAAGGAGAATGGCATAATTGATTTCACCTAGAAAACTGAAGCCACAAAAAGTCATTTTTATATTTGTTACTTCACTGTGTTCACTAGCAGCCTCAGAAATGCTCAGTAAGACTGCAAGTTAGTTTGCTGACATGTCTTGAGTGAGTAATAAATGCAGCAGAAATTAATTTTCTATTCTTTATAAACTGCAAAACACCCTTCCTTCATTGTCTGTCACCTCCACTGGTCCCTGTAAGTTTGTCACCTTAAATGGCAGATGCTCCTTACCATGGTCCATCATTACATTTCCGCAGGAGTGAAACAATCTGACATAACTACATCAAACCTTCTCCTTTTGGTGTCTCATAATGCACACAAAAGACTCACCTTCCATTTATTATGGAAGATATAATATACAGATATTATACTGCTGAGGTAGAAATATTTGTTAAAAATATTTCAGAACAAGTTGTTCATGTTGTTGACAAAGTTGCAAAATACTTTAAAAGATAAGTATCTCAGTCATAAATTTCAATTGGTACTTTCTTACACCTTTTTTTGAACTGGAGTTTAGATTAAATACTTCATTTGCATAGTGAAGTATACTAGTGAAATCCTATTTTATCATGTCTACGATAATTTTCTATTATAAATACCTTGAAAGATAGAAATTGTGTGTAGGATTCTCGCTACAGAAAGAAAACAAAAAAGAACAAAAGTGAATACACCTATACCTTGAAAGGTGTATTCACAAATACCAGCACCTGAGTTTTTAAGAAGACAATAAATCACTGAGATTTATCACAAAATAAAAACATACAGTTAAGAAAAGAATATAAATTTTACCCTTAAATTGCCTGAAGGAAGGCCTTAAATCAGATGAGAAACCTTCTGAAAATTGATGAGTACTCTGGCACTTTGGGGCATCTCTATTCCATGAGGACCTACAGTCTAGTTGCAAGACATGCTGATAAGACACTACGATATTATCTGCACTGTAAGGAGAAAGTAGTAACATGATAGATCTAATTGAATTCAACACAGTGCAATAAGGAAGTGGTTACTGATATATTATGTAGGAGTTTCTCGTATAAGAAGCCAGTGATGAAAACGTGTGATCAATAGAAGTAAAGAATGACTGTGAACACAGGACAAGATCATCTTCTAACCAAGAGAATAAGCAGGAGGGGCAAAATAAACTTCACATATGTACCAAATACTGACAAGACGCAGTCACTGTGAAAGTGACTTTTATAATAGGAAATAAAACAAGGTTTGGTTCTCAAACGTATGCAAAGAACAGAAGGTGGAAGTACCTTTCAGGAACAAGGTTACAAAATACAGTTTTGAGACAAAAACTAAACACAGAGGTCTGCAATCAAAAAAAAATGGGTATTACAGTAACAAATGAATACAAGAGCTATCATAGCTGAAACACCTCAGGAAAGAAACGCTTGAAAACAGTGAAATAAAAATATTTAAATAGCATACCAAACTGTTAAAAAACCCCAACCAACCAAAGAAACCATTAAGAAAGTATCCAGTCTTGAACAAAGTCAAGAGGACTATTAACTCTATAATGAACTTTAAATATGAAACTATGAATAAGAGAGTTGCAACATCTGACCTGGAACTCAAACTGGAAAGGCTTTAGCATCAGTATATTGGGTGAGCAGAGCTGTCTCTAGCTCATAAGGAAATAGGACCTGAATATTTTAAGGTTTTCCCTTGTTCTGAATCAGTAAGTGATAGATTGTGTTCTCTATCTGGAATATGGGAAAAACATGAAAAATTGAGTGTGTTGATAGAAAGCTAGAGACCCAAGTGGACCAGCTGTTGTTTCAAGTAGGTAGAAAAGAGAATCCTAGATGTTGGCTTACAAGACCTGTTGGAATGGCCTTAAAATAAAGAAACAAGGTAAAAAGTACTGAAAATGATACAGAGAGAATAAACAATATTTACCACACTCCTTTAATGTATTACATTTTTAAAGACTAACCTTAAGACTAATAGGATTAGCCTCCTTCCTATTGAGGCTAATCACTCTATGAGTAGTGCAGAAATGGAGCTGTAGAAATAATGTATGGCTTGCCCAAATCAGCATAGCAACTTGGAAACAGATCTGCAGTTGTATTTTCCATTTTCAGTGTCTTGTGCCTCTCTTCAATCCACTTACTAAATTAGATCTGGAATCTAACTTTCAAGTACAAAATGTGGCAGAGATGCTTTTCTCTCACCATAGTGCCCACTCAAGGCGTGATCTCCCCAGAACTGACATTGTAATCACAGTCAAGCCTTATTAAGTTATTAGGTGAGTGTGGTGGTTTTGGCTTGGCCCAGTTTTTGCCAGTGAATAGGGTGGGGTACAAAGATGGCTCCTGCATGTCCTGTGTGAAGATTCTGGAATTTTTTCCACCATGTCCAGCAGAGCCAATCTCTGATGGCTCTGAAGATGATGGACCTGCTGCTGGCCAAACCTGAGCCAATTAGAGATGTTAGTTACGCCTCTGTGAAAACACATTTAAGAAGAAATCAAAACAATGTGAGCATGCACTTCTATTTAGCCAGAGGAGGAGGAGGAGGTGATGAAAATATGTGAGGGAGAACAACATGGAGGCACCAAGGTCAGTGGAGAAAGTGGGGGAGGAGGTGCTCCAGGCGCTGGAGCTGAAAACCCTCTGCCGGCCGTGGTGAAGACCATGGGGGAGCAGGTGGTCCCCCTGCAGCCCATGGAGTCCAGGGGATGCAGAGAACCCCCCACAGCCTGTGGGGAGGTGCCCACGCCAGAGGAGCAGATGGAGGCCTGCAGGAAGCTGTGATCCAGTGGGAGTCCCAGAGACTGAGAGTTGCAAAGGCTTTGCAGGAGAGAGAAAGGCCTTGCTCCCAGGATGAAAACAGCCTGGCCTCGGCTTGGAAATCTGCACCCTATGGACAGAAGGATCTCGGACAGCAGCAGATTTTCGGGCGGGTGCTGCTCATGAGATTGGACCCGCACCAAAGAAGTTCGCAGAGGACTGTCTCCCATGGGAGGGACCCCCATGGCTAAGCAGAGGACTCTTCCCCCTGATGGACTGACCCTGACCAAAGGAAACCCCCATACCCTGCCCCCACCCCGGAGCTGTTGGTTAGAAGGAAGGAGGGAGGGGGCGAGCTGAGAAACGGTGTCTTAATTGGGAGAGGGTGAGTAGAGAAACAGCGTTTGTAGCAGAAGAATTGTGGTGATGGACTAAGAGAAATCATATACCTTGCCCCAGCCCAGATCTGTTGGTTGGATGGAGGGAGGGGGTGAATAGAGAGTGTTTGTAGTAGAAGAATTGTGATGGTCTGACTAAGAGAAAAAACCCCACACCCTGCCCCTGCCCGGGAGTTGTTGGTTAGTTGGAAAGGAGGGAGGGGGTGAGCTGAGAAGCGGTGCCTTAAGAGGGAAGGGGGGTGAGTGAAGAAGTGGTGTCTTAAGAGCTTATTTTTACCTCTGATTTATCCTCTGACTCTATTAGGTTATTAAATCACTTTGCAACTTTAAGTTTCCTGCCTGCTTCCTTGCCCTCTCCAGTGCGGCCTATTAGTGATCTTATCTCAACTTATGAGTCCAGCGTGTTTGTGTGAATTCTTTTCCCTCTCCTCTGCATAGTTGCAGCAGGAGAGAGCAGAGAGAGCAAATGTCGTAGGTGCCTGGCATTTAACCAGGGTCAAACCCACGACAGTGAGAGAAACACAAACATTATTGGAAGAAATAAAACCATTCTCCTGTATGTTTATTTCTCTCCCTTTACATGAAATGCCAGCATGATGGATCATACCTGCTATTCCTTTTACTGAGTACTGAATTTTGTTTGCGGAGTGGTCTGCCCCAAATGCTGACCTCAATGGCACAACTTCAGTTCCCTGCTTTGAGGGAAAATAGCTTTTAATTGAAATCAAGGGAAATTATCATAACTGTGAAAACATAGACAACTAACTTGGACCTCACCCTTTTTACCTTTTTGGTGTAAAACTAAAGAGTTGCCTTTAGAAATTTAGGTATGAGAAAGAGAAGGTTACTGCCAAAGTGTTATTCGGCTACTGCCATCTAGATCTCTGATCATACAGAAATTCTAGATTGCTCAGCTTCTAAACTAAAGAGAAATGAGGTTCTTAGGGAAAAGCTATTACATCCCCAAGCAGAAATGTAAAAGAACAAATTTTCAAGCAGGTAAGACAGGAAACAGGAAAATTAAACTAAAACGCATTAAATAAATTTATTCTATTTATAATGTAATTATGTTACTGAGAGAAAGCACTTTAAAAGGAGGGTTAGTTAGTCCCTGTGGGACAGAGGGAAAGAGTCATTAACACTTGGGACAACATGAAAAATTACAGTAATCCATAAAAAGTCTGCATCTGTCAAGTGTGTGATTTTTAATATGAAACAAAATTAATAATTTCAGTTCCTAGGCTCAGCTTTTGAAGTATATTGTATATCTCACTTGGAGTTCAGGATTGTTATGTCAGAATTAAAATGACAATTTCCTGAAAAATATTCTCCTCTGTTTTAATGAGATATTTTCAGGAGATATTTCTGTGAAATATTTGAAACAGCATTATGGGATAAAAATTCAACAGGATCTGCCATTATGAATGGTTCTCCACAGACAACCATTTGCCATCTGCCCTTGGGACTATAAAACAGAATTCAGTTGTTAACAGGAAAAAGGATGAGGGTTTTTTTTCTTCTCTTGTACTATTAATGGAAAACGAGCAATTGACAAAGAGCTGATTAGCTGTTTCATGATTTTTCTCACAAAATTTTTAGCAATAATTCAAGAAATATTGTTTTGAAAGGGATCTTTAAGAACATTGTAATTGACTTTTTTTCTTTCAATTTTTTACATTATTTTCTCTTGTAGAAAGTATTTTGTATATCAAGTAAGGAGGTTTTATTATTTTAAGGTTATATTTGGTTCTATTACTATTACAATTACATTGTTCGTATTAATACATTACTGCTAAATGAAATGTAAGCTTTTGGCTTTTCACTTACTACTGTTAAATGGTTTTTTTCTAGATCTAGAATAAGGAGAAGACACATTAGTTTCATCTACCACAGTCTTCATAGATGTTTTCTGGAATTTTTCTTTTTTAAAATTTATTTCAGTTAGTTTACTTCAGTTGATTTTGCATCCAGGATTGCTGCTATTTGCAGAATGTGAACTTTAGTCTTTGATAATGAAACAAGGTCACTTTCAAACTCTTTTCTTTAGAGACACAAGTCTTGACAGTGTTTGCAACTCTAGTCTTTTATATTTCCTTTGATCTGCTTGCTCTACTTTTGCTGTGATTCTGAGCAACTATAATACTACAAGGAAGTTATATTACTTCTTCCATTGCAGAGCTCTATGTCCTGATCATTGTAAAGTTCATCGCATGGTTTTCAATAGAAATAGTGACATGAAATTTTAAGGTCAACTGACGCATAATGTCAGCAGTAATATTTCTAAAAATTACTTGCACTACAACTGTTCTTCAGGTTTCAGCATAGAATAAAGATTTCAGAAGTAGCTTTAAGAGGTATAGGTCAGGTAATGGATACAGTCTAACATCAGCAACATGAAGTTTAATTGGTCAGGTTGTAACTTGCTTAAACTATTCCTAGCATTTCCATATTATTTTCCTCTGCATACTTTGCAAATTTGATCAACTGTTTCATGTGTTATTTGGGTACAACAGGAAGTAAAACATTTCCGGGTTTTTTTTTTTTCAGTTGAGAATTACCATTGCGTTTCTACATAAGTGATGCAAATATTTGAAACAGCTTAGCTTTTCATCCTTCAGTACCCCAGTATTCTGCATGGAAAAAAAGACACATGGGAAGATGTCGAGGAAGTTGATTTGGTTCAGTTTGGAGAATACAATTGAGGAGGGATGAAATGTCTTTCTTCAGTGACCTGGAAGATGATTGCAGAGAAGATGAGCTCTTCTTTTGTAGTTCAAAGCAAAAGGAGAAGAATTAATGAACACTAACTGCAGGAACAAGAATTCTTACAGCAAATAGGGAAATAAGATCTTCACAGGAGTGGTGACTAAACACAGAAGGAAGTTGCCCAGAAGGATTGTGAAATCTCCATTAACAGAGATTTTCAATATTCACATGGCCAAGACCTCTTGCAAGCTAATCTTTCAGCAATGGGTTGAACAAGATGACTTCCAGACATCCTGACCAAAACAAGGTATTCTGTTTTACAGTTTTTCTTTTATTAAAATGTTGCTAATATCCCTGCACCAAAGTACTGAGTTAATCTTAGTGAATCCTTAAATGAGAAGAATAATGCAAAAATGAAGGTTATTTAACCCTAAATGGGAATAAGAGATATTTAAAATCCTAATGTTAGTATGAGTTTCCCAGTAACATTATTTATTTACTACTGAAAAACAACAGTTTTCTATTACCTCAACAGTTCAAGGTCCTGTGAATAGACTAGATTTGTATTGAATTGAGATTTTTTTGTTTGTTTGTTTAGCTGGCATAACAATGAACTAGTAACAGGAAACCATTATTTAAATTAGTTTGAGTTAAACTTTAATTAAACCTGTAGGGAGCAGCTATGTTCAGTTAATTGAATTGCCTGTGACTTTAGAATAAATTTTGTGGAGTGGAATAATGCAAATGTGAAATGATACTACAGATTCTAGATTATAAATAGAAATAGTGGTGTTGAGTTATCACTAAAGGTATGTGACCTTATACTGTTCAGTAAAAACAAAGAAAACGAAAAAAAGAGTAGCTCAGAGCAGCATGGAACCAAGGAACATATTAACAGATTTCACTGAGAAAAATAAATAAAAATAATCCTAGATGGACAAGGTTGAAGAGAAAGACTACTCCAAATTTTAAGCTTCTCAGCAATAAATGAGAATGAAAAAATGGATTAGGACACATCTGTCTTTGAATAATGCCTCTGATTAAACTACAAAAAAAAATACTGGGATAAATTTTTATGAAATAACTTGCAAAATGCTGAAGTTTTTTCCGTTCTTTCATTTAGTGATTAAGTTATATGCTAAAATAATTTCTTTTCTGTTTTTCTTCTCTAATGTGGCTGTGAGTGTTTTTGTCATCTACATAACTGTGTAATCCTTTTATCAATCCAACTCTTGTCCCAAGGATAAATTGTGGCAATGAAAACTGCAGGTTAATTATGTATTGTGTAAAGATGTATTCTCTTTAATCAACTTCAAATTTGTTGCTGTTCAATTTCATTCAGTGTCTCTTTGCTCCTGTATTACAAACTTTCATACATTTCCTTTCACTAAAAAGTGTTATTAAGATATTTCATTATTTCATGTTTAAAACATATTATCAACTCTGTAACACAATCTTTTACAGAACATTTGAATAAATATTATTCATACTTCACCCTCAATAACCCCAATCCCTTTTATGATTTGAATGTGTGGGAGCATTTCTCTTAGAAGGTGCCTGCTCAGTTCTTTCCAGTGTAAAATTTTATTTCTGTGTTTTAGAAATTGTATTGGATTTAGTACTATTTCCTGGTTAGAAATAGATTAAGACATCTATTTCATAATAGTAAAATGTTTAGTTAAGTAATTATAAACTGATTTTAATTATTATATTGCTCACAAAAATATATTTGCTCAATGACATATAGCAATTCTATATTTTTATACTGACTGTTAATGTTATTGAACATATCCAATCATAGTTTTTATAAGCCCAGTCATGTAGTTCAAAGTACAGTTCATCTCTAAGCTAAATGGCTTTCAATGCAATTAAAAATATGCAAAATATTATCATTAAAATATGAATCTACAATGGAACTGATGACTTAAAAGCCATTATTTTCCTTGTTATGTTGTGCCTGCTTCAGTTATGAGATTCAGTCTCCTAAGAAAAATAAAGGGCAAATCCAATTTGGCATACATATAATTTCTTCTCAAGCCAACAGATGTGTCATTCAACTCAACATCTGCTTGGCTTTTACTTCCAGTGAGAGTTCATGTATGAATTTATAATTTATTTTAAATTATCAAAGAGCAGGTTGAAAATCTCTCAAAAACTAAACTAAACTAAAGTTTTCCTGGAAGAAATATTATGAAACCTTCTCCACTTTAGAATAAAAGATGTTATTGGAGGTAAACAAAAACAAAAACAAAACAAAAAACAAACAAAACCAAAGCCAAAAATTTATTTGGATCTTAGGTAAAAAGAAGCAAAATGTTTGAGGCAGTTCTGTTAATAAGATGCACTAACTAGGGAGTTGGGAGTTTGTTTTAAATGTCAGCTGTAATATCTAGGTCTACCATGATGGAGACAGAATGTTAAACATATAAAATACATATAATTAATATAGGAATTTGTAACTGCATGACAGCTGTATCTAAAATCATGTGTGACCGTGCTTGCATAAAATCAAGTGCAATTATTTTGGGTGTTTCTAATATTTATATCGCTATTTTCAGGTCAGATAGTATCTGTCAGACAATTCACCAGAATCAATTTATGCTCCAAAAGACATACAGAGTATGAACCAAATAGAAAGCTGGTATATAAAATTTGTACATTATTCCCTAAACATCTTCTAAGGTACTTTTTCCTGAAATTTAGGGAGTAAGGAAAAGATGCAGTTAACCGTCCTTTTGTCCCATGAACCAATTAAAATATTTGCTTTGGTCCAAATGAGCAAAATTTATCACATCCATCTATTAAGGAGTAAGATCTCAAGTGAAAATTCAAATTGTTTCTCTAAATGTCCATGTCATAGGTGTCTATGACTGAACTAGTTAACCTGGCCTCACCTTCTAATCCCCAGAGAAGAACAGAGGTCTCCAGGGAGCCATTCTTCTCATAATGTAGTTTAAGTGTTTAACATAGATAGCTGAATCACGTTCTGGAGACAACTCAGAAAAGTAGCCCAAAATGAACAGCTTATATGACCATTATTTCTTTTTCTAAGCTCTAGAGTAATATTTAATGAATCCTAGCTTACTTATCTTCTTGTACATACATGAAGAGGTACCTGAAACTTGACAGCAACTACCTCCTCAGCATTCAGAGCTAAGCTACTATAGAGTTTACAAACTTCAATTGCTTTAAAGCAGATAAATAATATGTATTGAAATAATGAACGTAGGTGATACTAATAATTTAAAAATGGATTTGGAAAAAGCAATGTATGGTTTTGTAGATCATCGTAGATTGGTACAATTTCAAGGCAAAATGATTTGACAGGAAGTCTCAGAAAAGAAAGACATTTGACTAAAGAGGAAGGAATCTAGACCACATAAAACTTCTACTTGAATATTTTCTACCATTCTGGTGTCCACTTAGAGAAAAAATCTGACATACTAAGAGGTATTAGAAGGATGTGTAGAGAAATTATTCACAATCTTGAAAAAAAGCTTCATAATTATGGTCAAAAATTCAAAATTTTCTACTTTCTGAGTAGATAAAATGGTGACTTGATCATTGAGTATCAGTGTCTTCAAAATGGAGAAAAAATTACTCAGTTGTCTGCCACTGGTTCCCTGCTACACTGGCAGTCATGATCTGACAGTGATGAACAGTGCCATCTTTTTAGCATTCATTGCAAAATTTCAGATGTTAACAAGCAAAAAAGCCTAGATAAAATTATAATAGAATAGTGTCATTGCCCTTAGTAGGATACATTACCAAGGTAAAATTAGTCAATTCGTTTTTTCCAGCTCCTTTTATTCTAAGATATATGACAAGGTTAATGGTCAATAAATGCCCTGCCTTCCATATTTTTGCTTCCTGTTTCAACCTGCTGTTTATCAGGCCTGTATTTTTAATTCAAGTAATTTTAGGTTATGGTCATAATTCAAGTATGATATCAACAATATGTGCAAAAAAATTGGTCTAATTCATAAATATGCAATTTCTATGATTTATGATACATTTGCTCTGGAGTCATATATTGTTCCTGAAGACAACAGTAATATATAGCATTTTGAGCTGTTCTGCTGACTTCCAAATTACCTTTATACAGCAAGAAGTCTTTAAAACCTCATTCTAAAGGACAATTTTCACCTGAAATATGCATACATCAGTTTCTACTGGATACAATGAGAGTGTATTTTTTAAAAAAGAATGAATAGGGGAGCATAAATGCATAACTAGAGGAGAAATCCTCCTAAAACTGCTAAGAATCCACTATTAGGTAAATAACAAACAAACAAATGAACAAAAAGCCTCCAAAACAAGAAAAGGTTCCCAACAAAAATAAAACCCCAGAAATGATAAAATTTTACTATGTAATATTTTTTAAAATTAAGTTTCTGGGCATTTTTGCTTATATTTGTAGCAATCTTATTTTAAAACTCACTTAAACGTGAAGACAGCACCAGAATGAGAAAACACTGGGACACATTCTGGGACACATTCTCACCTTATAAAAATTCTGTTGAAGACTATATTAAATGCAATTGCCCTCACTCCTCTTAAAATCAGGGACATGGCTGGGAAAGAAACCTTTTCAATGGTGTTCCATGTAGGAGAGCAGTGAAAATGCTGATTGTGTTCTATTTAGATATGCACACAGAGACACAAGCACAAAACAAACACAATAAGATACTCATGAGAATTTATACATTCTAAGATGATCATCATTTTAGAAATTAATTTTTTTTGCATAATTGCATGATTTTTTCTAACTTAAAATATCCAGTTCCTGCCCAACAATGGTGTGTGAACTGCTATATTTCATGACTGTCTGTCACCAGTGTTCTTGTTAACATTTACAAACATGGAATTAGTTTCAGAAGCTGTTAAAGAGTTTGGGGATCACTGTGAATGAAAAGCATTTCTCTTCATAACTCTGCTCAAAAATGTCTGCATAAAAGAAATAATTTTGGAGCAAGAATCTAACTTTGTTACACAAGTAGATAATCATGAAAAAATAAGCTAGGTTGAACATTCTGTGTACCTACATTCATATGACAGCTAGAAAGCATGGGACATAAAATGTTATACCCATTTTTGAATATTAACTCATTTTTTATTGCCATACATCTTTTATATTAAGCTGAGCATGTTGCAAGTGTTGACAACCTCAATTGCAAAGTAAAAATATGTAAGAATCACGCACTCTTACCTTCCTACTTTGTAATTTCTGTCAACTGGACTATTCTCCTGTGTCCTCAGACTGTCTTTGACCATATTCAAGGATCAGAATGCCTCTAGGGATATGGAATAAAAGCAAAAGACAGGAAAGAGAAAGAAGGGATAAAAGTGAAAGGAAAGACAGAAAACCATAACACCTTAAAATCACTGACTGTTTAAAAAACCAAGACACAAACAGCGTTTAATTAATCTTATTTTTATTTTAAAGCACAGGAATCATTGTGTAACAAAACAAAAGGTAAATGCCACTCCTGATTGAGCTGTGAATTATTCTTTTCAAATAGGCCAGAATAATTTAGGAGTAGGTTTTCTGTTGAAAATATAAACTATTCCAGTCTGTTTGCACAGCAAAGTGCATTTGTTTCATCAATACCAGAATGCCTTTGAGTCTGACCTACATGCTTCCAAAAAATTCAAACATCATGTCACTATTATTTTCACAACATTCCTGTGGAATGAAAAACATGTATTTTCCTCATTTTGTAGGTGAAGAATGAATAAACAAAGGTGATAAAGGCATTGATTGAAATGCACAGTAAGTGACTTCTTAAAAATTACTATTCAAGTTTTACGGCATTCAGGGGTTTGAGTGAAATTCTGAAGTTTTTAGAAAGTTTACAAAGAGAGCTCAGCATAAATATGCAGATATTTAAAGCTGGAAATTAATTCCAATTAGAATTAATTCCAATACTACCTAACTAGTAGTATTGAAGTTCAGCTGTGTTAGGCTAAAATGTTGCTAACAGCTGCTGAATTTGAATCACTGAAACATCTACTTTCCTTTTTAAAATTGTGGCAGGTATTTAATGCCATGCTTATAACTGAACGTGATGTTGAAAACTTTGTTTTAATCACACAAAAACCCACATGCCTGTGCTCATAATGAAAACCAGAATTATTGTTATTTATATAATGAGTTCCTAACTTTACAGAGGTTTGCTAGAACACCACATAGTTCTGGAATGTTTGTTGGTTTCTTGTTTGGTTGGGTTTTTTGTGTTTTTTCTTCTTGTCTTTTTGTCTTTTTGTTCTTTTTTTGATTGGATGGATGGTTTTTGATTATTTGGTTGATTGACGACTTTTACTTATTTTTGTTATTTATCATCAAAGTTTCTCAGGTTTGTGGAACAGCTAGGAATTAAAATCTCATTGAATGCTCCTGTTGAGAGTCATAATTTTTTTCATTTGCAGAGCACAATTTGATGTAGATAAATGAAGTCATCACTCAGATGGTTGGGCAGGGAGGGAAAGAAGGCTAGGCAATGTGCAGCTTTGCACTGCAACAGCAGCAATGGTATTGTCCACGTTGGCCATTTCTTGGTGCTCAACTTTCTAAATGTTTGAGGAGCACAAATGCTTCATTTAAAGCCATTACAAAAACAAAACTGATGTAATCAATACCAAATCTGCAACAGATTCATGAAACCATAGCTTCTCTCTTGAGGACTCTAACTGTTAGGTACAGTGTAATCCAAACAATACAGAACTACACCTGAGCTAAAAAGAGATCCGCTAGCACAGGCATAGAGTTTCTGAATCATATTTGGTACTTAGCTTGCCAGTTTCCATGCCATATCTTCCTGAAGATATTCCTCAAGGCCTTTTTATAAATGATGGATAGAAAGACCCTGTACCCACTCAAAAAACCAAAACAGAACATCAAAATGAGAATCACTTAGGTATTCATGCTAAAACACCCACAGTCACACATGCCCCCAAACCCAAACCAAGAATCCCGCAAACTGACCAGAAGTTAAAGCAAGGGAGCAAGCAAAGCCCCTGAAAGCCTCACTTTTCTCCTTTATACTTATGGTAATTCCTTCAATAGTTCACATTTGAATTCCGCATCTGAAATGTATCTGTCTGCAATTAAAATTTAGAAAACAAAATGAAAAAGAAAAAGTAGATGGATGATTTCTTAGCTCTTAGAATACATGTAAATACTTCCTTAACCAATGATATTTTAAACACAGAAACAGACAAAAGCATGCTCATTGAGACAGCTTCCAGGATGTTGATAGACTAACTCATTGAACCAAAAAATGTTACTTCAGCTGACATTAGCATTCCATAAGTTGCCATGCACCACTGAAGCAATACTCATTCCACCACAGCTATCTATCCATTTGCAATTTTATTATGCTATTATACAATGTATCCTATATTCACATAAACAGTGTGTTAGTTTAATAAGATAATAATAAAATATGTCCTTTAAACAAGCTGTTTTATGAATGATCATAACACACCACCCAGAATGCTTAGCATCTCTCTTCTTTCTTTTCTTTTTGTGTCTTTGTTATTTTTTTTTTTTATCCTTAGGACTCAGTCATGTGAACTGATTCTGAAAAGTGAGCAGCTCTTATGGAGCAGTGATACATTTGTTTGGACTTGGCAATGACTATCATTTGCAAGTGCAAGTTGCATTTGCTTTTAAATGCATGTAAATCTATCTGAAATAAATAGAATATAAAAAGCAAAATGAAATTTAAGGCTGTGCTACAAGAAATTTTATCTGGCTGTGGTTGTGTTACAGTGGTACAAGTTGCATCTTTTTCTTATTGAATGCATATAAAAAGAATGATTTATTTATAGTAATTTTCCTGGACATCCAGGATAATATAAAGAAGGCAAGAAAAGGGAACTAAAATATAATTCACAGAATCTCAGAATTTTTAGGGTTGGAAGGAAACCTCTGGAGATTATCCAATCCAAGCCCCTGCCAAGGCAGGGTCACCTAGAGCAGGTGGCACAGAAGTATGTCCAGGTGGGTTTGGAATGTCTCCAGAGAGGGAAACTCCATGACCTCCTTGGTCAGCCTGTTCCTGTGCTCTGCCACCCTCAACGTAGAGAAGTTCTTTCTTGAGTAGAGATGGGACTTCCAGTGTTTCAATTTATGGTCCTGACTCCTTGTCCTGTTGCTGGGCACCAGGGTCTGGAAAGGGTCTTGAAAAGGGTCTGGTACCACTCTCTTGGGACCTGCCTTTGAAATACTTATGATCATTAACGAGATCCCCTCTCAGTCTTCTTCTCCCCAGACAAAACAGGTCCACCTCCCACAGTCTCTTCTCAGAGGAGAAATTCTCCAGACCCCTCATCATCCTTGTGGTCACTGCTGGACCCTCTGCAGTAGCTCTTTGTCTCTCCTGTACTGAGTAGCCCAGAACTGGACACAGCACTCCAGATGTGGCCTCAGCAGGGCCAAGCAGAAGGGGGTATCACCTCCCTTAATCTGCTGGCCACAGTCCTGCTGATGCACCCCAGGATGCCACAGGCTCTCCTGGACACAGTGGCACTGCCAGCTCATTGTGAACTTGTCATCCACCAGTACTCCCAGGCCCTTCCCAGCAGAGCTGCTCTCCAGTAGCTCAGCCCCAGCCTGTGCTGGTTATTCCTCCCCAGGTGCAGGACCCTGTGCTTGCCCTTGTTGAACCTCATTAGGTTTCTCCTTGCCCAACTCCCCTGCCCATCAAGGCTCACTGAATGGTAGCAGAGCCCTCAGGTGTGTCAGCCACTCCCCCAGTTTCATATCATCCGCATTTATAATTATTTTATGATTTTTTTTTAATCTGAAATTTAAAGTGCCATGCCTCCTTGACATATTTTTGTTTCTTTTTTTGCCTTAAAAATGTAAAATGTAGAAGTACATAAGACCCTTTATTCATTGCTGCTTTACCAATTAATTTGCATTTTATCCAAGCAGAAATTACCCTTGTGCCAAGAGGTAATTTATGCTTTTTTTTTTCCTTTTTTTTGACATTTTCTTCACAAAATTATTTCTTCCTTTATTCTAAGTATACAGGTTCATGTGGCATAAATATCTGCTGAATAGTCATGCTGTCATGAAAGTAATGTAATTATTAATTTATCTACAGTGATGAAAAAAATATTAAAGGAACGTATAAACCACATACATTAAAGTCTACATAACCTCTATCCTGTACAGAAAGAGGTAAATATTTTTCCAGGTTTAACATTCTGCTTTGGACATACTAGTTTTCCCTCTTAGAATTATATTCAGACAGAGAAACACACACATGTATATGCTTCTATGCTCTTCCTCATGAATGCTTTTCTTTAATATTTACTACTTTACATTCTGTTATACCTAGCATTCAGCAGAGTACACCCCCTGACTTACTGTTCTCCTTTTTCATTCAGTCAAAATACTGCATAACACCCGAAGTGAAATTAACATAAGAAGAGTAGAGGGAAACAAGGAAGGAAAGGTATCAAATGCTACACACTCCAAATAAGGAACTCAGTGAAATGTAACATCTACATGCAGAGCAGAAAGAATGAAACATGTTAAAACTGCCTTTATATCTCTTCATGAAGAAATCTGGAATGATTGTAAAGGAAGAGAAGCAAAAAGTGATTATTATTTTATTTTTTTGGTCAGAATGTGAAACTACACAACAATAGCCTGAATGTAGCTTATTCAAGAACTAAAAATGAGAAAGCCATTTTGAAAGCATTTATGAAAACATGAAACAGTTAAACAAGCTGTAATTTCAGTTAGAGATTTATTATTTTGAAACTCTGATTTTAACCTAAAAAACCAATTAGAATTTGTCATGTTATAAAAAACAATGTGAGCAGATGGACAGCTATAACTGCTAAGGATGGGTCAGCTAAGTACTGCTCTTCTATGAGACCTGACTTTCAAAGTAGAATGAGGAGTTTATTAACTTCAAACTGAAATAATGGTCATATTGTATATATATCGCACACAAGAACAAACAAGATACACATTTAGCATTCTTTATTTTTATAAAAATCACAAAATAATTTTCACAAAGCAAAATCTGTACTTATTTACTCTCATATTCATACTCAGCTTGGCAGGAAGTCGAATTACAGATGTGAAATGCTTCATCTTGTGAAAACCAGTGCTGAACAGAAAAGATAAATGTACATTTTCACCTCCCAAAATTATTTATGTTTTATATTTAGTGCAAGCTGTGGTCATTTGTCCTGTAATGTAATTGCAAGAAATGATTTTTTTTTGTTCAATATTGCCTTTATTCTACCTAAACAACACTAAACTTACAAATAAAACATTACCATAATTTCATCTTGCAAGCATCATACAGTCTCTGGAGTCAACACAGCATTTAGGACAAATAAAAGCCAATTAACTAAAAGCTGGGTGCTGACACAGGTCAGAGTGGCATCTGAACTTGATGTCATGAAGAAAACACAGACATGTAGCACACTGACATATAATTCTTAGAAAAGCTTAGAACTTGTACTGATAAAAGCATTCCCATGGTGAGTATATATGACCAGTAAAAAAGATTCGTAAGAAGATAAACTTTATAGAGGAATGAAGATAAAAGGAAGTAAAATCAAGCTTATATGTAGAAATTACCAAGAAAATAAAATTATCTACAACTCAAAAACCATGTTGCAAATAAGTTTATGTTAAAAGGAAGATCAGAAAAAATGGAAAGTCTAATTCAGATTTCTGTCCCTGAGTGTGAAAAAAGCCCTTTAAACTGAGTTTGTCATATGCTGAAATGTTTGACAAAAGATTAAGATCAAGATTACCCAACTATACAACAAATACTACAAAAAGAATAGGTAAAATAGAAAGGTTATACAATAAGGTATTTTAAATGCTACATAAAATTCAAGAAGGAACATGAAGATAAAAGGTGATATGAAAAAAACTGCTGCCACAGGAGAGATTATTCTTGAGCAGATAATGTCTCAGGACAGTTTTCTCTATTCCCATGATTCTTAAACAAAAACAGCCTTATGGGAAAGGTGAGGTAACACCTCGAGCTCAAGGCATCTCAGAGGTGCCGTGGACCTTGTTGTCATACTTTGCATCTGTCATGTCTACACCAAGTATTCTACATCACAGAATTATTCTGTACATCAACAGCAAGTCTGACACTTTGAATTTATCATATGTGAACAGCTTGTCTAATCTATCTGGCTCCAAATGACTACAAACTGGCAGTGAGACCTGGGTCCTATACCTTCATGTTTTCAGATGCTTCAGCTTTTCTTTAGGAAAGGAATGAAAAAGGTGGATTCTCTGTCTCAAGTTTCAAAGCAGTTCTTATTACACAGGAGCCAAGAGGACAGAATGAGAAAATCTAGGCTGACCAGACAAGAAAATGACTGAATAAGAGGTGTAGAATAACACTTATGAGACTATCCAGAGAGCTCAGAAAAGAGAACACCCATTCAACATCCAGTTTAGAACTGGGGATGTAGATGTGGCATTCATAATACAAACAGATTTTTCCCCCTTTAGAGAAAAAAAAGTAGTTACTGATCATCTATTTCAAATACATAATAAATATTTATAAAAGAAAATATTAATATTTACATGTATAATATGACTTTAATACATTTTAGTGGACACAGCTTTTTATCTTTATTATTAATAAACTAGCAGTCTGACAGAGATCTACAGTTCTCTCTTTCTTATAAGCTGTTTACTATAATGATTGACACACATTTTAAATTTAGTGTATTTTTCTTGTCAAAAAATCACTATAGTTTTAAGTTCAATGGCCTCTCATTATTTGTCATTAAAGAAAACTCCATACTTCTTCAAGTTGCTTCGTCTTATTGATACAGATGATTTCCTCTTTCAGTCTGCTGAGAATAGAAATATATGTTCCAGTAGGAGAATTTCGTATGGTTCCTCCCCTTATGGGAAAGTAAGAATTTGTGAAAATAATTGCTCCTTCCTGTTCAAATCTCTCATTCAGTCTCACATCTACTGCTACCAATAGAACACCAAATGGCAGAAATCCTTAAAGTGCAGATATATGTGTACCGGCACAGACACTCTTTGTGTTCATAAGACACCATCTTTCCAGGTGAGCTTCCTTTCTCCTGTGCTTTCACTGGCCTTAGCAGAAGAAACAATCACATGTTTTCCCTGAGAGAGACAAAGTGAGGTTATCAAGCTGTCTCTCAAGTGTTGCATGACTGGCCTAAAACCTGACAGTTTCACCTGAGGAAAACATCCATTTACTTTTCTTTAATTACACTGTATAAAATTTTATTGGTTAAATATATTCCTCCATATCTTGAAAGGGATTTTCTCGTCTTAAGAAATTTCATATATGCTTACACGACGTAAAAATCATCCCTTGGTGTCCTGGTGGGGACACCACTCTAAGAAAAAAAATTTAAATCCTTTTCACCATCAAGTTGCAGAAGCTTGCCAAGTCACAAAACATTACAAAGAATAATAGAAATTGTTTGGAAACATTGCTACAGAACAACAGCAAGCCAGTTCAAGTCATTCATTAGAGGCTGAAGTCAGATTACTTTTCATTCTCATGAGCTAAGAATACGTGCTTACAGAAGTAACATGACAGAGTTAGCACAGGAAATTGTTAAGACCTGTTAACTGGATTAAGAGGCCATTCCACTGGCTATAACCATTCTACAAGAAGAATATTTTATTCTTTCTGTACTTAAGGCCTTTTAGACTACAAGTGTGTCATACAGTGAAGAGCGCAAAGACTTTTCAGGATTTGTCTATTCTAGAAAACCTGGTTGCTTGAAAGTTCATGTGTCTTCCTAACAGATACACAAATATACCACTTCTCTAAAGTTTGAAATTATACAGTGAGGAACCAAAATAATGTATCATAGTTTTGTAGAAGTACAAATTCTGTCCTCTTATACCAGCACAGTCTGAGGGATTTTGGATTTGTAGTTACGTCCACAAGTAAGAGAAGCATTAATGTAAAATGAAAAACATGAAAATGCCCCAGAGATTCAAATGTCCATCTGTTTCGGCAAAACAAAATGTTTCACACAACAACATCTAATGGTTTTCTAAGTAAATTGACTTTTTTTTTTTAAGGAAATTAGAAGTATTTCTTACAAACAAGCTAGATGTTATTATCTGAATAAATTTTTATTTCTTCTACCTTCATCTGAAACAGTGAAATAAAAGGTAACAAGCAAACACCTCCTCAAGAGAATTTTAAAAGTCAGTTTGGTAACACAATTTACATGATTTCCCATATATTAATAGGAAATTAACAAGTTATTGTTCCCTGAATTGGCCAGAAAATTATCCTGGAAACCATTATACAAATTTTACTGATTTCTTTCTCACTCATCAGAGAAAAAAATTTTAATTACACACAAAACTTGACCCACTGTTGGTTTTGCTGCATAATCAACTAAAAACATTTGCAACAAATAGATATAGGTCATCATTTACAGTGTAAGGTGTTCATTCTTGGTCCTAATGCTATCAATAAGAAAATAGCTTTTTTTTGCATCTGTTATGCAATATATTGATACTTCCATTTCTAGGAAACATAATATATATTTCCTCCTGAAATACTTTGGCTTAATTATGTCAGGTTCAAATATTGGCAAGCTTTATTGCATTCAGCCAAATTTCAGATTTTGCAGAACCATTCCTAATAGAACTAGTCAAATAATTTCTTCTGTTACTACTTTTTAAAAACATGTTGTGATTGTTTCTTTTTGACAGCCAGAGCTTCATCTCCAGCCATCTTCTGCAAAATCATGGGTACACTTAAAAAAAATATTAAGAAATGCATGCAGCCACTTGCAAATACACTTTTATGAGATCTAATGAACAAGTACAACAAATCTGTTTTTTAATAAATGTGCTCCATTTCATTTTCCCAAGCCAAAACTAAATATGGATGCATTTTTGCCATTGAAAAGATATTTAAATGTGCAACTGTAATTTCACAGTACAGCTGAAATAGCCAAGGAACTCGAATTCTGTGGACTACTAGCTCAACTTCCATTGAAAAAAAGTGGCAAAAAGCCATCCTTTGTCTGTAAAAACTTCTTCATGGTTAGAGAAGTATCTGTGTGCATCACAGGAGAGGAGAACTGAAGGTCAAGAGGTTAATTCTACTTACTGCAACATATATTCTGCAACTGACTTGTAGCTCTTTGATCTGCAGAACTCTCGCTTAATAGGAAGGTTTAAAGTAGAAGAAAAACAAATTCCTTTTAATGATAGTTCAAACCACTAGGGTTTACTGAAGGAAGAGAAAGCTAATATTGGGGGAAGGGAGTTGCTGTATTTTCTTCTTGTTCTTTCTTGTCTTTATGTTTAGAGGGGCAGGAGAGTGTTTGAAAGCACTTTTTTTCAGAGAACTCAAAGGAGAAATAATGATGGGGAGGGTGAGATTTTATCCTTTACAAAGAAAACCTACAAAAAGCAGCTACTCAAAGCTGTGAACATACAACAAGGTGAAAAGCAATACAATCCACTTATATATAAAGAAAACTGTGGAAATAACAACTCTCCAACTATAAAAAGCTGTTAGTCAGAAAAAAAAAAGGGTGGGCATGGGCCATTAAATGTACTATAATCTATCCAGTGAGTTTAATGTAAGGGTCATTCTGAATTTAGTGGTTTTTTAATGATTTATAATGCAATGGCATCTAGAAGTCACTCCTGGGGTAGACACAACAATGTGCTATGTTGCTTCTGCATACTGATTAGGTAGAAAAGACTCAAATCAGAACATTTCGCTAACTAATCTAAAGAATCTAGAACCCACTTATGATAATTTTGCAAAAGATAGCTGTCAGACTGCTTTTCTCCATTTTCAAATTAAGAAGATATACAAAACCCCCTGCAGATCCCTTTTATTCTTCATCATCTTTCCTATGACTTTGAAAATACCCGGGATAATAGTTAAATATTTCATAGAATGGGTTGAATGCAAGATTCATATCATAAGTCTATTACTGCAGTATATGGAACATTACTTCTCTTATACTTTACACAGATTTAGATTAACAGAGCATAGCAGCATTTGCACATCATGCTGAGAAGACATTCAGAAGCTCCAGCAGGGTCATATATTTGTGCATATATGTGTTTCATACTATGCTTGACAGGCACTTAAACAGAGAAGGCTTGGGTAGACCTCCCACCACCAGAACTGATAGCCTAATTTCAATATAACTGGGGCAACCAAATCCTTTTTCTCTTCGTCCTTGTCATTGTCATAGGATGAGATTGGCTTTTCTAATTCTTTTTTTTTTTCAAATTGTGCACTGTCTGTGATCCTGTGTCAAAAATGAGTCTTTCAGATCACTGAAAGAATCACCAGCCAAGGTGTTGGCAAAAAGAGGTTTAATACAAAAGTGAAGGTGTAACAAAATTTGTTGGCAAGGTCCACTCTATTACTTACTAAATTGCTAGAGCACATAGAGAATAATCAGACTAAAATCAACCTAAAATTATGTACATGGAGGTTAGAGATGAGAAAAGGGTAAAGGTGGGAAAGGATAAGAATAAAAAGGAAAAAGGCAGACTCTCTTTTGAGTCACAAGATTCAGAGTGGACCCCTTGCCAAATTTAACTCTGGGCTTGACCAATTATTTAGGCCAAAGGTTTTAAAAGAATCTAAACTTAAGAGCACTCAGTCAATAGCCTTAACAAAAGATTCTATAGAATTTAACACATGCACAACAGTAACTCACTTCTAAACCTAATTTAATTGCAATCCAACATAAAAATCTAAGAGAGCAACATTCATGTAAGTACAGCAAACATGGGAGTTCTCTGGCGCTGAGAGGTGTCCCAGTCACAGGGAGATTGCTGGTCACAGCCTGCTGCAGTCCATGAGATCTCAAAGGGTCTTATTAAGGACCTCTATTTATAGGGTCACAAAGGATTTAGTTTAAGTCATAATAATTTTCAATCCTGGACACAATTTGGGTCAATAACTTTCTTTGAAATTTCAAAAACAAAAATGTTGTTCCACTTGGATTGATACTCAGGCAAGAAAAACAAATTTGCACCTGTTTGTTAAAAAAAAGGAGCCCATTGGACAACATAAGTTCCAGAGAGCAGACAGTGTTTCTGATCAGCACAAGAGGAGCTAAGCCCAGGTGATCTTTGTCAAGGCCAAGGCCTAATGAGCATTTGTAAGATCATAGTGCAGCCTGGAGGTGAGGTTAGGGTGACAGCTGTACCCCCACATTTTGTTGTGTCAAATGCCTCAGGCTAGCAGGGGAGCTGACACTTTGGGAATTATGGTAACTGAATGTCATGGCCATTAACAGGAAAAAGTGAAACGGAGATAAAAATGCACATTCTGCTGAGCATCGCCTTCACTGCATTGCACTTGGTAGACTACACATTCCACTTGTGCAGAGGCATCATGAAGAGAGGAGAACACACTAGCGGAGAAAATATTTCAATGGGGCACCAATGAATGACTGAGTAGAAGGTGATTCTTCCCTGAGCCATGATCTTTGCTCTCTCCTGAGCACACAGCATAATATGGAAGCTCAGTACCTCCTACACTAACATCTGGGAAAAATTCTCTGTTTTCTTCTCATATTTTAAGCTTCTGTGCTTTCCTTACTTTTCTCAATACACTTCATCGTCTTCTGTGTGAAAGTCTGCCTCTCATTAGTGCTTACTGTCTGGCTCTCATCCTGTTTAACTTGGCAGACATGAGAACAGGAGATAGCTTACAGCACTTACCTTCAATAAAACAGACATGTTCTGCCTAGATTTATAATCTGGCTTTGCAGATCTTGTTTTTCCAGGTTCAGTTCTGACTTTGAAAAGACAATGTGGGGCAAGGTGATCTGAAAATACTAACTGAAGGATAGAAAGGTCATCCATACCTGTGAAAATGTGAATTGCATAGAGAGGACCTTTATTCCCCCTGTAGTATCTGTCTCTACATACCTGCAATGGCAATGGAAATAGAAAGAGAAAACCTATAAAAACCTAGGTATATCTAATTCCCTTTTTACTGTGTAGTTGTGGAAGGCAGTGGTTTCTTTGCACATTTCCATTCCAGTATAGATCCTAGTATGAAACCTGCAAGCTGGAGAACAGCCATCTGCAGAGCTATCAGGGTGTTATACCTGACCTTCTGAACAAAAGCGGCTTAAATTTCTGTATGTTTTGGCTCAGAATGGTGCCAGATGACACCTGTGTGTCCACTTCCATAGCTGTGAAACTGTGCAAGCTCAGTAACTCCATGACTCTGAGCACCATTGTTGTAAGGTTATCTGGAGTGCAGGCTGGCTGCAAATCCCATCTGTCTCCGTAATAACTAACACTGAACCTTTCGAAAGCTCTGTCTGCACAGCATGTGGAGTTGCTGAGGATAGTGGTCAAAATAAGTCATCCTGAGCCTAGTCTGTTTACACTACAGAAAGATTTACAAATAAGCCCACAAGGAGATAGAGCACACCTGAGCTTTTCTTCCTGAAAGCCTCAGAGATTAATACAAATGTGTAAATATCTCTCCCTCGCTTTTTAGTTTTAGTGAATTTTCTAAATGATACAGAATTTTCTTCTTGCTTTGTACACATGTCACAAGAAAAAAATAATTCTCTGACTGCCAAATGAAGATGTTTGCCTTTAAAACATTCAGGAGAGGTAAAAGTACAAAATTATATTTCTGTCATATATTTTTTTTATTTGTTTACCTGTATAAAATGCAATATTTTGTCTCTTTCTAACTCTTCTGATATATTTAGTGCCATCCTAACCCACACATCACCAACTCCTGTAATATAAAGGTCATTTGGTAGCTAAATTACAAAATGTATTCCACTCAGTATTTTGCTAATTAAGTGTCATGTGGCCATCATCATGATCTGTAATTTAAAAGACAATAGAGAACACTTCTTCCCTTTGCTCCTGAGAATATTCACTCAACCAAGTGATCATCAGATTTAATTGGAAGGATGGATATGTCACAAAATGTTGTCTAGAAAGAGTTAAAGGATTCTAGCAGGTCAGTGAAAATGTCATTGGCATTAATGACTGTGACAGATTAAAGGCCTTTGGGTGCGTGCTCATGTAAGATCAAACACCTTTTTTGTCTGACTGGTACTAGATCAAGAAAATATCTGCTGACTATGTGATCACGGAGGGAAATAATTTCTTTTCCTTTTCACTGTGTATTATTCAGTGCAATACAGCTTGAACAATGGCAGTGACACTCCCTGTAATCATTTCTTTGTGTGTTTATCCAGATCTCTGCTGAGAGGTGTATGACAGCACCTATTGCTTATTGTTTAACTTATTTCATTGTGCTGTGGAGAGATAACTGCATCCACAACTACACCTCCAGATATGTAACTGGTATAGAGCTGGAAATACGTCCATTTTTTAAAAAAAGATAGTTCAGAAAAAATATTGTTCAATGAGTACAGCGACTTTTCTCCTGATTCACTACTCTAAAACAAGGGTTCCAGAAACACAGACATATGAAGCTTTTGTTGATTAATTCCCCTGCACCTGAAAGAGCTATTTTCTGAGCTTATCAGTAAGGTTATCTTATCCTTACTCAAGTGTCTCTCTGACCAGTTGTTGAAAATAGAGCTATTTTTAACTTTACACCAGAACAAGGAGCACAGTGCAGAGATCATTTGTCTGATTTTAAAAAAAAAAAAAAAAACCAACAAAAAAACAAGCTGACCTTACCATACAGCTTAAAACATCATCATATGAACTTACCAATGACATGTCTTCCATCGTCTTAAGTTGCCACAGCTTCAGGTAAGGAGTTCTGACTTACAGAAGTCTGTTTGCTAGGAAGCAACTTGCAAAAATGCTGGGTTTTTACTGATTCCTGAAGCTTCTGTGGTTCTAGATACTTTTAGAGTTTTAATATTTCCTTATCAATTTACTTCAAAATCTTTCAGTGATTTACCTTGAAATGGACAATGTGAAGTCTCTTCTGCACCTTTTTGAAAACCTCCTAGTTTTTTTTAGATCTCGTCTCATGTTTAGATCTCACTCTGCTTCCCCACGTCTTGTGAGTCTACTGATCCACCCAGACCGCGCTGCTTTGCGCAGCATAAGCCACCAGGGATATGTACTGCTCCAAGGGCTAACCAATCAATCCAAATGGTTTAGTCCTCAATCCCCAGAGGAAATAACTTGGGCATTATTTTACTCATTTCAATGACAAGTGATATGAAAGAAGCTTGCAGAGAAAAGTATAAATGTGTATTTTATGTGTCATATGTTTAAAAACAGGAAAGTAGGAGGGAATACAGAACTTTGTTCTCCTAAGTAGGTAGACAGGCCATCTTGTTAGTATTTCTTGGCTCCAAGGTTACTTCTAAGAAAAAAAGAATGCAGTTTATGGTGCTAGGAGCAAAGAAAAATGGAATAAAGTAAAATAATCAAAGTATACAGAAAGAGTATAATAACCACTGAACCATAGAATGGCCTAGATTGGAAGGGACATTTAAAGGTCATCTAATCCAAATCCCCTACAATAAGCAGGGACATCTTCAAACAGATGAGATTACTCAGAGTCCTGTCCATAACCTTGCATGTTTTCAGGGATGGGGCATCTACCACCTCTCTAGGAATCTTGTTTCAGTGTTTCACCACCCTTGTAGTCAAAAATGTCTATCTTATATGTAGTTTGAGACAACTTTACTAAACCTGCAGCTGCAGCTATATGGTCTATTTTGGAGACTTTTGACTCTGCAGTAATGTCGTGGTTTAAGCCCAGCTGGTAAATAAGTACCACACAGATGTTCCCTCAGCACCCCCTCTCCACCCTGGTCCCCCAGTGGAATGGGGAGAAGAATCAAAAATAAAACTTGTAGGTTGAGACAGAAACAGTTTAATATTGGAAATCAAAGTAATGTGTAGTAATAGTAAATAATAATAATAATAATAATGATAAAAAAAGGGAAAGAAAAAAAAAATCAAGCAAGTGATGCGCTGACTTGCTGACCGATGCCAGACCTCATTCCTAAATCTAGATTGGCCTTCCTTCTATGGTGTGGAATTTCCCTTTTGTTAATTCAGGTTGCCCATCCCAGCAAGGCTCTCTCCAGTTTTTCTTATGTGTACCTCTTCATCAGCAGAACATGAGACACACCAAAAAAAAAGTGCCCTTGACTTAGGGTAAACATGACTTAGCAAAAACCAAAATCAACATTAATGTTATCAACCTTATTCTAATTCTGAATCTGAAACATAGTCCTGGAGCAGCTACTGAGAAGAAATTAACTCTACTTGAGCTGAAACCAGGAAAATAACAAATCTTGAAGTTTTATTTCTGAAATAGCAGTAGTTTAGATGCATTTCATAGATTCTGTTAGAATTTTCTCTGTTTTGAATCATGTGAGAAACAATTTCCTCTTGGATAACGTAAATCCACTTATTTAAATCATGGGACTTGACGCAAACTCACCTATTAATCCAAGCTATCACTGTAAGTTTTTCATTCATTGTTTCTTGTTACATTTAAAATTAAGAAATTGAGGTACATAAATTTCAATGAGTATAAAAGTTTGGTTATTTTTGTTTTAGGTTTTCTTCTTTATTCCTTTGAGTAAATTGTTTATTTAATGCAAATGAATATAAAGTATTAAACTAGCAACAGAAATCCCCCTTTCTCACAAACATTAGGATACTTTTCTGTATACAATATTATGCAAAGTCTCTCACTCACTTTCTTGTGGAGTTTCCTTTTTGTTTTCTGTCTAGGTGTGGCCATGGTACCTAGGAGTGCCACCCACAAAAGCACAGAATTGGAAATACTGTAATTCCTTTCCTTGCTTTTCTTCTTCTGTGATTTTCACAGAAAATAACTGAACACATCCTGCACATACTCTGATAAATGCCTAACTTCAATGCTGGAACTCAAAATGCCGGAGAATACACACCATTATGAAGCGTAGTAGGAAGGAAAAGACAAAACCTTTCCTAAAGATAACAATGGTTAGCCCATTAACTGAAGTCAAGCTACAGGAAAAGTGCACTTATGCTCACACTATTTAATGTTCCTTTACATATCACTGTCCTCTACTTGCTTCTAGGGAAGCATGAAAATAAGGCATTCTGAAGGTGAATGAATAATTGGAAGTAGGAGGAGGGTGGCATCACAGCATGAAGCCTATCCAGACTGCTCATGTAAGTGAGACCTTCACCGCATCTTCCTGGATGCAAAATAGAGATATAAATGAACTTTGTTGCATAATTCTTCTAAACTCACACTAATATCACTTATTTGGGGCAGAAAACCAGAACGTGTTAGAAAATCCTTTAGTAATCAGTGAATGACCAAAGAGTTAGATCCACAGCTACATGTTAAGTAAGGTTCTCTAGTTTAGAGAACAATAAGTAATAAAACAATAGTTACCTTCTCAGGTGAACATGCTTGTCAGATAGTATAGGAGGCTGAGATGAGGTGAAACTGCTATGTGAGGAAACCAGAATGCCAGTGAGGACAAGGACATATTCACCAGACAGAGTCACTGTCCTTCTAGGCTAGGTCAATAGTGCTGATCGGAACTGGACTGGAGGAGCAGGGGTGGTTCCATACCAGAAAATAATTTATTTTCATTTTTTTTTGTGTGAATGGAGAAAATATTATACTTCTAGATTCCCCTTTTCCTTGTGTTTATGTCAGATATATTTTCATGAAGATATACCTGATTTTTTTCATTCTAGGTTTTAGCATGATCAACAGTTTTAATCGATGCAATTACCAGTGCATCAATGTGTTTCTATTCTTGTTCCGTTACAATCTCACAAGGCCTGGAACATTTTAAGGAAAGAAACTTCACCTTTTCATTGCTTTTCACATAGAGAAAATTGACTTTGTGTTTTCTCTATTTTCACTTACTGATTTCCTTTGGAAATTTGGGGACAGGATTCTGGATGAGTGAAAAGCAATGTGAACCTTGAACCTGAGGATTTGGAACAATGAAGTCATGAGAAGACTGTAATGGAACGAATGTGGAAGTGGGTCAGCAGAAAATAAGGATTCACATAGGCCAAAATAAAATTAAAATGGCAACAAGAGAGACAGGAAAAGAAGATTAATAAAATTCAAAGCCAGCTGGAAGAGTAAGTGTTGTAAAAGTGAGCACTGTTTCTAATATTTATCTTCCTCTTTGAACACTGACTAGAGACTAATATCTAAAGGTTTAAACGCATCAGAGCATGAGGGGCAAGGAAACGACGAGGGCTGTGTCTTCATATATGTGTGAATATTTCAATTTAAAAAGTGACTTTCATTAAAGTCTTGAGACAAAACCACTGTATTGTCTATAAATGTATAGAAATTTATCCCTTTAACTATCCGTAATCAAGAATCAGAGCTTTCCCTTAGACTTTAATATAAGCCTCACAAGTGTTCATGTGAAGACTAAATGTTGTCCTTTAGTATGCGAGCCCTGGAAATTGGGTTCTATTGCCTTGAGAAATTTCCATTGCACTAAATATAATTTGTATCTTTTTCATTAAAAAGGGAAGTCATAAAAGCAAGCAACAATAATGTATCACTCCATAGCTTTTAAGGTTTGAAAGCTCCCAGTGATTAAATCTTTCTGTCAGTGCAAGCATCTGTCATCTTTAAGTCTCCAAACAATACAACATTTTGGAGCTTGTGTTATGTGGTTTGTATGCGAAGGAATGGAATTCCAGAAACTGTTTACATTAATATGAAGTGTTACATATTCTGCCTGACAAATACTCAAATTCAGATAGATTATGCAGGTTGAGAAAGAACATAAGAATACTCTTTGCAAGCTTTCCTTTGACAGAATAGTGCTTTACACTGGGCCACTCTCTAACAACATTTGAAATTACAGGATTCCACTAAACTGTGACTGCACTTAAGAACATTTTTGAACAGAAAGTAAGAATTTGAAACTTTTACCGTTCAATAGATACATGTCATAGAAAGGAAAATTTAATTAGAGAGCAGAAAAGAATTCTTAAAAATTTGCCAAGAAAATAATATCTTCTTCAGCCTGGAGAAATAAAAAATTGTTCATGACAGAGAAAATTACACTATTTCTCTACAGCATTAGTTTTTTTTCCCAGGGATATACTAGTTACGGTCATCATTTTCTGAGGTGTAGCATGAAGTTCTCCCATGTAAACTTAAATGTAGTTCATTTCCCTCAATGTAACAAACAAATATTCCAACTTTAAGTATATACATAGAGTGATATCCTGCCCCTTTGAAAGAGAACTCTTGTGACATCTCATTTTTTCTGCCATCTGGAATTGGTTTTTACTGTAAAGACAAAAACTGAGCCTTCTTTGTGATGTTTTTTAAACCATCACATCATATTATTCACGAGTATTCACTGATGTTCTTTAATATATTTGTGGAAATAAGATTATAAATAAAAATTTATTTGAGAGGATATAGCATTTAGAAAAAAGAATTACATCCTGTGTAAAGCTGCTGTGTGTGCCCAGAAGACAGCCAGTTATTAAGTATCTGGGATTTGTTCTGCTGTTAATATAGACTTAAATTCTCCAGTATCTTCTTATTCACAAAAACATTTAGACGTCTGCTTAATTAACTTAACAGGAATTTGATAAGATTTAAGCAGAGATTTGAATACTTTTTAAAATTAAAGCTTCAGAATTACCTGTGTAGAGACAGGGGGCAACGAAATTGAATGCTTTTTTCCTAATTGTGTGCCTGATGCAATGAATCTTGCAGCAATCAATTAGGCAAACTGCACTCCACAGTGATCTTAATCTTATATGTTGCCTTTTGTTTATAAGCAGGAGGATAATAATAAAGATATTATGGAGTGCTGTGCATATACCAGCATCACTTGGAAAAATGAAATTAATTTTTAAAATATATCTAAATGAGGTACAGAAAATAATTTCTTTGCTTCTTAAAATCACATGTTAAATCCTACTACAATAATGTTTAATTAATAAAATATAAGAAAATAATGAAATTACATTAAGCAACTTGCCACACATTTTAATAAAGTACATTTGTTGAGCTCATATAGCAATAGTGCTCACAGACCGAACACCACATAATCTGCAGGGTTACAATTATTCTCATTTAAAGGAAATTACAAGACTGATTTTATCACAGCTGAGAAAAGCTTTTCATCATATTCATTTTTCAGGTTTACCGTATGTTACCAACTCTCCTTGCAATCTATGATGAAAAGCCTTCAAATGTGAGCATTATGTCTTTGTCAATACAATCACCTGAGGGTTTAAAGAAAAATACATGTCCTTACAATCACTTATTGACCCTGAGATTAGCTCACTTTGCCAGAGCATGGTGTTAATAACATCAAGGCTGTGGGTTTGATCCCTCTATGGGCCATTCACTTAAGAGTTGGACTCGATTATCCTTGTGGATCCCTTCCAACTCAGAATATTCTGTGATTTGCTGTGATTTATTTTGCAGAGCATGGAAGCAACAAAAGATAGTCCTAATTTCCCATTTATTGACATCCTCTAGTAATTCAATTTCTATTCCATTATTTCATTTTTGTTTTTCTCTTCAGCAAACTTGCCACACTCTTCCTTCTGCCATGCTAAAACCTGTCTGCAAATATTGGTTTGATATTTAATATCTTACTTCCCTGAGGCTTCTTAAAATTTCTGCTCAGTTTAACCCAGTGCTGTCAATCAGTGAGTTTTTGCCTACCTATCTTGTGTGTTAGTAACATCATAGTGTTCAGGAAGTGTGAGCATAACGACAATCAGAATATCATGAAAGACAAAAACAGCCCAATCCCCCAGCACCTGCTCTTGTCTGTGACGTAGTTCTGAGCAATACTTACAAGATATTTTAGTGAATATCATGAAGATACTATTAAAGAGATAATTAAACAAATATCAATGCATCCTCTAATAATAAGAATAGAGGATCACAGGAACAGATCAGAAAGCATACAAGCAGTAGGCCAGATTTGCTAGTAGATATTCAAATTTTCTTCTTGCTTGTTTGTTTGGTTGTTGTTTTGTTTTGTCTTTTGTTTTGTTTGTTTGTTGGTTTGTTGGCTTTTTGTTTGGTTTGGATTTTTGTTTTTGTTTTTCTTTATTTATTTTTAATATATGTACAACAATGAACTCAGCAAGTACCATTTTCACAGCCAAGGCATTGTCCACATTTTATGTTCACCATAGCTGTAGTTGCAGGATAACAGGAAACATTTGTGAAACAATGGTAAACAGATTTGCTGTTTTGGAGACACCACAGGGAAATATTTTGGATCCTGATGAGAAGAAAATATTTTCATGGTTTTTTCCCATCCTCATCTTTCCGCTAGTATTCATGATCCAAGACAGACTTCTAGTAGAAACTGAACACAGTTCTTATTTCAGTAATCATTACAGTTACTAAGTTACAGTAGTTATTAATAAGTATGCATGCACATCTTTGAATATTTCGGGGTTTTTTGTGGAGGCTGATGAAATGGTGGAAGACAATATACATGAGAAAAAAATAGCCTTTTTTTCATTTAACAGCTAGAGAAGAAAATTAATTTTTCAATTGGCAATTGAAGTCACTGGCAAAACTCACATCAATTGCTATTGTGCATAATTATGACACGTAATAATAAATAAGGTTAGTTAATTATGTGACCATTTTCTTTCAAGAAAGTTACAACTAAGAGAGAGAAATTCTCGTATTCTTGTGCAGATTACAAAAATTCAGTAGTTACTAGTTCCACTGTATTGATTTGATCTTTCATACCTAGATAACATTTTGCTTACTAGCTGTATTCTTGCATCATTTTCCATAAATGGTCATTGTTGAAGACAGGTTGAATTACTCCACAGGTATAGCCCATAAGATGCAGAAATCCATCTGACAATTAATTGTCATGAAAAAGAAAATGTCTTCTCCCTTTTAACCTTTCTCTTTCCATTTCTGTGGGGAATCTGTTATGCAGCATTCTAATTTTACCTTAGACCCCACAACAATGAAGCAGATTGATAGGAAAATGCTAAAAGTATATTCCTGCAGACCCCAAGACTGGGGAGGAGAAACTATTACCTTGAACACTAGACTGTTCTCACTGCTAGGAACTAGCATACTAACAGCTCATCATTGGACGAAATCATGAAGAAACATTCTACTTTTATTTATTCTATGATTTTTATGATTATATAAATTCTTTCTTATTAATTTCTGGCTGTTTGCTTTTCAGGCTGAACGGTACTAATTTTTTGGTTTGTTTTTTTTATATTTGACTACTTTCTCTTTTCCTACTGCTTGGAGAGAATATCTTTTGGGAGATCAGAACAACAGAAGCTATTCAAGATGCTGTCAGCTCATAGATTTGTAATAGTGACAAGTTTATAAGGCTGTAATATTCTTCTGTATGGCCTTCTTAAGGGTAAATTTGTTTTCTTTAACTCTAGTGAGCATTGAAATGAAGTTTTCACCAAACTGTCTAATAAAGGCATAGCTAAAGCCTACCCTGAACTGAATAGTAGGATCACTTCTATTTGACTTTTCTTCATTTTCAGAAAAGAAAGCATGTAAATGTGTTAGAATGTAAGGAAAAAATTGTGCAAATAGTGAAGCTAGCTTTTGTAACTTACACTACTGATACAAAATATACTCCTGAATTCTTAAATTTCTATGTGAAAATGAACAATTTTTTAACATATTGGTCAATATATAGGGCTTTTAAAAAAGTATTATCTGAATCCTTATAGAAAAGTCATCCAGGATTCAACATATTTTCAAATAATCATGGCAAACAGAACTACAAAAGCAAGCTTATATATGTGTTGAACCGTAGCAGAAAATTCCTGTAGATATTTATACATATGAACTAAATATCATTCTGCAGAATTATTATAGGATGGCAAACAAATTTATTTTAAGTCTTTGTGTACAAAATTATCAATATGCTTTGACTGCTTTGTGTCAAGTAAACACAAATTTATTAAAGGAGTGTTAAATGCTCATTCGGCTTATGTTTATGGATAATTTGTGTCCCCAGAATGGCAGCAAGATCCTGGAACTTATGGATAAATTATGCACAGGTATTCAGCAGAGAATAGTCTCCTTCTTTACATATCTAAGCCATCCTAGTGATCTCCAAAGATGCAATTTTACACATTAATATTTTATAGAGTGTGTCCAAAAATCCTAGTGACAGTATTCATTTTCTAGCTCCATTGCCCAGTTGAGTCTACAGCAATCTTATAAATTCCATAGTAGCAGCTCATAGGGAGAGCAACTTGGCACTTAAATATAATGTTCGTTCATTAATACACAGATATTATGAGACAACTAGAAACCATTCAAATCCAAAAAGAAAGAGTTTCTACATAAGCAATTCTTCTGTGAATAATTGCTTAGATATAAGATGTAACATAGAAAATTTGTGAGTTTATTTGAGAGGAAAGCATGTGATAAAAATTGTCTGCAATCCGTTACCCAGAGAGTCCTTCTAGTCTTAGGTTTTCTTATGATTCTTAGTATACCTTACTAAAGAAAACACTTATTTTTTAATATGGGTTTGGGGGTGGGTTTTTTGGTAGCACTCTTCTTTCTTTTAAATTAATTTATTCAGAACCAACAAAGAAATTTAGAAACAAACGAACAAAGAAACATTTAAATTTAATTTTTTAGAGTGAAATTCCCTGCAAATAGCAAGACACCTTAAATCCAAAACACAATACATTAGTAGGGATATTCACATCACAAGTAATGTTCAAAAGACTGATAAGGAAACTTCTTTCATCTGGCATAAAACTGAGATTACTTCATATGCAAAAGCCTTAGCATCTTATGCAAAAATATTACTAATGCACATTTATATTTCATGTTCTACTTTTATCTCCTTTGTTTACTATACTTTGATATCAGAGAGGAATAAAATTTTCTTTGAGTTGATTGTCCCTACAAGTGTTTTAAAAGCTAAATATGTTTTCAACTTGCATTTCTGAGCAAAATATTTTGGGTTACACTCATTCATTGTTGGCTTTCACAGGTATCTGTTATTCTATTTAATGTTTTCAAAAGAAAAACTTTTCTAATATCTCTGCATCTGTTAAATTTATTCAGACTTTATCCTCTATAAGATATTGTTTTGCCTCTCAAGTAAATGTTTTCCTGTATCATTAAATTTTTGTACAAGCCAGAATGTCCCATAGCTTAGCTACTAAATTTAATCATTCAATAAACACCTAAACATTCAATGACATTCAATATACACTTAAAAAATTATTAATTTTTAATTGATTTGTAGTCATTTTGGTGTATTATCAGGATTATTTTCCTTGATAAAGGTATAATCCTGATTTTCTTATTTGCTCTGAGACTTGTTGCTATTAAAAATAAAAATAATTTTAAAAAACAAAGGTAAGCAGGCAGAGGACTGTAAAGAAATAAGTTGCAAAATATCGAAACCAGTTACAATACAGGGCTACAAATAAGAGAGCAATTATTCATTTAAGTAATATTTACAAAGATAATACGATTTGGCAGACATGTACTATCAATATGAAGAGCATATGAGGAGAATGTTAGTACAGTGGAAGAAAAGACTGAGAGTTTTGCTCGAATGTTTTGACAAGAAGAAAACCTCTAACACAGAGATAACTTTCCCAAGTGTGACCTCACTTGCATTATTTTAGACATATTCAAAATACATTCTTTCCTTCTCCAGAGGTTGTTGCAGCCTGCGGAGGCAAAGGGTAGGGAGTCAAAGGAGTTGCTTTCTGAACCCAGACTACAAGCCATAAGATAGATCATGTACTCTCCAGATAGGGTCATCTCAGAAGTTGCTTTGCTGAGCAGGCTGTCTGATTATGCCTGGGTGGATGTATGTTTTATTTCTTTCAACTATCTTTGACAAAGAGGACAAACAAGGGATTTATAGAACCTTACTTCCTCACATGGACTGAAAAACTTATTGTTTTGCATAAAAATGATAAAAGTTTACATAAATATGTGCAATTTATTCACATCACTTTAGATTTTATCTTTTTTTATGGTAAGGACTTCAGAGAAAGGTATTGTTTTGTGTAGCATGTGCAATATGTTTTGTAGCTACCTAGCTGCACAAAAGATCAGAGAGTCTCTGCACACCAGGTGATCAAAACCTGCTTTGGAACACTTTAAAATGCAATCTTTAGTCACATGATCCTTGTTGCACTGATGGGTGTTACATTGGTTATCAATACTTGTTTTCTGTCGAATATATGTGTAAGTATAAAGTACATATTCATTAGCACTCTGCCATATGTCCCATGGACAACTATCCAGGCATGAATTCTGCATATAGATTCCTTCAGTTTTCCCTAATTAGGAAGAATCATTCATGACCATCTGTCAGCCTCTGTACCCAAGTCCTAGGTACATCCAAGGACTTGGATGCCCATAAAGTCAAATTCAATCAGCAATTACTCATCCTGCCATGCCAATAAAGCTAATAATGCTCAAGGTAAATTAACACAGCATGTTCCCTCTATTTCTGACTCATGGCTAAGAAGCTGCTTTAGACTCAGGGGGTCTAACTCTTCCTGAATGGCCTGTGAGGAGCACTGAATTAAAAGTTTACTGTAGTCTTTTTTGATTAAAGAACTTTACTCTGGGAAAATAGATGCCATAAAAGACTTCTGTTTATTTCCCCCCCCACAGATGGAAGACATCATGCATTTTAATATGTAAAAGGAAGTTTTCCACTCTTCTTTAGAGTTTTTGGTGGTGTTTTACTGGGAAAGGAGGTTATTTGTTTGTTTAAAATGAAGTAATCAGGACCAGTTATTAACTCCTGGAATCAAGTTTAAACTATATCCCCACCAATCCATTCAACTAAAGCTATGGAGATGTAATACATCTTTTCTTATACTTGCAAATTTTTAGGAATCTTGATGATTGTCCTGGGATCCATATCACAACTAGAAAGTCAAGAAAAAGTTCCTTCAAAGGTAGATGAAATTTTTCTGGTTTTTTTGGTCTGAATTAGAGTGCATCTGTTTAAATCTCCATTCTCATTTTTTAATCGAGAATTTTTTTCTGAGTTTTGTCACTTGAATCATTTTGAGGGGCAAATTCTCAGTTGATACGGATAAATAGAGTTGATTTAGTTTATTTAATGTCTTTATTTACCCTACCTGAGTATCAGGGGTTTTTTTTTCCAGTGGCCTGCCTGCAAATTTCCCCGTTCAAAACTGGGGACGTTTCTATACGTGTGTATAAAGGAATTTCAAGTTTTTGTTTTATCCTAAAAGTTTTGTATCAATTTCCTTATGGAACAGCAGCAGAAAAGCAGATCTTAGGAAGGGATATAAAAGTATTTAAATGTGCAATGGAGCAACCTTTGAACTCTTGTAACCCATTATTTGACTTGCATGTTATACAAAGTACAATAGCAGGAAACACATGGACTAGTGGAGGATGAGTCTCACACGAAATGTGCAAGTGCAGCAGTGACCCATCACAAGCTGTCTTTGGTGCCCAGTAACTCTGTGCAACATCCAGTGTTTCCCATGCTGAGTGACTACCATAATGGATAGAACTGAAATAATGGACTAAAGGACCTCAATGAGTATTTTATGCACACCTTATAGGAATGACTAATAGACTAAGGAAATTACGTCAGCTTATGTAACAAAGGATGGGAAGTAAAGAGATACCAAATGAGGATATATTGGACATGGCATATATTGTATGGACTGACGAGTGTAGAGTGTACTGGCTTTGGCTGGGGCTTTTTTTTTCACAGTAGCTCATATGGTGCTATGCTTTGGACCTGTGACCAAAACAGTGTTGACAACACACCAGTGTTTCAGCAGGCTCTGACCAGTGCTGACGCAGTGTCAAGCAAGAACTTTGGTTTTTCTCACTCCACCCCACGAGCAAGGAGTCTGGGGGTGAAAAAGGACTTGGAGGTGACACAGCCAGAGCAGCTGACCCAATCTGACCAAAGGGTCAATCCATACTACACAGCATCATGCTCAGCAATGAAAGCTCAGGGAAAGGAGAAAGAGGTGCCGTGCAGGGTTAAGAAATTTGTCTTCCCAAATAACCACCAGATGTGATGGAGCCCTGCTTTCCTGGAAATAGCTAAACATCTGCCTGCTGGTGGGAAGTAGTGAATTAATTCTTTTTTTTTTTTTTTGGCTTTTGCTTGCACACACAATTTTTGCTTTACCTATTAAATTGCCTTTATCTCAACCCACGAGTTTTCTCACTTTTATCCTCCCCATTTCTCCCCCATCCCACTGGTGGGTGAATAAGTGAGAAGCCGTGTGGGGTTGAGTTGCCTACAAGTGTTAAACCACAACAAAATTTTATCAGCAATTTACGTGAAAAAACAACAATTTGAAACCCTTATTAAATACCAAGAACTGGAAAGCAAATATTAGTCTGAGAAGGGACAGGATCAAGTCCTGTCACAAGTAATTGACCTCACTGGTCAGATTCTCAGGTTCAAAAGAATCCTCTCACATTTCACTTGCACAAATTCTTCTAGTTTTCTATGTTTCAGGGGTTTTTTGTTTGCCTTATGTCCTTTTTATCTAATTATGTTTAAAATACGCCAAGAGTCATAATAGCAATAGGAAATGTAACAACCAACGAAATACAGAATAATTCCAAATTCTGCATGAATTATACTTGCTTTTATGCCAGCAAAACTGGAAGTTGATTAGATATGGTCTGCTTTGCTAAGTTGGGTACTCTTTTTTTCCCAATAAAATAGTCTACATATTATATGAGAGAATCAACAGCAGAGTTTGAATTAAGGGCCTGAAGAGAACAATTTATAGTGAATTGAGGCAAATGGCACAAATGCTTACAGACGGTGCATATTGTTGACAGTCCTCATCTCCAAACAGCTTCCCATAATAACCAGACGTTATCTTACAGTGAAAGCAGCAAAAGTGGGAGCTGGTAAGAAATATGACACAGAAGATTTCACTGCTCGGAAGCTGCAAGCTGAGAACTTCTTATGGTTAGAGACATTACAGACAATTTGACCTTGCCTCTAGGTTCCATAATTTTCCTGTGTCACATATGCCATTCTTTGCTCTTAACATCCAGCTTCAGTAGCGCTCACTGTTCAGTTGCTGTGCCCATCTTTTTGCATCGCATTTTTCTAAAAATACATGATTATGCAGCACTTAGTGATAACAAGTTGAGCTTTCTGTTCACAGATTACTCTTTCTACCACAGTTTGTCATTATACTAAAGATTTCAATTTTTAATTTAGCTGCTAAAATACCAATGCAAAAGTAAGTTTTGAAAGGTCTTTATCCTAGGCCAACAGGTTGTAATTAATACAATTTTTCACTAACACCTTTTACTTTTTTAGGGGACAGTAAGGATTTGTCAGTGATCATATGCATGTTCCTAGACATCTGGGAGAAAACAAAATAGCAGAATTTGGAGCTGGTCTGATCTGGGCACTAGAGTAATGTTTTGGTCTGTTAAAGCACTTTCTTCCTATTCATTGTTGATTTTGTGGAAGTGTAAAATTCTGAGTCCAGTTGTGGCATTTTGCTACTTCTGATTGTGTATTCAGTACTGTGCAGATAGATTAATAACTTGAACAGAAGTATCCTTTCTCCTTTTTCATAAACCTTGAAAGTAGAGAAATTGCTGCCTGGAATTCAAGTTAAATTTGTATACGTCTAGTCCATTGGATAAGGCCAGATTTATGAGGGCATTTAGGCACCCAGATTCTGTGATAACAGTGGGCATTAGATGCCTAAGCATATTTATAAGTCTCCTTCAAAATTAAATTGAAGAATTAAGGAATGAACTCAGTAGATATGAAAGACAGTTACTGGAACATCTGTTGGATCTCAAAGGTGTAATTGTGACACCTGCCATATGTCACCTTCAGTGACTATGTCCCACCAGCATTGAAAATTAAGAGAACTGGAAGGTGTCCATATGTCAGCCAGAAGACAACAGAATCTTGGGCAATAATAAACACATTTTCTGATTTTATCCAGTTAGAGGAACAGTTTGTACACTGTTTATATGTGATGATAAACTATATTTCATATTTTGTAATGTATTTTGTGCTGTAAATGAGAGATTACATTACCAAGTCCTCCGAGAACACGGATTTTTAAAGTCGCAAAATAATAGTTCCTGAGTGAGGATTATTCTTTAAAAAAACCTTCAGGGAGAAAAAAATAGGTTCATAAATACTTTGACAGCTTCTAGACCATTTTCAAAGATAACAGTTCCTTAATAAGTTGAAGCTACTAAGGAAGCAGGGAGAGCTGTGCTTTATATGCAAAATTACTCTGGAAGTGTAACACAAACTATGACACAGACTCATGTAGAAAGGGGGTCAATACAAGGACCAAATGCCACTAATTCCAAAGACAGAAAGGACACCGCAAAGCCTTCTCTACACACACGCCAGCTAGATATTTTGTCATGAAAATTAGATCTAAATATATGGAGAAAAAAATCTGATTTACCTTAAGAAAGTAGTAAAAACAATTTTTCCCAACTTCCTATGAGTGAAACATTCTAGTGCTGTGTGAATATACCTCAAAAGTATTTAGAGCTTTTTCAGGTTTAAATAAACCTAACTTTAGTCTCTCAACACTGAATTTTGTGCTGTTGTCAGTGACTAGACCCTTTGTAATCAAATATTTTCTTTTTGGAAGCATATATGCTACCATCTTTTCTGAGACTGTCTTTAGAGAGAGGTAGCTGATTTTCATAAGCCTCAATCATTCATTTTGTTTGCCAGCTGTGAACTACAGTGTTTCTGATACTCTAAGGACAACACCTTTTTTCCAAGTTATTTGGTATATAATTATTTTTACAGCAGAATGTGTATTTCCACAAAAAAAAAATGTATTCTACATAAAGAATTTCAATTCTATATATGCATCATCTGAAAAAAATCAGATTATTAATATGACTATTTTTCAGGGCTATCATCTAAAAACAATCACTTAAAACCCACTCTGTATCCCTAATGTGAAAAGCTGATCAAGACTTTATTGAAGTTAGTTCAAACAATACAATTAACTTCACTGGGGTTTAATTTGCTCCTTATATATTTTGCTTCAAGTCAATAAACCAGGAGAACTTAATGTCTTCTAGATACATGCAGTCCTGGATCTGCCATGATTCAGCAGCAGTACCTATACTTACATGCATATGTAAGTATTTCAGGGATATTAAAGGTAGGAGTGATCACCAGTTGCACAAGACTATTATAATTGCCATTACCATTTAAATTTAAAGAAAGGTTCTGCACGAAAGGGAAAACAAAAGTATGTAGCTGGCAAGTTACCATTTTCATAGCCTCATGTAATTCTCATATATTATTTTAAAGAATCTGTATAGTTTATCGTACTAGAATTTATGTAGGATTTAAAAGAAAACAAAAATATGACACATAAATGTCAAATTTATGACAATAAATAAGCTCTCTCTCTACACCAATAAGCACTCTCTTAAGAAGCATCATTTATTAATGACTTCTTTTTAATATTCTCATTCACTGTTAAGTTTAAACAATTATTACCCTAGTTAGGAAACCTGCATTATGGGGTCATGGCTTTTTTCTCATTTTTTATTACAGTTCAATTTTGAAGTGCATGACTCTTGGTTCATTCAATCTGTGCAGTGACACTATTTTCAGAAACTCCAGACATTCATTTATTCATGTTCCCCCTGGACATAGTAGTTAACAAGTCCTGCTTATTTTGATGCAGCTAATAAGAACTGATTTGATGATAGCATAGTTTATTGTGCTCCAAGTGAAACTAAGTCATTCATCAGACAGTTTGAGATCAATAAGAACAACACCTCAACAATACCATCTGGATTCTCATAATTAAATAGTGCCTTCAAATAATTTAATTTTTTCAATATAAAATCATCCTGCAATTCTTAGGTAGGTATCTTAAAAATGCATAATTAATACCTTGTTCTATATTTTTGTACCTAATTCTTAATATTGACATTCCTGCATTTCAGTGTTCCCTGATTTTAATATTCGCATTGCAACTATTTTTGAGATTTCAGCCTAAACTTGACCACTTTTTTTTCAAAATCAAGTAAACCAAAAGCTTTCCAGGAGAGACTGCAGGGTAGTCAAATTGAAAAGAAAATGCCAGAAATGTGAGTACAAAAATAATGACAACATTGATAAAATTCCACCATACACATTTTTATCATCATTTGAGAATAAACAGAGTGGAGGAGGCTAAAGGACCATACCATTCATACCTGTCTCTAAATATAGCCTACAAATTCCAATTTGAAATGTGAAGCACAACTCTTCCTCAAACGGTAGCAATTTGCATATCAGTAACCTCATGAGCCAGATAAATTGTCTGGATTTTTCTTTCACTAATCTCTCTGCTTCTTTTCTTAAACCACCAGAAGCTTTCACAATACTCAATATTCTGCAGAACAGAACCCTGCAGTTCAAACATACCTGATGTGGAAAAAATACCATTTTTTGGTTGATTTTAAGTTTGTTTACTTAGTCATTTCCAGTATGGAAGATGTTCAAAAACATTGGTCATCTTTGTGCTCTTCTATATTTTTTCCTGTTGTACTACAGCCTTTTCAAGATATTGACCAGGACTGCACATGATATTCAACATGCAGGCCAAACAGGGACTTGTGGAGTGATATGGTTTAGTGATTTCTGTTTGTGTTCTCGTGTTTTGAAGGACGGGAATTGGTGCTGTCCTTTTTTCTTGGGTTTTATTCTTTCCCACACAACAGATCACTAGTCATTTCAGATAAGCTATTTTCATGGAGTTATCCAAAGTAGTGCCAACACCTCATCCTAAGTATTTATGGTCATTCAAAGTCCAAGACTGTTAAATGTGAAATAAAATTGTTTTCCTGTATTCATGATTTTGCATTTAACTACAGGAATTCCATTACATTGTCACTCAGCCTTGTCCAGTTTTCCACCACCAACTCTCCTCTTTATTGCTCCTAATGTACGGGAGCATTGTATCCAGCATGTATTCTTGAAGCACTCTAATAGCGTTAAACTCTGACATAAAAATAAATAATTAGGTCTTCCCTTCCCTTGCCTTGGATAGAATTGCATTTCTTTCCCTTTTTCTCACTTCCTTTGCCTTCTTTTCCCTCCCTGTCACTCCCTTTTCCCTCTCTCCTTCCTCTTTCCTTTTTCCATTCAAGAACACATTTGATCCTTAAGATCTAAGCTGTTGCTTAGTTTCTTCAAGGACTGTTGAAAAGGAATTTTGTTTAATCTGCGAAAGTTATCAACCCGGATCATCTTACCTCCGTGATTGTCTCAAAGAATTCCAAAACCATTGCAAAGCATAATTTCCCTGTAGAAAATTTGTGGCTATTTTTCCTCAATATATTGTATTTATCCAGACATCAATTGATTTTATCCTTTGTTATGTTTGCTACTAATTCATCGAGTACAGCTCTACACTGCCCAGGTTTGTATTTTTCCAGATCTCTCCAGGAGCAAATTCTGTAACAGCCATTGTATTATCTTTCAGATGTGTGGGAAAAAGTTGCCTTTAAGCAAGAGGTAGTAAACTGCATTTGGTGGATGGGCTGTTTCATTCCTGAGCTCCTTTTCTTCCTTCTCTTGCAGAGCATTTCTGGAGGGCTAGAAGAGAATCTTCAGTCTCAAGGAATTTCTGATGATTTCACTGCATCTGTTCCTTCAATTTATAGTCTCCAAAGACAACAATGTGCCGAGCTGCTGAACCCTTAGTAGCATAGAATGCAGAGTTTGAATTATGAATCATTGGCCATTATGGACCATTTAAAACATTAGACTGTGGAAATTCAATAGTTGAAGTATTCGGTCACCTGCTTTCTGGATAACAGCATGGAAATAAAGCAAATGAAACAAAACAAATCAGCAGCCATAATGTCTCTATTTTTTCTCATAATCCACTATCATCTTAAATCTGGGAAAAAACACAGAAACTAAGGAAAATAGATGCCTGAATGGCAACTTCTCTTCCGGAGATAGAGCTGTAAATGTCTACATTCAGCAAAGTGAAACAAATAGATGGATTAGTCTGTATTTTTCAAAATTCATCCATTGTGATTATGGACAAAGGAACTATCTTTGCCTTGGCAGTATCAGTGGCTCCCTTCCGTCATTCTGAAACCTGTATTGGGATCTGCTCTTTCAAATAAGGGAACACAGCAAAGGGACGTTGGAAACAGAAGACATCCAGATGGGCGATTGTGATGTGTAAAAGCAAAGTAAGACTGGGGTTCTGGTTAGAGAAAGTGATATTGTGCAAAAATGCCAAAGATAGCAAGTATTCTTGCAGACTAGTCTGGATCATGTAGCATCATAATGAAGATAAAATAACACAGTGAAAATAGGGGGTTGAAAGGACCTCCTTGTTTAGGGGGGAGAATATAATAGAAATTTACTTTACATTAACCTACTTTACAGTCTTTAACTTATAGCCTGTGCTTTTGTTGCCTTGCAACAATAAGGTTTCATATTTATGGTCTCAGAACTATTCCATGCATCTGCTAAGAAACTTGTGTTGAAGCCATTGTGTCTACACACATCCTTCCTACATGTTGGCAGTAAGCATGTGGGATCCATATTCAGTGGTTCATGGAGGCTTGAAATCCATAATTTTCCAAACTCACAAACCCAGCAATAATAAATGAACCAGAAAAAAGGAATGTCTTCAGTTTTAAATAACTAAACCCTGACTCATCTAAAAAGACTACATACATTTTGGTTATTTGTCATATGAAAAACTAATATTTCTCTCACCTGAAACTGGAAGTTTGCTTAGGCCTTGTCACTGCAAGAGATTTAGCAAAGAGCTTGCAGAGTGGGGAGCAGTAAGAAGATGCTACAGAATGGCAGCAATTCCCTCTCACAATCCCATAACAGCCACAGGACCACAGGACCACAGGACCACAGGACCACAGGACCAATTTTTTAATAGTTTTTCATTTTAAAGACTTTCCAGTTTAAGAATTCATCTTCAGTTTGATTTTATGAGATTAACATTTCCCCTCCTTAAGTCCAGCCCCCACAATTTCAGTCAAGCACATGAAGACTATGAGACATATTTAGCTCAGAAAAGAGAAAAGGAGGAGAAAGGACGCCTTGAACAATGCTTCACGTACTAGCAACTGATTGTTTTCTAAGACCCAGCTGATGTTTTTTTCTTGCTCAGGATCATGTCAAAGTGTCCCAGCCTGCTAAGTCTGAGGAAAAAAAACTCTAGAATATTATCAGAAAATATACAAGATCTGAGATAGGTTATTTTTGATTTACATCCAGGGCCACAGGACAAAAATTATTCTGAGGGAAACAAAAGGTCCATCCCAGAAAGCTTGACACTGCATATGGGCGACCACTGCACTGACATACTCAGTTTCTGATTTCCAGATGGGAAAAAGGCCTCAAGTAATTATTATGCAAAACATAACCCACATCTTTGTGATACAACAGGAATCTGCAATGGCACTCTGTATTGCCAGGGGTTATTTGTGCTTTTATCCTAATTCAGTATTCAACTAAAAGTATGATGAGAGATAAATTTTATCTCTTTTTATCAAACTATAGCCTCCAATATCTGAAAGTTTTTACTGGTCTTAAGATTATACATAATAGTAGAATTTATAGAAAGTAATTTTCAACAATGTTTTGAGTTTTTTATGAGAGACAGGTAATTTGCTGTCTAAATATTTATGAAAGTTGTACACTACAAGGAGCTAAAAATTATTCTACAATGTTTTTTTCTGTCATCCTGTACAATATATAGCTTATATATGAAAGCCAGTTTCCTGAGTTTAAGGAAATTCTTCTTAACCAGGATATAAAACAAATGGTTTTCCACCTTTTGTAGCAGGAAATATTGGGAAAATATGAGGGGAAAAAAGAATTTGATAATATCTTCAAAATTTTGGTGATCCTCAATAAAATTTAATTTTTCATGGTCAGAAAGATTCTTCAGTCAATATATAAAGGTTTTTATGATCTACTTTTATGATCAGAGCCTAACTCTAAAAGCAAGTTCCATTTTCACACTGTAAACCTTCTTTTTGTCAGTGAATTTTGATAAATAAGCTGGAAAATATCTTATTCTCTCACATTTTAGGAAGTAGATCTTAAGCAGAGATCTTTCCTAAACAAAGTATTCCACAGCACACTTTTTGTTTTATATATGTTCTCATAAAGAAAAAGCATTTTGAAAGGAATAAAGGGAATATCAGTTGACAACTTCTGTCTTGCATTGAAATGACTGTGCCTGTGTTCAGAATTTGTTTGGAGATTGCAGAGTGCCATGGAAAAATGTTCCATGTGCATAATGAGAAAATGGAATGAGAAGGAACAGAACCAATAGTTAAAGAGTTTTATCTTGTACGAGCCTTTATTGCATATAATTTAATTACCCTTGTCTTCTAGCAAGGGTATAGCCAAAAGCTGGTCAGTATTGGTTTAGCTAGCTGGCTAATAATAAACAATAGTAAAATCACCTTTTTAATAGTTATATGTAATTATATCAGTCCTCGTGTTCCTGACCATATATTTGAGATATATAAGAAAGAATCTAGACCGTTGTCAAACAGAGAATAATTGACCTTGAGCTAAAATTCTTTTAGCTTTTTTCTTTTTTTTTTTTAACAGTTTTTTGTTTTTCAACAATTTTAAGACTTCATCTTTGGTTTGATTCAATGAGATTCAATGAGATTAACACAGAGATTTGTCTGCAAATTACTTTTCTGTAGATAACACCACGAGTAGGAGGGAAAGTGGAACAAAAATCCCCAGCACTTCATAGAGCTGACTTTTTTTCATCTTATTGATCCTTCTGGTTCCCTAGTGATGCTTCAGTGAATCCTCTTGAGGTTTGCAAATGGCTGTGTGCTGCCAACTATTCTCAGTGGCAGCATCTGCATCCTCATTGCCTTTCTGCATAACAGAATAGCAACTCAGCCATGCCCACATGGCCCTAAGCTCTGCCCCCTCTCTGCTACCTGGACAGAGTCATTTACATCGTCGTGCGTATCATTAGCAAATCTTTTATGTTAACAGGAACGGAAGACATCTGTCCATGGTCACTAGCCATAACCTCTTACTGGGAAAACCAATTTAGCGTCAACATGTTTTTATGAAAGTGGTCTTAAGGTTTTCCCAGATCAGCTGTTACAGAAATATTTTTATATAATTACTAATATTTGAAAATTTTGGTTTTTGATTTCAGACTTCAAAGACTAATTGTCCCAACTTTTACACCCCTAAGATGAAGCAAACTGGGCATCATAAAGTTAAAACCACATCCTCACAAATGACCTGTTTCAGGAATTACCATCTGCGATCCCTAGTGATCCTGCCTTGCAGTCCTGCCTCTCAGCTATTTGTACACAATATGCATCTGCCTGTCATCTGACAGTTGTGCCAGCTCAGATGACACTTCGGAGCAGAGGTTTCATGTGTCATTCTTTGCAACATAAACTGAACTTTGTAGGGATCAGCAGCCTTCCATGAGATCTCCTCTTTCCTCAGGCTCTGCTGTGCCAGTAACACTCTTTATAATATCCCATAGAAATAAACCGCCTGATGTTTTCTGCAGTATATGAGAAACGTGATACCTGAATCACTGAAAAAGCAAATTTAGCACAGACAATTCCATATGTAGCACCAAATGGAATGAGCTCCAAAGTTGCAATAAAATCTTAAAAAAAACATATGAACGGCAACAACAAAGCCTTCCCAAGACTAAGAAGTTATCATATTTTCTATATATATTATGCAACAATGTCCCTTACCCAGAAAAATTAAGTTCATTTATTTTTTTTCTGTTTTGTTCTCTGCTCCATAAAAATACCACCTGCCAAGTTGCTGAGTATTTACAGATCTACAATAAATTCAGTGTCTTCTTTAAATTTGCTAACAGATGTTGAATTATTCTGGAATTAACTGATTCTTTGTGGTTTCTTGTAGCAATTAAATTTGTAGCAGTTCTCTGAAGTGTCGAAGGATCTAATTTTTCATTTGCATAATTGTTTGTTCTAGTTAGACACTAGTTTAAAATCAAATCTTACAAAAGCAGTGCAACAGAAATGAAAGAGTAATAAATAAGTAAGCAGCTGTACAGCTGAAGAGATACTAGTTAAGCCTATTTATGTACTACCAAAAGAATAAAGATCACAGAGATTCAAGAAGATGAAGTTTCTGAGAGTTTCAATTAGACTTATCTCCAAGTTACACATGAAGTCCCTAATTGGAGAAGCAATGGCAAGGAAGCAGAGAGATCTGCATGTCTGATTCAGAAAAAAAGAAAGCCTAGAAATTCTTAAGAGTAAAATTTATTTTCTCATGCTTCTCTTTCAGTCCTTTTTCAACATCTACTTCATCCATCAGCTCCATTGGGCCATGAATTCCTACAGTATTCCCATTACCTAGAAAGACAAAGGTTACTGCCATTTCAAAATGCTATCTATTTCTTCTAAAAAAAAAAGCTTACTTAGAATGTTATAAAATTTCTTTTACTGTCTTCTAGACTTTAAGCTCTACAGGAAAAAGAAGAGTTCCTGAAAATTCAATAATTGAATTAATTAAAATTAGAAATGGGGATTATAAAATCGCATACTATTTGGTTTTGCCAGGCATATTATTACTATTGATAAATTAAGTAAATGGGGTTAGTCCTGGGTTAGCAGAATATTCTATTACTTTCTACTTTTCCAAAATAGCCTTGAAACCAAGTTGAACTGGACCTTTGCAGTGTGGCCTCAGGACAGAGGTAACCTTCCATAGTAAAGAGTCTTTGCAACAGATATCATAGACTGTTGGAGAATCTGAACTGCAGGAGAAAGCACACTGGCAGCTTATCCTGCTGCTGTGCTGATCCTCATCTCTTCCACATGTTCAGAGTTTGTTGCATATGAACTGAATAGGTTTCTAATATGCAAAATTTGACATAGAAGTCAAGATTAATGTACCCTGTGGGTCACTGAGAGCTATTGTACTTATATTTTTTTTGTTTTTCTTATCTCTAACTGAAGAACAAAGTGGATACTTCCTTGTGCCAAACACATTGCTGCTTTACATTGCCAAACTATGGTACAAATACCAGACAGATAAAATTTACTACTGGCATATGTGCCAATTTCAATTTCAAAGTAAACACTAAAAATATAGATCTTTAGTCCATTTCCCTCTGATATTCTGTCTCTAGCAAAGCACTTAAGATCTCATTGCAAAAAGTTTGGAATGTGTTAGAGAGTAGTTTCTTTATGGAGCACCAAATGAAAAATCCCAGTGACCCCAGATTAAATTGCATCCCCTTTATATCAGGGTATTATATTTCCTAAATTAGCCATCATCCTAGTGCTATGCAGCTACAACAGTTAAAACTATACCATGTCCTCTACAGTAATTAGAATGATCGAACGGTTTTGATAAATTGGACGTCTCAATGATACCTTGTTCTAGCATTCTCTTGTGCTTTTTACTTTGCATTCACAATCTCTAGTTCAGACAAATTATCTTAGCAGCTGGAAGCCCTTTGACGAGCTAATACAATACCTACAACAACAATTGATCCGGAAGCTGAAAATGCATGTAAACTTACTGTAATAGTTTCTTTTTTCCCTTTTTCTGTGGTTTTTTTGTTTTGTTTTGTTTTGTTTTTTAAACAAGACCACCAGTTTTTATACCACAACAAAAATCATTACTTGTTACTCACTGTAGCATATCTAATTTTAGATTGTAAACTGCTTGGGGCAGGTGTCATGTCTCCCATGTGTTGTGAAAACTGGATAGTGAATGTTGTATAACCTAAACAACAAAAACATGAGGCTGGATCATACCCTGAAGTCATATGCACAGACAGCCTTCTTCACAGAGACTGTCTTGCAGCCCAGACTTGGAGAAAGGGATATGTCAGCTGGTTCCTCAGTGTTGCCCTATAACAGTGAAACCCAGCTTGAGATAACAAAAGAATTAGCTGCAGGGTTGAATGAAATGTGGCCTGATGAAAGAAAGGAGTTTAAAAGAACAGATAATCTATTATAATAGCTAAATGCACATTATCAATAAATTCTACTCTAAAGGGAAGCCCCGAGCAAATTCGTTAGGTCACAAAATTATAAATTACAGCAGTTATTGTTACTTATTTTCTAACTATAATAATAATAAAAGGAAGAAATTATATTTGATTATGCTAGGGTTAGCTATCTATTTCAGTGGAGTCACTCCAGATTTATGTTGGTGTAAAGGAGAGCAAAAATTGCCCTAATTCATTCTCCTGAGTTTCTATCAATGTGACTTGGAATAGTTTCTGTCTTGCCCTCTAGCTATTTTAAAGATACCACAATATAAAGTTTTCTTTCCTGCCAGCCTGACAAAATCTGGATGTTTTAAACTAGCTCTTCTTATTTACTAACAAGAGCATACATTTTAAACTTGTCTGGAGGCAACTACAAACATTCCTACTGACAAAAAATCCTCCAAATTATCAGAACTTATCCAGACACTCAAGAAACAAGGATCATCAGAGGCTTTTGGCTTTATGTGCATAGGTTATTTGATTTGCCCAAGCCTCCTTTAACATCCTTTCTTGCATAATCCAAGTAAAACAGATACTTGAGCATTAATCTAAACCAGAGGTAACAGAAAGGAAAAGAGCTCTAGTCAGTGTACAAAGCAGTAACAACTTCCCTGCAGATCTCTGTTAGTAAAAATCATCCCAGAAAAACAAAGAAATTTTTAAGCTACACTTCATTTTCTTTCTCATACCTGTGAGCCTTTTAAAAAATATCCATCAGTGTAAAATTAGAAAGACATAAAGCAATTCTTTAATAATAGACTATTTTTATATTACATCTTGAAATGTTGAGTAGGAAACAGAAGATTTAAATTCATTTCTTCCTTTTCCAAATTATATTTTTATTATTATAATTCAGCTGTCAAATGTCGCCTTGTATTTCAAACTTCAAAAGCCAGGACTTGGGCCTGCCACTTTTATTAATCTTCATTACATAGCTTCTGGACAGAATTGTGTCTCACAATTTCAGTTATCAAGCTTTTCAGCATCATAAAGGTAATTTCTATTCATTTCAATCTATTTTATCTGCAAACCAGTGACCTTTCCATCCACTATTTACCACTAGGTTAGAGCACTGCATTTTCAGTATTTTGATGCTTCATCAATTTTCTAGAGGTTTTGTTTTAGTTTTGGGTACCCACAGGATCTCAAAGTACTGCAAAGTGCTCGTAATATTAGTCCAACTTGACATAAGCAAGAAATATTTATTTCATGCAACTTATAAGATTAATTAATCTGTAAGGACATAAATAACAAATCTCAAGTCATGTTTAAAAATATGTACTTTTGTATATACAGCTTTTTGAACTTTTCTGAGATTATACTCTGGTGCAGTGTTGAATTGCAGTACCCAAAGTTTCCAAATGGTACCTTCCAAATCCTCATATATCCTCAGAACAATAGAGAAAAACAGAAAAGTAGAGAAGAATTGAACAAGATTTGATAATATTAAATTACCAACAATATTTATAAGAGAGTATTTGCATTTTACTTTCAAAATACTGAGATATAATTTTAAGAAATTGTGTCATAAAAGAAAGATTTTGACTGATTTTAAAATTAGTTAACAGTACCATAGGGAAAAAAATAAGTTTTACTGGTGAATTTCACTTTTATGCTTCAGAATTGTTGTCTTACTGTTTAATTTAATCCTTGATGAGTTAGAATGGAAGATTAATAGGTCTCCTATTCTTATGAATTAACTTTTAATCACAGTGATTCTATTAAGCATTTTATGACAGCATTAATTACATTATTTTGATGTGTGTCACAACAGACAGAAAAGAGCTATTTACATTTTTACTGATATTTTACAATGTTACAGTAGATATCCTGAATATCAGCCTGCATTTATATAATCTTTTAATGTTCAGAATCTGTAAAAAATGTGATTAATTAAGCAAATGATAAATGATGAGAAACAGAAGAAGCTTAAGATCAGCTGATCTTGTTCAACAATCAGGCATTGTGACTCCATATAATTTTTTGACTGTGAGTGAAAATAGCCCATTTCCACATGATTTCTGTGGTAAGGAGAAGACAAATTCAATCTGTTCTCTCATATCTCTTTATGTTTCTCCTTCTAGAAAAAAAAATTTTATCACTACTGCCCAATGTGTCCATTTTTTGGACATAGTAGACTAAAGGTACTTTAGCAAAAACAGGAGTGAGGCTATGGCACATTCTTCAAAGATGAAATAGGGTAATACAACACTGAAGTAATTATGGCAACTAAACCAAATTAGGGATCAATAAATATCATCCTGAACTGCATTTTACAGGAGGATACCTTCCAGATATGCCATTTGCTTGTTTTATGATTTGCACTAAATTGTTCTGAAGATCTTGTCTCTAGGACATTATATAAACTTACAGTCATAATGTGCATTGTTGAATATCCAGCAGAAGCTTAAATCAGCCGAACTTACTTTTTTTTGCCAATGCCTGGTAGTGATGAAATAATGTTTGCCTCTTTTGTTTTAACCGACTCTGTTAGAAGCCACAGGGCTCACTGTTAAGCCATCACAGATTTCCTCTTTCTCTTTGAAATTGCTCATATAGCATGGCATTTCCATTTTGAATCTCAGTTAGTACTCTTTTTTCTTATTTGTAGAAAGCATTCATTCTGGTCATTTGCGAACAGTTGCTTTCTCTACCCATATGGTTTTTTAATATTTTCCTGAGCTTGTTAATGTACTTTATAAAAAATACATGATTGAAAAAGGAGAGATGTTTTTCATAGACATGCAAAATTATGTTGTACAACAGTTTAGCACTTTATTGAGTCCCTTGAAGTTCTAAAAGTTGGATGCAGGCTTTAGCTGTCAATTCAGCTAAATACTTCTGTTTTTCCTGTGCAGTGAGAGAACACTTCCTTTTCTTTGGTTACCACGTTATCAGCTAGTTTCCTCTTCACAGATACTGCCCTACAAGACTTTTAGCAAAGATAACTGTCAGCATGGTAATAGGAGCAGGGAACGCATGTCACAAAGCTGTAGTGAGAATAGTCAAATGGCATAGACCCACGAGCATCAAAACTCAAAGGTAAGGTAAAGAAGGGATTTATGCCATTTGTTCTGACTAAGCTTGTCATCTAAAGTTTGCTGTACCGTCAAATTGCAATCCCTCTAACTCTCAAAGTTTTCCCATTATGAGGAGGATTTGAAAAATTTTTGGTTCTCAAAGGGACCAGTATCATCTGTACAGGGAAAAAAATATAATTCACAGGACTCTAGGTTAGACAATAGTCAGGAACAATAGCCACCCTTCAGGATCAAGAGTCAAAAATGCAAAGAACACCCACATGTCACAAGAGACTTCCTCATGAAGAAAGCTACTCATTTACTTGGCAGTAGATAGGACTGGGCAACTGTTACTCCGTAAGCTAAATGCAGCTTAAAAATTTGCTCAATCACATTAGCATCTCAAGTGCTAAGTTCACATCTTTACAATTTTGGATTACACTGTTATTATATTTGCTGTTATTGCCATTGTTTCATTTTGGGCTTTTTTAGTGACATTTATTTTTTATGTAGGCCAATAAATGTGTCTGGAATTAAATTTTTACCCTCAGAACAAAGAACATTTTCTCATCTATGTACTCCGTCTTACTCTTTTCTCCTTTAGGAAACCACCTTTTCCATTTTTGCTTTCCCTCATATGTTGGTATGACAAGAGATATTGCAATGGTTGGTATGACAAGAGATATTGTAATCAGTTAATAATGCCTCTAGGAATTAGCCATGACATATGATTTTCTTACCCCTAGCTGATTCATTCACACTTCTGAAAACAAAACCAAATTCATTCTTAAGCAAAATATTATAATCAATACTTCTTTGAATTCTAATATAGATGAGATTATAGTTGGTTCAGGTATGATACAAAAAACAATCAAAGCAGAAACACTGCTCTGAAATATTCTAAAGAAAATTTCTAAAGAATATTTTTGTTTCATTTATTGTAAGATTTAGGGATAAAAGAAGTCATGAGCAAAACCAGCAGCATTTAAGGAATGTTGTAATAATAAAATAGATATCAGTAGGGATACTAATGGAAGACTAAAAACCAGTCTCCTTTGAAAACAAGAAGCATTATTCTTAACCTCTATGAAGTACAGTAACTTACTGAATCTGTAGAGTGCTGTGCCTGGATGTCACCCAAACAAGTTTAGTTCTTCTCTGCTTGAAGCAGAGATGCTCTAAAAGCTCATTGTTCCTAATGCAGCATTTACACTTAGTGAAATTTAGTGAAATATTGATAGGGAGGAACATGAATTAGAACCTTTAGACTGTATTAAAATGCACCGGAAGAGGAAACAATGAATTGTTTCCATATAATTTTTAAAACATTACTGCTAAAGCAGCAGCCAAATTGCAGCAATGCAAATGAGAACACAAATATGTTTAAGTCTTCCTCAGTCACAGAAGTCCAATATATATTTTTCTGAAAGAATACAGCTAAGTGTATTTGAGGCAGCATTTCACATGTAAATAATCTATATGCAGAATATGTACATAATAAGCAAGAAAAGCTTTTAGCCTTTTAAGGCTCCCATAAATGACTACTAAAACCAAATGACTGGTATGAAAGTTCCATTCAATTTTCTGAGGGTGGGACTACAGAATTTAATAATTTTCTATTTGTCGTGAGTAGGTACATTATAAGTGCAGAGCTAGAGTAAAATTTGAGTCATACAACATCATTTGCTACCAAGAAAATGTTAGATGACTTCAATATTTTAATGTTCAAATGAAAACAAGACTAGCATGTGTTATATCTGTATTCCATGCAACTTCCAGAAAATAATTTTCACGGATATTTTCTATGTGTTTGTCAAAGTGCCATTCCATTTAATTGTGCTTTAAAAGAGATATGCAATCTGCCACCAAAGGGTGGACAAATACCATATTTGCTACAGAAGTGGTTACAGAGATATTCACAAGGGTAGAGGCAATTTGACCTTTACATATAACTTCTAAACACCCCAATAAATGTATTTGTTCTACACAATATTTCAATTAGTTGGTTATTGTTTACAAATAAGCTGTGCTTTCCCCCTTCTCCCACCAATTACATCACTGTATATAAATTCACCCTTTTTCCTCAGGTGTTTTGTATTGGTTTGTTTGTTTGTTTGTTTGTTTGTTTGTTTGTTTGTTTGTTTGTTTGTTTGTTTGTTCTGACAAGCCTTCACAGTTTTCTTCTGGATTGTTTGTATCTGAGTCCTGCCATTTAGTTTGAGTAAACCGATGACTGAGTCTCACCTAGATATATCCTGCTTAAGGAGGCCCTTAAAAACTTCCTACTGAACAACAATCACGTCCAAATATACCTGTGAATGTCTATTCTGTACATGTTCTATTCCTTAAGTGTATCCCTGATTAATTATAGTGTTGCTTGGATGGCCAATGTTGTCAAGACACAGTGGAGTAACTCATTCTGGTACCCTGGGCTCTATGCCCTGCTGCAGTTCCCATTTATGATGATAGTTGACTGAATCCCACGTCAGATCATGACAGGAGCCCAGAACTACTGTGATATTAGTGCAACTTTTTGCTGAGAGATCAAGGTCATGACTACTGTCTTCTCAGCAGTTTGAAGCCTTAAGCTGATGTCAGCCTTAGAACAGGTAGTGCTGAATCCCACCCCCTCCTCCCCCATATCCTCTATCCACTCATTCCCCCACAAAGTATTTGTTAAAGTTGTGAGGGCAAGTTTAGCAGCAAGAAGTCAATTCTGGGAACAATGTACATCGTGTTGTGATCCCTGGGAGCCACGTCTGCATGAGAAAATGCTCTGCAGGTGCAGAGGCCTAAGCAGCCCTATCAACTAGAATGTGTTAAAGTTTTGTCGTCAGTGTAACTCTTCCATTTCACAGAGATAAAAACTGTGTGAATTCTTCTATATGCCCCAAAGACTAAATAGAAAAGTTGGAATCCTAGCAAAACCTAACATGATAGCGTATATATGGCCTTATAATTTCTGCTTGATTGACTGAATGTGCTTCCTCACTCGGTGGACCACGAACAAAAAAATCAGTGAGGCAATACCTCAACTTTGAATTGTTTTGGTATTTCAACCCCAAATATAGCCATCAATCAGATCAACAAAAAAAAAAAAATTCTTTAATACCTTTTGTCATTCAGTTGCTTTATGGAATATTCCTTTCTTTCTATTAAATTATACAAATAAGTAATAGGATTCAGGAACAGGTTTTGCATATTATTAGTTTAGCAGTGTATCTTCCAAATAGATGACACTCCAAAATAAGATGGAGGGTTGCTTTCTGTCTTGTATCTGAATGAGGTAATTTCTCAAGATGCTCTATGACCTACATCATCCTCTCAGAAGTAAACATTGATCCTGGCCTAGCATATATGAAAAAACAAAAAAAAATTACTTTACTGGTGTTTGATTCTTGTGACAGTGTCATGTATATGTGCATCTGTGGTATGTAGAAGCAGAGGCACTGTGTGCATATGAAGAAGTTGTTCTTAGGTATTTTCCTACTTCACTGCTGCATAAAAGACTGTTCTGGTATGATTGAGAGGAATGAATATATCATCTTCTGGAGAAGTCACAACATAGAAGGCCTGTGAACTGTGAGTACATGGTTACCGTGTGACTCTGCAGTTACAGTTAGGTTACAACTCTGAATGTTCCTCCACATTTATAGGAGTAGTTGTGATTTCCTTTCCTAAATAAAAATGCCTTGATTTTCACCTGATTTGTTTACTTGTTTGATTCTGGCTTTTGTCTATTGTAATCAATTCCTTTATTCATTGAAATGTTATTTGATTCTGGAATTTGAGTTTTCACCCTGCAGAAATTTTAAAATTTGATGCATTTTTTTCATTTTGAATCAGAATGAAGCATGGAAACGGTGAATTTTAAAGAAAAATAATATTTTGAGAAAAACTTGTTTTAGAGCAGGGAGAATCCATTTTTTCCGTCATTTGCAGGCCAGCAATCTAGATCTACCCAGCTAGCTCAGGGAACTGGGACCATGCCTATTTTCTGAGCAGAGATCCAGAAAAATACATCGTCAGCCAGGAAACGGTCTGCCCAGTAAACCATGCAGCCTATGTTGTCCACAGAGCTGTGGCATTCCTGCGTACTACCAGTTGTACTATAAGTTAGCCAGCTCTCCCAGGCACTTGGGCAGCCCACACCCAGACAGGTGGGATTTCAGGGAGCCAGGGAAACCACGTGTCAGTCATTGGACTGGTATGTGAGTAGGCAGGAAAACAAGCACTCCTGCAAGTCTTCCAACCTACCCGTCTGCTTTGTTTTTGTGAAGTTTCTGTTCAGTCAACAAAGTTGCAAGGAAAGTCTTTAATTGCATCAGGTAAATTATTTTCATAGAAGAATTATTAGTTGCAAAGTTTTGCCCAGTTCTGAGGGTGGATAATTCAGCAATGTAAAGGAAGAAATGCTATATCATTTCACTGACATCCCATTTAAGTCCTACAGGTCAGATGATAAATTGAAGGATGTTGGAGTGCAGCCAGAATACACTATATTCCAGAAATTCCCACTCAAAATAATGACTCTTAGGGATGTTTCCATATTGGCATCAAATATAGTAGTCTTAAAACTATAAATTTCCTTTAAGTCATTGATAACCTCACAAATAGAAGCATATAAGTAGTTTAAAAACAGACTTACTGTTGCAATGACTGGACCTGTGGCTCAAAAAATTACTTAGACTTATCCTTGCAAGCAATAAAAGGGAATCATTAAAATATTCTAAAGCAAAATACAATGTACAAATAAAATTTCTAAAATGGACCTTAAATTACCTTTCAATGATAAACTGGCAAAAAACTATTTCTGGTTCTTTTTTGCTCCTCCCCCCTGTTTACAAGATAATCAGTGGCCAAATGCTTTCTATGGGGTTACCACTTTGGATTTCTGCATCCTCCTCATTTTGACACATCTGGGGCATGCAATTATTCACAAAGGTCATTTTCCACACAAGAAAAGGACAGTGACCAGAAGGCAGCATTTAGGCTGTGAATACACCATGACAATTTAATCAATGAGAAAACCCCAGTGTCAACAACCATCTTATTTCTGGGTTGACAAAGACTGACATCTCATCAGTTGCTTGTAAAATTGACTAAAGACAGGTCAGAAAAGCAGCACAAAAGGACTATAAATGCTCTAATACATTAGTCATAAAGGTGGAGATAATCTCATTTTTAAATGCACATATAATAATTAGCTAGAAGATCGAAGTGTTATTCACAGAGTAACAGTTGACATGCCTTTATGGTTTTTGTCTACAAAACCAGAAGTTTTTCTGTCTTTCTTCACTTGAAACTCCTAATAATAACAATCTTTGTTGCCTTTTTCAGTAAATTGCAACAGTCAAGTCAACAGAAAGAATTTAGCTGAGGTTTAGTTGGCTAAATGACACACTACAAACACAAAAATCACAAGCTGAAAGCCTAAAAAACTCCACAATGTTGATACTTAGATATGGGTGTATGAAATGTTTTTAAAATACTAAATAGCTTAATTTTCCAATTTTATCATGGTTCACAAGTTAGATGCTCATGTATCTCCCTTGTTGGGCCATCTAATAAAGATGCGTTGAGCTATAAGAAATATATGAGTAGACTGAGCTCAGTATTTATTGGAGGGTTTAAAGATATTATTTCCATTATTATCATGAGCTAAACATTATTTTCTTGAGCATGCTTAGTGATACCTATGCCCATGGGACTTCAGAAGTGTAAGGCTATGGAAGTAGACAACTCCACTTTCGCTGCAAACAGTGTAGTTTTACACCAGTTTTGACACACATAACACTCAGGTTGATTCTCCTAAGAGAATTGTGCCTGTATCTCCAACGTGTGATCTAATCATCACGTTTTCTAGCACTGTGTGAGGGTATATTTATGCTGAAATGCAAAGCCTAACTAGACATCAATGGATGGAGACATTTAGAATAGCAAGAGTTCCAAGTCATTTTTCCACTGACAGTTAATTGATTTTTTAAACAGATCTTTCAAAATTAAATGAATTAATCTAAAATGTTTCTCAGATAGCACGAATCAGATAGCTCTGTTTATATAAATAGACAGCACTGATATGCTCTGATTTCTGCACACATTTGATGTGCCATGAGATTTTAATTAACAAAAGCACAGAACAGATCCTCTTTTTTTAAATTTTTATTGATTTTTGTAAATCTCTTAATATATTTTTCATTTTGTTATTAAATGTTCATTCTATAAAAACAGATCACAGATTTTATCTCCACCCTGGATGTATTTCACTTTTAACCTTTAATGCCACCACTACATGGGGGTTGTGCTAGATTGACTGTTGGACTTGATGATCTTAAAGGTCTTTTCCACCTTAATGGTTCTGTGATTCCATAATTTGAATTAGACACTTTCAGTGACCAGAAATGTTCAAGAAGGGTTTTAGTTTTTCACAACTCTTAGAAGCAGCACCTCTTCCATGAGGACAGCAGGGTGTGGCAGTTTTTAATTCAGCAAGTGGTCAAACTTCTCTTGCCATAGTCAGATTGGTCACAAATACAAGAGATACACACAGCTTTGTGTTTTCTCCTCTCTACAAGAACTCCAGCACAAATGTACCTTTTACGTTCTCTGTGGATTTCTTCTAAATGGATTTAACCTGAAGGAATGATGATACAAGTGGTGTCTGCAAGGATTCTAATACTACTTTTGTAGTCATAGTAAATAATTTAAATATTCACAAATGTATAGCTGCAGTTACAAAATGAATACACAATCCAATTATTTTGCTGGCATAATGACTGCTTATGTTAATGAATTTGTTAGATTTCCGATGAACTAGTAAGTTCTATTTATGTTAACAGAGGTAGAATATGTTATCTCATGCATAGGTACCTGTGTACATTGGCATGACTGAGTGGAAAAGCACTGCAAATATACAGCAAGTCTGAGAAAAATTGTAATTGCTTCACCTAGGAATTTAAACAGTTACTTAGCTTCAGAACTACTTTTTGGTTACACTATCATTGATTTCTCCTGACTTTTGATTGATTTTTAAAAGTTTATGGCCAAATTAATTAGGACTTGGGCACAATATCCTTGCTCCCATTACTCACACAAATAGAACTGGAAGACGTTTAGCACTTTGCAATGAGACTTTGAACTTGATCCTCTTGAAAAACTTTAACATACTTTATTAATTTACACTGCTGAACTATCATATCCAATTTTATTTACATTATCAGGAGGGTTCAAGATTAAAATTTACAAGACCATAAAAATTATGATCATAGAGCATTAAAGAATTAACAAACGTGCTAATCAGGATAAATACTTAAGGCATGTCCTGGGTGCCAGAAAAATTGGTTTCAGTACAGCTATGTGAAGCCTGGGCTTCAATCCGGGGATTAAAGACAAAGGCTGGTTTTATGCCACAGCTTGTATGAAGTAATTAATAGGATGACTGATGCTTGACTGAATTTACAATACCTGTGAAGAAATAGATTGCTAAGAATGTGATCTACAAAAGCCCATATGATCACCTAGTGTGGTTATTGCTAATATTGACAAAGCAGTCATATACTCTTTTCTTCATCACAGTTTGTGAAAACATTCTTGTATAGGATTCCTAGCATGGAGTTTGGCATCTAGGCTAGACCCAAGAAACCCAAAAGTGGACTTAGTTGAATGCAATGTAAGGTGAGAAATGGGAATCATCCCAGTCTTTAAATGACATTGAAAAACCTCGGACAACCATCAGGTACTTTGCCTATATTCCAGAGGTACTTCGTTGCTTGACTTCCAAAGCTGTCAGGGCACACAGCTGCACATCCACACCCTGAAGTGTCACGTCTTAGTTTGGATGAGCTCAATGTCTCAGCACTGTCTTGCCTGACTCGGATGTAGAAATGAGGCCACGAGAGAGCTGTGGCAGTCTTGTTGTCAGTGCAAGGAATGAGCACACAGTCAGACTGCTTGTGATGCACAGGTGAAGAAACCATCTGCTTTTCCTGAATTAGCTTAAATTAGTTTGGGTAAGGGAGCCTCATACATATTCACGAATATCCTATTTTCCAGTTAGAGCCCTTCCAAAGTGACATAAAAAAGGGCTTAAATACTTGAATATGTAAAGAAAATGTAAGATGAAGTCTTCATCATTTTATGTGTGTTATAGCTAGTCGTCTGTGAAATAACAGCAGGTAGTACCAGCAGAACAAAAAAGTCCTTGTCCAACTAGTTTTGCCTTACAAAGGGGAAGAGAGAAGGGATAGCATTTCAAACAAGCTTCAAGCATGCCTACTGGCTAGGAAAAAATGGGAAGATGGCCCTAATGAACTGGTGGTTGCTGCTATAAGCATACTCAGCAGCAGATGGAATAACATCTATGAAGCTTCACTGGTATAAAATTTTAGCTGGGAATAATTCAGAAGCAGAGGGAAAATGTTATAAATTTAAATGACAAGTGAGTTTTGAAGCTAGGTGCCTAAAATCCTCTCTAATGACCTTCTACATTTAAGCTGCTACATTTATTTCTCCACTTTTGAAAAAAAAAAAGCAAGAAAAAAGTAATTTAAAAAAACAAGAATAAAAACGTTAAGCTAAGAGACAACATGGAAGATAAAATATGATCAAGATTACATTTACAACCAGGTTTGTGGAAGGATTTAAATCAAACCTGAAACAAGTAAAAAAGGTATTATGTTTCCTTTTTCTTTCTGTAAGGAAACTGAACCTCAGTGTTTTGTTAATACATTTTGTAGTCCAAAGAAATTATCTGGCCTTCAATTGGGATGGCTCCATCTGCCTTCTCAGCCTACTCACATACACAAGTTGCCAAGAAACTTTCAGTAAAGAAACTTGAGAAAGGAATCTTACCCTAATTTCATGGAAACCAGATCACTAGCAATTTTAATGAGGATTGTTCTCTGAACATCCAGAACACCTCACTTACCAATCTCATTGGTAAGGCTTTGGACTTCAATAAGAATATTGAAAATTCTTTACCATCATAAACTTTCATTTTTAAAGCTTAAACAGCATAAAATTCATGTCAGTATTATTTCCAGCTGTAGTTGATTTTACACACAGAGCTCAGCTCTATTCATGCTGTCCTGGGCAGTGTTTTCTAGGTGATTCTGTCTGAACATGGTGACATCCAGATGTCTCTTCCAGCTGTTTGCCCCAATCCAGAAACAGTCCATCTCCTTCATTCTCAGTCAGATGTACCAAAGGAGCTATGAGGAGGGTGCCCTGCGGCAAGGCAAGCAGCAAATGACCATGTCCTGCATATGGTGCAGGCATACCATGAATCTGAATAGTATGGATGTGGCTTTTCAGTGCCCAGATGAGGGTCCAGAGCAGATCTTTGTAGCAGGCCCACAACTTACATGTTGAGAAGATGGAGCCAGGTTCTCCACAGCACTGCATGATGGTAGGATGAGAAGGAGTAGACCTCACCTGAAACAAGACAAGTCTACACTGGAGAGAAAGGCAACCATTTTCCCTATGGGAACAGTATAGAGAGGAGCAAAGCGCCCAGAGGAACTGTGTTGTCTGCACCCCTGAGGCTTCTCCAGAAAAGGCCTTAGTGAGCCCTGAACTACATTGTCACACTTTCTGATGTTGTTTTCAGCACGAGGCTTCACTAGGGACCTCCTGACATCCTCTCTAAAGTGAACTTTCCCATGAGCCCATGATTTCCTTTTTCTGTTTCCATGCTGCTTCCTTCCCCAATTCAGAGACACACCTCTTCTATCTTTGGGTCTTCCCCCAGACATCCTAGGATGAATCTCACATATTTGCACAAAGCCCTGAACAATAGCCTTCAGAAATGTTTGAGTACACTTACACGCTCTTGCCCTTCATCCTGCAATGACTTCTCCAGCGACAGAAGCACTGACGCCCTTTAGCCTGCAAGGCCCTTACAGAGCATTTCTGTGAGAGACAGACTCACATTTCTGTGAGTTCTAAAAAGAATTGAATTGCAGACAGTTCAGCAAGGGAAAGTGCAAAGTCCTTCACCTGGGGAGAAGTAACTCAATGGACTTGCTATGAGCAAACAACAGACAGTAAGATGGACCTGTGCTGGCACTGTGCCCTTATGACAAAGAAGGTCACTCGTATTCTGGACTGCATAAGGAGGAGTCCTGAGAGCAGGTCAAAGGAGGTGATCCTTCCCTTCTCAGCGATGCTGAGGCCACCACTGGAGTACTGTGCTCAGTTCTGGGATGCAAAAATGCTGGACTTTCATTTCTATTTCTACTTGTAAAGAACCACATAGGTGATGAAGGACCTGGATCTTCTCCCATAGGAGGAAAGGCTGAGAGAGCTGGGACTGTTTAGACTGGAGAAGAGAAGGCTCAGAGCAGATCTCATCAATGTGTACAAATATCTGAAGTGAATGTGTAAAGAAGGCAGAGACAGATTCTTGAAAGAGGCATCTCTTGAAATGACAGGACCTGAGGCATTGAGCACAAACCAAAACACAGGAGGGTCATGCTGAGCAGAAGGAAACTTTCTTCATGGATATAACTGACCAAGCACTGGCACAATTTACCCGGAGAGGCTGTGGAGTGACCTTCTCTGATGATTTTAAGATGTCGTCCTGAGCAACCATTTCTATGTGGCCTTGTTTGAGAGAAGGGCCATCTCCAGAGAATTCTTCAAACCTCAGCAATTCTGTAATTTAGTGAACAGTTTTATTTTAGAGACCAGGATGAATTCAGTTGTGGAAGTGTCTGAGTTCTTATTTTTCCTTTTTTTTCTACTTTACTTGGCAATTATTAATGAACCATAACCTGTTTACCTGATTATTTTTGCTTCACTTCTGTTAAGATGACTACACACATGCATGAACATATACACTTCCCTGCAGATATGCTGCTAACAATCTAGTGTAATATTGTCCTTTAGCAGTATAATTTATACATTTTTAGAAACTTCATAAGAGCACAAATATTAATAGAAATGTTTTATGCTTTATTACAGATACATTATAGTTTTTCAGCAGATCTTTTCTCGATGACAAGCCATTAAAACTACTACCACAAACATTACCCAACAACATACCTAAATTATAGAAATTAATGCATCAGCTGGTAACTCAATACATAGGGCATATATACAGACTTCACACCTTCAGCCTTCCCCAAACATGTCATCAGAACAATGTGTTTTAGAGAATGCATGGATGATCAACAAATAACAAGCGTTTTCCTTTCTCCTCCTCTTGATTTCCAAATCCAACTTTAACACTAAGTTCAACTTGTAAGAAAGACATTGAGTGGAGAGTATATTTTAACTTGAATTGCTAGCCTCTGTTCAAATGCAAAAATTGTTGTTCTGCTCACTGTTACAAACCTCTGTTTTTAAGATTGTGCTTTATATTTATACTGGTGAAAAAGGCAAATTGGTCAATCTCAGTTTTCTTGAGAAAAAAAAAAATCAAAACCAAGGAATAGAACCAAGTTTAAAAGTTGTGGTTCATTTACAAATCTTCTTTGCAACAAAGCTGATGATCTTTTTTATGTTTTGTTTGTATTCCTGAGGTTTTTTTGTCAGTTCTACACAATTCTAGTAGACATAAATTTGCTGCAGCACTTTGTGAATTCATAGTAAAATTTAATTACATATGTCAGTCTGTTGCAGTGGTTAAAGCCCAGAGAGTTCCTTCTCCCCTGAGAAAGCTGGGGAAATCCAGGGACTAAAACCCCCCTGGGGTGAAGTCGAGGGTGGATTGTCCCAGGGAAGGGTTGAGTTCATTATTTGCTCTGCCCTCAGTCCAGGACTGTATTCATATTTCCCTCTCCTCCCTTCCTCCTTCCCGACTGGTCCCTGTCCCTTTGTCCCTCCCTGGTTCCTCCCCCATGCCGTTCTGAGATTGGTTGTAACCCTCAGAATAAAAGTCTGATGCCTGCCTGAGGCTGGGGTCTCTCGCCCTTGACCTGAACGCTGACCACCGTATGACTGCCTGTCTGATTGGGGTCCGGGCGGGAGAACACTCTCTTCTGCAGCACTCCGGCTTTTGGGACAGCGTGGGTGCCATCCTAGGGGGGAGCAGCTCACGGCTAGGGGAGATGGTCCCTAACTGCAGTGGACCAGGGACACTAGCAGACACCACCGACGAGCTGCTGACCGACCCTGGCGGCCAGCTGGTCCGGCCCACGATAACGGCACATCAGTCCATACAAATCTCAGTATGTGCAGTGATTACACCAAAAGGAGTTGCTATGAAAGGTAGTGATAGGAAGGTGAGTAAGAGAATATATGAAGAATGTGTGTGAATATTAGCCATATCATATATATGAATATATCATATTCATATATTCATGATGAGTTTTGATCTATGTGAGAGACGTTATTTCTCTTTTCTACAGAGTACTATAGAGAAACACAAGGAAGGATGAAGATAAGATACTGAGGTAAAAAGTAATGAAAATTCATAGAGATTTTGTATTGAACAGCTTCAGAATCAGCACTGGTGTGACAGTGGGTATAAATATGCAATATGGTTTCACCTATGTAGGAAAGCAGATAGTGTGCTCGAAAGAAGAAAAAAACTACAACAAAATAAGAGAAATGAGAATATAAAATACAACACAGAGAGAACAAGAACATAAGCAGCCATATGTGTTCTTGGTGGCTTCCTTAATTATTTCCACATCTTCATAGAAACTAAGAAGCATCTCAGAAATATCAAAGACTGGAAAGAGGAAAACATGTAGAGAACAGAATGGAGAATAAAGTGGTTTTCATTAAAGTCAATTCAGAATTTTCATACTATGTTAAGTATGAAAAAGAGTTTGGAAAACTAATCCATTCTTGACAGACTTCTATCTAATCTGCTTAAAAGTACCTTCAGTGACAGAAGGTTGACATGTTTCTTTGGAAAACTTTCTAGCTCTTCACTACATTTTCCTTCTAAATGTATTTTCTAATATGTCTTACAGTAGACAATGGGTCTTTTTTTCTTGCAATTTAAGCCCGTTACTTCTTTTTCTGATACAGAGCATATATAAACCCTTTATTTGAATAGTATTTTATTCTCTTGAAATCTATTAACACATCCTTCCTAAATCTTCTCTTTATTCTATCTTTCCTTGAAGGTTATAAAATCAAGACCTTCAATCAGTATTTTTGTTCGGTTGGCTCTCTTACCAATTGGTATCTACTCATTATAAAGCCCAGTGAAAGAAATTTTCACAGAGTATGCAAGTGTATTCATGAATGCTGAATGGATTAAAAGGAGATCTGTATGCCTCTTGTAGGCCAAAATAAATGCTTTGTCACAGTGTCCACTTTTTTATGTTGTTGACTCATGATCTTTGGAATACTTTTTGTTGGCTCATGCTGACCTTGGCATCCTCTCTGACTTGGAGACCTACAGAATTTTATGTAAACAGTTGTCCCCGAATTTGTATGTGTGCAACTTATTATTTCTGCCTGAGTATCTTGCAGTTGTCTCTATTGAATTACATTCTATTATTTCAAACCTACTTCTTGTCTGTCAAGATTATTTTAAGTTCTATTGCTGTCCTCCAAGACACTTGCATGCTTTCCTGAGCCTGGTATCATATATATATACTCTCTATTCCAGTATGCATGTTATTCACACTGAAGCTTCAGCATGGCATCTTCAGATTACTAAACCAGACTTCACAAGAGCTATTGCAACAGAACAGAAAAAAAAAATAAAAAAAAGGAAAAATAAAAGGAAATAAAGCAAGTGTACCAGTAGGTAAAAAATACAGGAAGGAAAAAGAATCTAAGCAAGCCAATATATGGACTGTGCTGCACGAAAAATTGTGTCTGGATTGTTCTATCATTAAACAAGGTGAGCCTTATAGTAATCAATTTTTTGTTTGTTTTCATAGCTAATACATCTGTAAAATCATCTACAGACACCTTCAAGCAAAATAACTTTCTCCTTATCCTGAGGATTTTAAATTATCTGAGTATTTATAGACTCTTGCAAGAGAAAACCGTGTGTTCCAAAATTATGTATAAACAAAAAGGATAGTTCTGCGACTGACACAGAAATCTATGTTCCTCTTTACTTAGTGTGACAGATCATCCAATTCTGCTTGTCTTTTGCTAGTTTTAACCTCCACAGAGAAGAGACAAAAAGATGTTACTTCCACTAGCTAAAAAGGCAGCAAGAAGAAATACGGCAGTGTTACTTCCCTACTTTCGTTTTCATTCTAATCTTCCTCCTTTCCAAATTTCAGGATATTAGTATAGCTGTAGTACAGGATAACTGCAATATCAGTTCATTAAACACAGAATAATTACAAATTTGCTATGGTACAGATCAGCACTAAAAGTCTTCCATGTCCACAGCACAGGATGTAGATCCATGAATGCTCCCAGCTGGAGAATGAGTAATCACAGTCTGTAAGTACACTTACTTTTCCTCTCGAAACAATTATTACAGATTACTTATTTCATATTAACCTTATTTTGTGATTGTATCAGTAACAGGTCTAGCCATGAGGTGTGTATAGAAGTGTGTCCCAATGCTTTTAACTGCATGTTGCCTGTTTAGTGCAGCCACTTCACACTGGCTACTGTTTCTTTTACGCAGTCCATTTTTGACAAGAAAGTTTGAATAAAAATCATTATCCAGATTCAGGAAATATTAATCACCACATTTTCTTTATATATTCGACTGTCATGCAACAGCTCTGCTCTAAATCCTGGATATTCCACTACTTTTGAGCTAATTTCAGCTCTTTCCTTAGTGACATGAAGTTAGGGGTAGCTTTAGTTTATTGTGTTTCTTTCATTTGAGTATTGTACTTTTCTGAATTTAAAACATGCATAAAAATCCCCACCCCCCCACCCCCCCAAAAAAAGGCATAAACAAACAACAAAAACAGGAAAATAGCTGTTAAGACAATGTTGGGCACAACACAGTCATTGTTATGTGCTAAGATAGCCATTGTAGTAGTGAAGACAAAGAAAGTGCATTCTTCGTGGCAGACTAAAAGGATTATGTCCTCATATTCTCACCATTGGATTAACACAGTATGTATTGCACTTATGTAGATTATGAAAGATTCAGGTTAGAAAAGGTAGGAGTCTTTTATTTACTCTAATTTAAGTCAGATGAAATTCAATAATCAGGAGAAAATTCTCACTCTCTGTTGTAAACTGTGGATGGGCAACTGTTTGAGATGAAATTTTCTTTATGAGCATCTCTCACTTTGTCTAGTAAGTATTCTAAAAAATATGTATTTCTACTCTATACATTATATTTACTCCACAGTGTATTTAATATATAAAGTCCAATTAACAGAATTTTAATTCTTGTAGAACAAATCCTACACATTGGTAATTATGATTAATGCACATGGGATACAAATTCCAGTCATACTGACTGTAATAAAAACTATTAAGCATATACCAGATGTAAGCACTTTGTTAAAGCTACTTCAAAAATGTCAGCATTTTGACTTGAAAGGACAAAGCATTAACATCTGTTATTTTTGTTCCATACTCCTCTCTATCCCTGTCTGTATGTGCAGTTGTGTTTGTGCCAACATGTCTTTGTGCAATGGTGTGTGCATATGCACCCACGTCAGCTTGGCTGAAGCAAAATAGTACCCATTCCACTTTAAAGAAAGAAAATATAAAATAATCTAGATCATAATTTTGCTGCTTTTCAGTGAGGTATAGATTTGCTATTTGTGCATATATTCTTGTTTAATCTGTGAGTTGAGGAATTGTAATTGATTATGTACAATTGAAACTATGAAAAACAGTAAAGTTCAAAAGGGTGCAAAAGTTAAATTATTTATGGTTATAGCTTCCTTGTGTATCTGAATCACTAACCACAGAAAAAAGGTTCAATTTTTAGGAAAGATTTTTTTCAAACTTTGACTATGAAATCCATTTTTCATCTGTAAAAATGGTGATGTTCACAAAGACAAAAATCCTAAATAATATTGTTAAAATAGTCCATATTACAATGAATAAATGTAATTTTTAGATATATTTGATTCATAACGTAAGAGAAAGTTATCTAATTTTGTTCAGTCATTCTGCGGTACCCAAAAGTGGACTTAGTTGAATGCAATGTAAGGTGAGAAATGGGAATCATCCCAGTCTTTAAATGACATTGAAAAACCTCGGACAACCATCAGGTACTTTGCCTAAATTCCAGAGGTACTTCGTTGCTTGACTTCCAAAGCTGTCAGGGCACACAGCTGCTGATCCATACCCTGAAGTGTCACGTCTTAGTTTGGATGAGCTCAATGTCTCAGCACTGTCTTGCCTGACTCGGATGTAGAAATGAGGCCACGAGAGAGCTGTGGCAGTCTTGTTGTCAGTGCAAGGAATGAGCACACAGTCAGACTGCTTGTGATGCACAGGTGAAGAAACCATCTGCTTTTCCTGAATTAGCTTAAATTAGTTTGGGTAAGGGAGCCTCATACATATTCACAAATATCCTATTTTCCAGATAGAGCCCTTCCAAAGCGACAAACACAAAAAGAGCTTAAATACTTGAATATGTAAAGAAAATGTAAGATGAAGTTTTCATCATATTATGTGTGGATCCGTGGCCTTTGATTTGACACGGTTCCACAGAAAAGAATGGAACTTTTCAAACTTCAAATAAGGTGGAAGAGAAACCCCAAAAAATCAGAAGAAGCAGGTAACATTTCTGCTATGGTTTTATTCCTGCTTAACTACTTTTCTTATTCATAGTTTTCCTTGCTTTAGTCTGATTTATTTCCTAGATTTTACCATAGTAAAAACTCCAGTCATCCTAACCTTTTCTTCAGTCATTTAATTAATTTTGGTTTACAGCATTGATTTTCTAAACCAAAGTAAGTTTTATTACATGCAGTTGTAAAAAAATCTTCACTTTTGTTAATATAAACAGAGGTTTCCTCTGTTTTTCTCCATCCTTATTCTTTGCTTTCAAAAGTATTCTATGGAAAATATATGTGTAGTTTCTGTTTTGCTTATGGAGTTTCAGAAGGCAATTTGGATATCTAAAAACATACAATGCTTCCCATTTTTCTTCTGGCATATTTTACTCTCCTCTGTTTCTTATTTCACGTTTTACTAGTATTTTAATTATTCTGATTGGCTTCTTTTTCTCGTAATACTTTATTACTCCTGTTTTGATGTCCTCTGTATTTTCCTTCATATGTCCATTTAATCTTGAATAATTAATGAAAATAGTCATAGCTCTCTAGACACTGATTTTGGCATGTAGTCTTATTGTTTGCTGTCAGCTTACAAAATGTAATGCTCCTATGAGGGCTGTTTCAAAAAGTCACTGAATTCAATTATTCTCTTCCAGAGAGCAAGACTCACAATGTGTTAATACTTTCCTACAGTGGATTTTATATTTTGGCATTAGATCACAGTAAGGCTGCAGCTTTTCAAAATCTGGCAAAGTAAAGGAGAGTCACCAGATGGAGTCCTCAGGTAACATACTGAAATCAATGTAGTTTATTAATACAGAAGTGTTTGGGTAGGCTGTGTATTAATCTCAACCTTCAAAAGCAAACCGACAATGACTTGCCAGATTTTGGAGTTCACAGAAAAAAGAGACCCTGTTAACTGATGAAGTTATTTCACATATTTGCCTAGATTTATTTTAAAGGATCTTTGGAAGGTTTATCTGCCATGTGCTACTCTATTCCTCTGTCTTCCCAGCCAAACAGATAGAGTTCAGCCTTCCCATTTAAAAGGAGTGCAGGCTGAATAATTATATACTCCAATTGTTCTCCATCTGCTGCTTGCTTGATCTACAAATGCCTTTTCTTGTACCAGGAAGCAAACAGCAGAAACTCAGCTGTTCAGAATTTCCATGTGGGAAGCTGCAAGTTGCTATGATGCAGTCTTTGGAAGAACAAGCATATAGTTATGTATAGGTTAAAACCTATAGGAAGGGTAAATTATTTTAAAAATACAATTATCTCATTTACACTGGGCTGGTACTAAAGGGTAAGAAGAAAAAAAATCAAGTAGCAAATAAACTGCCTATGCACCTTTTTCTATGCTAGAGCTCTGCAAGTTAGAACACATGCTGCACCCTTGGAGTTGTACATGATAGCTGTATCTAAATGATACCAGGGAATTCCAGGAAACATTTCTTTGGTTCAGGTTCATTTTTTTTTTTCTGGATTCATGTTCCTCCAAGCTTTTTGTATGGGGGACATTTACTAAACCCACAATTCCTAAATTTCAGAGCTAGTCTTAGAAAAATAGAAAAGGTTGCTATGTATAAATCTTGGAATAAAGTGATACAAATATTTTTAAATGCACAAAACAAATATCTACCAGCATAAATATATCTTACTTTTTCTTTATTTTGCAAAAATATGATAAAACTATCAAAATGAAAAGTGTTAAATTTATTTTTAAAAGGTATTCTTTTACTTCTTTTTTTATTTTTATGTATTATAGAAACTGAATTCTCCTAGTTGAATTAAATGTTAACCTTCAATTAAAAGAATTAAAAGGAAGGTTTTTATCACAAGATTGATTTTTTTCCTGCATAGACAACTTTGCAAAATAACTAATTTGCACAAATTTAATCTTGTTCAAAAGGGCCAGTGTGTTTAAAATCTAGATTTTATTATTTTAACATGCTATAATTTGAAAGATTTCTATGACTGCAAGGCATACTGGAACAAACTCTTCTAGCAACAACATTTTCTGGAGCACAGCGAAACCATAGATGTACGCATGGAAGGAGGGAATAAAATCTCACACCTTATGCTCCTTACATAAAAAAAAAAAAAACTGAAAAGGTAGTTAAAGTGGGAAAATCAGAGAAATAATATATATGATAGAAATTAGCATTTTTAATACAATATACATTTAATGTCTAATTAATCGTTCTAGCCTACTCCAACTGTCCCATTGCAGGACATGGTTAGGCCCTGCAGCCAGTGTGGCAGGGACTCTGGAGAAAGGTGGAGCACACTGCACAAAATCATGAGGATGTTAAAAAAAAAAAGGGAAAACATTCATGTGAACATGAAGAAGGACCAGACATTCTGCTGGAAGGTATGTGAAGTGATATGGATGCAAGATTGGTGGACAAGGAATGAGTAATTTATGTCATCTGCTTAGACTTCTGTACAGAATTTGTTAAGGCCCCACACTGCATCCTCATTGCTATATTGGAGTTATGTGTTCAATGGACAAGCCATTTGATGGATAAGGACTTGGATACATGGCCACCTCCAAAGGGCTGCAGTCAACGGCTCTATGTCCAAATGAAAAGCAGAAACAAGTGGTGTCCCTCAGGGGTCTGCACTGGGACTGCTACTGCTGAATATTTTTATTAATTACATAGACAGTGGGATTGAAAGCACATCCAGCAGATTTGGGGGTAACACAATTTGTGTGGTGCGGTTCATACATTTGAAGGCAGGGATATGAAGCAGTGGGAACCTGAACAGTTTGAGAAGTGGGTCAATGAGAACCTCAGGAGAGGGTGAGACACTGGAACAGGCTGCCTAGAGAATCTGTGGATGCCCCATCCCTGGAGGTGTTCAAGGCCAAGTTGGAGAGCCTTTCAGCACCCTGAGCTAGCAAAAGATGTCCACAGGAGGGGTATTGGGATTAGATTAACTTTAAGGTCCCTTCCAACTGAAAATATTCCCCTGCAGCCTGCTAAGTACCTATGGTGGGACAGATATCCACACTGCAGCCTTGGGAAAGATCCCTGTGGAAATAGTGTGAGGAGAAGGGTGCATCAGAGAGAAACTGTTATGAATTACTACAATCTGCCATTTCCCATCGGCCTTGCACAGCTTGAGAGGGAGCGGTAGAGAATTCAAGAATAAATGAGTGATGTTGAGGCTGGGAAAAACAGTGGGAGTGAGAAAAAATGTTTTGGTGTCTGGGGGTCAATTTTTTTTTTTACTGTTTCTCATAATCATACTCTTTTTTAACTGGTAATAAATTAATTTTTTTTCCCCAAGTCAAGTCTGTTTTGCCTGCGATAGTAACTGGTCTGCAATCTCCTGCTTCTATCTCAAGAGTAAAACGTGTTTTTAAAAAGAGTTTTAAGGTTTTTTTAAAGGTATTTAAAATTAAAAACTCCTTTTTTCTTTTTAATTAAGCAGGGATTTGGTCTACTTGGATGTTTTTGTAGCAAACAGTCTCAGAAGGGATATCCTGGTAAAGCAACTTTAGTGCAGAAAAACTTGCTTTCAAAAGTTTTTGTAGAAGATTTTCTTCCCTTAAAAGTTTTTAATTCAAATACATGACATGAAGTGTTCATAAGGGCTTTTCCTACAGCTGTTTTGTCTGTGATTTTCTTAAAGATATTCTCACCTCATTCTTAAAGTTGTGTGTAAAGTTCTCCAAAAGATTTAAATTTCCTTCAAGTGAAAACAAGAAAAAGCAAGTGATTAGGATGTTCATAAGAGGTGTTGATAGATGGGGAAGTTATACTAAAGATTGTAATTAAAGCATTTTATTAAGCTTGTTCCCTGTTCAGTGCCTTTCAGCTTGTCAGGAGAAATCATTGCTACAGGTGTTTTCATTTTAAGAATCAAACAAAATGATGAGGGATTAGAGAACAAAATCCTTGCAGGAATGTATCTTTTAGTTACTGTATTGATGTTACTGCTCTCTGCTGTGTGATGCCACAGATATAAATTTGTTGTCCGTATATTTTTTTAGCAGTTTATGGAACTAATCACTACAACAGACAGCCTTAAATATCTTACACTTTCCTTTTGTCTTTTTAGGGTAATGTACAGATAGTAAAATCCCTGCTGAATATTCTCCAGCAGAAATAAATAATAAGCACTTCAATCATAAATTTTATACTATTACTGTCCTTAGGTACAGGAATCATCAGCACTAAGTACAAAAACTAACGAAACACATTCTCACCGATTCACACATTTTTAGGTTCAGTGAGGTTGTGATGTCACACTGGGTCATGACTGACTCTCACTGTGTCCAGTAACTCTGCAAAGTCATGAGTAGCTGTAATCACTAATTTTACTGCAACTCTCAAAGAGACATTAAGTTCCCCTTTATTTTCAGAACCATATTGGCAATTAACAAGAAGTCCAGCTCCTTCTGTGAAAGAAATAGGTTGACAGAATCAAATTTTGTTTCTCAGTTTGTGGTCAAGGAAGTACCGCACAATTATTTGGATCCTGTGTTGTTTATTGAAACTGTCACTTTCTTTTAATGTTCATCACATTTAGTTGTATGAAGACTCAGTCCCAGCCCTTGCAAAAGTGTTACTAAGCAGAATTTGGCTCTTGGCATGTTTTATGCTCTGGATGTTGGTCAAGCTGTGGATTTCAAAAAAGGTAGCTTTGAAATTAATTAATGTGGACTTAATAATTAAAACAGCAGTATCAGCACCCAGTAATTTCTGCTACATTAGTCAGTTTGCAGAGTTTATTTAGTTTATCTGAATTAATTAATTCTCCTTTCAGCACAGTCATTTATTTTCAAGGTAACTGCTGTTCTGAACTATTCAGCCATCCAAGTGAATAGAATTCAGTATGGTATTAGGGAATTATATTGTGCCTCTCTCTTTCTTTTAAGAGCCCCTAAGTGTGTGTGGTGGTTGTAAAGGGAAAAGTATGGCTGTTTTCCTAATAGGATGAAATTTCCTGGTGTTATGAACAGTACATTGCACCTTATATGACAGAAGCTGTTAAAACTGCTACATTAAAAGGTTTGTCTGTTTTATTTAGAAAAATTAAAAGTGCTAATCTCTGTATAACTCCAAATTTATAAATCCGTATCCTAAATTACAGCAGATCTTCACTTTTCGTAACTGAAAAGAGTTCAAACAGAGTGACTTCTTGGCCATCCTACAGGCCCCTGTAGGACAGCCACCACTGTGACACTGAGCACAAACTATGACATTTGAATTATTTCCACAGCAAACTCACTCTTACAAGCCTCCACCATTAAAAATGTTACAAAAATTACCAATAAGCTCAGAAAAACAGAAAATGTGTATCTGTTTTTGTTATGCTTAGCAAAAAGTAAAAATATCAGGGTTGATATTATGATAAGACACGGAATCTTTAAAAGGCCTTAATGTACTAAAGATAGAAATTACGTTAAAGTCTCTGTGTAGCAAGAGGAACTTCACTGAAATCTCCATGAACAGTTTTTGCAACTCTCAATTACAGAAATGTCTGAAAAAAAAAGACTTGTCATTCTAACTCACTAAAATCCATTCCATTAACCAATAATTTCTGGCTGGTCCCAGGAAAGAAGAGAAAATAGAAATGAAGCTTTTATTTTCTTAAGAGTTTGTTTGAACAGATTGTTCTGATCACCAATAATAAATTTTAAAATGGGCATCCAAACATAAACTCTGAAAAAATTAAAGAGGCAAAGAATAGAAAGAAAGATGACATGGAAAGGAAACTAGTATGAACAGTCACAATGTTTGTTGCAGACCTGGAAATAAAATGTTGGTCTTCTAAATTCTTATTAGACATTTATTTATAAGTTCAGATTACTTTCAGAATTGCTAACATGGTGATACATCTTTCAAAGCTTTGAAAAATTGATTAATATTTTGGCAGCCACCATTGTACTATCTTCACATGTTTATTATACTGATGTATCCATGCAAACAAGGTATTTTTCTTACCGTACTGATTAAAAACAAAACCAAAATACCTGAAAATAAAAGAAAACCAAACTCATGTATAATACTTCAAATACATTCCAGATGGAAGAAAAATAAATTTCTATTCATTCCACATAGCATTTTGATGTGGAAAAATGTTTCCTTACCAAAAAAAAAAACCCAAAAACAAAAACAAAAAAACCTATCTGTGTGCTTTATTACAGTGAATTCTAATTACATTCTTTTAAACTGTTTTTACCTTTTTGGTTTTAGAGGGTTTTTTTTTTCATAAAACATATAAATAACAGGTAAAATTATTTTGTGGGCTTGTCCTTCATTAAGCTCAGAAGTGTTTCCAGCTGGAACGATTATGTTTAATCTTCTGTGTTTCAGAGGAAAAGTAATCCAAAAGACTACAGTAAATAACTGTGTTTCTACTTTGGTGTAAGTCTGTATTATCAGTGTTATTGAATAGTATAGATAGCAGAAGATGGCTCACATCGTCCAAATAAGTATTGCTTGATAAGAATAATACCTTGCTCTGTGAGCCAGGATAATTTTTAGTAGATGGAAGGTTAACAATTTAAAAATACTCTTGAAGTTTGTCTCTTACAAGATGTTTTCCTTAAGTGGTATTTTTTGAAAAAATGCACAGTCTAACCTTAAAGAAAGGGCACTTTAGTGCTGCAGAGTGTGTGTTTTCTTTTTCTGCTCTGGTTTTGTTTCAAGAATCTATATCAATAACAGATTCACATAATTTGTTTTGTGTTGTAGTGAGGAAAAATATTCTAATTTCACACCACTGATAGAAAAGACCAGATAGGTCACCAAGACCACAGTTTTTTGAACCATCCTTACTTTATGTGTTTTTTTCTTTTTCTCCTGACAAGCTTATCCACCAAGCTCCATTTATCAGGAAGCATCCTATGAGTTGGAGATCTGAATGTAATTTCCAGGATAACCAAAAGGAGTTGACGGGGTGGCAACCAAGTACCATGCAGGCACTCACTCAACACCTACCCACCAAACCCACCACCAACCTCCTGCCCTCAGTGATGAGGAGAATTGGAAATAAAAAGTAAACCTCATGTGTTGAGATACAAACATTTTAATAGCAGGAACAAAATAAAATAAAATAATGGTAATTATAAACAGTAATAATATTAACAGTTGTAATGAAAGGGAGAGAGAAAGAGGAATAAAGCCCAAGAGAAACAAGTGATGCACAGTAAAATTGCTCACCAGCTGCTACCCAATGCTCAGCCTGTCTCCGAACAGCTATCATCCCCTCCAAGCCAAGTGCCCCCAATTTATATTCTGAACACGGTGTTCTATGATATGGAATAAAGGGTGGATAATGTTTTGGTTTCAGCTGGGATAGAGTTAATTTCTTCTCATTAGCTAGTAGGACAATAACATTGAAAACACATTGATCCTTTGGTTGCTGCTTAGTAGAGTTTACCCTCAGTCATGGGCTTTCCAGTGAGCAGGGTCACAAAATTCTGTGAGGGAGCATAGCTGGGACAGCTGAACTGAACTGGCCCAAGGGAAGTGAGGAAATTATTTCCACAGAAGAAGCGTTGGGTTATTATATAGAAAAATTATTAAAATAGGTCCTCATAACCATTGTTGCTCCACTTTACCCCTCAGCAGCTGCTAAGATCTAGCCAAAACATTGTATTGTGCCAAAACCATACTTTCTTTGTCTGTTTGTTTTGTAATTTACCTATACAGTCCTGAAGAGAGAAATTTGTCATGGAAATGCTTTCAGACCTTCAACTGCTACAACTCTGTGACTTTGTTATGTAAGAATTTAATGTGCCATCTCTCTGCACTGTGAAAAGCAGAATTCCCAGAAGGGAATTTCAAATACATCACTACCAGGTGCTGGACAATGTCCATTGATGATGTGAGAATTGTTATTCACATGCTTTCTTAGCAGACTTTCTCATCACAACACAATTTTGAAATCCTCATTTATGTCAGCAGGTCATTGAGGTGAAACCACATTTCTTAGGGAAAATATATACATTAAAGTGGATGAATATATTTTTCCGAACATAATGTAACTTTCATTGCCCTCTTTTTCATATTGCAGAATTTCTGTAGGTTATGAGGGCTAAAGTAATTTGTGTTAAATCACAATAAATGGATGCAGTTTGCAATATCAGCACCAAGATCTCCTACTAGTTTTTTAGGAAAGAACCAATAAAAGCAATTTTTACAGTTTCACTTCTAAATGTTGTAATTGTTTGTGTACTATAATAGAACCCAGAATTCCTACCTGATTACTGGAATTTCTTATGCTAGGCAATATATAAATAATGTAAGATGAGACAGTACAAAAACTAAAATACTTTCCCCATCATCACTTGCTCAACTAGAAGAAAAGATTGGAAAGTTAGTTTTCACCATCTGAGAGAAATTGTTCTTTTTACCTGCGGTACACTATTGAAATCAGTACTGAAAAAATCATAGAAAGGGTTCTAATGAATCTGTAATTTTATTTAAACAGAACAGAATGTAATTTTAATTTAAACAGAATTTAAAATTTTTAAATTCAATTCAAACAGAAGTATTTGTATGGTCACTCAAAGTTTAGTCAAGAGAGTAGTTAACAGCATTCCCAATGCACAACTAGTCACGCCTAAAATATCCAAGGAGGGAAGAAAAAAAAAAAGGAAAAGGAAAAAAAAAAGAAAAAAGTAGGTACAAATAGGGAAGTGTCTTCTCCATCTTTCACCATTTTGAAAGCAAAATTGAATTTTCCTACCTTATGGACAAAGATTTGCTTCATCTTCATCCTGGAGGGGAAAAATTCAATACTGTGTCATTAGTGTTGATTACAGAGAGAGGAGTTTGTAAACACAAGTGAAGGTTTTGAAATTGTCAATAAGGAATGAGGGGGGTGGAAAGGGTCCACGGAGGTTTGTTGGCCTTATATCCTTGTTTGAGTAATAAGCGTCCTGCTTGCCAGCATCTGCTTTCTCCACAGATATTCCCTTTGGCTGTCCTCTCCCACAATGCTGTCGGTACTTCCTAAACACTGCAGCAGCTCTTTCCCAGGCTGCTATTTCAGCAGGGAGGAGCTTATCTGATGTCTGCTACTGTTGAAGTGATGGGATAAACAGGGAGGGAAACAAGCCCTGGTGGCAGGACGATAGTCCAGAAGTGAGTAGTTGATCTCTCTGTCAATATTAAGAATAATGAAGGTAGGCATCAATTCTGGAACCCCAGTGCTATAGTGACAGCCAAGATGTGAAATGGTATAAGAAAAATAAAATTATAGCTGGGAAACCACATATTTTTTTAAAAATAAAAGCTAATATAAACCTTGTTATATCAACCCACCGTGTAGATTCATGGTTTACACTACATAGATATCTAAGACAGCAGGCCAAGTAAAGAATAATACTTTTGTCTGCACAATTTTCTGCCTTTTTATTTAATTTTACACTTTAGATCACATTCAAACATCATGTTTAATTGGTTTTGTTATGACTTTATCATTATTTTTTCTAAATACATTTTTGGTTTTGCACATGACAACAACGTGTTTTCCACTTTCATATGGTTTGTGTGGCAGTTGTTTCTGTAGTTTAATTAAAAATATTTGCTCCTTGTTCTGATTCAATGTCGTCCAAGTCTTATGTTGTAAATTTCCATTCCTTATCTATCTTCTCTATGGTATGGATCATATCATATTGTATATTCCCCTTTCTCTTCCACCTTTTTCCCAGCAAAATCTTCTGCACTCTTAGAGGTCCGTGGGATCTCATGTTTCTTTGTACAGAAAATGCTTCAGTCCTTTCCTCAGCTCTCTCATGTGTAGTTCTATTACATGTATTGCATATATTCTCTTACATAATAGTCTATGTATGTTTTAGGTCTATAGCTACTTATATAGTTAGAGAAAGGAAGAGAAAAACATGAGGTCACTAGATCGGCATACAATATTCAAACTTCAGGCACGTGATAGCATTATACAATGGCATATTACACTTTTGGTTAATTCCTTCTTTAAATATTTTTTGCATTCTGTTTTACATAGGACTAAAAAGAAAAGGCAATAAATTGTGCTGCAATTGCTAAGCTGTCTGCACTTATTCCATGTAAATGCCAAGATTCTGTAAAACTTCCATGTAAGTTCCCTTGGAACAGGCATCCAAAGTCTTCTTCTGGAGTGGAAATTAATACTACAGCCTCCAAAAATTATAATTATTTCAGTCATGCTGTAATTATACTTCTGGCTTTTCTCAGGTGTTAAAAGGGGAATATTTAGTGAAATAGCTAGCTCTCAGAAAACAAATATAATTTTTGGACAAAAAGAAACCTATAAAGTCTACCAGAAAATAAGAGACAAAAATTTCCTTAAGCAGACAATCTTTCAAAAATTTAGTCAATCTTAACAAATCTGTAAAGATAGAGAAAGAACTAGTTTTTTGTCTTGGCCAGAATCCTATGAAATTTCTGGAATTGGGTGTGATCTGTTCTGCTTGTAAGTCAGGACTGCTTCTTAATGCAGTTTCAGTTCTTAGTGTTAACAGACTTCCAGAACATTATAAAGAATAAAATGTCATTCCAATTGTCTGTAAAAATTTGAAGAAATTGACTCCATTAATTGTATTAATTATCCCTTCAGTGACTGTCGAAAATATTCTTTGTCTAAATCATTTAGGCAGGAACAAAACTGGAAGGAAATAAAAAACTAAATATATCTTTATATAAATATATATCACTATAAAAAGAATAATTATGCAATAGTGTCTGAATATTCTATGCTTCCAAAGTACTTGCAAATTTATAAAAGATCAACTTGAAGTTAAGAGCCATGAAAGCTGAGAGAAATTCTAATCTAAGTTTTCTTTTGCAGATGTGAGGCTCCTGGGCACCAAATGTGGCACTCAGAAGTAATTTTAAGCACCAAAATTCAAGTCTATAATCCTCAAAACATCCTGAGAAGAGATTGCTGACATGTGAGATTGTCCCAGGAAATTTTCAAGATGCATAATGTGCTGTTGCCGTGAAGAGCCAGGACTGTTGCCATTTTGGCATGGCTGAGTGCTATGTACTTGTTTGATACTTAGCCCCATTAGTAATTTGCATAGCCCTGCTTTCCTCAATTCCTCCAAGCTGGAATTCCAGATCCTCTTTAGTACAGCTAAAACACACTAAAAAATCAGGTCAGCACAGTATTTAGCAGGCATTGCTATTTTCATTGAAAAATGTGGAAGTAAGGATTGAGGAAAAAAATGAAGGATACAGTTATCCTTGTTGAATATAATATTTGTCCTCCTTCAGAAATTGGGAGATACAGCCTCAAAATCCTTCTTAACATGAAAAATTCAAACTCAGGTATGCTATCCCAAGCTTGAAAATGAGTTCATTACATGCTATGAGGAACAAAGAAACGTATGGTCAGTATCCATGGAAATAAAAACATAGTTGTCAGTATTTATAATAATTTTGACTTATCAGCATTTCCTCTTCTTTTTTTCCTCAAACTTTTATAGTTTTATAGTCTTTTTCTAATTGCTTCAAATAACAGGGAAACATTTACTTTTCTAATTCTGAACAGGAATCTTGCACAACCTATATCTAGACTTTTTTTGTGGCCATACAAATATCATGTAGAAAAATTAACTATTCCAAGAACTTTTACAGATTGACATATTCTGCTTCATAGGCCCTCACTGTTAAACACATCTGGTTCCATGATACTGGGCTGGAGACCTGGTACCACTGCTCCTACACTTTCACAGGAAATACTTTTGTTCTCTCTGAAAATGCATATTAATGCACTATTGCTAGTACCCAATGTCAGCATATATAGGAGCAAAAATGTAGGGATTTACTTTTTTTCTTCTCCAATATCTAACTTGACCATTTTGTTAAGGTGTTTATGACTAATTTATGTGGAAATTACAGGTATATTCAGGGGGTATTAACTTATTTTATAATTCTACATCTACTGTAACTGTTTTGTATAATGTACCTTTCTCTACCAGAGAGAACTGGAACTGAAATTCTATCTGAATGAATTCTGTCAGGATTTCCTCCACCTTTTAGTTTAATCTTTACCCAGGCCTGTCACTGCAATCCCATTTCCCCAGAAACATCGATAAAGATTTTGGCTTTGATTCGGCCACATCATAGTATAACAATATTTTTCTCTTTCTCTTTTAACCATTGATGTAATACACTTTGAATTGGCAATCAATGGTTTTCATATTTATAAATTTGCAGTTTGAAATTAGTTGTTGCTTGTGAGAAGCATCTGTTCTGCCTATATTTGGCATATCTGTAATTGGGATAATGTTTGCTAACTGAGAAAGACAGGGTGGATTACAGCAAAGCAATTCTGAGACTATACTAGCTGTCAAACTGAGTTATAAACCAGTTTTCAGTGTCATTGATCTTTATATGAAACTTCCATCACTCAGTAGAATCACTAGGAAATGCAACTAGCCCTGGAAAAAATTATAGCTTTGTGCCCCTACCTTTTTTGATTTTTTTCCCCTTCATCTGACATGGTAGAAAAGTCACCAGTCTTTGTATTTGCATGCACAAAAAAAGGGAAGTTCATCTAGTATTAAGGTTCAGAATTTAGCCTATTAGTGGGTGATAAGTTTGTGTTAGATACAAGCATCTCCTAGTTCATGTATACCTTGATGTTCCTTCACTTGATGACCCTTTTCATGAGAAAACTTTGAAGTCAGCATAAGTTCCTTTAAAGTTTATTTAGAAGCTAAAGCAATTTATTGGAAATATATTTAATATATTTATCTAGTCAGCCATTAATTAAGACATTGGTACATTTCCATATTTTCACATGTGTCAGTTTATTTATACATTTATTTAAAAAATATTCCTGCTGTTCATTTAACTTAAGAAAACACACAGGCATCAATGGCAGTATCAACAAACAAGCAATAAAAATGATGAAAACAAGTCTTGGAGCAATCACTCATTTAAATCCAAAACAAAATAAGTTAAATCAAAGGACAGTTGGAAATGACACTGAGTAACAGTCACTTCATCTAAATTAAGGAATTTTATTTATTTCTCTATACATTTACAGTACCCAAAATTTCTGAGACATCTTCATGGAGAGAGATAGACACTAAATATCACCATCTGAAAACCTGTTTTCTTTGTCTGAGGAAAAGAAGAACGACACTAATAACATCTTGAATGACAATAGATGCCTATTTTGATCAGCTGAACTCAACATTACCTGTCTGAAATGTCTAAATATGAGCAAGGTGTCTAATTTCTCATTACATTAGTTCCCTTACCTATTATAAACTTCCACCAACTCCTTCATAAGATATGCCACAATGACTTTTCAATTAAACATAAGATGATTGATGTCACCAAGTACAAAGTAAAGGGTGGGAAGTAAGTAACGGAACCCTATGTCATGCGGGTAGACTAGGGAGAAATGAATCACTAGTTACATCAGCACTGCCAAAAGAAATATGAACTTAAGGTCCAAACCAGAAATTGATATCCCTATTGCCTTTAAAGTGTATTTGTAGCTAAGTGGGGACTATTTACAATTTTACCTTGATATCCCAGTCTGAGCCAGCCTAAAATGCTGTCTCACGTGTAGAGACATGACAATTAAACCTTGCAGGGATGATCTCACAGACAGTGAGATTGGTCACTCCAGACCCATCAAAGTATGTGGTGACTGACTAGCTGATCTCAGTGCTCACAGTGCAGACAAGACTGCAACAAGGACTAGGATAAAGAGGATAATGCATATTAAATGTTTGTATTGGATTGTCCCACAGTCCCACAAGAGATAAATCTGAGTACAGATTCAGTTCAAAAGGCATTTCAGACATACCCACTGGACTGTCCCACTTTAGTCAGCTTCCTACATCTTAGCACAGGTCTAAGTAGAGATACCGTCAGGTTTTTTATCACATTCATCTGCATGCGGGTTGGAAAAGGCAAAAAGTGAATAGAAAGAGGAGAGGTTTCATTTTCTGTGGTTAAACAAATAAAGAAAAATATGTGAACAAGCACTGTATCTTACAGATGCCAACTGCCACTTCTAGTCCTAAATGAGTTATTTATAATAACTATAGATTCACACCTTTGTGTTCTAATAATAATTTTTCACTACATGACATGCTTCAGACCACATCATCAAATTCAGGTCCTCTGTTTGCTCCTTACAGTGAGCAGCCACATCTACATGTTCGTACTACTAATAGTACCTGAAAGGCACTCTACTAGGAACTGTGCCAAGCTATTTTATGAAAAACTGCTAAGTGAAACAGGCCATTTCTTCCCAGAAGTTGGATAATGATTGACCTAATGATTTGAGCCTGCTTTATGCAGCCTCCTTGATTACTTGTCCCAGTTACATACTAGTAAGCCCAGCTGTAGCAGGTAATTCAGCCGTGAAAGCTTTCTTTGTGATACAGAAAATACCATTGAAACTAGTGGTCATAATCAATGTTCTTCATCTAATATTGTAGAAACAATAATGTTTTCTGAAACTCAAATGTCCATGTTCGGCAAAAATCTGCTGTCAAGAAAGGTACATGAAATCTGCTCAAGAATATGATCTAAATGGAACAAGAACATCGGTGAGAATTTCTAAGTTTATCTGTAGATCCATGAGTCAAAGTGTCAGCAGAGAAATAATAATGGATATGTGCAGAAGCCAGGTAGTAGCAGCAAAATTCAGGACAGGGGAAAAGCTTTTAGGGAATGATATGCTTACCAGTAGAAAACATACCAGAAATAGAAGAGATGTCTCTTGGTTTTTTGAGCCATCCTGGAATTGTGAATAAGAACAACCCCTAGTATGTCTTTTATAACAAGGATAATTGCATCAGAAACTCACGATTCAAATTAATCAATTTCTTCTCCTACTGGAAACAAAGCACCAAAACCTGAAATTTTGGCTAGTTTCTTGGGCCAAAGTAATGGGTTTATATTATAGACTACTTCCAAAGCTTAGTTTAAAAATATATAAAAAGGAGGCAAGCAATGAATAGTAGAAGTTTAAGGTGTTCTGCTGTCAAATCATGCAGCTTATTAATTTTAGCTTTATGTAAAATGTAATTATTACTGTAGTGTATTAGCTATATTTGGTAATTTCAATAGCAAAAAAGATTCTAACCAGTTCCTAAATCTTACCATACAAGTGAAAGGACTTGAGAGGATCATATTGTCTCTCTCACTGAACAGATCAGCAGCAAAATTATTCTGCCCAAGGCACAGGAAACAAATAATGTTAAGTACAACACTATTCCTGTTACGGTCTCTCCACTGTCCTCAAGGACTGTCATGTTTCTGACACCAATTTCTTTATATGTCGCTTTTTGTAACAAGTCTTTGTGCCCTTGTACACACTCAGTCTGTTCATCTGCATTCACAACTATGCACTTTCAAGACTGGAGGGACACCCAAGGACAATAGTTCTTCCTGAAGGTCTAGTGCTGTACTAAAGATAAACTACCTAATTTCCTAGGAATGCTGAGCTTACTTGCACACTAGGATTAGACAATGAAAATAAATGCATTACAGTCTTTGACTTATTCTCAGTAAAATTAAAAATATCTGAATTATTCGTTAATAAATCATTATATTTATCAATATTCTCATCTTGCTGTGTTTTATACAAAAACCTATCATTCAGACAGTCTAAGGAAAATGGAATGATTTTCCCCCTTGGTAAACATTCGTACCAGTAGAAAATATAGCTATACCATTGTTATAGCAATCTTTTGTAGAAAACTGTGGTATGTATTATGGTTTACAAAGGCAGAAACATCCTAACCTGTCAAATTTACTTAATCTAAGCAAAAGGCAAAGCAAATTACTGCAAACCAAGGCACAGGACAGTTCTCATTAATGGAAATATTTTTAAAAATAACCCATACAGATAAATACTAGGTTCATTCTGGCTGTACAGATGCAGTGTCTACAGCTGATGGTTCATACTTCCAGTTTTATTTGTTGTCTTCAATTGTTCTCATTTAATTTTGGGCAACAAACATGTATGCATGAAATCATACTATTTAGTATATTTCAACATATTTATATATATCTTCAAAGGTGAATCAGATCTCAAAAAAATCCAGAAAAAATGTTTCTATTTAGAAGGAAAGTCCTGGCTAATCATAACAATATGTTTTAATATGTGTTCTCTTTCATTTTAATGTCTAAATCCTTAGACATAAATATTAGTAAGCACATCATCACATTGGTCTGTATGGCAAAATAAGTTCTTGGTCTGTTTTTCTGCTTAAAAGAGGGTTATGGAGCAATCTAGACTGCAAGTTCCTATAAGAAATTGTCTCTCTGTTACTACTTTGTCAAGAGCCCTAAATTCTAGACATTGCACTTGCATTGCAGTACAACTGTTGTAAAACCAAAGATTCTTCCTGGTTTCCTCTGCTAATAATATTCTTCCTATTTGTACATTAGTTGATCCAATAAAATATCGATGAAAGATTCAGTCTCAGTAGTGGAATGGAAATTTTTTTCTCACCCTAAAAATATTTTGTTTGTGACCTATTGCCTCACAAAGCTATGTGATGAATATTCTATTATAGCATGGGTATATCAAGTAAACACCTTGGTAACTACAATATAAGTGAGTTTAGTGAATTTCTGGATATCTTTCACATTCATCATAAAGGGCATGATGCTAATTTACTAACCAATAAAGAATTAACAAAATTTTAAAGGAGTTGGAAACTCCAACCCATAATTGTGTACATATAAATAATATTTAGAGTCAGCTGTATATTAGATTTATTGTAGCTAATAGTGCAGAAAGTACTTAATCAGTGTTGACTCTCCCATTAGGCTTTTTATGGGCATAATTAATATCATGTAAGATGACTAGTTTTGGACTTTACTATATATGATTTTAATACACTGAACAGCCAGAACACAATAAATCATTAGTGAGAGCATTTAAAAAGATTTGTGCTAGCCTGGTGAGCAGCAAGATGTTAACCAGTAGCCAGTTTGGCCACCAGAAAATGTGTTATTTTGCTACTTTTTACAATAATAAAATGTTTGATGGTTTTTTGTATTCCTTTGCTCTAGGTCCTCTCACACACCAACACACACTACACACGGTCCCACACAGAGTGCTTTGCAAGGACAGTAAAAAAATGAGCATATTGAAACTAATGAGTGAACATATATTTTTAAAAATTGGAAAAAAAATTCCCATATTTTAACACAGGTGAGTTTCTGAACATCAGTGCATTTAAAGACTTTTATAGTGTTTTGAGATTTTCTTGAGAAGATTTTTTACGATGTGATAGCATGCATTCACCCTGAAAGAGGTTAGAGAAATCATTTTATGTCAACAACAATGGAAAAAACACATGCTCAAATGGCTTTTATGAACTCATTCTCTACAACAAAAGAAGTTCTTCCATTATTTTATACCTTTTTCCAAAACTTTTTTTTTTCCATGAATTCCGGTATAATTGGAACTCTTTATAAAAATGAAGGGGGTGTAGGTACACACCATGCATATGTAAAAAGTTTCAGATTCACTTGCCATATGCTCCAAGCCAGGTGGTCATGAACCAGATTCACTTTAGAAAGCCTTCAGCCCTATCAGCCCAGCATGGAGATGCATGGGACAAACTTGCCTATCAACTCCCCACACACATCCATAAAACCTTGCCTTCAGACATTCTCCAATCATGATACACTCAGCAGGGAAGAGTGAGGACCATGATGCATCTGAAGCTACACCCATGTATATGTTGCCACTGGGGAAGTGGAATTAGCCAAATTTCACCAGCCTTAATCCCCTACTGGAATCAGACATGGAAATCTCTTCTTTAAAAGACTGAAGGTTCCGGGCCACTGTGACATCCAAGACTTCCACAGAGGCTGTTGAAAAGAAGGGACACATTGGAAATATTGCCTGGAGAAGCTGTGGATGTGTCATCCCTGGAAATATGGAAGGTCAGATTGGAGGGACTCAGAGCAACCTGGTCTGGTGGAAAGAGTACCTGCCCATGACAGGAGACTTGGAATTAGATGATCGTTAATATCTCTTCCAATCCAAGCCTTTCTGTGACTCTATGATACAGCTACAGATGAAGTGACGTTCCATGGGTGACTTAAAATGGTACGACTTCTTCATGCCAGAAAATGAAATTAACAGATCTCTGAAATGAAGCCTAACAGCTCCAAATTCCTTTTAATATCTTGACTTTGGGATCTATTCAGTTACCTGAATTTCCTTGTCTGATATTATTTAATATGGCCCAGGGTACAAAGGAAGTCTAAACAGGTTGAAAGGTGTCCCGGGGGCTTAGAGAAGGTACATTCTAAAGCATTTTAAAAGACTTAAGATGCCATCAGTCAGGTAAGTAAAGTGTGTCCTGAGAGAAACACCTGAGATGGGTTCTGAAGAAATTCTTACAGCACCAACGAGTTTCATAGTGCTGAGTCTGGAGCTGGGTTAACTGATAACTCTGTGATTCATTTGATCTTGATTTTTTTTTTTTTTAAACAGATACTTGCAACTTTCAGCCTGATTTTACTGTAATTAATGATCCCTTTGAACTCATCTGTAGCCTATGAAGGATCCATAATCAGTTCACAAACTGCCTGGTGGAAAATTCCATGGCAACTGTCCAGTGAGTCCATAATGTTTTTTCATGCTTTTCTGGCAAAGTGCCCACCAGAAAGCTTCACAATATAAAGATGCCCTTGTTTGTAGAAATCTGATCAGTTGCACAAGCATAATAGGTACCAAGATATTTAAAACTCTGAGCTTATACCAGTATAGCTCTCCAAGTCAACATTTTCATATCAAACTAAGTGTGGGGGGTTTTTTTGTTTACCTAAAGCTGTTTCCCAGGAAACACATATTCCAAGACTTACAAGATACTTCAGAAAGCAATTCTGTGGAGCCCTCTTTATAAAGCAAGAGAAAGACAAAGCAAAAAAATTTGTAAGTATAGTTTTCTGAACTGAGACATTTTGCCTCAAAGCTTGGTAAGAACAATGTTTAAAAACCCCTGCTTTTGCATCCAGTATAAAGAAAGAGCTAATAGCAAAAAAGAATATAGAACACAGCAGATGCTTTATGTTTCAGCAACTATAAATTGCACTTTCTTTTTGGCATTGGGAACTCATTTGAAGATTGGCAGTCTTCCTGAGTGCTCAGATGCCATGAAAATTGCTACTGTTACTTAAATATGATATCATGGCAGTTTACATAACTTTCAAACACTAACTAATGATTTTGGTTTAAACTGCCAACATTCTATGCCTACATGTAGATAGAATGGTAAAAGTGAGTTTTGAAGCATATGTTTCTGTGATTATAACAATACATAATTACCAGTAGAATTATTAATGTAATAAAAAAAGAACAATCAAAATATGCAATAAACATCCTCTACTTCCAATAACTTTACATCATAGTAACATTTTCAGAATGAAATTGCATTGATAAGGGGGGCATGAAAGTTTCACGTGATCTAACCGCCTGAGGTTCAAAAGAATTCTCTTTCAGGCTTATATTTGTATGGTAACTTGGTCAAAACGAAACAAGTACACGGAACCTGAGCCAGTTGCATAAGCAGAAGCTTCAAGTGCCATTTGGGTTCCTCTGAGATATCCAAGGTATTAAAAGGTGGCAGATACAACACAGAAACCATGGGGGTCTTGTGGAGTAGCAGCTAGTGACTACTGGGGAAACTTTTGGTCATTCCAAATGTTAATATATTTAAGGAAATAAACACTCTTTGCCTGCTGCTCATCCCATTTGTATAATTTGCCTTTATTTGAGGAACTGCAGGATGAAATAGAGCTGTCAGCTGAACAGTAGGGGTTATGCCTTAGATATGTTCCAACAGAATCTGGTATTTCTTTTGGTTATGTCAAGTATTCTTGTATTTCTCTTTTTCAATTGTACAAGAAGAATGTTGTGAATATCATTTTTTATCTGAATTCATAGGAATATTTGTGAAAATTTACATCAGAAAAAGCTATGAGCTGCACGAGATTTCAAACCCAGAAAAATGTTGTTTGATTTATTCTAGGGTAAAAGTAAACAACTAAGTATTTGAGCTGTCAGAATGCAGGAGATCACCATAAGTTGGGGCTGTGGAAAGCAAATAAGTAAATTTTAATCAGAAATATAAACACCATCTGGTAAACAAGAATTCAGTTTCACATATAAAATGTCAAAAGGCTGAAATTTATTTTCATTTTTCGCCGGCAAAAACCTGAAATTTATCACTAAGTAAATAATCCCTTCAAAGACACTGAGGCATGAGGGTACTTGCTTGACTTTAGGAAGAGGCAAAGTTAATTGTTGCTTTAAATAACTTAGTGTAGACATTAAAATTTTGCTCATGCTTGAGATGATTAACTTAACCACTAAGCCCGTGGTCTATTCTTTGTAGTGGCCTTTTATAATTAATAATTTCACCCTAAAGCCTAGAAAGTTTTATCATAACTTGTATTTTCCATGAAAACTTTTTACTTCTATGTAGAAACATGTCTTGAGAACAAAAAAAAAAAAAAAAAAAAAAAAAGTAAAAGAATCTTAACAAGCAAAAGTGGAAAAAGGTTAGAAAAAAGTGAAAAAAATCTCTGGCAACAGTTATTAGCAAGCAAGAAGAAATGAGTAGATGAGGAAAGCATCAAAACCTCTTCCTGAGTGATAATTCTGTGCATTCTGGTACAATTTGACTTTTAGTGCAATACAGCTGTATTAGTCCCACTGGCTAACAAACTGCAGAAGGATGATACCGACTGTGACCAAGCTGAGACACCTCAATTATCACAGTTCTACATGACTAAGCTAAAGATACCAACCACCCCTGCCAGAGGAGCAGATGATGTTTCTATGATGTTCTTATCAGATGGTGCCTGATGAGTGTGCTTCCTCTGTGTGCTTCTTCTGTGTAAGGAAGGCATTTAGGACTCCACAGATAATGGATCCTTTATGGAGCTTAGATGTTGTTTTACGGATGTGAAGAGCCGGCTGTTGCTGAGCATGCATAACACAGAAACCTGCTGAGAAAATTTAATAAGTACCACATGACAAAATCTCATAACAGAGTTGGATGGTACTCTTTCTGCTGGACATCGAAAAAACTATTTTCTAAGCTTGGAGCTTTCCTGTGTTTGTATGTACAATGAGCAAACAACAGAAGGAGAAGGAAGCCAAAACTGACAATGAAAATAAAGTTCTATTACTGAATTCTCACTCTATTTGGAACCTGAATATGCTAAGGCAGTGTTAAAGATGAATCTCACTTGAAAGCATACCTGAGTATGCACACACATATTGGCTTGGTTAATTAGTTTTGGATTTTCAAAATCCTGTGCATTATTTCCTCCTCCTTTTCCTGTTCTGTAGTTTGTCTGGGTCTTTTTCCTTATTTTATAGGGGCACTATGCTAGAAATGAAAAAATATTCAGGCACATGCTACGCCTGCATATACATATGCATATTTGTATTGTAGGGAGACAATGATTTTCCCCCAGTTCCTTGGTGCAGACTAAGCTTCGCCAGTGTCTGCTTAGTGTTACTCAAATGTCTGTATTTTAACCAGGCTTCTCATTGATGAAGTAGATTCATTTGTCTTTAATTCAACCAATCCTGTTACCTAGGAAAGCTCCTTACTCTTTACAGCTATGAATCTTAACAAGATCACCTGAAACAGAACTAATACACAGGATTTCCAGCCTACTGCAAAGCAACTGTAAATCAGATGATGCAGAAAACTAATTCAAATCTACATTAAAAATGATCATGTTAAATCATCAATAAATTAAACCTTCAGTTTTGTCAAATTACAAAAAAGAAAGTACAATTCATAATTTTTTTAACCTATTGGAATGTTTCATAAGAATCTTTTCATGAATAAATGTACTAATTCAATTGGAAGATTAATTTACAGATAAACAGTAAGAAAAGAAATTAATCAATCTGAGGCTGTTTGGGATGTAATTAAGAGATTATTAATGAAATAATATGCTATGATATTAAGCCTTTTCATTAAGTGTAATGTAACTTTAATTAATACTTTTAACTTGAAAATGAGTAGCATCACCAGCACCATGGATGATAACAGTGTTGAAAAGACATGCTAAAAAACTAATGATAAATGAAAAATCCATCCCACAAGATTTTCAAATAGAATTTATTCAAATTTACTAAATTCTCAGTATGTGAGAGACCTAAAGAGTATACCCGTGATCAAAAATGGGAATGACATCAGGTATCCTTATTGATTCTGGCAAGTTACTCTACAGTAGCTCTCAACCGAGAGCTGAAGGGAAGGAACCTAATCAGAATTACAATCAAATTGAAATGCATGATTCTAAGCCAGTTAATATGGCCATTGTTTCCCCCAGATAAAAGACCTAATGTTTTCCGTATTCTGAAAACTCATTAAAAAACACTTGTGTCTTTCATCACAATACCTAGAAAACTCTGAATTAAGAAACAAATTAGTCAGGTGAACTTCTCTACCAAAATATTAAAGGGTTTTACTTTTACTATGCCTTCACTCTTTTTTTGTCAAGTTCCTGCTATTAACAATCTACAGCAGATAACAGCTAAGAATAACAAATGGATAATATGAATGATAACTATATTCTTATCACTTCTATTCTACTTAGCTGGCCTTGATGCTTTTGTCAAAGGAAACTTGAACTGAGTTCATAGACTGGCTGTGCTAGATTTGTTGCTCTATGAAACCTAATCAGCTGTCTTTGAACTACTGACTGGGGTAGAGTTTTCTCATTTTCACCTATTTATGCAAGAACAGAAAGAACTTGAAATTCTGTAACCTTTGAAATCAACAGGATAAATGTTCTAGCCTTCCAGGTCTGGGATAATGAGCATCTAAGGGAATTAAATTAAAATTTGGGGGTATACAACACTTGCTTTCCTGCTTTAAGCACAGAAAAAAGACGTACTAACTAGACTTCTCCTTCCTTATATAAAAAAGTAGAATTGGGGAATGTATCTCTAAGAAGGAAAGAGAGTGGAAGGTAGCATAAATAGAAAGAAGTTCAAAGTAAATAAAATGTGGCCTACATATCTCCTCAACAGTAGTACTGATCTTGTGTTCAACAGTTTAATTAGGTGACATTTTAAGGAAAAAATAGTAGGTATTTCAAGTCACTGAAACTAAATTGTCGTTTTTATATAATACAAGGGGAAAAAAAAGAGATTTTGCTAAGTAGCAGGTCTGAATAACTATTTTATTATTTAAAAGATTCGTGACAAATTCTGATAAAAAGTGCTAAATTTTTAAAACCATTTTTCCAATTAAGTCATATACTAAGAAATAAATTTTCTTATAAATTCTAAGAAAATTCTATCTGTATTCAGACTCTTAAACAGCAAATCCTGGTTTTAAACAGCATAATTTGAGGGAGTATAAGAGATACTACAGATATAAAAAGTGCATTCGTGCTTTTAGTGTAAAACTATCCTTCATTGTGAAGCCACTGTCAATGTCTTTCTGCTCTCTTTCCTTCCTTTGTTTCATTGATTGGGAATGGGCACACAGGAAGGGTAGGAAAAAACAAAAAACAGATGTATAGTTGATTTACATGTTGATTTGCATATTACATTATATCTAGATTTCACATAAGATCTTTCATGGGACCCACTATTCTCATTTCTCAAAAATCCACGTAAGAAAATAAGAGCATTCATACTGTATCTGTAAACTGCATTGCCACCCACATTTCACTGAGAGTATCCAGTAAAGGATGCTCTGAGATAAAGAAATGGGCAACACTGAGAATTTTGATTCCATGGAACATTCCCCTCCTCAGGTTAGAAAGAAAAAAAATCCTTTCATTTAAAATTATTTCTTTATCGATATCTATGCAATATTTAATTTTATAGTCTTTCTCGCACCCTCTCTTCTCTCTTCTTTTTCAGTTACATGCAAAAAGTATATGGGTGGTAAATTGACCCAACATAGGCACATAATTTTATGCAGTTAAGTTCTTTCCAATCACATTTAAACAGCCCACTCCTACTCCCACAAGCCTTCACCCTTTCTTTTCACCAGTCAGCTGTCATCTAAGGAAAATATAATTAACAGAAAGATATGAAAACAGTGCACACTACAGAGAGTAAAAGGCTCAAGCACAAACTGGAATTGTGCCATATCTGATGTTTAGCCCACATATAGAGACTATGTTATAGGGTTACCTATAGGGTAGAATGATAAAGTTATTTTGTTTCATAACCTGGGGAGGGATAAGGTAGGGGTGCAGGGGAGGGAAGAATAAGAAAAAATTGTTGGTGTTTTCCTCTAGGGATGCTCCAGGCTTGATACATTATTTTAAGACTGACAAAGACTTTCACAACTACAATGACCGTTAATAGTGCCATTAATGCCCACTTCCTTGCCTGAAATAATAAAAATAATCAAATCATAGTGTATGTCATGATTCAGAATATATATTACAGACAAATAAAAGGTTATTACCTTTAGAGAAAGACTCATCACAGAGATACAACATCTGTTGTCTTAGATAATGCATCTTACAAGGAGAAAGGAAATACTAGACAACATTTGCAGAATTACTTGGAAAAACCCAGAACTTTCAAAGTTTTCTGCAAGGCGTCACCAAAGTCTTTACAGAAAGTTTCCATAACAGTCAGAAGACGTAAAATCTGAGTGATGTACTTTGTTTATTATGAAAACACTGTGTGAAAGTAGGGAGGTTTGACGTTTAACTGATCTAGAAAGCCAAATTTCTTAAAGGAAATGCTAACATCATGCTTGTACTCTGAATAACATGGATTAATTTAGTCACTGGAAAGGTGTTTTTGATGTGCATAATCTGCACGTTACGTTTCAATTAGCAAAACTGTATGACAAATACATGCTGTAAATAGCTCCTGTACAGCTGTGTAGAATAGCAATGTCACCATCCTCTTTTCTCATTAATTGAAGAAACACTGATGAAAAGACATTTGAAAACCGAGAAGTCCAAATAGTATTAAAAGCCACACAAGGGTGTGACTTGGACCAAATAACAGGGAAGAGTGGCCTGTGAAAGCATAAAAACTTCTTCCTCTGTGCTATGAACATATTATAGTATTTAGTGCATCTCTTATCTAACTGAATCACTTTAACGCCATCTTAGGTGTTCTTATCTTATAATTATGTTCTCTCATAAAAATTTGGTTTGCCCATCTCCCCATTACTGACATTAGATCAGAAGGAACAGATAAAAATTCTTCTCATTTCTCTACTCTAGTTCAGAAATTATGTTAGTAAGTTTCAGCCTTGTCTTCAATGATAATCTGTTATTACAACAAGTGGTAAACAAGTGTTTTTTATAAAAGCAGCATATTAAAGAGAAGCTTTTACCTCAGCACAGAGAACCATCACAACAAATAAAACATACTGGAATAAATACATAAGGCATTTAGGCATCCATTTAAAGTGTGTGATTGAATTCATTCAAGTTCAGACACTAAGTCTCCACATCTTTGATTAGTTGTTTCAGTCATTGTCTGTAAATGTAAGTGTACTTAAATAACCTAAAAAAACCTACATCCTCACCTCTTTTAGGTTTTTTAAGTTTTTTTTTTTTAGATTTTAAATAGAAATAAGTTACTCCACAATCCTGAAAAATCTCCAACCTCTTTACTCCTTCAGAAAAGCAAGCTCTTGTTTTAACTATGAACATGGAAATTTGCAAGTATCTGTCAGTTTATCCATCTGTTCAAAAAACCTTGATTTATCTTATGTACTGAAAACTTCTTCTTACATATCCCATTATAATTTTAATTTTTTAATTTTTGTTTTGTTCTGTTGGGCTTTCTTTTTGTTTTCTTTTTTTGTTTGTTGGTTTGGTTTTGGTGGGGTTCTTTTGGTTTTGTTTTTCTTGTGTGCTTTCTTTACCTTTTGTTTTATTTTGGTTTGGTTTTGTTTGGTTCAGTTCTGTTTGGTTTGGATGGAGAGTTTTAGGAAAAAAATTATCTAGTTTTAAACTTTTTGAACCTTTGGGGAAGAAGGTAATTTTGCTTCTTTCTCATTTTTCCTTTCATCTGGATCAATAATCCTTCATCCAGGACTTCAAGTGAAATCCTCCTTTTAACTACTAAAGGTACAGAGGAAATATCACATCTGAATGAACAGAGCCCCTTGGGAATGCAAATAGATGCTTAGTTTCTCATTATCTCTTTATTTTCCTGCTTGGCTGATTTTGTCCATGCATGCATGGTAGTAAGAAAGGAAAAAGATCTTTCAGAGTTTTTCAGTGCTTCATTCAATATACAGAAAACTTAAATGCAAAACCACTTAGACAGAACCAAGAACTGCTTAACCTGCAGTTTATACAATTCTTTGAAATATCTTTTTAAAGAGCCTATATTGTTTGTGCATCTATCCAGTACTGGATTTATACAGAATAAAAACTTCTACCATACAGAAATGTGTTCGCGCCATTTAGTACACTACACAAAAAAAAAAAAAAAAAAAAAAAAAAAAAAAAAAAAGTGTAAGAAAGCTTAAGGAGGTAGTTATTCTAAGAAAACCATTTTTCCATGATGGTAACCAGTACATAATTCTTTCAGCAGGCATTAGGTTATCTTTCAGGATAAAGTTCAGGATAAGCCCATCAAAATAATCTATATGTGAATTTCTACACCAACGGCATAGGAAATCGGGGAAAGGGACCTGACAGGAAGATCAGGAGGGTACAGCATGAGCCCACAGTCTGGTAGTATCAAAGACAGAAATGTTTCTGAGGGAGTCCACCAATTAATGCTCTCTTTCTGAATCTACTATTAAATTTTATTTCGTAGAATATCCTGATTAGGAAGGGACCCATTAAGATCATGGAGTCCAACTCCTGGCCCTGCACAGGACAACCCCAGAAATCACACCATGTGTCCGAGATCATTATCCAAATGCTTCTTGAGTTCTGTCAGGCTTGGTGGGTTCCAAGGCTGTGACCACTTCCCTGGGGAGCCTGTTCCAGTGCCCAGCCACCCTCTGAGTGAAGAACCTTTTCCTGATATCCAAACTAAGCCTCCCCTGAAACAGCTTCTGGCTATTCCCTCATTGGTCCCTCCCTGTCATTGGTCACCAGAGAGGAGATCAGTGCCTGCCTCTTTACTTCCCCTCATGAGGAAGCTGAAGAGAACAATCAGGCCTCCCCTCAGTCTCCTCTTCTCCAGGACAAGGAAATCAAGTGCTCTCAGCCGCTCCTTGTAGAGCTTGCTCTCTAGACTGTTCACCATCTTCACAGCTCTCCTTTGAATACTCTCTAACAGCTTTATATCTTTCCTTTTTTGTCATGCCCAGAACTGCACACAGCACTTGAGGTGAGACTGCACCAGAATTGTTTCTTTCGCTTCAAACACAGTGTCACTGGTTTCATACTTCTTTTCCTCTTTTTAGACATCATAACCTGAAATAAATAAAATCTCAATACAGCAAAAACAACTTAATAAAGACTTTAAAGACAACACATAATAATGTGTCTTAACTAGCTCTTCTCCATCCAAACTTTGTGTTTTGCCACTTGTCTCTCAGGGTTTGGCTCAGCTCCTCTTTGTACACAGTGATCCTTTCATATTCTCTTATAGGTGCTCAGATTGTCCACAAAAATACTCATTTTCTCTTGCAAATAATATTATTGTCCTCCACATGTGCATGTTTCAGGACCTATTTCTCCCACGTACAGATGAAGAGTCCTCACACAGCCCTCAGCTTCACCCCGTTTTATTTCCCTCAATTGTTACATTTTCACTGTTGCAGAGATTTTAAGGCTCATTCGTAATGTGGAGCAACTCTTAATTTACAGACTTTTGTGTAATTCTCCTCCCTTTTTGCTATAACATTCTCAAACTCTGAAATTCCCTGAAGAAACTATTGTACAGTAGCTCATAAGGGTGAGGAAAAGTAAATGCAAGAATAGAATAGAGGATGGTTTCCCGAGAAGGAAAGTATCTGACTGTTTGCCATGTAGAAAATATAGCAATATGCAGATTTGTAGATTTATAGATCTCAGTGATGATTCTACCTATGATGTTGTCCAGCACAGTTTACATTGTAGAGGAGAAATAAGGAATCTGTATCCCATGACACCGTCCAGATAAGCAGAAAAGTATTTTTGAACTATAGAAATTCTAGGCAATTCTTGGATGGGGAGGAATAAGAAAGCATTGTTGTGATGACAACTGATGAGAATCCATTGTGATGAGAACATTCTTTGATAGTTTAGGCTGGAAGGACTTTAGGAAGTCCGTGGCTGAAAACAGAGTCAGGTATTAGACTGGGTTTCTTACTCAGGGTTTTATCCGTCCTGGATACTCAGTTGTAGTCATGTGCTCTTTTAACAGCCCCTGTGATCAAACAGTCATTCCCAACTGAATCTAGTTAATTGATGTTTTCCACAAAATGAAGTTATAGAAAAACATAATTTGTAAAGTTAAATACTTAATTACCAAATAGCCATAAAATAGTCTTGGGCATAACCTGGCATACCAATACTGTATATCTGAGCCATACAACTATCAGAAACACCCTCTGAACTGTATTTATTTAATTTGGTTCTGCAGAGACTCAATCTTAAATCTTACACAGCCATGGAGAAGTGGTTTGTAGTGAGTGGCTGAGTTGTGCCAATCTCTCTGTGTTTTAAAGATTGATGCTTTATTGCTTAAGTTTTTTGCATGTTATTCTCTTTTTCTCTGAGGTTTCAGTGCAGTTGAGAAATAAATCCAGTCAAACTGAAAACCATTTACTACATCAATAATAGTCAGCTTCTCATTTGTAAACAGGCAAAATACGTAATTTATTGCATTACTACTTTTGAAATTTCTTTTTTTGGCATATTGATGGTTTTCTCTGGTCAAATATCCAAGGGTCCACAAAAATGTTATGAAAAGTTTGGATCAGAAACAAGATCAGACTGCTTTATCTTAAGTTGTTTAATGTCCAAAATATATTAATTTATGTAGTTAGTTCTCTACTCACAAAATACGACTCAAAACTCATTCTTTGCATTTCAATATACGGAAATAAAAGAATAGTATGGCATAAGAAAATCTAGAGAACAATCACAGTATTTCTGTGACTGTCTATTAGAGCTCCATATGCAAGATTTTGCTGACATTTTTGTTGAAACCAAGTGTAACATCTTTCCTCAAACATATGCATAGGATGGGATTAACCTTAACAACTTCAGACTTCTGCTGTGCAGACACCCACATAAAGTAATCATCTAGACTCCCTTAAGAATTAAATAGGAATTTTCAGGATGTACTTGACTTGACCTATCTCAAACTTCTACCTCAAGAGTGAAAAAATGCTATCTGGAAAAAGTCTTGAACTGAGGCTCGTGACAAAACAAGAATGGTGCCCATAGTTGCCACATTTGGAATACACACACACACACACACACACAGATGTGCATGAAGGAACACACACACAATCCCCAAAAAAAAAATAAGAGCCTTGGTAGGGTTTTTGTTTGGTTAGTTTCATTTGCTTGTTTGTTTGGGGGGAGTTTTAGGAAGTTTCAAAGATGTTTACTGCCTCGTGTGTAACTATCATTCAAATGTATTTTTTAAAAATATCTGTGACTTTTTAAAATTTTCTTCTCATTAATGTTAAAGAATTCTGCTGATAGAGTCGTGAATAGGAAGTTTTATACATTTACAAACTTCTCAAACTACCTGTAGTACAAAACCAGTTCAGATCTACCAAAAGTATCAATTTGATTCACACTCCATAGAAAAGATATAGCCCCAAAGAGACAAAATCTAAGTACAAAACTTCTGTCATATATGAGATCCAGTGATTGTACACTGGAAGACAGAAAAGCTTTCTTCAATTTCTCTTTTCTCACTTTTAATAATATTTTCATCATCATGACTCAATAATTCAAATATATTTTCCGACATGCTACATTGTTAACCCTCTTTAAAGTAGATTTTTTTAAATCATACTTCTGCATAAAATTTGTCGCTGCTCAGAAATTAACTAGAACATCATTAAATTCGGTGTTCATTTCATGTTATCTAACATTGAGGTGCCTGAAAATAAGGACTTCAGGCTGAAAAACAAAATGGTTGTCAATCGAGAAAAAGATGCACTTCCAAGGCACAACTGACCCCATCTGAAGATCTGGGATGGAATGAGTATGCTTCTATCCATCTGTTTAATTGGAGGCACACACACCTAGTTTATTATAACAGCTAATCTTTCAGGTACCTAATGTTTGGATAGATAAAGGCAAGGATAGGTGACGTGCTCTGAACAGCACATCAGGTTTGGGCAGTTGTATACTCAACTCATTTCACGGTCTGCTTCCTTGTGACTGCTTTTAACACAAGTTACTACCTCATCAAGGAGGCTCACCGTGCTATTTTAGAAGGCCAGCAGTCTGCCTTGCATTGGATCCAAGTTTAGGTGGCTTCCCACCAGATTAATTGTCCATGCAGGATAATACTGATGTTTTTTTAACGAATCCTCATTCATAAATCACAGTCCAGCTGTTTTCCACAGTAGAATGCCATATGACTGAAGAGCCGCTACCAGGCTGGCACCTGCCCTCGTCACTTTGCATCTTACAAAGTCATTTTGATTACAGTTACTTTCATTTACTTTGAAGTAGATTATGGGCAAAAATGACATGCAGATGACCAGAAAGGTCTTCAGTATACTCAGATAAGTTCTAGACTTATTATATAGGTCAAGATATTATACACGTGTAAAACTCTTTGCAAATTCTCATAAGTCCTTGTTATACTAGAAAAATTAGCAGGAAAATAGAACAAGAAAGTTTAATGGATTAATTAGCAAAAATCTCATTACTATAAGCATTAATATATTACTAATAATTGACAAACAGCTGGTTCACCTGACCCTAGCAGTTATATCAGCTTGAGCATCTCGCAATCTTAATTTTTTAAGTGCATATTTTCAAACAAATAAAGTTTTTTTTCTAATTTCTTCCCACGTTAATAGTTTACATAGAAGACAAAAGAATCTGGTGAGTTTTCTGAATGCTAACAATTATCCTCATCATTCATCACATGATTGTTTTCATGTACACACAGAGGACCAAAGTTATCCCAACTAACATTAGAAAATTAACCTTTACATTTCTTGTGTATGCAGTGGAGAGAGACATAGGGCATCTCCAGTTGATTCAGAACTTCAGAACACTAAATTGCCCTCTGGATTTACGTCATCTAGAAAAGAAGTCTAGCAACTCTTGCTTGGTGCGAAATATTAGACAAAGAGAACCTGAGCCTAAATGTTTGCAAACCTGCATCTAGCCTTCAGGACATGTGAGATTCATTCTCTTAATGTGAGATTTTCTCCTCCTAACCCAGGCAGATCAGATCAGATGCTGTTTGGATCACTCCCTGGTTTTCCTTACAAGAGTCATCACAGAGAGGAAGAAGGAAGCTGCAAACTTTGTCTTGACATACAGTCAGGTTACAGTATCCTGTCAGTATAGGACACACGCATTAAAGAAATGCTTAACTAGACTGTCCGTAAAATCAATTTTTTTCACAAATAAGAAGCAAGATCATGTTATTTTTCTATAAATCCTTGAAAATAAGCGGGTTCTTGAGAAATTATGCTCACAACACAGTATGAATTCCAAAAAGAAGACTCTTAATCTTCTTGCAGCCTATTTTCATAAATATGTAAACACTTTAAATTGTTTAGTTTTATAGTGGTATCATCTCAATCTGTAGAGTTTTGTTTAACTTCACAGTGAACAGGCAATTGCAGGATGACTTTTTTATTATTATTTTGTGAAATTTAGACAACAATTGCACTAACTCATTTCCCACAGTTATTTTCTTTCAGTTTAGAAGGAAAATAGTTTGACCTACAATACAGATTCTCTTGGTATTTTGTCAAATTTATTTTACGCCAGCAGCAGTCGCTGATTTTAATTGAATGGAAACAACAGCTCTCATCCTGTGTGTCACATTGCTGGATTTTTTATCATTGAATTTCAATCTGGTTTCACTGGGACCTGCCAAGTGTGTCTTACGCCAACCTCTGAGTCTCCTTGCTATACTCCTTTTCAGGACAGCATTGTTTGCCTTTTGTCTGCTCTCTGATTAAATTGACACCGTTTTACCTTTTGTGACTCCTGTGTCATTTTCTGTTGACAGCATCTAGCAATGGTAACAAACCAATGTCCTTGTGGAAGGAGCAGAAACCATTGATTGTCTGGGTGTATTAATGCAGACCCTTTAAAAGTCACGCAGACGTGGCTTTGTGCTAACTGGCAGCTGAATGGGGGCTAGCAAGAGATGCTATTAACCACAGATAAGAGTCAGTACCTTCTATTCAACAGCAATGTCACTTTGTACCATTTGAGGGACAGTTGGTAGTGAAATTTGTTAAAGCAATTCTCCCCCTCCCTGTACACATCCTGCACTGATACTATTTAAGGCAGAAGAGTGGAAACAGTTTTCTGATTAGACTGATGTTGGTAGGATGCTCATATAATTTCCAGGGAGCTGAAACACTTAATTCAATCCATCTGCACTTCACAGCTAAAATCTCTTTAGAACAACAAGATAGGCCCTGCTGACATGAGAGGTTAAATGTTTACCATGGATAGGGAATTTATAATTGCCTTTTTAGAAATGAATGATTAAAAGTGGTTACAAGGAGCACCTGGCTATATAAGTCTTATCCATAAAACACAAGGGAGATGTAATAATTATGTCAAGTCCTTCCACTATGATCTTTTAAAATGGGATAGGAAAATGAAAATACCAAAGTCTTAAAATTACAAACTGTACAAAACATCTGTATTTAGAAATAAAATGTCTGAGAAGTGCAGAATGATCTTTGTTCAAGCTTATATGCTGAACAAGAAACACTTAATCAGCCCCCCTTCTGTTCAGCAGCAAAATCACACACACTTTTGTCATATTTGCAAACAATTTCAGCGTGTTTTCTAGATTAAGGAATTTTCCAAATGGTAAAGCAGAAACTACAGTGGGAACTTTGTCTTCCTTGTGCTCAGTTTACATTATCATGAACAGCATAAATCAACCAATGTATTTTGAATTTTTACCAACATGATGAAAACACAACTGTCCTCCTATTTCCCTCAGAAACCAAGCATTTCATCCTAAGTCACTCTACGAAAAAATTAAAGTTCTGATGGCACATAAACATTTTTGATCCAAAGTTATACTGTATATGTGTATACCAGCCCGTGCAGAGTACAACACTAATGTCACTTGCTTCCCCACCACAGCTGGCTCACACAGCCACCTCTAAGCACTACTGGAATAAATTCAACCTGTTTGCATTCACTCATTTGAACATTTTCTAATTATTGCAAGATATTGTAGAAGCTGAAGGGAAGTTCAGATTCTCACTCGTTTTTGGAATAAAGTAGGACCCAAGTATATATAAGTAGGACCTACAAATACGTAACCTCATGTGATTAAGCCAAAAGGTGGTGTGTGTTGTATATTATTCTGAGGATAATTAAAATGACACATGCTGCGACATCATAAATAACTGTTCTGTAAGCTCAGTAGAATGATATTTGCTTTATTGAGTGCTTTTCTTCACAACAGTTATTGTTTTGCTCCACTGTGGCACAGTGATGCCTGCATAGGCTATTACTCACTACCTGTGGTTTTTGAAAATATGTTTCCCATTATAAAACATGTAATTTGCTTATTTTTTTTAATTTTACATTTTAGTAGCAGAGAGTTTTTGTATTTGGTAAAGAAAACGTCAAAACGTCATTTGTATTCATATTCACTGTAGTAAGATTCATTCCAGTCTCCACAAAGCATTTAGCTCCATATTAGGAAAATACATGGCAATGTCCTGCAATTCCGTGTACGTGACCATAGATTATTGCTGCCATGCTATTGCAGAAGGGCTCTTCAGTTGATATGCAGAGTCTCAGCAGTGGAAATGTTCAAAGAGAATTCAGTATGTTGTTTCCACATATGCACCAAAAAGCAAGTACTCAGAACATCATTTTAAGTAAACTAAAACATTAATTAGGCCTTGCACGTTGATATTTTTTGCAGCTGTACTTGAAATACACCACTGGATATCTAAAAATAGACATCCTTACAGTAGTAAGGATGTTGCACTATTTTTTGATTGTTTGGGTGACTTAAATTGTTTGGGTGAAATAACATCTTGTTGCAATCATAACTGATATAGATCTGTCAAACTAGTTTCTGATGGATATTTTTGTTGCTGTTTATCCAGCTCTGAGAGAACAGTGATGTCTAAGACACTCAAAGGTTGCTGTAATTAAACTCTCAATCCATCTGTGTAGCACATTTGATAATATTTTCAAGAATAGAATGCTTTCAGTTATTGTACATGTTTATTTTGGCTTGTCAAGGGACACATTATCCTGTGTAACTTTCAGGAACAGTTTGTAGGGAAGTTTCCTTCAGTATGTTTCACTGAAACAGAAGGCAGCAACTATCTAAAGTATTTAAAGGTTAACTTAGATATTTTTTTCTCTACAGATTGTAAGATGCTTCTTTTGTAAGAGTTAGTGACAGTACTAGAACATAAATTAGGACAGAAACTGTTTGTTGGGTTTTTTTTCCTCTACTTCTCTGGCATTAAATATTTTATAGCTATCAAATCTGTAGGCAGTGAAACTACACTAGGACCAGAGGCCAAACAATTGTAAAGACAGTGAAAAAATGTAAGGAAAAAGGAGTTTACTGATTCTGTGTATAGCTGCATTTAACTTTTTTTTGTGAGTAACCATGTCAGGAAAGCTCTGTTACTGATTTCAACACCTGTAGCAAAAGATACTTTGCAATCATGAGCTCATGAGTTGGTAGATATATATAAAGTCCTCAGAATGATTGAAAACACTTCTCAAACTCAAATAGGAGTGCATGTATTCAATAGAATTTCAATGGGCCTCTAAAGGAAAAGTAAAAAATCAAGACTTGGAAGTTATTATCAAAATAGCACCAGAAAGTAGGGCTGATTAGAGAATTAAAATTCCATTTTCCTAGAAGCTTTAAAAAAGACCAAAACCAAAGAACAAAACCCCAACCCAATGTTTCTGTCAGAAAATGAAATGCATTGAATTCGAGCATCAGTATTCAACACTATCAATATCAGATACTATGTTCAAAACATCCGCCTGAACCTCCTGTCTACATAATTGTGTTCAACCCCTTTTACTGTCTCTCTCAGCTGTGCTTTCACCATTCAGATCCATTTGAGTCATGCAGAGTACAGACGTAATGGTAGTTTTCATCATTATTGCCTAGAAAAGCTGGATGTTCTTGGTTTCGGTTGAAACTATCAGATTTCTGATACATATTTCAGCTTCAGAAATATATTTCATTGAATATATTCTAAATTCTTCCACTAATGAAGGAATACTTAAATGTAGTCTGTTACCTTTCTTGTAATGTAATAAATTCAGGGAAAACAAAAAATCCTTATTTTAGACAATTTTTTTTTCTTTCAGAAAGAAACAGTTGAAAAATGTGAGAACTGTTTTGATGAGTAAAAAGTGGTGGACGGGGATCCTTTAAAAATCACAAATATATCTATTTTATCCATTGTAAACACTTTGTCAAGTATGTAAGGTATCCCTGAAAATAGGCGTTTATAACTCATTAGACAGTCCATGCAGTTCTGAATTATTTGGAGGCCTATGTTTGCTTACCTCGTTAACCCAACCATCCTCACTTCTGTGTGCTCTGTGACTCTCCAAGCTTTGACTGCTGCTTATTGTATCAGCTGTTTGTGAGTTCCCTTTGAGCTGCAGGTCTGCACAAGTGCTGGTGTCATTATTTGTGTGCCACCAGCTCTCGCAGGTTTGTGTAGCTGGCCACATCCACGATACCATTCAATAAAAGGAAGGAGGAAGTAACTGGAAAGAAAATTATTATCTGAAGACTGGGAGCTACAGCCATTGCTGATTTTTCATTCTGTATTTTACCTACATAGCAAAAAGCTATTCTGAGCTAATGAGAAACAAGAATTTATGGTGTAATATGCTGAATCAACTACAAGGTGAAAAATATGTCCCTAATATTTAAATGTATAATTAAAAATAAGTGGCTTTGGGGGAAAAATGTTCATAAGCAGTCCACAGCAAGAATTTTCAACATCTGTTTCCACCAACTAATTTAAACTTCTATTTCTTCAAGTATATTGTATTGAAATAAGTCAGGAGAAACTGAGAGGAAGATAAAAAAAGAAAAAGAAACCAACAAATGGAAATCAGTTTCAGTTTGGTCCTCAGGATATTTTTGATTTATTAAACTGCATCACAACATGCCTGGAGGCGGGAGGACAAGTTAAAGGAACAACATAGACAACAAAAGGAATTGGGGAACAAAGAATCATTTAAGCTACCTATAGTATTCATATAAATATAAGCTGACATTTTGCAAAAGGCCACTGGACTTCATAAATCATAAGTTTAGAAGAGACCCCAAAAGATAAGGTATTCTACCAAGTAGATCTAGTCCCTACTAACACATTTTTGTCTGCTCTTCAGATAAACAACTTCCATTTTCCTCTCTTGTTTGAGATCAGTGAAAGTGTGCAGTTTAGCCAGGTTTATCACTCATAACACTTCATATTTTCCTTCACAGGGTTCACAGTTCATGGCAAATCTTTTCATACAAATTCCTACTTCAAGTTTGCCTTCCTGCTTTGGTTCTAGTGTATTTCCACTTTCCTATTTTGAAGACTATAAACGTAACCATTTCATACTTAGTCTTTCTAGGTAAGTCCCACATCCATATTCCCAATCAGTTCTCTATTAATTAGAATAAAATCTGTTAATTAGAATCACATCCTCAAGATGTTTTCTACATATTCTGTATGACTAAATTGTTATTAATGCCTTCCAAGAATTTGTGGCCAGGGGATTCATCCTATCCAGCTGTTGAAATCAACAATGCAGACTAAGAAATCAGACTGTGTCATTCAATTATAGTCAGAGGAGAAAAAGAAGTACTTGCAGTGTATCATTCACCAGCTGCATACCAAGTGAGGCTGCTGTTACTCACCAATCTTGTCAATTGAAGAATGGTTTTGGTCCACTCACCAGTCGGACCTTACAGGAGCTACAGCTGCTCTCATCATAGAAGGTCTGAAATTACTTTTGGCTAGACAAAGAATCACAGAATATGCTGAGTTGGAAGGGATCCACAAGGATCATCACATCCAACTCTTAAGTGAACATCTCTTACAGGGATCAAACACACAACCTTGAAGCCCTTAGCACAATGCTCTAATCAACTGAGCTAAATATCTGTATACTGCTCACTGGGAAGCAAAAAAAAAAAATTGGGTTTTCATCCTACTGTATCACATAGTAATTTTAACTTATCTGATTTCCATGTAGGTGTTATTGTACTGAGACACTGATAAAAAGCCACTTTATACCTACACAACCACATAAAATTTGAAAACTGATAGTTACTATTATTGTTCTTCTGGTTCTCTTCTATGTTGCACACAAAAGTTAAAGATATTCTAGTTGTAAAATTTCCGGAAATTGTTTACTTGGTTTGTAAACAGCTCAACATTTCTGTGGTCTTAAAAGTCTATATTGGAAAAAAGTACTTCATTTTCATTTGAGAAAATGCCAAATGTGAAAGCAGGCAACATGAGCAATTAACCAAGTGGGCTTTGCCTTTTATTTTTAACTGCTTGTCAATGAATTTACCACCTACAGCCTTCTCTGTGGGTGTGTGCACATGCACGGGGTATCTTTCTGCATGAGCTGCTCAAATTCTGCTGTGAAGACAGCATGGGAATTGTGTTTTTAATTTGCTTATTCTTTTATTCCCCTGATCTATGCACTAGAAGTTCTTCACACAAACAAGAAATGCACTCTATGCTGGGATTAGAAATTTTACAATGGTATGGTAACTGAGCTACTGTTTTTATTAAATGAAGACTTATGCAGCCTGCAATTGGGGACAGCTTATTTTAATGGTATCAGAAATTATGTGTATTCAGTAACTTTGGCAGATCTTCTGTCAAAAGCAGTGGATCTGCATGCCTCAGCCTTTATAGATTAACAGTATATATTTGATTTATTAGAAAATATTACCATCTCTTACCTCAGTCTACTACATAATATACTCTTTTAAAATAATGAGTTAGAGCAGCTAAATGTGACTCCAGTACTTCAAGTTCCACAGTAATGTAAAAAGTGCTTGTATTTTTACAGGCTGACATTTTTAATGGTAGGTTAAATCAGGCACCGATATCTGGATTGGTGGGAATGAAGTAGCAAAATTGCTACTTTTTTGCTTGTCACATTACCAAGAGACTACAAGAAAGAGTAGGGTCACAAGCAACAAAGAGGCAGCTATCTTTGTCATATCAAGGAACTAATCATCCAAGAATAATAAAAACAGACAATGATACATGAGGTTTTAAGGAACAATTTCCAAAATTTTTAAATCTCACTGGCTAATATTTATTTTTAATTAAAATAGAAGCTACTTTATAAACTCAAGAGTCAATAGTAGATCTAAATCAGAAAAAGTCAAGACAGCATTTCTAGGCTAAAGACTAGTTGCAGAAGTCACTGAATACAATCCTATGGCCCATGTTACACAAGATGTCAGGTTAAATGACCATAACATTTTCTGAATCTACAAAAGCAGATGTTTTTGCCTTAACAGAATACAACTGTAGCTTCCTAAAAATATTTTTCTTTTTATTCCACGGTTTATGTCTGAGGGGTCACACTGAAAGATTTTTCTCTTCAGATGTTGAGAATCTGACTGACACCTTTTTCTTATACTTTCTATCTTTGGGTATTCCATTAGTTTTAAATAAGAGAAAGGCACTATGCAAATTGTCACACTGGACTACTGATTAGACACTCTGAATTATCATCATGGTGGAGTGATCTTGGCCACCTGCCTGACCCCTACTCAGGTGCTCTTTCCCTCTCTGCCTCCTCAATATGATAGGGGGAGAAAATAGGCTGAAAAAACTGACGGGTTGAGACCAAGAAAGGGATGTGACTTGCCAGTTACTCTAACAGGACTCAACTCAAGGAGTATTAATTTCATTTATTATTAATTTGAAACAGAGCAGAATGGTGAAACAAAGACAAAAAACTAAATCAGATTAACCTACACACACCTTTCAAGGTTCAGATTTTCTTCTTTATTACTGAATCCTTTACCTTCCCCTCCTGCGTAGCACAGAAGAGATGGAGAATGGGGGCTCTGTGTAACAGGTTCTCTCCTTTTCTTGCTCTTCACACTTTTACTCTGCTCCAGCATGGCTCTATCCTTCAGGCTACAGCTTCCTTCAGGACCTGTTCTTCTGCTGCAGTGTGGGGTCACCCACGGGCTACAGTGTGGATGTCTGTTTCCCTGTGGTTCTTCATGGGCTGCAAAGGAATCATTGCCCTGATACCTGAAGCACCTCTTCCCTCCCTCTCCCACCACCTTCTTCTGTCACCTTGCTGTCTGCAGGACTGTTTCTCACTGTTCTCCTCACTCTTCACTTCCTGTCTTTCTGAAATATGTTATCACTGAGACCCCACCACCTGGGTTTGTGGGCATCCCTTGCCCTACAGCATGCAGGGCAGTCCCAGCCGCTCTTCACACAGGCTACCCTTGAAGTTCCCTGCTGATAAAACATTGCCATCTGCACTCGAGAGAGTCATTAACATATTCCCTGAGTGTTTTTGATTGTTTGGGACTTGTTTTTATTGTTGGGTTTTTGTTTTTTTTCCCTGGAATGACCCAGCTGTTAAGAGAGGCATGCTTCTAGTGCTCGGAGATACCATTCCTTGATCCTCTTTCATTTAACAATGCTGCCAAGTATCATTCTTCCAGGGTGACAGCTTCTTCCACTTTGTTCTTATGGCCAATGGCAGGAGGTGATAAAGATCACTAGAGGGTCTTCTGTAGCCCTTGTACACCATCCTTGCATTTACATAATTTAAGTAAATGGACATGAACTGTGATGGACTGCCCAATACAGGATTATAGCACTTTTATTCATCCTGAAACATAGTCATAATTTGAAACACAAATCACTATGAACAGGTAATAATGCTGGCATCTCAGAAATGTGTTGCAAGTAAAAATGTGCCAATAAACAAGCTTCATGAATTTTAGTTTTTACACAACAACTTCTGCATGTTTTGCCATTTTGCAGTTTGAAGATGTTTGGACTTGTAGGAAAATTAACTGCAACCTGTGTCACTGTATAGGAAAAAAAGTAAAAGCCAAAAAACAAACAAATCTATTTAAATTAATCTAGAGACTGAATCTCCTCAGCAAAGTAACTGGTTTGTTTTCTCTTATCAATTGAGTCTGAAACTGCACATAGAGATTTAGATCTTTTCTTTTCTTTTCTTTTCTTTTCTTTTCTTTTCTTTTCTTTTCCTTCTCTTTTTCTTTTTCTTTTTCTTTTTCTATTCCTTTTCTTTTTCTATTCCTTTTTCAAATTTAGTAGTATAAACCATATTGACATAGTTTTGTAGCAAGTATTTCATCTGTTTAAGTACAAATTCTGAGGTGAATGTCTCCCTATGGGACACAACTCAATTATGCATCAGTTTTACTTTTAATTCCTACATTACTCGTAGTTCTTCATTTTCTATTTTACTTGTAATTATTAAGTTTCTGTTTCAATGCACCTGCAGGCTAGAAAATACTTTTCTTCTTTTGTCTGAGTACATAGTTTATTCCCATGTGCTTTTTTTTTCTTTTTTTTTAAACTGTACATTTTTTAAATTTTATATCAGAATTTGGAGAATGTTAGACCCCAACACCCCAGCGAGTGATAGTGAATGTAACAGTTCCATTAGGAGATTCCACACTGGCATGCAGAGGAAATATGATTAGACTCCAAGTTGCTTTATGGCTAAAGCACAGGGTAATACTGCAGAGGAAGAGAAGCTTCTATCAGACTAAAAAAATCTACAAGATGTCAGTTGGCTCACTGGTCTAGAGTACAGAGTTTCACAGTATAGTCTTCTAGGTAAAAGAATGTGAAATACTTTGGGCAAGAAAGGCTGTCATTGGTACTGACATCCTCATAATCCTCATGGAGGCACCACTCTTAAACAGTGACATCTTTCTGCCAGATTTTTTGCACATCGATATTCCCTTGCATTTCACAAGATTTGGTATTTTAAGCATTAAATCCAATAAAATAAAACTTGTTTGAACTGAATCATACAACCATGCATTTAGACTTTTTATTTTCTTTTTTTAATTAAGAAGGAAAAACAGTCCTTCAGGCTGAAATTCTCATCTGAACCCAGCCGTGTAACACTGAGGAGCCTGGTATAAAATTACCACCTAAAAAATAGATGCTGAGTATTACAGGACAGTTCTGTCCATCACACCTGCAAATGACTGCTTTTTTCCTACTGGAAAAAGAATGTACCAATAAAAATAGTGTAAGCTAAATATTTTAACTTTAGACTGAAATTTGATGTGAAAAATATAATTTGCTGTCTTAAAATGCCCACAGTAGCAAAAGACAAGCTTCTTTATCACTGACTTAAAAACATTCTGCAACTGTTGTTGTTACAGCAATCACTTGCCAGGACTTCTTCCTGAGTTCTGCAAAGTTCATAGACACGGGTTTTCAGATTTAGAGAATATATTTTTACCAAGTAGTCTGATCTTCCACATACTTCCTGATCTTGTCTCTCCATTACTAATACTGCTGTTTTATCATATACTCGGATCAATTTTTTTAATATATATTTTTCCCCCATGGGAATGAAAAGAAAAATACTACCACAGAGTTACAGCATGGCTTTTTTGTTTTCTGTATATCAGCGAGTTTTGCCTCTATGCTATACCCTTAAGCAATTTGTCCATCTCTTTCTTCTTTGCTTTTCCTTTCCATTTCCTTTCATGCCTCTGGAAGTCAGATTGTAGCTCACAGCACTTTGAACCGTACTGGAGTTCTTTGATCTGGCGCTTAGCCAGTGAATTTGCACTGCATGGTGAACTGAAGCAACCTGCCACAATCTCCCTAACTAAGTGAAATCCCAGGAGTGAAAATGAGCTCTATCCCCCATTAGGTTGAGCTTGTTGTTTAATGGGAAAACAACATCTATTTTATAACTATTTTAGGAAGTTTAATAAGATGTTCTCTAAAAGAAATAGTTCTGAAAGTATGAACATATCTGAACTGAAAGTACTTATCAGAAACGGATTCCTATTTTCTGTGTGGAACTGGTATTTCTTTCAGTGCTTCTCTCTATTATCTTCCCCTCATGGAATTTCTACTTTTCTTAGATCATAAATCCATATGATTGCACAGATCATCTGGGTGCCTTGACAAGTGTGATACTGCAAAAACTGGGTTAGCCTGCATTACTTAGGCTGTTATGAAATGTATGTGAAATCTACAGATGTCTTTTAGGAGATAGCTGTGAGCAGTTCCAATATCATAAGCTTACAATCAGTTACTCAGTTTAAGGTTACTTTTAAAGGTCCTTTGGATACACTTTTTGTTGATAGATTTTTCATATTTTTCATATTTCAGCTTGTCAGTAGCTCACACTAAAATATGATGGTTCAAAAATGCAGTCCCTGAACCCAAATATAAGATTATTACTCTAAGACTGAAAGAAAACCATGACATTTTCTTTGATAACAAAGGAAAAGTCATACATTGTTGGACAAATCTTGTCACAATGTCCTGTGTTAAACAGGAGTTTCTAAACAAATTGTTATTTTTGTAGGGCATCATCCCTGTGTTGAAATGGTAGATATTGAAACACTTATTTTTCAATTACAATCACAGCCAGTTTTATTTACTGTTTGTGAATAGAATTATCCACTGAAATTAAATAAAAATAAGTCATTATTCTTATGAAGATCTGTATATGCTTCTGTACAAAATGTAGAGGACCTATTTACTCAAAAGAGAGGACTGTGAAGCCATCTCACTATTTTTTCAGCATAATAAAGAACATGCTATTGACTCTGGTCATTATATGCTTCCATGAGTAGTCAGTACTCCTAAGAATAAATTCATTTCACTTTCAGACAGGTTGTCCCATAGATGGGTAACACAAAAAGACAGTATTGAAATTTCTGTATGAAAGTAAACTATTTAGGAGATACAGAAGAGACATACATACAAAGACTCAAAACTAAACAATTTGTGAAAAATCTCTGAAAAGAAAAAGAACTATAAAGCTTATAATGCTATCTTCTGGACTGGTTGTCATTTTACTATGTTTGTTTACTGTTAATTTTTCCAATATTCCAGGGAGAGAGATTGAATTTTCTTTTTATCAGAATTTGTGCTCAAGAGTTTCAGATTAGTTTATTTTAAAAACTCTGATATTTAAAAAAATAAATTTTTTTTCTTTAAATTGTAGATTTATTTATCATGGGTACCTGTATCACATTTTAAGCTAAAATTACTTGTGGTGTTTACACATGCATGCTTTTTGTATTCCAAACAGACCTTATGTGAGAGTCTCGTAGTAGCTGGTCTTCAATTGATGAGACTCCTCAGATTTTAAACCATAAAAAAACTGTTGAATTCTCAAGTGTGATTTTTGTGCTGCAGTTATCTTTAAAGATTACTGAGACTTTATACACCAAGTTATGGTGTAATGTTCTACACGCAAGATGACAGGATTAACATGGGACAAAGCAACAGCTCGGAGGCAGAAGCACAAACTCCGTTTAGTTGAATAGGAAGCTAACAGAACAAGCCAGAATAAAGTAAATCAGAATGTATTTGAACCGTCTGCAAATTTAGAACAAGGTTGGTTGTTGTTCTTGAAGAAAAAAAAAATGTAGGTGGGGGAATGCTACAGGAATCATCCATCAAGCTAAGATACCCAACTTAAATACTGAGCTGGGAGTGAGAGGTACATCAGATGCTGGAGAGACTGTGCCAGCCCTCTGAACTACATGCCAATGTAGGAAAATTGAGATACAGAATAAATCCAGATTCCTCAAAAATTACTTATTGCAGCCTTACACAGTGATGAATATTCAGTGCAAACTAAACTTCACAGACCACAATCTTTTCTACAAAACATAGGAATAATTCTCTGAAAAGTTCACCTCTAGCAGAATTTTCTCTGACTTCCATTTGCTCTTAACTTTGAGCTTCACTCAATTCTCTGAACAATTAAATTAAAACCTACCCTTGCATACTTCTTTCAAGTGTACCTCTTTCAAACAGCCTCAGAGATGTTAATTTAGAAACACCATGTCAGATATACACACACACATGTATATATGTAACACAACAAGCTAAGCTATATTTCCTTTTGCTGTTCATCTGTCTAAACACACCTGCTTCAAAACTTAGAGCTTATGTTTAAAATTATCTTTTCTTTCAGAATTATTGAATATCTTGTCATTCTTTCATTGTGTGATATACCATCAAGACTAATGAACCATCATGGTTCTTTTTTGTGTCACCAATCACCTCCATTTTATTTTTGATGAATTATTTAAGGCTGTACCTGAAAACCTGATATTTCCTTTCTAAGTTAAAATTCTTATTGTCCTCTTTTTTTTTTTTTTTTTAAATTAAAAATGCATTTGCAAGGCAAAGCTATTTGATTATCATTTCTAACCAAGGAATTAGGACACTATTCTACTGTTAGTAAACTTGAAGGCAGCAACTATACAAAAACAGTGAGCTTGATAAACATGGATTATGAACATTTCCAAATAAGAATATATTCTTTGGTGGGGAGAAATGATAGTATGAATTCCAACCAGATAGCCAGAATACAAATTAATGTTCTGATTAATAAATTTTTTTTAATGTCACATCATTGTATCACAATTTCCAGTTTTAATTAGATTATTTTATAATTTATATATTTTTAAATTTATAAATACATAATATAAATTATAATAATATCTATAATAATATTATATTATGTATTTTATATTATGTTATGATATGCTATGCTATGTTATGTTATGTTGTATTAATTATATTATATTATATTATTCATATATTTATTAAAAATGTAATTTTTAATAATTTATTATTTAATTAGATTATTTCAAAATCTGATGAGATGACAATAAATCTGAAAATATATTTTCAAGAAGAAAATAGGTAAAACCAGAAAATGGGGGTGTGGGGGGGGGGGTTAAGTTAAAAATACAAAATCTTTGTTCCACATACATGAGAAAATTGAAGTGCATCAAATTTCTAAAATCAAGCAAAGGCACAACTAAAATCAATAAGCACTACACAGATAAAAAGAGAGAAGTGGCAACAAACATTAAATTAAGTGATAGGACTGGGACAAGTTCTCCAGAATGCTGCTTTTAAGTGACTAAATTTAATTTCATCTTTTCTAAGTACGTGAATTCATCTGTGGTTCTGGTTAAATTATGCTAATTTAAATATTGCTAATTCAATTACATTATTTTAAAATATAATTATTTACTTAATTTTATTGTAAAATTGTTGCAGAGTTAATCACGGTGATTTATAAGAGGCAGCATTACAATATTGGTTAATAAAAATGTAGAACTAGAATTTTATCCCTTCCATCCCCATGTTCCCTGATTTCCAGCACTGACCTTCTGAAGGCACAAAAATTCAAATTATGAACTTTCAACAACATTTTTCTGTAAAGAACAATTTCTTCTTCTTCCAGTGCATCCAACCCATCATTTTAGTGTTCTAAGAAATGAATTTGGGATCATCTTTAGCAGAAATGTGAAGGCAGAAACACTCGGATATGTAGCAGATGGAAGATTTACGCTCTTGTAAACCACACCTGTTATCTCTGTTAGTGGTATCATTTCAGAAAAGTCTTGGAGGTTTTACCATTTTATTGCATAGTAAACCAAGTGGAAAAATTATTTGTTTCTTATTGCTGTGAAGTTGTATGTGAAAAACAGAATAAAAGGAGCTGCTTAAAAAGTGCTATTTTGCAGGCTTGAAGTGGGTTGGTTGATAAACATTATTTTACCTTTCTATGTTTCTTGCCTTATGTTGCTAAACATAAACCACAGTTTATTCCATGTTACATAAGGTTCACAGTACATAATTACGTATTTATTAGCAAAAAACCCACTTCAATACAGTATTCGCTTGGGTCATTCTCTTTAGTCTTCCCTGTATACTTCATGGTGTTCTATGGAGGTGGAATTCAGATTCACCCACATTATGCAGGATTTAGTTCAGCTGCCTACACACAGAATACTAGTACCATTTTTGGTGTTGGGTGGTTGTTTGTCTGTACTCCAGTTTCTATTTCAGAACTATAAACACCTCTTGAAACCGTTGTGGCCTAACTACCACAGCAGTGAGATGGCTTGTATATTCTAGGGCAAATAAATTTGCAGTATGTGCCTACATTTAAGTCAACTGATAAAATTTATGGCCAATACTCTGACTGAGACTCAAACAATTTGCTTAAATGTGTTCATCTCATGCCATTTTCCAAATACTCCGGCTGCCACTCTAGGGTGACATAGGTCTGCTTTATATCCCATCTGTCACTTTTGTGTGTATGTCTTGGATATCCCAGCATATCTCAAATGGCACCAGGAGCCTATATTTGGGTAAATGAACTAAGCGTACATTTGGGCAGATGAACTGAGCCAATTCAGGCTAAAAAGCTGTACAGCTGACTAAATTTGTAAGTCTCTGAAAGGTTGAACTAAGTAATTCCCTTGGACTTCTTCAACACCTCTTTGATACAGATTTGATTCATTTTTTTCAAGATAAGTGCACAATCAATTTGAAATGTTTTGTCATGTCATGTTAAACCTCAAGTGCCAGTACCAGACCGCACAGGTCTCCCTTGCAAATCTTTAGTTCTTTCTGCTAGATCCACATGGACATTTTATTAAAGACATCACTGTTAAAGATCTCATCAGACACTAAACACACATATGTAGTAAGTAAACCAATTTCCAGGCGATAATGAGAGCAGAGACAGCTCACTGGTCAATGTGTGCATGTGGATTATTTAAATATAGGTACTCACTTCAGACGTTTACATCTTAGCATTTGTATGGTGTAAGGAACACACTCGAGTCACTTCTATTACTGTCAAAGGGCATATACCTTTCTCAAAGTCCTATATAATAACTGCTAACCCAATGGGGTATTTTGAATATTCCAGGATGTCTCAACAACTGTAGATATCAGAAATCAGACAAAAAATGCAGTGTCCTGTTCCTAGGATAGAATAAGGATGGAGTAATTCAATGAAGCAATACAAGCTGGAAGCAGTCTTGCTAGAAAACAGTTGTTCACAGTCTAGCAGATAATAAGTTGAACATGAGGAATGTGTGCCATTGTAGCAAAGAAGACCCACAGCAAACTGACAGGTATTAGTAAGAGTCTAGACAGCAAGTCAGCAAGATTATTTTTCTCTATTTGGCACTTATGAGTATGCATCTAGAGCAGTGAATCTAGCAAAGAGACAGCACAGCAATTAGGGTCCTGAAGCAAAATATATAAGGATAGAAAAGTAAGGGAGATCTAACTTGTGTCTTCAGTTCCTTTGTGGGGAAAAACAAATCATGGTCTTCAGAGCTTTACAGGAAAAGGACAAAAAGCAGTGGACAAAGTTGCAATGTTAGATATTAGGAAACCTTTTTTCACTATGAGCAGTCATACTGTGGAAAAGGCTGCCCAGAATTGGGGAGGAATGGCTGGTTTTGGTGATATCCAAAACTCAATTGGACAAAATCATGATGCACATGCTCCAACTACAAAGTCAAATCTATTTAAGAAGAAATTTAAATCAGATGATATTTATAGGTCTCACAACCAATTATTAAATTGTTCTATAAATAGTAAATCCCATGGTGTAACCCAGTCCTGTAAAGAAATTTTAAAAGTATCTTTTATTTACATTATTCTGCTGGAAGGAAATTGATGAAATTCATCTTTTTTTTTATAAATTACTCAGATAAGACACTAAGCATGGCTTTTTTGTTATTTACAGACTGTTTTCCTTAGGTCAGCAATCCTGTACTTGTGATTAGGTGTATTAGGAAAACTGCCCTGTCTTATGCTTTCTGTAATGAGTAATGAATAATGAATATTTTTATTGCAATATAAGAAACAGGGATTCCTCTGAATTTTGTGGCTATTAATAGAAGATACAAATTTTTGGGACTCAATTATTGAGTTATTTGCTTTCCAGGTTTTTATACTAAATTCTTACATCTTTGTAAATTGATCTTTACTCCCACCGGTAATATCAACAAATGGGAGCATATTCTAGCATATTAAATTCGGTTTTACCTGAATACTTTATGATCTTTACTTAATTCTCTGTTCTAACAGCATATCTGCCCATAATTATGGTAACTAGATTTCCTAAAGGTATACCTCTTGTAAGTGTAAAGTGTTATCCTCACAAAGTTCAACACGTTTATTAGAGGATAGAATGTCAGTAAACTGTACATTTTTCACTACTCAAAGTAGGAATAAATCTAGGAGAAAGAGTCCTGTGCACTATAGAAATTTTATAGTAAGAACAGCTAAGAGGAAGAACGACTTTGTTTTTTGGCTGGTTTGATGGAGACAAATATTGGACGGCATCTATGATAACTGAGTCTAAGATTTTCCTCGGTAAAATGTTGTGGGAGCAAAATTATGTTTAAAAACACAATTATGGAAGTTCTTGATGCTGTGGAGACGCAGCCCAATACTCTCCAAACACACAGCATAGTGCAACGTCATCAAAATGGGTGAATACAACAATGTTTTATGAGCTATGTCTCAGAATTTTCAGCAGGACTAAAGAGCTGGTATTAGACCATGCAGTTAATATGGTATAGGACTTTTGAATCTGTTCCATTTTGAGCTATGGTATGCTGTGTCCATTGGGTTCTTAACCTGAAGTTCTCATAGTTTCAATTAGAAGAAAACAATGCTCAGGTATTGGTCCTGCTGACTCCGAAATTTACTTTCCTATTTGATGTACAGCTTGAGCCTGAATACCTTAACATCCACATTTGCTGATAATCATGCCATTAGAATTTGATGTTTGATCTTTGGAGCAAGTAATTATTAGGGCAGGAAGAGTAGTGAAATAAGTGATATTGAGTATTTTATTATGGATAGTAACATTATCTAACAGTGTTCAAAGTATGAACATAGTTTAGGAGAATAAGAAATTACTTTAAGTACAATTGCTCACATTTATGACTTCACACTTCATTGTCTAGGCATATTCACTAGTACTTGCTCAGAGTAAGATATTGCAACAGAATTTCCAGAGGGTAAATTCATCAGTGGAATATTTATGTAAAAGAAATAAAGCATGCATTCTTTTCAAATTTCAAACCACTTTTTTATTCAGAATTATCTGAAGTATTTTTTAGGCTTAGTATTCTGGGTTGGTTTTTTTCCCTAGTAATAAACATACCATACTCATAGTCAACTGGTTCTTCACAGTCAGTGCATTTTTTTTTCTAAACTTTAGGGCCAGTACTAACCCATATTCTGGTATTTAAAAAGCCTTTTGAAATGTGACAGGTTTTAATAATCATGAAACATAAGAGTTCCAGCAATTCTTCAATTAACTATCTTTCTTTCATAAATACCTGAGAAAGAACTTTTATTTTCTGAATGGATTTGAAGCCTCAACACTGCATCTGTCAACTAAAATCATCTGCTGTTCCATGTGGATTTAAACAACTTTCCACTATTTTTAAAGATATATGGTCTGATTCAGTATAAATAATTGAGTTTCCCAAATCTTTTGGGGGTGCACAGAAGATATACAAAGGAAACGCCATGGGCAGCTGACACAAGCTGACACACAGACATGATGAAATTCACTTCTGAATTTCAGATATTTCAACACAGGCATTTATAGCTAATTATCTTATCATATCTTGTGCTAACTTAACTTTTCCTCCTGTCCTGTTATCCTACACCGATCAGTGTCTGCATCTTTTTACCAACAAACTGCTGTGCAGCTTTACCGTGGGTCCAACCAATCTAAATTTTAGGACCCCAGCTATTCTAATATAAGTGTGAAGGCTCTTAGAAATTGGTGGGGAAATGCAGTACGCCTTTGATGGATCCCCCCAAAGATGGGGCTTTTTATCCTTATAAAAACTTAGGACAACAACAGGTGTCATCCTCCTAAGTTTAGTTTGGGTGGATGGGATTTTCTCTCTCTAAATCTTCAAACCACATATTTCTTTATTGTGACTGCCCTCAGGCCCTGTCAAGTGCAGCCCAATCTATGCTAATCTTCAGCAATTCATACAAAAAACCAACCAGTGTGGCATTCATTTAAAATTGATCCTGCCTGTTTGAAAAGAAGTCTTAAAGGAAGTGATCTTCTTGGGAAAAAGAAAAAATTTAAAAATACATGAATGAAGATATGTGTTATGCATATGACAACACAGGCATATGACAAAGTTATTCCTAATAGGTGGCATATGACAAAGTTATTCCTAATAGGAGGTAAATCAGAGAAGAAAAATTATCAAACAGCTAGATGGTTCCTTCTCTGAGATTGCTTTCCCCCATCAGGAAATAAAACCCATGACTCATGAATATGAAAGATTCCTTAAATCCATTTATGAGTTAATTTGATTACACATGGCATAGTGCAGCTTTACTCCTGTTCTTTAGAACACTTCCTTTACCAGGCTATTTCTCAAGAAATGCCCCAAACGGCACAATGAATATCAATGTCACCGTGAATATCAACGGCACAATGAAGCCAATATACCTGTCTGTATCCTGAATAAAAAGCCTCTCGTTCTTTTCCTACAATCAATGTTTATATCTTCTATCTCCAAACTAGAGTTTTAATAATTTTTTAGTACACAGATTGCTTGTAAAATTCTTTAGAACAGTATGAAGCATAATTGCAACATATTTTAAAAGTATACCATTTCATCTAACAAAAAGGAACATTAAAAAATTAATTGTCAATACCATTATACAATTATATTTCTCAAGATCCTTAAACTTATGAAAGAATGATCTTAGAGGCATATGACAAATTTGAAATATGAAATCACCTACAGAAAAAAAGTCACCAACTTTTTTACTGCCTTAAAAATAATATTTTCCTTCTTTATTATTAAAATATCTCAGAAGTGTTAAAGAAATAATGAAATACTGAAACAGCTACAGGTTTTAAAAAACTTTGTGGGCAACCCTTTCTAAATTCTTTGTGTTTCAATTATAGTAGCATAGTTAGGTATATGAAGTTAAATAACTAAAACTAAATGAGACACGCATTTGACGCTTAGATGAAAAGCTGCCATGAATAAAGGAGGGCCTATGTTTATTGATCAAACTTCTGACAACTGAAGAGTGAAATGAGTCTTGAAAATATGAGAGCTATTTTAGGTAGTAGTAATCATCTATGATCTCATAAAGCACACAATGACAGCCAATGATCCTGTCTCACATCTGCCCATCACTGCTGCTCTGGAAAAAGTAAGAGAACCAATGTGGACTTCATCCAGTGTTCAATCTACCAGCAGATCAATATAACCCTTGCTTAATAATAGAATTTTCACAGAATTTCACCAAAAAAAAAAAAATCAATTAAGCCTTTTATAAGAGAGAAAATGAAAACTAAATGTTAAGATTACAGTGTAAGTCTTTTCATGTCATCACAGAAATATATAAATGGAAAATAACCCATACTGATCAGAGAGACATGTCTACATGGGAAATTAAAACCATTGGCCAAGTAGTGGTTTCTTTGGTTGGTTAGTAGCTTTTGTGAGTGTGAGGAATGTTTAATTGGGAGATTTTCTTTCTAGTAGCAAAGAGAATGAGAGATGTTAGGAGGGATTTCAGGGTGGTGGTGTTATAGAATTCCTTTCTTTTTTGTAACTGGACAGTGTAAGTGTGTAAGGTCTAGAAAACAGTCAGCTATATCTTAACTTAAAATGCTGAGCTGGCCAGGGCACAAGACCAAACTATTCAACAGTTAGCATAGATTTGGTCTGGGTCAAGCAATGTGTACCTGTAAAAACCTCAGGTATTCCTAAAACTAAGCACAAGAAAGCTCTGTTGCTGGAATGATTGCTCCTATCTCTTTCAACAGAACAAACCTATTTATCAGAGGCAGGGATTATAGCTGTATGGATTAAATAATTTCCATGTTCTTTGTCCTCAGGACCAAAGAACCACGTTCTTCTTAATTTTCTAGGATAGATGTAGAACTCATCCCTCCAAAGCCATAAACCACCAAATTTGCCTCTGGCCTGTTTTAAATCTAGTGCTTAACATTTTGCAGAGAGATATATGTCAGCACATCAGTAGGATGTGTTTTGCTTTCACTAGTGAGCTAGCAGAGAACTGATTCTGCTGAGTAACTAATCCTAATAAAAAGAAACATAAGAGCTGTAATTTTACCTTGTTTTCTATATTGTATTGTTGTATGCACTATTCCTATATACTATGTGACTTGCAATTATGAATACAGTATTGCAGCTGCTTTCACAAATAAAAGTCAGTCTCAGGAAAACAATAATAAAAAAAATTGGCATCTGAATAATATAACAAGTAATGACATATGAAGAACTTTCATTTTAGATAAGTGTTGAAAAGTACAGATGTGTAACAAAAGCCTTATCCAAAATATCTGTTTGCCAGGCCAAATTTTCCAGCTCTGTACAATGTAGCTCTGCAGTCAATTGCAGACAAAATGTACATTCAACAAGAATTAAATATATATTCCAACTGCTCAATTTGGAGTCATATCTACTATTATCAACTGTGCCTTAAACTAAACTCTAGGCCTAAAATCAAATTTCAAGTTGCTCCCCTCACTGCATGTTAGGGAATTCAAAAATTCTTCCGAGCTTCTTTCTCTTTACCTTCTTCCACGCCTCAGTGGAAGGAGCTTTCCAACGCACTAGACTTCTCTGCACCATATATGGGTATTATTTTCTCTAAGTTGCTGGATAAACTGATGCTAAACGGATTTAGGGCAGCCAAAGATGGCCAGTACGACCAATATCCTGAGCATAGTACAACCAGTGCAACTAGTATCTCAAAAATATGGACAATTTGGCACAGCTCAAAAAATACGGACATGATCCGTGAATGAAGAACATCAAATATCTATGATTAGATCTTCTCTAATCATATCTATGATTAGAGAGCTTCAGCTCTCTCATGAGCTTTGTAGTTCTCTCTTTTTCCTCTCAGACTACCAGTATCACAGAATATTTCCTTAAGCAGCACCTGTGGAATCCTACCAAATTTAGAACTAGCAGTAGTATTTTACTTAAGTGAAATAGTTTCTATCCATATGTATTTGACCTTTCAATAAAGATTTCCAGGAAGTTTGTTTGCAAAGTATGCTTATTTGACAAATTTAGGAATACACCAGTCTATTATACTTATACTGCTTTCTACACAATTAATTGCTTAAAAATTAGTCACAGGAAGAATAATACAATCATTCTATGTTTTAATTTGAATTTATCTTAACTACAGTAGAATTCATTCTTTCACTTGAACCATTTACAGTTTGCAAAAATTAGATCTCTAAAATTTGTGGTGAACATGTATCTGTTGTTATGCTCAGATGCTATTTTCTATTAAAAATGGTGTGTTTTTCTGAGATTTTTCTTTTTTTTTTTAATCCATTGGCATACTGTGCCACACCAACTGTGCAGATTACAATTTAGAATTTGAGAGATATGGTAGCTCATCTGAGCACCTACAGAATACCACCAAGTTAAGTAACACATAAAACCCCAAAAAATGAAAGAAAGAATTGTGTCTATATTTTCAGGAAGAAAATGTTTGATGACTGGTTAACAAAACTAATTTTATAATGTAATCCAATGTATTTGCACATCTTTAAATGTTCATACAAAGTTAATCATAGCTGAAATACTCAACATCTTACCAAGCCCTTAAACAGCCTCATTGTTGTAGTATTATTAAAGTTATTTCAGAATGATTTTGTAATGATGCATTCTTTTAAACATTTATTTCTTATTAATATCCTTTATCAATATCAGTACCTTCAAAAACAAGCAGAAGGATTCATCATTTGTGATAAATTTTGCCCTAAACTTCTAATATGAGGGCCTCCTCTATTCTGCTGTACTTCAAAGTTTCCTTTTTATTCTGCAAAGCTTTTAAAACATTCCCAGGAAAGCAATTTCAGTTCCTCCCTCCCATATTAATTTGATCAGGCATAATTAAATTAGCATTAATTATTATACATGTAATGTATAATAAATTAGTACATCAATACATAAATACATCAAATCTGTAATCATAAGTTATGAATTCCACTAACAAATATTTGTATTTTACGTCCGAGCTTAAGTAGGGATATATTGTTTAATCTTTAAATGGCTTCTTTCATTTCTCCTTCATTTAGTAGTCATTATACATTAGTCTAATGACAGTCCTTTTATATCCCTCCATTTCCATCATATGCATACTCCAGAGTCTCTTAAACTGTTTGTCTTCTCTAAAGCTGAATTTTATCTCTAATAACCTTAATTTAAAACACAGTCTGACCTCCTTTAAAACTAGAAAAATACATCTAAAAACACATCTAAAAAACCCCCAGACTTTGAATTTCCAAATATTTTCTATTCAAAAATTATTATTTTCTTTAAAGTTTCCCCATCAAAAGGCAACCTGGAAGACTGAATGACATTGGTATAGATTAAAAATGCATATTTTCTTTTCCCTTGTTGCTGAACTTCAACTACGAATTGTCAATATAACTTGTATTAGTTTATCATAAAATTGCATTGTTTGCATCAATGAGGCAAATGAACAAATAGTTGGGAACAGCTGAGCACAATGAGATAGCTGGTAAGATACACAAATATTTCCATCTCTAGTGAAGAGTCTCCTTATATGTTTCACTCTAGTATATTTATGTGTGTGGGTCGTTGTAAACACATAAAAATGTATGTATGTCTGTGCACAAACATTGTCTTTGTTTTTATGTATGCATGGGGGTGTGAGGGACACAAACAAAATACCCAAACAGTTGAATTGCTCCAAGGTAATTTGTTTACTAGATGTTATTTCACCTTTTTTTTTTTTTTTTCAATCTATTGTGCATAGATTAACAGATGAAATCAAAGTGTTATTCTAGTCATACTAGCAAATGACAAGTGTAGCCTTCCTTTTTTTTCTTTAGTAGGTGTTTACGGCACACATAAAAGAGAAATAAAACAGTATTTTTTCACAGTATTTTTCTCTGTTCAATCCTGTCATATGAAAGAACTTATCGAAGGAAACACATAAAATACAATTACATCCTTTTTTTTCACCCCTTCTCACATTCAGGGTAAATTATTTAATATTTTTGTTTGTCCCTTTTCCACTTTCTCTATGATGCCTCCATTATTATTTTTATATTTGATCCTGCAACTTCTCCACATTATTCCTATACTAATATTCTTGAAACTAAATGACTACTTTATAGATTTTATTCAATTACTTTAATTCTGTTATTCATCTATTAGAGAAACACAATATAAAAAGTATTAGTTCGTAGAACATTACATGTCTTAAAAACCTCCATAAAAAGAAGAGAAAAAAGAAATTATTTCACTTAATTTCATCATGTTTTGTCCTTCAAGAAAATTTCTTATCAAAAATGTCTATCTGAAATTAAATAGTTTGTCATTTTCAAATTATTTTTACATCCCAGGATACACTTAAAAAAAACCAGCCTAACACTGAAAAACAAGAAACAAGAAGTCAAGTTACAAGAAGACTACAATGATGTGCATGACTTAAATTATTATGCCCAAACCAAAACATGCCCATCATCTTTTAAAAATATACATCAAGGAGAAAAATCATTGTGGTGGCATTTCATACATCATTATAAAGGATCTTACTTTTGACAGGCAATCTGACACAAATTTTTTCTTTCATTAAAATAGAAATTCTTCTTAAATGAAAAAAACCAAACTATACTGACCTGTTCTCCAAAGTTTATTCATTCTCAAAGACAAATAATATTGCTTTTTTTTTTTTCTATTGGCAGAAAGAGTCTCCATATTGAATTTTGGTTTTAGTTGTTTTTAGTTAATACTATCCCTGAAAATGGACCAGAATTGTCTCTTAGAATGTAGACATTTTAAGCCTGCACAGTTTGCCTCATAAAATGATTTACGATATTGTCAAGGTCTGAAAAGTGAACTTGAAGCATAGCCTCTGAATGCTTCTGTCAGAGGTCACACAAAAATACAGACTGTAGAAAGGGGCAAGAGCTGTGTTAAGAGGAGAGTGCAGTTTCAGCTACTCCTGATTTTTACAGTAATTTATACTGCTTCCTGCCTGTAGGCAGTCAAGTAACCCAATAAGAGATGAAGCATTTGAAGTAAAAGGCCAATGAACAAAACCTGGGCTACTCTATGTAATTCCCAGCAGACTTTCGTAAATCTAGTAGTGCACTGAGACATCAAATATTCTGCTCTTCTGCCATAAGAAAATAGCACCCGCTTACAGAATTTGAGAGGAGTGATAACTAAGTTCCCTCATGTGTTTCTAGTGAGTCCAAAATCCTGGTATGAACTGAAAATGAAGGTCTAAATATCTACAAAATTGTGGGCTGTATTTTCTGCTTCAATGTTCTAATGCAGGACAACTAAGGTGTGATGGGAGACATAGTGATAGCTTTGGGAGATAATACATGAAATCTACTTCCAGTTGATCATGGAATCATTGAATGGCGTTGGTTGGAAGGGACCTTAAAAAAAAACAAACTTCTATATTTTCAAAATAGTTGTTTAGCGCTCTAGCAGAAGGTCATATAAATCAAATGCTGTGTTTGTACTTCCAGGAATAAGAGCTACACAAGATAAAAGTCAAATTTGAATATTTAATTGAATTAGATTTTACCTACTTCCCAGATAAGCCATTAAGTCAATATCATTTTGGTTAGCTCAAACTCTTTAAAAGTTAGTACTTTTCTAACACAGATAATTTTGACTGAACTGTGTTAGGGAGTGATTACACAAGCAGATCACAGGGCAGATCTGAGGAAGGGGTAATGTCTAGTGGGTGGAGAGTGGGAGATGAGCAGCTTCTCTTGAAACATGTGCTGGGTGTGACCACTGTGACATGCTTTTTGTTTATTTTGTTTATGCTAAACAAAACTGGGTATTTTGTGCTTAGTATCTCATAGAAGGAAGGACAGAAGAAAGGAGGGAATGACAGGATATGGATGAGCAGGATGACATCCTCAAGTACACATTCAAGCAGTTGATTTTGAGACAAAGAGGGGCAAAATACAGTGGGGTTTATTACAAATGCAGGCCAATGACAGGTATCAGAGAAAATAGGCAGCTTGCAAAACATTGTTGACCATTTCATCCAGTGACTATTCAGGGTAACACTCAGAGTTTTGCACAACTAACTGAAGTCTGGAGAGCACATTACTCACCTTTAGTTTCTTTAATCTTTATCAAATATCAATCCACACTGAGGTACCAGGTCATGGAGAGGAGGACAGGGAAAGGATGAGGGAAGGCAGTACAAAATCAAGATGCCAGTTCTAGTGTTCCAATGAAACAACTTTTTTTCTTTCTTTTCGATATGGCAAGGGTGAATCTTTCCACACCAAACTGTTTTCATATCAACACTTCATTATTTTCAATATATTTTTCACTCATTTCTTCACCACTGCAAACACAGGTTGCTATGACTGACTTAAGTTAGAAATTAAAATGTAAACCTCTAAAATATCAATAAAGCTGACATAAAACCTTCTTGGTTGTCTAGGATAGAAGGTAGAAAGACTGTGGCCTCAGGGCAATATTCTGTGCCCAAAGGCTCATGGAGTCTGCTGTCACACATTGCATTCAATATTATTACACCCTGTCTGTTGGCATTATGCCCTTGGGATTTCCATAGGACATTGAGCATGATCTCTAAGATTGCTCACAATTTAGCTAGTGCACGCTAATATAGTACTGCTATAATACTCATGGGTAGGCCAAAACTGAAAGTCTTTTCTTGCATTGGCTAGTAAGAGTGTCAAATTACCAGACTAAACCAAGTGAAAAGGAATGCTAATTAAAAGGGCAGGATGTGTTCCATTTGTTCTAATCAAAGAGTGCTTAATCCCTTCATAAGCTGGCTGGCTTTGTTGGAGGAAATTCTGAACAACCTTGTTACTTTTGATAACTGTAAGCCACTGACTCATGGCCCCTTGACAGCTAGCTGAGCATGTAATAACATTTCTCTGTATTTGGGGGCTGGCTTAGCTGGCTTTATAATAGATTATTGTGGATGTTAAAGTGAGATGTTAGTCTTTCTTTAAAGCGTTGTATTCCCCAGTAATTAAGGTTATAAAAAGGGCACTGAACACAATACAACTTCAAGGTCGCCCGGGGTCTTCAGTTCTTGTAAATAAGGTATTAACCATAGGTTTATTCTGCAGTGCTAATACCAGAAAGCCAGCTCTTCTATTACTGGTACATGACAAATTCACTGAAAGCTATTTTTAAGTGCAAACAAGAACTTTTTGCTTCAATTAGAAGACCCATTAAATTGTAAGTACTTTTATAAGAACACAGAAAAGGTGGAAATTCATTGGAGTGGGGGAGGGAAGAAAAAACCCCAGAACTCTCAAGTAAGCAGAACACTACCGGAGAGAGTACAATCAAATGACATTGCAGAGCTACCTGTGCAGAAGAACGGGTTGCTTGGTGTAACAAGAGCCTTCGTGAAATCTCAGCTTTTGGCATAGTAAGTCTAGAGGGACTGAAAACTAGGATTTTATTTTAACATTCAGAGCACTGATGCTTTTTTGTTGTGTATGTTTTCTCATCTGTGTATTCCACTGTAAATGTAAAAGTTTGAAGACAGGAGTTTCTTGTAAATTAAGTATTAATTTCCTAACATGTAGGAGAGTAGGACAATAAGAACTACGTAAACTGAGGATGTAAAATCTTTTATAAAATAGATTGAAAAAAAAAGTTTGAAGTAAAAGTTGTCTGGCATTTGTGTGAAAAATGATGGGGGGATGAAAAAGGCAGTATCTAAATGCAGCCATTAAGAACTACCAGTATAAAAGCACTCTGAGATGCCTCTGTACTCTTGAGTTTATTAGAAGATTATAGCTTTGTTTTTGAGAAAGCCAGCATAAGTAGGTCCTTTATTGCATTATGCCCCAATCAGGAAACTGGTGCTACCTTTCAGGTCTGCTAATTCAATTGTTCGCTTGACAGTACTCAAAGAGAAATGTGTGCATTACTTAAGGGAAAGCAGTTCCAAGCATACATACACCAATATATCATAAAAGCACAATGCAAAGTGCAACAGGCACAGGCTAAACCAAGTAAGGATCAGATTTGTCGGAAGGAAAAACCTTTTCATAAAGAAAAGCAGCAAAGCAATGGAGTAGGTTGTCCAGAGAGACTGGCAGGGACTTTCAAGACCCAACTGCATAAAGTCCTGGGGAGCTTAATGTGCCCAATATCTGACCAATATGTGAGGTTCCACCCAACACTTAAATATTTATTCATAGTATAACTCTTTCTGTAGGAATGTAAGCAATTTTTAAGCCTTCGATCATTGATAAAACATTGCCTAAGTATGAAGTTTTAAGCCAAGCAGGTTAACTCAAGCAACATTCAGACAAAACATTTGACTCCTGCTTCTTTCCTATGAGTTTAAAGAGACAGAAGGAAGGAGAAATGTATTATAAAAATGAAACATAAAAGGCTTGAACCTACAGAAAAAGGAGTGCTGTGTTAGAAGATTATTTAAAATCTTAACTGTTTTGCCAATTATGAAAAAAATTGCATGTATGGCAGTTGTGTATCAGTAGATACAAAATTTCATCATAATGTTCATAATGAAGACAAATAATCATTAATGCAACTTGAAAAACATAATGCCCCAACATCATGTAATCATCCAAATTATTCTTATCGTGAAAGCACGTTTAGACGCAGTAATAACAATGCATGGTGTGTTTATACTTAGTTACTAAGAGTAATCCCTTTCTCCAAACAGAAGAAAATGCTGTCTTGTTCCTGAAGTGTGCATACAAGACCTGATTCTGCTCTTATTGACTTCAAACGAACAAGTTGTACAGAGACAAATTATTTTTATTCAGAATAGAACAGATGCAGTTGCTCTGAGAATTGCTGTGAGGGCTCAAACCAGTAAGAACATAAAAAGCAAGCAACTTTTTTTGGAACACTCCAAAAAGGAAAGTACTGCTGCCTGTTATGAAGGGCTCAGTCTTCCTGGCAGACAGACTGAGTCCTTCTGAGGACCTGGAGTGCACCAAATTTCAAAATTCTGTCTGAGCCTAGAAGACAGGCAAGCAAGCTGCTCTGTTGGGTACAAATGTTTTGCCAAATTATAGAAGTAGGATACAGTAGAAGATTAAACCACCTGAATTCTGGTGTCTCCATATGTGCTGACAAATGCACATATGCATATGTTGTACTTCCCCTTCACTGCCTGCTCTATCCGAAGCATCAGAGAATTCTTTCCTGCAAAGCAGCTCAGCTAATTCAAATCATGTGACCAGGTAAAGACAAACATTTTGCTGCTTTCTCCACTGCTCATCATCATAAATATTCTAATAAAATATTCAGCACTTAGATACTTTAATGGTAACATATGAAAATTTATTATATATATAAAATACATTAAAAAGCAAAAGAATGGTCTTCATCAATCAGTTTTCATGCATCTAGGATTTTCCATTGATTAGAATAAAACAATGCTTTTTGAAGGGAGAACAAATCAGCACAATGTGTTTTTCTACATCAGCTGAAGCTACTATACATTCCCAATTATTCATTCATTGTATAGCTCTAATTATAGCTGCGCTTTTCTAAGCTCACTCAGTGTAGACTACATTTCCCATTTTGCACTGAAATAAAAAAATACTGATTTGAATTGCTCACATCAGCCTATCAACACACCAGGATTGTAGCAATTTACAAATGCAGTATCAGGTAGGTTCCCAAAGGACACACATTTTTTGTGATATAAGGAGCCAGGCCCTCAACGACTATAAAGAAATATTTCACCACTGACTTTGTTAGATGAATACGTGCTTATATAAACTAAGAATTTGGCTGGAATTTTGTGACAACTATTAATATGTTTCGATTTATGTAACTGTTGCTGTTTGTTTTGACATCATATTAGAAGTATAAGGATTAAATTAAAATTACTAATAAAATCAAAACTTGGCAGGATAATAGAATATTCACTCTTAGGAGTTAATGAAGAATTAAATTATTCACATTTTACCCAACAGTTGTCTACAGAATCTTCATAATTTATATTTATGACCCAGGTATTCATTAGTCAGTTAATAAGAATTTTTTCCCCTGTGGGAAATTCATCAAGAAATAAAGAGACAAGCAGGGAAATACTAATGAAAAGTTTCAACAGATTGGAGTTTTCCTAAAGGCTAGAGCAGGATAATCATTATTTTACTTACCTTTTTTACTTTACTTACCTTAGCTTCTGTGAATGTGTACTAAGAAGATCAGAAAAACAGAGAAAGAGGGAAAGAGGCCAGGAATAAAAAAAATTAATAAAAAAATACATTTTTGAGAATTCTGCTTAGCTATGCTCTTTGAGTCTCATGAAAACTTTTAGGCCTATACATGTATAGGTACACATAAAACTTTTAGGCCTATACCCTTTCATCTCTCTTTCCTAGACTGAAGCCAAATGCCTGCATTCTGGGTCAATTATTGTTACAAGAGTTCCTGATTTTATTCTTTCCTCTGATTGCTGCATATACTTGTCTTTAGATTTTTGGTTGCAATTCCTTGGAATTTAGCAAAAAAAGCATAAAAATACTAAACATTTATATTTTCTTTGTGGTGGGATTTTACGGATGTTTCCAACATTTTCCATTTAACTACCTAACTGTAAAACGTCTGGCAACATATTTGTTCTGCATCAAGATGTGACACAGACGGAAATGTAAGGATTATATAAACTTTCTGTGTAAGGTAATATTAATAGAATCACATTTTACACCTTCTTGAACCAACTATATTCATTTTGTCAGTTCCAAAGAGCAAAACACTGTGGTATCAAACACAAGGATGAAGAGTTCTACATTTTCCTTGCATATTAATCTTGAGCTCTGAGCTTTGACACAGAAACTTGCTGATTACACACCATTATGCTAGTCATGACAATCTGTTAGTTCAGCTGAACTAATTAAATAAATCTGATATCACTATATAAGAATATGTGTATAACCATATATGTAAATATTTATATGAAACTCACATTTTATTAATTATTCTTTTTTAAACCAAACACCAAATGAGGTCTGACAAAACAAATCACCTAAAGAGTTCTGAATCCTGAGAAATTAATAAGCAAAGGATGCACCACAGGAGCATATTATTTTAAAGTAGAAGAACACAGAGCTTCTGGCTCAACACCCAAAGAACTCATTTCTCTTCTCTGAGGGACACAACTTTGGTCTCTCTCAAGTAGTGCCAGTTAATACCTTGTCTCAGCTAACATTTCTCAGTTAAATACAGTGTCCAGCTGTAGGAACAAACCCCTTTCCCATCATTCCTGCAGGGTAGTAGAAAGCAGCACACCTTCATAACCAAGCCAAATGCCTGCTACTTTCCAGGAAAGGGAGAAAGAGGTGCACTCTGCCAGCACAGTTCCACATTCATCTAAGAACTAGCAATTGATAGCAATCAGCATCCAAATTATTTTCTCAGATATGCTTGTCTTCATCTTACCATAATCCCCCTTGTTAAGGAAATTTCCCATTTGACCATCCAGGAGCCACTCTGGCAGCCACAACCACACATCCCTTTCACAGATGGCATCTCTCCAGTGAAACAACAGGTGCTCCTCTTAACACCCAAACACCCCATTCTCACGGTCCTTACCATCTCCAGCCTAGGTTTCCCGTAGTTGAATTTCAGGCAACTCAATCCTTAAAATAATTTAATCCTGGTGCAGCAACTAAATAACAAAATAACAGCCAGAGCTGGGTGTCCCTGGAAAGGGACCCTGAATAAAGGAAACCCAGGGATTTTATATTCTCCCAGTTCAGGTGTGCAAAAGTCTGGGATCCTCAGCTCCAGTGGTGCCTCTGAGTGTCTGGTCACTTGGCTGTTGCCACAGGTCCCTGTGTCCTCCTGCCACTCAGAGCACAATCTTTTCTTTTCTGAAAAGCATTTGGCCTAAAGTTTATACTTAAATGTATTTGTATATTTTGTGTTGGCCCAGAAGCCAATGAGGTTGGTTTTCTGTAACATTAAAAATATTAGAAACTGCATTCATTTTCTGAGGGGAAAATTTTCTGAGATGTTCCTCTTTTATCCTGCCAATCACTACCCTAAACCCTACTCTTTGTGTCTCACCTGCTCTACTCCATTCTTGCCCTTACCTATGTCTTTCACATCCTCCTACTTTTTTTTTTTTTTTTTTTTTTTTTTTTAAAGCTAACCTATTTCAAGGAACAGTTCTTATTGTGGTATTTCCTGCTATCTTTTAACTGTATGGGGTGCTCATTGTCACAGCTTACAACAGACCTGATTCCCTTTCGTTCTCATAATGTTCTTTGATTTCTGAGATATTTTGGGAAATTATTGCCAATTACACTGTTGTGCAGTAACAAAGCCTAGAGTAACTTCATTTTGTATGACAACCTAAACCAATAGGTGCATGCTAAATGTGCCATTGTCAAAATGGTTCACAGATTGGACACTTTAGGGAGCACAGACATTTCTCCACATATTTTCTGGAAACTATCAGGGTTTAGGCATATGGCCGCTCAGAATGGGACAAATTTTGGCATGTGAAGACATACAATTCTAAGAATTAGTGTTTGTGGCATTATTTATGCAGTCATCTTGCATATATATTTTGAGGAAGAAACTAAGAAATATTTGTAAAATCTCTCTGAATGAAAAGTTTATTTCCTACATCACTCATTAAAAAATTAATATAACAATTGAGTATTTGCTATAATCACTCCCAAACTCTGTCTTGAATTCTCTGTCAGAATTTATTTAAAGTAGTGTCAGTCCTGCTGGAATAAAAAAAAAAATAGAGGTAGCATGCTATTAAAATGAGAGCTTCCTTTGGTATGATTTACAAATCTCAAGTAAAATGTCTATGTAAACACAGCACGATAATAAAGAAGCTGTGTGTGTTTCTGGCATAACCTGTAGCTAAAACAGCTTGCTATCTTCAGTCTTATGATACCATTATAGTGAAAGAAGTAGAAAGTCTTACTTCCTTACAAAGTAGCATAAATGAATGCAGTTATTAACATTAAAAAAAAAAAAAAGGAATGATACCCTTGAGTGAAGAAGGGGCAATCAAGTAACAAAGGATGGTAATAATATAACAATCATGTTATCATCAAATGATGAGTGCTTGATCATGATGGATTAAACAATTGCAACATTTTATTACTTCATATCCCTCCTGCAGTAACATTAGAGCAGAAACCATGTCATTTTTTCCCTGTAAATTTGGCACCTGCTGACTTAAAGTCATTTATAAGATGTTGTTACGTTGGCTTCTTAATGCAGGTGCTAAGTTACCATTAACACACTTAATGACCATGAGGAATATGAAACTGGATCAATTAAAAGAGGGGGTTAGACCTCCCACAGTTTCTAATCACATGTGGACAACCGCTAATGAATTGGAGCTCTCTTGGGTATCTATTCTGAAAATCAAATCTTCTAGACAGTTAATCAATTGAGATAGATATCAGTTGAGCTTGTGCTCTGCAGAATTCTACTGCATCACTGTTACTTAGAGGAAAAAAAAAAGGCAGAGGGAAGGAGGAGAGGTGGTGGAAGGTAAGTTTATAGGGGTTTATCTGCAGTTATACAGAGTAAATAATTATGCTTCTTGTTATTCCTGAAATGCAATGACTGTTCCAATAGAGGGACTTTCCAGACTTTTTTTCTGCTGATATTTTCCATGCAAAAATAACAACAAAAGTCTACAAGCAAGCTAAATCTATTCCATTGCTTTCAGAACTTGGACACTAATACTGCCATGAAATAGCTGTAGGCTAAACATCTTTTTCTGGCAGAAACACAGTAAACATTCCTTTTTGCTTCCAAAATATCTACTACCACATATTGTCAGATGTATACGATTTTATTAATGCCAGGACTACAGCAATGATTTATTTATTTCCAGACTTAATTGCACATCACAAAAAGGAGTATGTCATGATTCAAGGAAAATAAGAGGAAAAACACAAAACCCCTATAAACTCCCAAAACTCACTGACATTAAAAATATTTTAGTGCTTTATCTTAGAATGCTAATTAGAGCTGCCAAGCTGAAGATTTGTTATTCGTATACTACTTTATCCACTGGCCTGAAAAGAAGTGTTTTGACAGTATGTTGCCTCTACAAAAGCATTTTCTAAAAGTGTGTATTTCAGCAATGTCACATGCATAGACAACTAGAAAGCAGTGACTGCTTGCAGTGCATGTCCAGCCTATCTCAAATCTCAACTGTATTGCACCAGTTTCCAAAACAGACTACGCCTCCAGTTTCATTCAGTTTATTTTTCTTATCAGTTTATATGAAATACCAACCAAAAACTCTGAAAAAGAAAAGATGGTGGATTAACTGGCTATGCAGAGGTGATATATCCAGACCATTCCACATGAAAAGCCTTCCAATCTCTGTGGAGATTTGCCTCTACAAATCCCCATTTTTGGAAGATTGACTCACACTGAAAATTACTTGGTGATGGAAAGCTCAAGAGTACATAAATAAGCTATCCCAAAAAGAACATATGACTTTGCTTCTTAGCCAAGAGAGTGCTGCTCAGCAAAAAGTGGGAATACAGCTCCAGATGGCAGCTTTTCAAATTCGCAAGATAAAGATATTTCCCAAACATCTTGCAGGGGCTGCCTACTATCTAACAGAATGGATCTTGAAGCTTTCAGCACTACTGTTTCTAGTTGATCAATGATACAATGAATCTTTAACCATTTAAGTTATTAAATAACAAAATGGATACCTTTCTGACTCATCCCAAATTCCATAAATAATTAAAGATTTTAATAAGTGCAGTGGATTCTTCCTTCATTACTGAAGTTAATGAAGATGCAGCCTTTGTTTTTCTGAGCTGTCTGGGAACAAAACTTAGACCTAGAAGTGTTGTTAGTGCCACCAGTCCTTGTATCTCTTACATTTCAAAAATCAGCAATCTAATTACTCTTATTTCTTCAATATCTGAGGTAAAACTATATACAAGAATTCTAGGAAATAGCAATTCATACCTACAGTTTTAAAGCTTGCTTACTGATATTTGTGATATTGGAGGCAATACATACCTATTTAAAAATTACATTTTTTAGGCATAAATTTGCAACTAGTCCAGTAAAAGTAATCTGTTATCAAAATGTTTGTGTTTCTCGCCTTGAATATATATAATCACTGCATTTTTTTTTGTTTCATAAATTACGAAGATAAGAACAGCTGGGTACTCTGCTGATCTTTGTTACATGCATAGATATCTGTCTGAAGAACGGTGTTTATATTCCCGTCGATAAGACAGTTGATAGACTCTTGGCCAATGTGGACATGAAGAAATATAGATCTTGCTGCTTAAATGACACAATGTTTTCAATGGGTTTTTTCCAACATAGGCCGACTACCTTAAGCCTATGATGGAAATGGATTTACGAAATGTTTGTTAGATAGGCACCTTATGGCTCTAAGGTCAATGATAAAGAGTATATGCTATACTGACGTGGCACAAATTTATACGTATTCATGCTCATGCCTTTACTAGATATAAAGAAAGGGTGGAATATCATTATATTTCCAGAATAATTTTTTTTCTTTTTCCCATCACCGGTTTCCTAGCTAAGGATTAGCATTTGTTTGCTTTATAAATTTTTCATCTGGCTCTTTTTTATGGGAGGTTATCTACAATCATTCTAGTCACGTATGTTCTTGTTCTCTTCCTAGTATTTGCTTAAGCAAATTAGTGTTCACAGCTAATGCAGTAGCCACTGGTAAGCGTGAGCTCAAATAACCTGCAGAACTTCCTGCATGTGTAGTAAAACCCAGCTCCGTGTGGCAATCACTACCTAAAGGTCATTGCTGCCCATCATTTTACGTTGTCCATGCTTTCTAATCCCTTTCTCTGACAAGATCCTCATATCATATCCAGATGCAAGATATGAGACACGGGAGAAATTAGAAATCTAGTCCTTTAGAAACAGCTATTGAGAGGGCAGAGCACAGGGAGGCAGCAGGGGAGAGGGGCAGTGGGGTGATATGGTAAGAGAAACAAGTACTCCTCTGACGGCATTTCTTTCCTGCCCTCCTTATCGCCATTTAGAAAAATCCTCGATGTATGTAAAACAAACGTGCTAAAAATAGAAATCTTAAAATCTCACTATCTCCTTCCACAATGTTTGAAGGTCACAGATGAGATAATGAACACGAAATGCCTAAAGAGTCAAACTGAAAAACTCTCATTAGAAACTACAGTCTCCAAATTACAATATTGAGGTCTAAGGGGTTTTCCCCCTAAGCATTTAAACACCATGAAAAAAAGCATGATATCTTAAAATATTATAAATACCAAGTCATGGTTACAAAGAACAAACGGAATTCAAGGAGTTTAAACTTTCATTATGCAAACAGCAAAATGGCAATCTACATTCTTCAATGGCAATTAACTGTGGTTAGTGATATCCTGGTGCAATTAGTTTCTAATATATGCAGTATTTTAAAATATATTTTTACTGTCCTTGTTATTTATATTGAAGAGCAATAGTTTGTGTTCTTCAAAAATATTTTCCAATTCACTGAACAAAGTGATTGATACCCATAAAAGGTGAAAACATATATGTTTTCATATTTTCCCTATGTTGCCTTAGAGGCAACAAGGAACCATAGTCCTTGGAGTGGGAATTCAGCACACATGACAGGCTAAATTTGTTGCTTCCTGGGCATCTGTCCTTTCAACTCAGTGTCACTTAACCTATATTAGTACTTTCCTTTCGTTACTGATGGTTACCTGCAGTGCTAAGCTGTCTACATCTCAGATTTATGAGCCTGGATAGATTAAAGCCTAGTATCATTCAGAACCTACAAATCGCACATCAAGGCTGGACAAAATGAAGATGGTATCAATGCTTGTTCTCATCAAAACTTAGGAAATTTTCCCAGTGAGCAGAATTTAATGCAGGTTATATTTCCTTTCAAAGAAGGAAAGAATTGCCTTTTGGTCTCCTTTCCCCAGAACAGTTCCAGACTGTCGCTTCCAAGCAGCAGTTCTGTTGGTACAACTTAGGAGGAGATACAGCTCTGCCTCTATATTTTCTTTCCTGAATATTGGTTTCTACATTCCATTTTGTGGTACCTGGCTGTCCTGGTACTCTGCGTAGCTATTTAGAAACCTAAATCAGAGATTCTGCGTCCTGCTTCGGAATAAAGTTGGATACTTCAAAACAGAATTTTCAGAATTGTCACACCCTTTATTAGATAAAGGCATTGATATTTTCAAGAAGATACACTCGTTAGACCTATTTATTAGTAGCATAAATAATAGATTGTAATTTTAATGAAAAATATCTATCTAAATACTAAGACAATTTCCATGTTATAAATGCTGCAATTTGCAATATCAGCCATGCTGAATTTTTTAAAATACCTTTAAATAACAACAATTAATATTCTGTGACAGGGGAACAAGAAAATGTATGGACTTCTTTGAAATTACAAGTTTTATCCTCCACTTGAGTAGAAGTTTAATAGTATGTAAAATATGATAACAAAGTAATTGTGGGCTAAAAAATGAAAAGATCAGGACAAATACAGTGACAAAGGAAAAAATATTTAAGATATATTAGATGAATGTGTGATTATCTCCTCCAACATTTTGATATCCATCAGTAGAAATGTTGTACTTGCAAAATAATTGCTAGGTTTAGGTTTGCATTTTACTAGCAACATTCTTGTTCTTAACTGCAAGAAATTAACTTTTCTTTGAGACATAAAACATGCCTTTTGGAATTTCAGTCTCATTCAGTGTGAGAAATGCTGTTCTGTATTCCTAGCAGGGTACCTCTACCTACATTTATATATATATATAATCATATTAATTGAAACATTTCCCTGACAGAGCAATTGATTAAAGCTACAAATCAGAGCCCTACATAATTCTCCATTGCACACCACTAGATGGAAATTTGCTAGGGTATCTCTCACTGTCCATCAAGAAATTAGGAATTTATCAAGGCTGAGGCATGTATAATACATGGGTGGGTATGGAAGATGGAAGGGAGGATTAATTTTTAAATTGTTCAAGACTAAAAGAATTACAATAGCATAGGCAACACTGTAAAAATTTATTCTTTCAAGGTTATCGTATACATTCATCTTTGTGTCAAGCAACAAAAAACATCCTAATCTATTTTGTGGCAAGACAGGTGAAATCAACAGTACCTGTTTTTTTCCTAAATGCATTTTAGTTCATTGTCTTGTTTCACAGAAATCTACAAACACAAAACAAAGACAATTTCCAATTCCTTTTTGTCTCATTTTCTTTTCTCCTAAGTTTTTGCCTGATTCACTCTCTGGCAATGACATGCCAAAAAGTACATGGTGAGGCATTAGCAAAGTAGAATATTAATGCCATCTTCCTCTCCCAAGGATAGATATAAAAAAACCCCAAGAACCAGAAGGAATAATTGTCTTAATTTATTCTGATTTCTTCTACAACCAAGCCCATTGGAATTTCACCTGAAAGTTCCTCTGTCAAGTTCATAGCTTTGTGATGAAACAGAGAACTTTCAGTGAAAAAACTGTCTTTCTTAGGTTAAAGACTTCAAGTGAGAGAGAATCCTGCATATCCAATGATGATTAAAAACCATAATTATTAAGCAACTGTGTTGTAGTTCTGTTCTAAATTCTAAAGTTTCTAGATTTATTTCTTGCTACTGAATCTTAGAAATATTTTCCTCATGTTTTCTCATATTAGATATTAATGGAATGTCATCTGCCAGTCTTTTAAGGCTTAAAAACTTGGTCATCTTGAGTCACTTGCTTTAAATCAGTTCTTAAAACCTCAGTAAGTTTTCCCCTCTTGCTTCAAATCTTTCACTTTTTTTCTTCAGAAATAATTTATTAATAAGGTTGTAGAATAGTACAAAGTATTTAGAAAAAGGTGTTGTGACACAGTCACCTCTTTTCAGTTATTCATAAATGTGGAGTTAGGTGAATTGCTACTTCTGCCATGAATTCCATACATTTGTGGTTAAATTTTCTTTCTGGGTATAGGGATATGCCACATGAATTTCCATATCTACACCACAATAAAACTGTCCTTCAACACCTGACAAACATACTAAAAAGAAAGGTAAACATATGTATAAAATAAAACTCTAGAATCAATGGCAACAGGAAGTCAATAAGGAAATTTTAATGATAATAATAATAATAATAATAATAAAAGAAAAAATAAACAGAAAAACATTTATAGTAAACCCCTTTTTGAACCTATTTGAAAAAATAATCTTACTATAAGCATATATATCTCTTTAATGCTTACATGTTGCTATGTCTGTGCTTACACAGTTATAAATATAGATATGTATACACACATATATACATTCAGACTTACACATATATCCGTATCTATCATATCTATATTTTTCACCAGAAAAATTCTTCATACTATGAAACCTTATACTATTATTTAACATGAATTTTTCTAATAAATTTTGAAACTTATAGAAAAGGCATATTCCAAAAGTTCAATGAATCATTCAATTTCCAGATGTACTTCCTCCATGTATCTGTAGATTCCTAGTGTCATGCTGTCAGACTGTGGAAGGTTGTGTTAGAATTAAGCACTCCAATACAGAATTTAGCACAAGATGGAAAGCTTATCTAACCTGACAGTACTCTAGAAATAATCATTCTGACTTGTCAAAGATGGTACATGCCAGAATACTTACATTATTTAGAAATGAAGGAAGTTTAAGAAAAAAAAGAAAAAAGAAAAGGAGGGGAAGGAGGGAAAAAAGAGAAATCTTATAAAGCCCTATGGTCAAATATGAACTGTGGCAAAGGAGAAACACATAAAACCAAGAAACAAAAGAATACACAGAATCTAATCAAGTACATAATTTATTACTCATAACCTAGTTTTAACCCTTAGCTATATCTAGAATACTAATCAAATCCAAGGATTAAATTAGAAAGAAAAATAAATATGTCAACAATACTTGCCAGTGAGAGGCACTTTATTATCCATTAACTTGTTGTACCCGCCTTTGCAGAAACAGCCTACACTTGACTATGAATATCTAAAATCCTTTTGGAAGATAAAAAAAAGCTTGGTTTATTTTATCATTCATAATGCATTTAGAGAAAAATATTGCGTGACTATTAAAGCAAGTGTCCTCTTTTCATGACAGTGGCAACCCCTGGTCTAACATTCTCATAAACATTTAAAAAAATAAACCAAATCTAAAACAAAACAAAACAAGCTTCAACATTATTTTCTTCCAAATACCTCTTATTCTGACCAGTCCTTTTCTGTTTCTAAGGATATGGTTATTTTGGTACAAACAGATGGCCACAGCCATGCCAGAGATACACTGATTCTCACTTTTAGATGGGAGGCAACTTACTTGAAAGCATTTAGTTCTTTTTCATGGCTCTGTTTGCTTTTCCTGCTTAGGTGTGTGCTAGGTGTGTATGCAATCACGTTGGCTATGGGGCACTGTGCTTTATCTAGTTCTTCAGCTTGTTGGAGAATTTTTTTTAATTCTATGTACTCAACTAAACAATCTAGATGACAAACCCCTTTAGAATTTTGTTAATCTTAGCTAAACATAAAGATCCCTGGTCAGAATAGTGAATCTTTGTACCAATTTTTCTTAAGCCATGACAGTTGCGCAGTATCCCATCTTGTGCTTTTTAGAATTTAAATTACAAAATGTAAATTTAATTATATTTAAATTATATAAAGTATATAGACTGATTCAGATGCCTGAAAATGGTCATGGAATGACTTTTGAGACATGCTAGGGTACCCAAACAGCTGCATAGGGCTATGATATTTGACATAGCGATATTTGACATAGATATTTGACAAGAGAGCTGTGCTTTTCTGAACCAACAACTAAAGACATACAAAAATATCTTAGGACTTCTGAAATGATGGTAGACAATTAAATCAAAGCAACTGAATGGCATCTCTGGTGTCTGCATTCAGAAGATACCACTTTTTAAGCTTTCTTAGCTGTATTGGCTGACTATAATAGGAATTTAGATACATAACTTTTATAACGGTCCCTATACTGTAGATGCCTGCATTTGTGAATCTGAAGTAGTCTTCTTATCTGGTTGGAAATTGTTGGATTAAATATATATATACATACATACAATTTATTTCAGTATTTTACCTCCTTTCTGTCTTACTGGCTACTTCACAACAGAAAGATTTTTCATGGGCCACACTCTTGCCCAGAAATCCAACCACTTGCTTCTTAGAGAAAATACCTAAATGTCGTGTAGACACTCTCTTACAACCCTTACATTCACATTCTCTCTGTTCCCCACTTTGGGAGACAGATTGGTACCCACTGGTGGCTTCTGGTTTGCCTTTGCGTGGTTTCAGTTTTTGAAAAGAGGTCAAAGAAAGGCCTGGAAAGAACAGCTGTCCCTGGAAAAATTCAGAGTGATTTCTATTGTCTAACACAGTGTTAAGACAGATGAAAGTAAGTCTATTCAAATAGCACAAAAAGAAAAAAAAAAACAAAAGAAAAAGAAAAAATGTAGGGAGAAAGAGCAGGTGAGGTGACAAATGTCAAAACTGTAAGAGAGGAGAAATAAGGATCAATACCGAGGGAGGCATGACAAGCCCCCTGACTGGACAACTGAAATTTGTCTTGCCTGATAGGTGGTGGATTGAAGACAGGAAAATGGACTAAGGTGGCCTTGACCTAACAACACATAGAAACAAGGCAATCAAAAAATAGCATTGTTTATTTGTAATATATTATAAGTACAGATAAAGTGATCCATATGAGTTCATTCCTGTTATGGTGTACACCTTTTGCGGCATCTGCTTGAGGCTGTCACAGTGGCTTTTCATCCTCCATGTGAGGGGGACCTTTCACAATTGCTGATAAGCACTGACTGGTGAGTTCACTGGGTGTTCCTTGGTCAGCCCTTCCCTTCAGCAGGTGCTCAGTGTCCCTTCAATACATACGGGTTGATTTGGGGAAACCTGCAACAAGTGTGTAGCATGTGTTACACCAAAAACAAGATTGCTTTTGGTGGACATGAAGGCAAGGCAAAGAGTGGTTCACTCCAATGTTTTTCTGAGTGTATATGGGTCATTTTAAGCCTGCTGGGAGTCTGATTTGTGTTTTTTTAATATTCTTCTCATAGAATACTTTAAACGTGGTTTGCAAAAATCGTGAACAAGTGCATTACAATCTGAAAATTGGTGTCAGATGCAGATATGCCATTTATGGTGCCTAGCATATGACAGGCAGACCTAGAGATTAGGATTATCTTTAAAAATCTTAAATTAAATTTATTTTAAAGAAGATCATTAACCCTCAGAGATGTTATCTTGGGCCTTTTAAAGATATGGAATGAGTCACACAGCCTTATCAGTGTTTTTTAACTCTACTAAATTGAATAAAAATTGTCCAGATGAGTATAGTCAAGCTGATACTTGCAAATTTAACTCTTATCTCTGTTTACAGCCTATCCATCAAGGGTTCATAATTTTACTATTTTATTTGTCTAATGCCTTTGTGCATATATAAAGGGCCTAATTTCTATGAATGTCTCTCTGTGAGAGAAATTTTGGTGCTACATTCACAGAAAGCATAAAAACAAATTCTGAGTATTATTTAAAAGCTAAGTCCATTCAATAATTATTTGTTCTGTATGATGACCCATGACAAACTGGTAATTCTGCAAGGTCTAAGGTCTGTTTCTAGATCTCATTAAGGTCTTGTATATTTTGGGGCTTCCTTTTAAAAGTTCTTTTTGCAATAGCAGTAAAAAAGGCCCATTAAGTGTTTAGCCTGACCACTATGGATGTAATATCACACACATGACAAAAAATAAAAAGATTTGTAGATCAAAACCAGCACCACAAAGTAGGCAATGCTGAGAAATCTCTGTAATTTAAATAAGTAGAGAATAGGCATAAATGCATGCACTCTCAGATAAAAGATATTTTTCATCTCACAATTATTAGAAATAAAATGTTTTTGCTACTGTATCACTGTAGTGTCTGGGCAATGGTGTTCTTTATCATGCCACTCTATTCTAAAGCAGCCTTGTTTTGGGAGTCTTAAATTTTCTGCACTTACTAAAAAGTCATCCTTAAAATGGAACCAGATTAGTTACATTGTTCCTCACTGGCTCTTAACATATTCTGAGTAATATCATTTCTAATCAGAGGGAGCTGTCATACATCCTCTTTATATTTTAGTACCTCAATACAGAGATAATGCATAGGGCACACACAGCTGTTTCTTTCACACAGACAGTGTTTCAGCAATATGTGTCTAATGCCATTTCCAATGTCATTGGTCTGGTCTTCAGCTGCTGATCCAGAATAATTTAGGTTTTCCACAGGTTCATGTCTAATTTCTAGTTTGATGTTGAGGTTTTAGGTAATTTTAAGCATTTTAACCAGCACCTGAAAAGCTGCTTTTGCACCAATTTGCAAGTCCTTTGGGCTATTCGCTTACACTTTCTATTTTTTTTCTGTGTTATTCAGCACTGATACAAACAAAAACCATCACAAGGAGATTATGAAGAAAAGAGAATGTATTGATATAAGCAGTATGATTTGTAGGCATATATATGAGAAACAAGATAATACTATAGCCAAAGAACTATACATGTGATAGCAATAGCCCATATAATATATGATAAAAAGAAATCACTCTAAAGCTTTGTTGGATCTGAATTAAAACAGTTGCTACTGATCTATTATCTAAATCAAACTCACTACATGAAACAGAAACAGTTCTCATGACTTCAGGCCACTGTGAATGAAGGCAGTACTGCAGGATAGAAGCTTGTATTCCAGTTAGGTTAGCCTGCATCATCACCTGCTTTGTTACGCATTGGAAAAGCATTGGATAAAAAAGGCAACATTCAAGAAAAACGTAGTTATAAGCTAATTTTCTTTTAATTCAATAATCTTTGGTTGAAGAGAGCAACACAGTAAAGTTGAAGACTACACTTGAAATGCACAGTAGTTCAAATTTCAGCCCTCAGGGAAGGTTTTGGCAGAAATCTTACTCAACTAGGGCATACCAGGTGTCTGTGAAGTCTAGGTAGGTAGCATTTATAGATTGCAGTCCTGAATTTAGGCTTAGAAATAACATTTCAGGTTTTGTAAGTCATCTGCTATTACAATTTGTGTTCTAATGTTATGAATTCATCTAAGTCCTAGCAAGGACATATTTAAGCACATTAAAACTCCTCCTTCAGAAACTTTGTTCCTGGAGCACGAAGTTCATTATCCAGAGGCATGTGCTCCAAACCGCAGTTAATTTGGAATTAAAAAATCTTATCCTGTAATTGTGTTATCATGCATCCAGAACAGGGAGCCAGAAGTACAGCACTCAGAGTCTGTTCCTTTCAAAAATTCTGCCAAGATAAGAAGTGGTAGTGTCCAGATTTTCCCGAAAGACTTTCCAACTAGTTATACTTAACTTGTGCAATATTTGTGTCAAGTCTTTGTTCCAAACTTGTTTCCAAATACTTCTAGAGCCCGGGGCATTCTGTTTAGCTGGAGTGTGTTGGGGCACAGAACCAAACTGAAATAAACAAAAAAATATATAATGATCAGAGGAAAAAAAATTTCAAAGGGAATTTCAAGAAAATTTGAGTGCCAAATGATTATTTAGTATCACATAGAAAAGCTACTTTGGTGGTACTTTTCAATGTTTAACGCATGCAACAATTTTTTCCTGAGTTGATGACTTTTATTTCTTCCTCTTTTCTTTTGTCATCTCTCAAGACATTTGTTTATTGTGAATTTACCATGTCCTCAACAATTACATGAGTGCCTGAGAGGTTCTCAAGTGTCAATTTGAAAGGATTAAAAAAAAGCGAAAAAGACCATCCTGTAAATGTTCACAGAAACAAATAGTTGCCTTGGAGTTAAGCTAAAAAAAAGTATAAAAATGGAAGTGCAGTGTACACAGTTTGACTGCTAAATCAATCTCTGTCTAAGAAAAAAGTCCAGCATTTAATCACGTGACTTGGAGCACTGACCGGAAATGTTTTGACAATTTTTTTCTACGGCTGTCAATCTCTTATCTGTGTAGTATTAACACAGACTCTGCCTTTGCCCGAGTGTTACTTAATTCAAGGTCATTACAACCTAGATCTAGTTTCTATTAGATTAATAAAATGAAATAAAATAAAATATACACCCTTGTAGAAAATTATCTAGCAAATGAGTTCCTTCAAACTCTAGTCTCAGGAGAAATATTTCACTCCAAGGCATAACTAAATAAACACCTGTTAACAGACTGCAGCTAACGCTAATACTTTAACTTTCACTGATAGCAGCCCTAAACAGTGCTCAGAGAATTGAGATGAAACAGATTAAAAATTCAAAAAAAAAAAAAAAAGGGAAAGGAATGGACTGGAACTCTCACAGCACAACTGAATTGATTAATTGCAGCCTTAGAGTTGTGTAATTTGTGTATCTGAAACTTCATGTGACCGAAGATGCCACTACATGAGGTTACTAAATCTGCGTGGGCTTCTCATCACATCAGATCTTGGTACAGAGCTTACAATGAAATAAGGTTCACTGCATTAGCAGCTCTTATACCATTGCCATCTGCTTACACAATACAAGATTAACTAGCACTCCTTTTCCTGCTTTTACAGGAATTTATGCTTTGCACCTTGATTAGGCTGTTCCATATTTTTTTGCATTGCAAAACATTTTTATTATTTTCATTATTTTTCTTTCTCTCCCCCCCAGTATATTTTTCATCGTTAATTACTCAGAGATATATTTTTTTCCCAAAGGACATTCATTACTCTTTGTAATTCCTATTGTGATGGCCTTTTAATAAATGGTCTATTTTTCTATACCGACTTAGGGAATCTAATTATCCAACTAATTGAAGCCTCTGTTCACTATTTTTGTTTTATTATGATAAGTAAGCTAAGGACTGCTATTTCTGGGCATTTTTTTCTCTTGTTTTCCTTCCTATATGCTATCCTCTGTTTTTCCTGGTTTATGAACATTTATGATGTATCATTCTATATTTCATCATTAACTGTAACTACCATCCATAAATATTGAATATAACCTTTAATATTACATAATTTTATCCCTATAAGTAGATATAAAATATATTGCAATTTAATTTTATTTAAACTGGTTTCCTTTTTTCATTATTAGAATGGTAATACAGAGATTATTACTATATGCATAAATATATACAACACATGGGAGGAATACAATGGAGGTGAAAGATGAAACACTTATAGAATATTCCTTAAAAGTAGAGCTAATTAAATAAAATAATGTCATAATAATGTACCCAGCTCCTCAGAGGCAATCTGTCTGAGAAGTATAGTTTACATGTGATCATAACATATTAAAAATGTTCATATTTTTTATTTAAAATACAAATGAGTATGGGAAGTCTGTATATTCATATACCATAAAAATACTTTAAAAATACATTTCTACATGGTGTGTAAGGTAAAAATTATATAGAATGTAATGGTTTGATTCTGATAGGACTGTGAATATTGTGTTAGTGTGTGGACAGAAATTTTTTTTAAAACCTATTCAGCATTGTCCAGCCTAGAGTGCTTAATTTCAAAATCTGACATTTTCATAGTGTAAATTATTTGTTAATTTCTGTTATACATTGTATGAATTCATATTCAACATAAAAATTAATTCAGATGGAATCATACTCACAGGATGGTACTAATTCAGAGCATTATTCTTAGTCATAATTTCATCCTTTTATTCACTTTTCCATTCATAAAAAGGACACTTTTAGAGCCATCCTGAGGTTATGGGAAGAAAGGGCCACACTTAGCAATATCCATTCATCCCAGCATGTAAAGGAAAATGAAAAATCAAATACCCATAAACAGAATTTAAGAAATTCCATAAAATTAACTAAAACATAGAATAAGAATCAGATTGCTAAAAATTTATTATATTGCATATATTACATACAGTTACATAAGGAGACATATATTTTTTAAAGACCTGGTAATAAGGATGACAGAATTAAAGGTTATTTTACACTACAATTCAGTATCGGAAATGTCATTTAATCAAGACCAGTCCATGAATGAGGGATATCTGTGTGAAACCCAGCTCAGACCAAACATACATGATACTGATGAGCTCAGGAAAACACCTGGAATGACTGCAGAAATTATCAGTTTCTAAATAAGTGAATATGCCTATTCTCATCACTTGTGTTTAAAGCTTACTGCAGATCCCATCTGCTTGTGGATGGCCATATTTTAGTAACAGTTAGATCTTCTTGCCCTCATGTCTCAGAGGCTGTATTTTCTTCAATTAAACTATCATTACATCTGACAGAAGGACCATACCTGACTGCAATTAGGAAAGGGAAACAAGCAACGTACAACAGCTTGCTTGTTGTATGGAACCTCTGCTTTAGGGCACACGAAAGCTGTGCTCTGGGAAGTACAGCAGACGCTAAATTCATTCATCTATGTAAGCGCTGAACTAGGAGCTGTTCTTACTGAAGGCCCCTTTTAATGTGAATGAAGACGGATTTCCTTACAAGAGACAAGGCAGATCTTAGATAGTCATTTCTACTCTTTGGACCTTTTTAGCTGGATATCTTTAGGCTGAGCTCTGCCTTGTGCTACATTGACTTCTGTGTCACATGAGGCACTGGAGAGTCCAAAACTAAATTAGAGCTTGACTCAAAACTGTGGATCAGTTAACCTCTGAGTTTAAGGTGCTAAGTGAAGGTCATTAGGTGGGGTCAGCCTGGGACTTGACTAATTTAAGTCTGCCCCTTCTCTTTAGCATCTGTCTTGCCTTTTCTGAGAAGCAGTTTTTTATCAAAGTAGTGATTTTTTAACACATGAAGTACCTGATTAGAAACTCTTCATTAAAAAGAAGAAACTGGGAGAACTGAAGAACAAAACCTCTCAGTGCAATTGTGAAAACTGATCCCATATTTGATCTGAAGCAGAACACTAGGGAATGAATTTTTCTCTCACAAAAAACCCCCAAAAAACAACCAAACAAATAACAAAAACAACAAAAACCAACCAAACAAAACCACCCAAAATAAATTTAAAAAAAATTCCCAAGCAAGAAGAAAAATGAGCATCTTAGACTTAAAGAGTTTAGAGTAATTTGAGGTACCATAGAGTTCTCTTTAGCATCCAGTCACTGCTCTAGAAGCCCTTGTGCACCCCACAAGGACCTGTGCAGTGTATTTCAAATCCCGTGCAGAAGTCCCAGACATTTTCACTTGTATAAAATTATTCTAGATGAGTGCAGTTAGACAATTAAATGTGACCTCTGGTGTTGATTTTAGCATGAATTTCCAGACACCTTTTATTGCCATAGATTTTTACTTCTATTAAAAATTTCTACACCAGCACGGCAAGTTGATGCATTTTGACTGTTTCCTTTAAAACTGAGCTTAAAGATTATGAGCCGGTGGTGCCAAATTCAGTGAACCACAGATTCAGCCAAAAGCACTGGGTCTTTAATGACTGAGTTTTTGCCAAGACCAGATGAATTCTTTCTTGTTTCTGCAATGCATAAGAAAATGCACAATTCTAAAAGTACATGTCAGACAGTTCCTGAAGGTCATGTGATGTATCATCAACATATTTCTTCATTGTTGTATCCACTTCTTCAGAAAATTACCAAAGGAATACAAAACTGAGACTTTAAGGTAAAAATATTCACTAGGCTCGGGATTTTACTGAAAATTTCTCAAACATGAATGCAATAGTTAAATAAAAGAAATGTTGGGGGAAATGGCTCTTTGCTTCTCTAATGCTAGAGAAAAGACTTTTGTAAAGTCAATGCAAGCTAGTTCATCTAATGCCATGATTGATGCATGACTGTCCTGTAATGGTTTTACTGTTTTCAGAACAGCTCATCTTGTGAATAATGACACACAGCCTCCCTTATCAGGAGTCTTCAGAGTCAATTTAACGAAGGTGAAAGTATGTGTGTTGAAGTTGGGAAAGCTTTTTTATACTGCTGCCAAGAAGACAGAAAAACCTGAAAATTCTGTGTCAGTCTTTCAAAACAATAGTCACAGCTACAAGAAAATCAACATCTGTTGTGTGTTTTTTCTTTGTTTCTTCTAATCGATCCAGCAAATCTTTGCCAAACATTTGCACAGTGTGCCATAGAAATGTCACTTGAGGGTGAAAAAGACTGTCACTTTGTAAGTAAATGTCATTTTGCAAGTAAATATCATTGAATAGGGAAAGAAAAATGACACTAAAAGAAGCTCAATGGCTAAATGGCTGATGATACAAACAAGAAACAGAGCATGTAATGAAGATTCCAGTTAATTTGTACCCCATCTGTTTGATGTCTTGATAACAGTAGATGGTAAAGGAAGTGATCGTCCTGGGTTTCCAAACAATCTCAACACTTGAGTTCTATCATTCCACAAACATCTGGAGCAAGAAACAATGTTCCCACCTTAGCCAACCGTGGCAAAAGAAATTTTTCTCCTTTTCAATTCCTTCTTTTCCTATCAAGTCTCAGCTGTCAAGTAGTCTTTGCCTCTGTTAGAATCATATAGTCATAGAATGGTTTGGGTTGGCAGGGACCTTCCAGACCATCTAGTTCCAACCCTCCCTGCCATGGGCAGGGACACCTCCCACCAGGCCAGGCTGCTCAACACTCCATCCAACCTTGAACACTTTTCAGGGATGGAACATCCACAATTTCTTGGTTCCACTGCTTCACCACACTCACAGTAACAAATTTCTTCCTAATATCTAGCATAAATTTCACAGAATCACAGAATATGCAGAATATGCTGAGCTGGAAGGGAACCACAAGGATCATCGAGTCCAACTCCTGATCCTTCCCAGGATCATCCCCTATGGCAGCATGAAGCACCTCTGTATTCCTTCCATGTGACCTGACCTTGCTTCCACTGGACATACACCTTTCTTTTTTGCCTTATTTCCAAGAGGCTATTCCTGTTAAACCAAACCGACTTTCTGCACACCTGTTTGACTTCCAACATTTGGGAATTGCCTGCTCCTCTGCCCTTAAGACATCTGTTAGCAGGTGGAATTAAACCTAAACCGATATCAGGGAAATAGAGTGGATCTTTAGAAAAGGAGTTGTTATCACATATACTGGGCATGCACAGGTGAGAAATGGGAGTGTATCAGCAGAGCCTGAGGAGGAAACTTGACTAACTCTTTCATGCTGTAGTTTAGCTTCTGAAAGTATACACACACAGGAAAAAAAATTTTACTGCTACACTGTGTAACTTTGTTCTCTGTCTTTTACTGTAAAATCTGTATTTAGTAAATAGTGCTACCATTCTGCAGTAAGCACTTTAACTCTTATTCAGACTTTGTCATTGTGACATGCAACACAAAGCTCATTTGACACACTATCTTCATACAGAAAGCTCATATAATTCATATAGTTATCTTATTAGTTAATGTGTCAAATACCTGAGACTCCATGGAAAAAAAACAGAGAAACAACAACCAAAAAAAACCAACCCAACCAAAAAAAAAAAACCAAAACAAAACCAAAACAAAAAAACTAACAAAAAAAAAAAAAAAAGAAAAAAAAAAAAAACCCACACAAAAAAAAACATTGATGTAAAGAAACTAAGCCAGTACCTAAAGTGAACGTAAGTGGCACAGATGCAGTGTTTTACATTAGATCAATCAAGCTGTGCCAAAGTCTTAGAATATTGTTGCAGAACTCAAGTTGACCTTTGGACACATCTGATCCCAATGATCATTCATTTGTACAGAGTTTCAAGTTCATACCAGCACATTTTTCCTTCAGTGACTGCCCTATGTTGTTAATGGAACTGATGCTTCAGCACTGCTCTGTAACTATCTGTGCAAAATTCCTTTGGTGAGCAACTAGTTCAGTTGTTCCAATTAAGATTCCAGTTTGATTAAAAAATGAATTTTATAGAGCTGTCATTGTTTTGTGTGTGTGCACGCATGCATGTGTGCTTCTGTGCACATCTGAAGGACTAGCATTAATTCCTGTAAGGAATATGTAGTTCTCTAAGGACAGATGCAAAGGTAAAGATGGAGTTATACCAACATTTTTTTTTTTCTTTTTTTTTTTTTTCTGACAAGGAGACCTTTTTTTAATATAGTAATTCTGTAAAAATAATGAAATGTTTTCACTGAATGCTTAAGCCACTTTATCCCTGTGGTGTATGTAATGATAATACAGTAACACTAAATAGGTTTGTAGGTGCAAAAACATTTACAATAGGTAAGCCAGATTTTAAAAAAAAAACTCCACCACACAAATTATGGAAAAACAGGTCATTCATAAGAATTCAGGTGTGGTTGTGGCTTAACCCTGGTAGGCAGCTAAGCTCTACCCAGCCACACACTGTTCCTTGCAGTGGGATGCCAAAAGGAATTGAAAGTGCAAAAGCAAAAAACCAACTGTGTCAAGACAAAAACAGTTTAATAAATGAAGCAAAGCCATCTGTGCAAGCAAAGGAATACAAGAATTTCAGTCACCACTTCCCATGGGCAGGCAGCTGTTCAGCCATCTCTAAGAAAGCAGAGCTCTGTCACATGTGGCAGTGACTTGGCAAGACAAATGTCATAAATCTGAATGTCCTCCCTTCCTATTCTTTCCCCAGGTTTTATTGCTGGCCACAACACTGAACGACATTGGCAATCACTTGGGGTGAGCTGTTCCGCCTGTGTCTCCACACAGTCTATTGTCTATCCCTGCCTAATTAGTCGTGGGGAAATTTGAGATAGAAGAAGCCTTGATGCTGAGTAGGCACTGCATAGCAATACCTAAAACAAACCTGGATTTTTCAATCCTGTTTTTACCCCAGATTCAAAACCTAGGTCCACACTGTGACAAAAAATCAACTCAAACCCAGACAAAACAAATACGATAATAAAGTTTTATGGATTTATTCCTGCTTTATCCATTTCTGACTAAATTTTTTGAGTAAAACATTGATGTAAATTCCCAACACTAGAAACCAAATTGGAAGCCTTCTTAGAAGAGAAAGAATAGCTCTGCAGTTTTTATTCTGCGAACAGAAAGAAAAATAGAAAAGTAAAAGATAGTCATCTTATAGGGCTGAACTCAGCAGCAGCTGAGAACTTTCTAACTTCCTTTGTGAAGTGGACAGAGGAACACAAGAGCTCAGTAGGGTGATTCATGCTGTCATCAGACAAGTGTCATAGGGGATGAATCGACTGCCCTGAGTGCTCTTCATAATCAACAGGGGGAAAAAAAGAAGCATCCATAAAACAATTTATCATTGTACCCTAATATAAGTACATGAGATAGCTTCTGCTCTGGCAGAAACTATATCTCTGCATCGTTTTTTAGTGCAGCTAAAACAATGAGTTAAGTTTTAGACACCTGAGAGATGCTGAAGCAACAAATACCCCACTAATTTTTTTTATTACCAAGAGCAACATACTATTTTAACAGTTAAAATATAATATCTCATAATGTCTATTTCTTTGTTTTATTTATCTGCCATAGTTCATATAAATCTGTGTTCAAAGAGGGTATGTTTTCTTTGTATATTCACCTGGAGGAGGATCACTTTTTTCTCAGTTTTGGTACTGTCTTGTTCTGGGGAATGTCTTAATTTCTAAGTGATTATTACATTACTGCAATCCTTTCAATTCTTACTCCAACCTCTATGAGACTACAGTTCATATCCTACAGCTTTCTGCACTATAATGCTTCATTTCATTCTCCACATTGCATTAAATGCAAACCTGTCTTCAGTAGACAGCTGGAAAAGCTTGTTCACAAATATCAATGTTACCCTGAGAATTCACCAGTGGCCAGCTTGTGCTGGCAAATTGATTCTCACAACACCATGTGATCTGCTGTTTGGCAAAGAGCAGCCTGCCACTGGAAAGCTCTCCTCTCTGCAGGCTGGGCACACCAGAAATCCCTTGTGCTTTGTGATACCTACTCAAGTGGGAGTGCTCAGTCAATATAAAGGAACATAAAATTATCAAAGAAAAAAACAACTGCTTGAATGGTGACCCCATCTATTTGACTGCAAAAAGCACTCCCGTTCTAATTCTCCCATGTTATTTTATGCTCAAAGAGTAATTTAAATTCTTCTCTTTAAAAGATTTCACTTGTCTTTAGCTACATTATCTAGATCCTTTGTAAATGAAGACATTTATATCTTTTCTACTTATTTCACTAATACCAGATAAAAGATTTGCTGTTCATGTGTTTGTACAGAGCTTGTCATTTTATATTATGACATAACATGACATTTTGCCTCTGTGGTACTTTTTGATAATGTCAAATAAAAGTACAGAAGACTGGAATTTGTAGTTAGACATTTTTTTTCTCTCTCACCCTAAAGGCATGGAACCATTCAAACATGTAAATTATTTGTGAGAAAACATATTAAATAAGGTTAATTGACATCAACAAACAATAAGATAAAACTACAAAAGACACATTGCTTCAAAGTGCAGCATAGGGTTTACCTTTTAGTTACAGTGTTTGCATGATGAGGTTGTGTTATCTTGTCATCTTGATCATCAGAAGCTGAGCTGTGCATGCAAAAGAAGCCAATGAGTAAAAAAACCCCCAATTTTATCAAATTAATAATTCACTCAAAGCAGTATGCTCCACAGAATATCTTTTACATCAATATATATGTAAAGAGAATACACTGTCTTTGTACTAAACCAAAACATGAAAAATAGTACAAAGAAGACTCTTTAACAAAACTTAATTGAGGATAAACCTGTCACATTAAAGCATGTTCTTGGCAAGAAGGTTATGCACAAAACCTTTCTGTGATTAATCTAAAAGTTTAAGCTGAAGAAGTACCGTATAATTGCTTATTATGATGAGCTTCTTACAAAATCTTAAGGGAGAATATAATTTGCACAAACATATGTTCCTTTTTATATTGCTTAATATTTCTTACGGGAAAATGGTTAGAACAATAATGAATAATAACAACAGATAATTTTATTATAGTTAACACAGATATAAGCATTTTTTTGGTTGGTATATGAAAAGTTAATTACTACAATATATGAAAAGAAATTATTTAGAAATGCTTTTGTCTCATGTGTTTTATTGAATCTGGCAAAAAAAATACATTGTGAATCATCAGATGGATTTCTGTCTTTTTAAGATTTTTCAAAATTTTTTAAAATTTATCCAGAGCAAATAAATGTGTTTTATAATGATGAAATCATTAAATGTTGCATGGCTTTCCTATTAACATAAGTTTAAAAAGTGCATGAAATAAGCTTTTAAATTTTGCATAATTTAATAAACTGTAAATATTTAGAGACATAAGACCAGATATTGAAAGTAACATTCCTTGAAGTTACAAGAATAAGAAATGTTTTAATAGGAAAAATGCCTTCTCCTACCTGATTGCATTTCTTACTTTTTTCCAGTTAGTAGAACTAAAAAAAAAGCAGCTAAAAACAATCTCTTGAAGCAAATCATGTCAGACTGCATCATCAACATTTGTTTCTGTACTGTCTTGTGGTAAAAGGTAACCTATAAACCATTTGATAACTGATACATGGGATCAGATGCTTTTTCTTTAGTGTGGCAGCAATCTTTTCATTAAGTGAATGTCCGCCTTGAAAATGTTCCTTGTATGATAAGACAGGAACAGCAAAAATTCTATATGAATGGTCAACCCTTTTTCTAACCTTTTACTTAACAATAGTGTGGCCTATACGTTATTTTAAAAATTCTTTCCTTTTCATACATTTAAAAGGCAATGTCAGCACAAATACATTTCCAATCAGTTAGAGACTGGATTGACTCAGTCTAGTTTTGACATTTCTTCTAAGCCTGAATAATTTGTATTCACCAGAGAAAGAACAGACCAAAGCTCTGAAAGTATTAGTAGGATTTGCAAGAAAACTAGATTTTCTCTCCCTTGAAAGTCTAGGTTCTCTGGAATGTTTTCTTACATGCCTTTGTTTAGAAATCTCCCTTGGGTTATGAGACAGAGGAAAACTTCACTGTACCTGAATCTAGGTGCTTTCCAATGGTCTGTGTAGAAAAACATTCTGTCTTCAGTGAAAGTGTCTCACAGATCAGTTGCTACTCTCGCTGTCGATGTTATTGGAGTTGTTATTATCAGGGCTGTGGTTGTTATTATTTTTATTACTATTATTAGTGTTATAGGGGACTGTCATTGTTGAATCAAATTAGATTCTCTCCTATCTCTATTTTTTGAGTATTACATTTTGTAAATATTACAGTTCCCAGAATATTTTTCATTGAAAAAGACACAAAGTTAAATAAAATGTTAAATCAACTTCTTTTCTTGCTGAAACGCACATTAAAATACTCTTGGAAAACTTCAATATTTAAATATTAAGATTGATTCACCAGAGAGAAAAAAAAAGTAATTTAGGGTTATAAATTCTCCAAAAATCATGCTGGAGTTCCAGGCAATGGATGTCCCTATATGAGCATGAGTACCAAAATGACAACCCTACTCGGTTTTAATCTAGTTGTCAATTTCTTCTTTACTCAATTAAATGGGTTTATAAATCATGAAATTCACCACACTTTTCTATATCATAGCCTTAAGTTTCAGGAAACTTGTAATCAGTTAACATGACTCAGTATATACTACGAAGTTTCTGAAATCTATTTTATTATTAATTTTCAGATTAATCATGAAACAATACTAAAGCTTCAGAGTAAGGACTTTATTTTTTTTCTATTTTTTTTTTTTTTTACAATACTATGTGTCAGCAAATAATATCAGATTAGGTATGTGAACCATATTTATATTGCAAGTGGGGGATTTGTATACCACTATAGACTTGTGTGAGGAAAACAACAGGTGAATTCATTGTTGGTAGACAAGAGTGGTCCGGCCTCTCTTCCGTTCATATCCATTTATGCCTCCTTGTGCTATTGTGCATGGTAGATGGAAAACAGTAACTAAGGATTTAAGAAGTCAAGTTTAAGAACTCAAGTACTCAAGTTTTAGATTTGTATATATGTTGTAGCCTTTTAAAATCAATGGATTATTGGTAGATTTTAACTACCAAAACAGTATTTTGTTTGTTTCAAAATATTAGCAAATAACTCATATTATATTACAATCTACTCTGTCTTTGGTCACAGAATTTATGGCTCCTGACTTTACTATTTACATTATTCATTGCTGTTGCCTTCTTAGTCCATTTTTACACATTTTACACATTTTCCGTTGTGCACATTCCATTCCTGTATACAATAACATTATTCTAAAAACGTAGCAAAATAAGTGGGCTATGGACTGTGGACATCTGACTTTATTGTCTTCTATTATTTCAATATTTATCACTGTTGCCACCTATCCCATAGTAGGATATGTATTATTACAGTATTTTAGCAATGCAATAATTTACTAAATCCTAAATCTTTCAATTTTGTCTCCATTCTACAAAACGCCACAAAGAATTCCCAGTTAACACTAAGGTTGTTGAAATAGACTTATCAAATAATCTAGACACACAATCTTGTCAGCCTGGCTTGTCCTCCTTGTATCTTCATACAAGTTTTTATTTCTCTTTCCTCTGCTTGGAGGGTCACTGTACAGTGTACCTGCGATATTATCATTTCAATACTCCCATGCATAAGCTACCTTATTTCCTGAAGATGTCAATTCATTTCTTCATGTGCTTTATTTTTCCTAACTTGCAAAAGTACAGTAAAACCTGAAAACCCCCAATACTTCTTGTAAAACTTTCTACCGTAAGAGAACACTCCAAAGAGTGTGAGGTGATTTTATAGGATTTAGAAGTTTTTTCCTAAACAATACAGCCTTTAGAATAAGAAATCACATGGTAAAACATTAAATTTTATATTAGCTTCAAATACATTTTTTTTTCTAGGCACTGATACTTGGTTCCCATTGTGCTGAATCTTTGTGCTGATATTCAATGTTCAGAATGCATGTCTTAGTCATGACTTTTATTTCAAACAAGAGGAGACAATTTCTCCTAAGGGTGCTCTCCAACTTGTAAAGTGAGCAGAGATCTAAACCCATAGAAGCTCACAAATACAACTGCCTTGAACACTATTAAAACAAAAAAACTGACTCATATATCTAATACTTCTATTTTGCAGGTGTTTTGGGGGCGGGGATTGTCTGTTTTTCTTTTTTTCCTTGTGTAGATGATAACACTTGCAAACAGATAAGCCAGTGTTACACAAGTTTTTACTTACATAGCATTTTGATAAAAATTGATAGCCAGTTTTGACCTCTAGCACAATATGAGACAAGCACACAAAAAACCCAATTCAGTTCAAATATTCTTTGTCACCATTTCATCAGAAACCTACAGTTATTTCTATATTTTTGCTTAGCATCCAAGGACTCATTTTGTTTTACAGCTCCTCTGAGAATGCCAGTTTGCAACCTTTCTAGATACAGTAAATGAAGCACAGCTCAAAATGAATTAGAGAAGGAACAGACTACAGAGAAATGAGACTTTGCTTATAATCCTCCAGCTATCTCATCACAGAATCATAGAATACCAGATCGGAAGGAACCTCAATGATCCTCTGGTCCAACCATGTTTTATTCTGACCTCTCTTTATTTTCAATCACCTTCAAATGGCAGAGCAAAAGGGCCAAATCCTGCTTCAGTATTATATACACTTTGCACTGTAGTTTATCTGAAGGCAGAACTACGGCCCGACTTTCTTACAGTAGAATCTATTAACATCTCCCTTTCTCCTCAGGTCTTATTTCTCAAATTTAATCAAAATCAGGTTTTTTTAAATGTCTAATCTTATCTATCTTTTCACATGAATGTCACTGCTTTGGCACTTTTTTCCCTATCTTAAGATGTGATTTTTATTGTCCGTTTCTATCTTCTGTGTACATGGTTTCTTTTCATCTTTTCCTTCGCTTTCTAGCCTGTTTTGCTAGTCCTTCTTTTTTTCTTTCTAGCTGCTCTAGAAGTCCCCAGTACAATTGCCAAAGCTCCTCCTTGTGGTATCTAAAGTGTCCAAATTTCCCTGCTAGTTACTTGTTAATTTTAATTGACAAAGTTTTTAGCTGCCTAGGAAAGGAAAACTGAGTAAGCAGTCATGCTTAGGTGTTAAAGCATTTGTGTTCTGCTGGTCTTTTGCTAACTCTAATAAACAATCGAAGTATTTTGTGTATTTAAAACAAAGTTAACAAACAAAATTCATTTTAATAGTATGTTTTAACAATGGACTAAAATGAAATTTTAAAGAAGTATATTCCTACTCTAAGCAAGTTCCTTATATTTGTACCTCTTAAGCTCTTACAGAATCACTAATTGCACTATATAAACCATAAGAAATGAGTCAATACTTTGTACATTCCACAAAAGTAATGTTTATATAACATTCCATAATAATTTTTAGTAATTTAATTTGTCTTATAGGTGTTCATTTATATCATCTTCTGCTGCTGATGGCTTTTCTATCCATCTAGAGAAAGCAGGTAAGGAAGACTCAGATTTCTGAGGTTTCTGGTACAGTAATTTCAGAGATGCATTTCTTCTGTCAGTAGACACCAGCAATTGCTGTAACTGATGTTTCCTCCATTACACCAGCTTGAGTTCTCAGACAATGGATAATTAGCTAGACTTTTCTGCTGAATGATTACTTCTATCTTTTGAGGAATCTCATGTTATAATGGACAAAATGTCGTGAATAATGAGGTATTATGTAGGTGAACACCACTAAATTTAAAAGTATTTTGTTCTTTGAACAAGAAAAATTTCTTATGCATTAGTGGTCTCAGTTCTGTTTCATCTCTTGCTTTAGAGAGAATGTTAACACTACCTAGAAAATTAAAAACTGAAGATAAATCTATCTAAAGCTCATCCTATATCTGAAGAAGAAGCTGAAATAAAAGGACTGTTGCAATTTTAAAAATCCTTAGTATCCTCAGACAAAGTTTGTTATTTAATCATGCATGAAGATTTTTTGCCTCTGAAATGGCTTGTTATAACATTATAATTGTATTAGGTGACTCACATCTGTGAAATTATTTTAGGATATTGCATTGTATTTCCAAGGATATATTTTTACTAAGTGCTGCCTATTGAGTTTATTCACATTATCCCATATATATAGATGAGGCTCTTTTATTATCTATGTGAGATGTTTAAAATACAGAAACAGACTCTTCCACCATGTGCTCTGCAGCAACTGCCCTGCACAGCATCCCCTGGATCACTGCATGTTTTACACACAGAACAGAAAAGGTGGACTGCTCTCAGTTTCTTCTGAACAAGCAAAACAACAGCAACATATTTGTGTTCATAGAAGTTTGCACAGAGGTTGGTACCACCGAGCAAGCAGCAAATGAAGCCAAGGCAATGGCAATCATTAGGTTTTCACTCTGTTACAGAGTTCTTGTCACCATGTGGTACATGTCTATCACTTGGAGCTGCTTGCAAGCTTGAAGACTCAGGGGAGAGACAGAGAAAGAGGTTTCATACTGGAAATACATGCTACTGAAAACTCCTCTTGGCTTTCTCATCATTCCTTGACAACTTTTGTTCATTTTGATGCAATACAGAGCCTATGAGAGCTATAGGTGTTCTGTAAGGAAGTTTGTGTGTGATTTTGCTAGCTTTGGTTGGGGTAGACTTAATTTTCTTCACGGAGGCTGGTATGGGGCTGTGTTTTGGATTTGTGCTAAATACAGCGTTGATAACACAAAGATGTTTTTCTTATGGCTGAGCAGTGTTTATACAGAGCCAAGGGCTTTTCTGCTTTTAGTACTCCCACACTGGTGAGGGGACGAGGCTGAATGGAAGGCTGGGAGGAGAAATGTCCAGGAGAGCTAACTCCAACTGACCAAAGGGATATTCCGGACTACATGGCATCTTGCTCAGTCTGTAAAGTGTGGGAGAAGAAAAAGCAAGGGGAAGACATTTGGAGTTAGATCATTTGTCTTCCCAAATCACCATTATGTGTGATGAGGCCCTGCTCTCCGCGAGATGGCTGAACACCTGCCTGCCCGTGGGAAACAGTGAATTAATTCCTTGTTTTGATTTGCCTGTGTATGACTTTTGCTTCCCCTATTCAACTGTCTTTCATCAGACGTTTTCTATCTTTCACCCTGCTGATTCTCTCCCTGGTCCTGTTGGTGGGGGAGTGAGTGAGCAGCTGCATGAGGCTTGGCCTCTGGTTGGGGTTAAACTGTGATGGTGGAACACAGGTAGTGAGATCATATCTAATAGCACAGGTCCTAGGTATATTTGGAACAGCTTTCATGTTCATAAAGGTTTCAAAGACAAGAAACTAAAAAGATTCCTGACTACATCTTGATAACTGACCCACTTTAGCTGACTACTCTACAGAAGCATAGGTGCCCCCACAGGATGATTCTCTTAGGAGTAATTTCCTAAATTAAATGAAAGATACCAAAACTGTCAGGGCTTGTTTCATTGCTGGATAATATCCCAAGATAACCCATACACAAACCTGGACAATTTCCAGATGAAGGGAGTGGGGACAGACCATGGGCCCAGAGGTGGTTCTGGCTTAGTGGGGTCTGTGACCAGGCAGGGCAGGGCTGTGGGGAGCTGCTGCAGTGTCACTGGGGCAGGGCCTAATGGCCCCGGGGGGTGACAAAGGGTCCTGGGCCATGGCCAGGGTGGGGGGACTCCAAAGTGGGGAGGGCGTGGGCAGGGACAGGAAAGCACTCAGGACCCTGTCAAAATTGTGGACCCAGAGCTATCTTGCCAAAATGAAAAAGGTTTCAGCATTCAGCAAATTTTGTTAAGTAAGCCATCGCTAATGTATTGACAAAATTACCTAAATAAAAATGCAAACTAGCAGACCAAGGGTAGTGTCAATAAAGCAGCAAGACACTTGGTTTTTAGCCCAGTGATGATGGAGAAAAACTGCACCTCAGCTGGCGTGATCCTTCTTTTACACCACAAACAGAAGTGTTGTCATTGCTCATGAGTGCCAAAGAGACAGGTGGCCAAAAAGTTATTTACTACAACCCATGATGTGAATGTAAATCATGAAGAGAGCTTGTATATGGTAAAGTCTCAAATTAAAGAAATTATACTGTCTGAGACTTGCTCCAGTATGTTTCTTTTATGCTGTAAATGTTCAGATTACCACACACCTGCCTTCTCTCTTCTGTCTCTTCATACTTCTTCCTTACATATCCAGCTCCCAAATATCTTCTAATATACTATAGGAAAATTAAGACCCTAAGCATGTGTTATACACAAGCAAGACCTCTAAAGTACTGGAATGCCATAGAGATTGCTCCAAATTAGCAAGGTATTTATCTTCTCAAAGCTTCCTGTATTCACGAATGTTTGAATATAATTCTTTTTTTTTCTTAGATTTATTGTCCCGTTTAATGATTAACAAATAAATTTATTTCAGTGAAAATGAGAATTAGGAAGTACTCTGATGCCACAGCTGAGATATTTAATAATGTATGAGTGTTTTGTAGCCTAATGCTTCTAACTTGACTTTTGTAATGGTTTCAGGATTTGCATTCTTTAGTCTTCATGTCTTATATATTCATAATGTGGAGAACATCCTTTGCTGAGTACTTTCTTTACCAAGGAATGTCTTCAGTTGGTGTTCAGTAAAAACATGCTGCCTTTTTTAGTGATTACATCCTTCAAGGAAAAAAAAAGAAGAAAGACATTATATACTTGGGATTTTTTTTTTTAAAAAAGTCATTCTAAATTTCTTATTCTTTGAATTCCAGATAAATAAACAAAGATACATTGAGTGCTGAAAGGTAGCCTTAGATTTGTTTTTGACTGGACGTTAAAAGCGATGTCCAGAACACGAATAGATCTTTTTCTTTTATTTCTGCCTTTTTCTCGTTTTTTAGATGCTTTTAGTGTCATATTCTCTTTTTTGGTATTTTTCTTCCTGATTTGAAAACAACTGAGCACTTTCAGGCCCATTCCATATTATTCTAGAATCCATGATGGTGGATGGCGGTTTTGCAAATAAGCAGCAGTGCAAATTTAAAACTTCAGAGTCTAGTGAAGCACGCACGTTGCAGCTCAGCAAGCTGAGCAACTGAATACTGAGCAAGTTTAACAACAAAGACTCTTTCTGTAGCCACTGAACTTTTTTATTCCGTTTCTTGTTCATAAATTTTTAAAGTGGCAAACAAATATTTTAGTAGTTCTTTACCCATTGACTTAATGGGAATAACATAGACAAAATTCATTACATAGATTAAAAAACATAGTTCTTATTGGAAGGTATTGTATGGCAAATAATTAAACAAAATTCAGATTGCACAAAAAGTAATTCTACATAATTGCAAATAAGTAGAATATTAGATATTATTGAGACAACAAGAAACTAATATGGTAACAGAGAACAAAAATATTTTAAAAATGCATTTTCATTCAGTGAAAAATATTATTCCACTGACTTCAGCAGAGCTATGACAAATTCAAGGACATGACCCATAGATTTACATGTCAGGAGACCCTTCTTTTTCACTAAAACTATGCCTTTGTAAATGTTTAATGGGTTTATCATGTTTTTTAACTTTTTTACATTAAGTTCATTAATTTTTTGAATAATAAGGTTCGTCTATTTAACTGACTTTTGTATTAATTTCTGGCCCTTTATCTTTTAGCCAGCTCAGGATTATACCTTATAAAATATGCAACATTAATGAGCATAGCAAGTACTTGCATGTACAGTACAGCTAGTGGTATATCCAACACCATCACTGTTCATGTAAAATTCCTTTATAACTTTGTAAATATATGTTTGTGAAATTTATATCCACCTTATATTTGTTATTATATTTTATGCCTTTTTAAGTTATTGTCAATTTTCTTCCTTTTATATTTTGTTTCACTTTTTGGGTAATTAACTTATAGACATGAAATATTACAAATTATTCTTTTATGGTCTTTAGAGCATAAACATTTGTAGAGCACAAAAATGTGTGGAAATGTGCATGTTAAATAGCAAAAATACAGAAAATCTCAAAGATCATTTTAATGATGTATGAAAGCTCTATGCTCAGACAACTGTTCCTGTTTCTTCTGATCATATCTGCATTTACCTGAACTGGCAAACCCTAAGAGCTTAGAAGCCAGGAAGACCTCACTTTTCATGTATCTGCATTGTCTTTTTGGGTAAATTGAGCTCAGAATAAGTTCATTCTGGCTGCAGTTTCTCTCTGTTTTTTCAACAGCAAATGCCAAGGAAGGATTTAGATGGTCTCTGTCTCCCAACACCATCTATGTTACACTGTCACAAGGACAATTGGCACAGGCAAGCTGCCAAATCAGAAAGGGAGCAGTGGGACACATCCGCAGTACGTGGGGGAAATCTGTAATAATATAATTAAAGCAACAAAGAGCTGGCTGGTCAAACGTAAATGTCTACTTTAGGCTGAGATTAATTGCTCTCTGAAGTCCACTGGCTGTACTGATGAGTTGAAACCAGCTGACAGGACAAGCCCACACCAGTGTTGAGACCTTGCAGGGTCAGGTCAGTGCAAGATCTACAACCTTCCACTACTAATGGCCAAATTAGATTTACCGGGATGCACCAATATTTATATCCTTAACTACAAAAACATTAAATTTGAGATGTGAGCAGTGACCAAGTCAGCGGGAGCATTTGAATTATGCATTACTCTTTAAGCTACCTACTATTAATCCAAGTTGCTTTAAAAACATTGTGGTAGTTTTGCCTGGCCCAGTTTTTGCCAGTGGATAGGGTGGGGTACAAAGATGGCTCCTGCATGTCCTGAGTAAAGATTCTGGAAATTTCTCCATCATGTCCAGCAGAGCCAATCTCTGATGGCTCTGAAGATGATGGACATGCTGCTGGCCAAACCTGGGCCAATTTGAGATGTTAGTTACGCCTCTGTGAAAACATCTTGAAGAAGAAATCAAAACAGGGTAAGCACGCACTTCTTTGTAGCCAGGGAAGGAGGAGGAGGAGGTAAAAATATGTGAGGGAGAACAACATGGAGGCACCAAGGTCAGTGGAGAAGGTGGGGGAGGAGGTGCTCCAGGCGCCGGAGCTGAAAACCCTCTGCCAGCCGTGGTGAAGACCATGGGGGGAGCAGGTGGTCCCCCTGCAGCCCATGGAGTCCAGGGGGTGCAGAGAAACCCCCCACAGCCTGTGGGGAGGTGCCCACGCCAGAGGAGCAGGTGGAAGCCTGCAGGAAGCTGTGATCCAGTGGGAGTCCCAGAGACTGAGAGTTGCAAAAGCCTTGCAGGAGAGAGAAAGGCCTTGCTCCCGGGATGGAAACAGCCTGGCCTTGGCTTGGAAATCTGCAGCCTGGAGAGAATCTCGGACAGCAGCAATCGGGCGGGGCTGCTCGTGAGATTGGACCCACGCCAAAGAAGTTCGCAGAGGACTGTCCCTCGTGGGAGGGACCCCCATGGCTAAGTAGAGGATTCTTTTCCCCTGATGGACTGACCCTGACCAAAGGAAAACCCCCATGCCCTGCCCCCACCCCGGAGCTGTTGGTTAGAAGGAAGGAGGGAGGGGGCGAGCTGAGAAATGGCCTTAATAGGGAGAGGGGTGAGTAGAGAAACAGCGTTTGTAGCAGAAGAATTGTGGCGTTGGACTGACTAAGAAAAGCCACATATCTGGCCCCAGCCCGGATCTGTTGGTTGAATGGAAGGAGGGGGCGAATAGAGAAACAGTGTCTGCAGTAGAAGAATTGTGATGGACTGACTTAAGGAAAAAACCCCACACCCTGCCCCTGCCTGGGAGTTGTTGGTTAGTTGGAAAGGAGGGAGGGGGTGAGCTGGGAAGCGGTGCCTTAAGAGGGAAGGGGGGTCAGTGAAGAAACGGTGTCTTGAGAGCTTATTTTTACCTCTGATTTATCCTCCGACTCTGTTAGACTAATAAATCACTTTTTTTTGCAACTTTAAGTTTTACCGCCTGCTTTTGCCCTGAATCTAGTGCGTCACCTTATCAGTGGTCTTATCTCAACTCATAAGTCCAGTGTTTTGTGTTAACTTTCCCTCTCCTCTGCATAGCTGCAGCAGGAGAGAGCATAGAGAGCAAACGTCGTAGGTGCCTGGCATTTAGCCAGGGTCAAACCCACGACAAACATGATCTGTGTTGGAAACTCCAAATTTTGGGTGGCAGTTTAAAACTTGGTCACTTCAATGGTCCACTCACAGTGGACATACTACCTGATGTATTTGTCATCAGAGTGCAATGATGACATATTTGCTGTGATTTTAAAAAATTATCTTTTATGTAAACCCTCACACAACTCAATAATTTTTGTTTGCTTTTTTGTTTTACTAAGTATGTGACATGTTCAAGATTACATCTTTTCAGCATAATTCAAAATAGCAGCATTATTTTGAATTAATATTTCTTTGGCCCCTCTGTGCAGTGAGGTTTTATACACTTTTCATTATGAGGCCGAATATAGCTACTATTAGTAAAGAACAAATTGATAAATATCAGTAGTTCCCATTCTTAAAAATAATGATTGCTTGTTATGTATCCAATTAAATTTGTTTTCAGAGTATTACTCAGTAACATAAATTGTCAGCTCCTGTTGAAGGTTATTCTTGTCTGATTTTGTTAAAATTTCAATACCTGTCCTTCCAGATCACAAGGCAAATTGAAATCACCAACATGTTCAACATAACACTTAATCCAACCCAAAAATAAATCCTATCGTTAGCAACATTAAGCTTTTCTACCATAACCATTTGAGACTGGATTAATCACTTAAACAGAGTGGATTATAATCATAATATTGTCCATTTTTAAACTCTCATCATGTGATCACTGAGAGGAAGAATTTGAAACACTTTAGACATAGGCGTGGCAGGTATATGTACTGTTGTATATTTTTAATGAAAATCAGTGCTTCTTAAAGCTTGTATTCATTGTTCTGTTGATAGGAAATAAATGAGCTGCTTGCTTGTCCCTTTAACAAAAAAAAAAAAAAAGGTAAAACATACATGGTACATTCTGTCATCCTGAAGTTTTGCCATTCTTCGTGCCCTCCTTTTGTCTTTGATTGTCCTTTCTTAACTGGCAGATAATTTAAATATTATTGTGTGTATATTTCAGAACTATTTGTTTATTGGAGAGATGTAGGATCTGTGTGTTACTTCTGGGAAGGGGCAGAGTGTGTGGGAATATCCACATGTTTACAGATTCTGTTGTGCATTTGTTTGTTAGTTTTTCAAATACAAGATCTAGAATTAATTTTCTGGAGTCATAATATATATATGTTTATGATTATTAAGTATTCCTGCTGCAATTTCCCCTTATATCTTACCTTTTTACTTTTACTTCAAATCGAATGTAGTTTTCAGTTATGTATTTAACTTTTCAATACAATATCAATAAAGAACATATTTTCAGCTTAAGAAAACAGAGTTAAACATGGCACATGTTTCATATTAACTATCTCGTTTAACTATACAATATACATAAAAAGAGGAGGAGGGAAAGAAAGGGAGAGGTAAAGTAGGTTGTGCACTCTTCTACAACAGAATCCACTTGCCATTTCCCCTCTTTTTAATAAGTTCCTGTAATTACATATTTCTTTTCTAATGAGGTATTTTTTCATAATCTTGGAAGACTATTTAGATCATCCTAAAGCCATATGTTCTATGCAACACCCCTTAATTTATTAAGAAATGAGAAAGAAGTTAGTTAGTGTGAATGGTATTTTCTGTTAAACATCAGATTTTCAAACCTTCAAGTATTTATTTGAAGATTGTATTTGGAGATGTCATTGCTATTGTTACATATCAAAGAACTTCACTAAGGGTAGAAAATATTTAATGTCTCAGTATCCTGCAAATTTCTCTAAAATCTCTACTAATGATACATCTTCTCCTTTGCCTTTATTTTTATAGAAAGACTGCCATCCTGATAATGAGCATAGATTAATTAAAGCAATGGACTAAGACTGATTTTTGGCAACAGCTGTGAGAACCTAAATTGTTCTGTGTATAATGCAAAGCACATAAACAAGACACTTCAAGGTGTCAGTGGTCTTAATTAGTATATACAAAACTTATGTATTTGTTGTGATTGAGCAGCATATTTGTTTTATTATCCTCAAACTAACCTGAAAGCTTTCTTTGTTTCTATCTTTCTCTTATGCTTTGCTGCTTCTTTGGTATGTGTCTCTGATGTTATCTTCCACCAGTAACATCCTATCTAATTTGAAATAGAATGTCTTTAAAGTTGTGGATTTCAAGTGATCTCCCTGTTTTCTTAATTGTCTTGCAGAGAAGACTGCCAGAGTCTTTGCTGAGAATTAAAAATCCTTTCTGATAGTGGATAATAAAAGATACCCTTCTATCCCATCCTCATAGCGCTAGATCATCATATTTTGGGATTTCCCTGGAATCTTGTTAGTATCTGGATTGTGGTAGTGGCACCATAACAGTAAAAGATTTGAGCAAATTCAGAATGTGGACATCTCCTTGTTTATTAAAATAAAATAAAATCACCACCATCTTCTCCCAGAACATTGTTTAATGTGATGACTCCTGAAACAGTCATCTCATATCAGCCACTTTCAAAATTAATCTCTGTTGATCTCTAAAGCCTGACATATCTCATAGAGTATGTCTATCCTCATAAAGATGACTTGCATTTATAACTGTTTTCTGTAGGATCTGTCAGTGTGACTGTAGCGGGGAGATTAAAAATATATGTGGTGCAGCATTTTCTCAACAACAGGATCAAAACTTAATCTTACCTGACTAAAATAAACCTAAATTGAACATCCTTTCAATTAATATATAAACTTCTCCAAATATCACTGGAGATGACACTTGGGAATGGAAGAGATGCTAAAAAAGAAGGTAAGAAAAAGAAAGATATGAGATGGGGGTAAAACCAAAAAAAAAAAAAAATTAATTGCCTTAAGAGAAGCAGAGAGAGAAAAAAAAATGACATTACTGGCCCATCGGTAGAGCAGTTACTATTTCCTTAGTGACACTTAGATACTGCAGTGATATATGCTATTATAGGAACAAGAAACTAGCAAGCTAGATAGAAGAAATTAAAATAATATATGACCTGTCTTCAGTGGCAACAGGATTAGATCTTGAGTCAGTAGGTGTCTGATTAGAATTTTTTAAGAGCCTGCTGTTTAAAATTTATGTTTTAATTTATGTTAATTGCTTTTTGTACCATTTTGTTATTTACTGATGATTGTGAATAAGGTTAGCACGTTAAAATTTGTTATTAAGGGTCAGTTCATGGTCACTTTGCAGAAAAAAAGTGAGACCACTTTTAGATTTTGATTCCAAACAGAATGCAGCTGTATCAAGACAATGAGAGTGAAATCTACTGCACCTAATCTGGCAATAAGGCAATCCAGGCCACCTAAAGAAAGTTTCTAATATTTCAATAAAGCCAATACAGAGCTATATTTTAAACCAGCTAAGTGAAATCCAGAACATCCTAGTCTGCTGCTTACTTCTTTTCATTACACATATCTGAAGGCCTGGACACCAGTGGGTGACAATCTAATCCTTCTTAGTGGAGGTTAGATGTCCTTCAGAGGACTATAAGGCTAGACAGACCTAGACACACGTTCCACTGCAGATGGGATTACATGGACTGATTCCCACTTTGGTTTTACAGTTCAGTGGCTGTGACACTAACCTAAAATGGGAGGAAAGACAACCCAGACAATCTACTCAGTTGATATTTATGTTTTTAATTTGTCATACTTCACATAGAAGGCAATGAGAGACAATTACTATAGAGCACAGAGTAAAATGCTTAATGACTAACATACTCAAATGCGGATTAATACTTTTCCCAGTAAATGACTTCAGAAAGAGAAATGTTTAAACACTTATACATTCCAAAAGATAGTAAATAATTACAAAGAAATTGTCTAGCTTTATTGCATTGCATGAGAACAACTTCTGATTTAAATTTGGCGCAGGTGCTGATCACTTCTCTCTGAAGACCAGCGATAGCACTCAAGGGAGCAGCATGACACTGTGTCAGGGGAGTTTATGGCTGGATACTAGGAAAATGTTCTTCATCCAGAGGGAGGTTGGGCACTGGCTGGGCTCCCCAGGGAAGTGGGGAATGGGAATTGTCAAGCCTGACAAAGTTCAAGAATTGTTTGGACAATGTTCTCAGCACATAGTGTGACTCCTGGGGATCGTCCTATGCAGGGCCAGGAGCTAGACTGGATGATCATTCTGGGTCCCTTCCAGCTTAGGATATTCTGTGATTTCAAATTTTTGCTGAAGATGTGATTGTCTAAAGAGTCGTGTTCATCTGCAAAGATAGGTGGGGTGTAGTAAAGAGCTATTCTGTGCAACTTTTTTTCTAGTAAAATGTTTACAATAATGTTAAGATCATACAATCCAACATGTGGTATTTTCTATGGGACCCAAACCTTGTTGTAATCATACTTCCCTTTGCAAATAGTCTCTTGCAGCTGGTGGCCTCTGATCAACCTTTGGCCATGTTTCTGGGAGTGCCTGTTGACAGAAGCAAAATTGTGCACAGAGATTAATTTAACATTGACTGGGTACTGTAGATTATCAGTGCTTGAACTTCCACCATGACTTTCTCAAAAGTATAGGTGTAGGCAATAAATTTTATAATGAGTTTGCAGAGATCAAGCTTTGAGTGATGTTAAATAGTGGTAATTTCAAAATTTTTTTGAGAAAGGTATTGGTGGTCTGTAATCAGAAATGAAGCTACATGTCATAAAACATGTTCAGGTACTTATACATGTTTGCTATGTACAAAATCTGCCAGTAACACCAAGCTTTCTGCCATATCATCTATCTCCCACATGCTACCTACTCTTTATTTTTATTTGATTTAATAAGTTTAATAGTTTAATCTCCATATTGGAATTGCCTTTGCATTTGGGAATTCATAGGCCATCTGAAATGAGCAGGTGTGGCCCTTAATTTAGGAAGCTTCTCTAGGAATTAACATTAGGCAGAAAGAATGCAGGCTTCTGTTTTACAGGTATCTTTCCCTGCCAGCCAGTTCAACAAGAATCACTGCCAAAAGGTGGTGACTGTGGCATCCTCTGCATTGCCATTAGCTCAAGAAAAGCTAAATTAATGTTTATGAATTATGACTTTGTTCCCTTGCACCCAACTCTTTCACCAGTATGATTAGAAATTCTGAGGACAGAATGAATAATCTAGCTTGATGACCATAGATTAGAGGGCAGAAGGTCTGCAGTGATCAACACTTTTAAGGTGACTTGAAACCTACATCTTCCTCTTTGAAATCAAACCTTTACACACCCTTGCCTTGTACCTTGTGCTTTTGCCGTGTACTTGTATGACTGTAGCAGGACCCAAATAAAATATTATTCAGAAATGGATTTTCAATTAATTGGAAGGAGTACAGGATCAAAACTTCATAAATTCAAACAGCCAAAGACATAATTACAAATATTCAGCATTTTAAAAAAATACATTAGATTTTTGAAATATTACTCTAGTAAACTATTTTTACATTGCAAGTCATAGGAGATTCAGAGTGATAAGACAGATAGCATCACTGACTCAAATACTTAGTTTAATAGACAATTTGGAGAATAAAAGGACTGTTTAAAGTGGCAAAGCATTTTTTTTTTAAATTTTTGCCACAGGGAAGTAAACACTGGCTTTGCAGCCATGCACAGCATTCCTGTGTTAGCCTTCACATCTCCATTGTATCAACAGCAAAATGCAATAAGAAAAATCTTTGAAATAAACCATATTTACTTCCAGACTGCAATAAACTAGTTTCCTAAGAGAAAGAAAGCAAAGCAGTAGATCTGTAACTCACTCTTAGAAGTCCAGCGACTTATACTGTGATATATGGATTATATTAAGAAGCTCAGATGCATTTGGTTTTACAGTGTCAGCTGTCCACATTGTAGACAAATATGTTTATAAACAGGATTATTGGCTCACTATATCACGCATTAATTTGAGGTTTTCCCCATTTGGACTCAGTCTAAAAGCTATTTCTTCCATTAAGACTGCTCCAGTCTTTCCCCTTACGCATGTTTTTTTGTTAAATGGGATAACACATTTCAGACAGATGTGAAATTTCTCCTTGCAGCACAACGTCTTTATAAATAAAAAAAGAGAAAAAAAGGGGGAAGATGCAGAGGGAGGGTAGGGGAAATGTAACCCTGATAGCATCCAGATTTTTTTATTTCTGTAGACATCGAATAGTTGGTGTATCATTTTTGCTAAATATGTTAAGAGAGCATAGTTATTGTTAAGAATGACTTTATGCTTGTCTTAGACTCCTGGGGTTGTACAAATAAGGTTCCAATCAGCTAAATATTCCTGCTCTAACTACAATTTTGTCACAGTATTGAGCCAACAATCTATTCAGGATGGTCTGTAGTTTTGGCATGGGGCTTTAAATAAGTACAGAATTGATATGCTACCTTACATGTATTATAAAAAACCAGAGGCTCTCATAAAGGAAATCAATGGCCATTACATTTAAGTAGGTACATAGCGAAGCCTACGCACTGCACTGGCACGGGCTGATTGCTCTGTTCTTCTTGTATGGCTGGAAACTTGGATATAAGAAAGTGCAAATAACAAAGCTCACAATACGCTGCAAATCCCAAATGCCCACCAACTGCATCGGAATCATAGAAGCTTATAACAAACACGTTTGAACTTTGTAGCTCCCGTCAATAATCCCCACATATTACTGACATTTGCCAGCTGAATTATGGGATCCGAGTAACCGCAGTCCTAATTGTATGACTACCTGCTATTATTAACCGAGTTGAATACCAGAGTATTTGCCCAAATTTGTCTGTCGAAGGACACAGCCTAATTGCTACCTAAAATTTATCATATTCTATTGTTAATGCTCCTTTTTCAAAGATCACATAACACATTCCAGCATCATTAAAGAGCTCAAACTCTTATGAACTTGCAAAAACTGCCAACCTAATTTTGAGAATGAATACAAGATGTTTTTGGGAGGGGAAAAAAAGAGAATAGAGTAATTTCCTTTAAAATATATAAAAATTCTAGGATTATTTAGCTAGAACCATGGGAATATTCTTAACAGCCAAGTAACAAAAAAGATTGTTTTAAATTTTGGGGGTTTATTATTTTGTCACCCATGCTTTTCCAGTGCTTTTCTAGAATGTAGATTTGTAATGAGGAGTAAAATTAAAACCTCAAAAATTCATCTATTCATGGATTATCAGAATAGAAAGGATCATTAAAATATCTAGTCTAACCTTCTGTCTGATATATGATTCCAGGCAGTTACTCTTAGTTTGAACCCCATAACTCGTGCTTGTCTACAGTGTACTTTTCAGAAGTTTGTCTTGGAGAATGCAGTCACAAATCATATCTAAGAATGGAAAGTTCTTATTAGAGGCCATACTTGCAAATAATTTTGAATGGCTTCTTGAAGTCTCCATCTCAGTAACTGAAAATCTTTTCTTCTGAATGTCTTTTTATATAATAGATGAATTTTAGAATGAGAAATCTCCACTTCCTACTTAAGAAACCTCTAAGAATTGCACAGCACTCTGGCAACCAGACTTAAATGAACAGAAAATTACATTATCTCTACTTAAACTACTAATAAACTTACTGCTTAAAAAGATGTGGTTTTGCAGTTTCTATGGCACAGTTTTTTGGGGGGTTTTTTTTTGCACTACATTGACTATTTATATCAATGTTTCATTTGAGCAGCTAATATAGTTGTAGTTTAAACACATAAAGGTCTTTAATATATATTTCAGGTATTTTGTTGAGAACTAGTAATAACTGAATATACCAGATAAATTCTGCTGTATTTGAGAAGTCATAACTGTTTTAAGGACAAGCAGAGGACTTTCTTTAAATTGAGATTGTTGCTTTTAAAATTATCTTTTTAAGGTTGCATTTTTTGAGGAACTTAATTTAAAAAGTCAGGAATTTGTAAACCAGATATAAAAGTCCTAATCTACAGATGAATCTAATAGCTTTTTACTAAAACTAATTTGATTTATTTGGCTTAAATTCCTCCATCAGTTTATTATTTGGGATTAGATACAAAGATGACTGGAGTCTGTCTTAAATTTCTGTTTCTTCAAAGGCAAAAATCAGACCTCCATTACCCAAGACAACAAAATTTAATCCAATATATTAATAGTTTCAGGACAAGGGTAATTCTTTTTAAGTTTCTAGACCCTGTGTTTGTGATGGTGTGGCAACAGTTTGCAAAACCTTGGAACATCTAAATTCTATCCTCATTCTGGCATTGAACACATGTTGTCTTTTAAACAGAAACAGAATCCTAAATTCATCTTATTGACCCATCATTTGACAGGGACTTCAGCATGGTTGTGTGCTTTAACCACATTTGTTTAAAAATCCCACAGCTTTTAAATAAATGTTTACTAGTGACACTGTAGTGAAGTATTTCCATCCTTTAAGTAAACTGTACTGGGATACACTGCAGGGATACACTTTTGCTATTAAAGTACATACAGTTTGTACCTCTATACGTCACATAAACCTTACAATATACTACAGTTACATTGAATAAAGTGAGAACTTATACTATTCATCTTTCAAGCATCTTTTTCTCTTCTTTTTAGATGAAAGTCCTATTAAAACCTCAGCATAGCCTGTTGGAGCAACACTTTTACAAAATGGTATGGGAAGTTCTGTTAATGAGTTCTTGCTGATCACCTCAAGAGGAAACAGGTGAAAGTGAAAGAGTTTTTCACTATATTATTTTGCATGCTGCTGTCAGAACTCTCTGATAGTCGACACGCTAGTTCAAAACATTTTCTTCCGGCTTTCCTGGACCTCAGGGATTCTATTTCAAATGGTACCTGGAAAATAGATGAGCTATTTAAAACTGTAGAATGAACAATTCCGTAACACTCTGAAACAGGCACTGAGATATAGAAAAAGAATTCAGGAAACAGATTGTGGAGAATGGCCTCCATGTACTTTCGGTGACATATAATTCCCAAAAGATTGAATATCTAAAGAATCTTTTAGATCTGTTTTGCTAGTTCTTATCTAAAATAGATCATCAGTACTATTTTTCAGTAATAATGTAACTCTAGAATAAAAATTGAGGTCTTAATAATTAAAGAACATGGCGTTGGTCAGTGTACTGCCCTTTTGAGGTCACATGAAAAAAAAAAGGTCTGATTTAGGGAAAATGCTAAGGGTCCTGAAAACTGCTGTGTGCCAACTACAGACCTAGCATTTTTCCATTGCACCAAAGATGTGCTTCTCCAGATAATGGAAAGAATGTCTACAGAGACTACAATAGATAACAAAAAACTCTGTGGGTGCCTTCCATGTCATTTTGTTACAAAGAGGGGATGTGTGGAGTGAAGGTAATCCAATTACATTCCATATATTCATAGTAGTAAATTTACTGGAAGGAATTTTAGAGAAGAATATCTGTGATTGAAATTTTAAGTGCAAAGACTGAAAAAAGAGTAAGTAACTTTTCCTGTGAAAGCTTCCTAGTCATTTAGCATCTGAAAACTAATCTAAGCAGATGGAGCTGTAAATTTTAAGTAGAATGAAGGAACACATGCACAAGTATCTACACAACACTGTCGTCCTGACTCAATGCACAATTTGCAGCTTCATTTTTTCACAGTTAGGTTTATAATTTTAATTTTATGGTTAATGCTACTTTAAAAGAATTTTAAATCTTTGTATTGCTTACAGGAAAAAGGATGAAAAATGCGTAAGAAGTACCTTGTGACTAATCATGGTAAAACAGTGACAAAGTGCTAGTCTGCAGCTTGACTTGCATGGCATAACGTGTTCATGAAAGCGACAGGCACAAACCAGTATGCCGAAAGAGCATCTCAAAATACACTTAAGAATTTGTAACTATGAACTCTTCATTCCTTCATTCAGCATAAAACTCTGCTTAAAATATCCATTTTAAAATGCTGTAGGAGAAAATTGGTGTAGATTTTTCTCTCAGGTTTTCAGCAATTTGTTTTTCAGGTAACATCTCTTACTTGCCTTTCCCTTAGGATTGTTGACAGCAGGGATTGTTTTTGTTTGGTATAGAAGAGCTTACAATATAATGTGTTTGTGCTTGTTTGTTACCTTGTACTGAACATACTTCTCAGCTATCCATTCTCACCCTTGTTAGTTTTATATTGCTTTTTTCTCCTGGTTCAGTCAATAGCTAACTCAGTTTGAACTAAAGACAGGTTTTCACACAAAAAACATACTGAAATCTAGAATGACTGCAATACTAGCAACAATAAAACAAGCATATGCTTATGAAAACAATCATGGAAGTAAAGAAGTCTCCGATTGAATAAATATTTAATGTTTTATTGCCTGCTTTTTTATTTCTACATCTGTGGTAGGTTGATTCCTGCCAGCAGTTAGGCACCCACACAGCTGCTTGCTCACTCTCGTCTCCTGCAGGATGGGGAAAAAGCAGAAGGCAAGAAGCCTCATGGACTGAGAGAGAGACTGTTCAACAGGTGAAGAAAAAGTTGAGTATGAAAGCATAGAGGTAATTTATTCACTACACCCCACTGGCAGGCAGCCTTCTCACTGTTGGGGCAGAGTGAAAAATATTTTAAAAATTGCCCTTTGATGCTGTGCAAGTGTTGTTCAGCAACAGCAAAAATACTGGTTGGTTATCAACACTGTTCTAGTCACAAATTCAAACCACAACACCATTCAGGTTATGATGAAGGAAATTAACTCCATCCCAGCCAGATCCAGTACAACACCTTTTTTTTCTTATGTTTGCATGGTGATTAAATCTGTAATCTGTTCTTCAAGCTAGGCAAAGACACACCACAGTAAATTTCCTCTGTTTGACAGTAGGATAAGTCTATTATCAAAAGATTGGTTCTCAGGTTATAGTTTGAATCACAGAATATAACAAGAATCCGGATAAGTAGCTTTTAAATCAGAATATAACAAGAATCCGGATAAGTAGCTTTTAAATCATGAAGTTATGGAAGACTTTTTCCATCCCACCTGTTTTCTCTTTGTACCTATCCCTAGAGTGACTCCATACAGTAAGCAATAACTTACTGTCATTACTGTTGTTATCCTGAGAAATACAAATCCTGTAATTGCTGTCATCCCTGTGGTTGGTCTTTCAATTTGGTCTGACGATGGTTGCAGCATCCTGTATTAAATATTTTAAAGAAGCATTGAAACAAATACATGAAAAATTAAAGGTATTATATTAAGTTCTCTGTAAATGTAAACATTTAACTATTAAGGAGGCTTTTATCAAGCATGTGCAAGTCTCAGCTTCTGTTTCAATTTCTGTCAGATCCATCTTTATTTCTATATTTTTTAAAGAAAAAAAGTGGTTGGCAGATGCTGTAGGTGTACTAAGACTGCTCATTTTGGAGTTGTTTGAGTATTCCCATCCTCCAGAAAGTTGAGAAATTTTCAGTGTGTTCTACATATTAGTTATATACACTTATTTCTGAGTCTGACTTGATCGAATTTCATGTCACTGTCCCTGAAGCTGTACATGAACAAATCCAGCACAGATTACTTCAGCATTCTGCTTCATCATTCTATACAGTTATCAAATAATGAAACCTTATCCTTAAAAAACCCCAGTCTTTTTAGATGAGGTTTATAATCCTACTGGGTTAATATTGCCTGTTATAAGAAAATTTATAGGACTAACAAACCTGGGATCCTATTTCATCCCTTGATTGAACTCTTTATCCTCTTATAGAAGGAGTGCTCCCTTGTATATTGCTTCTGTCCTCACTCCAGCCTGATTTCATGCCATTACCCTTTCAGCCCCTTCTCTCTTCCCATCCTTCTTATCTAACAAGTCAAATGTCCCTTCTACAATTCTGAGCTGAACACAATCTAGCCTTGCTCTCCTTAGCACCTGTGGCCCACCCTAAGGTTCAGATACTATCTGTCCTGCATGTCAGACTGACTTCTCTCAACTTCTTGAAGTCTGTCCGATAGGCTATGCCTATACTGCTGAGATGGGAGCCAGGGATTCCCTTACCACTACGCAATTCATGCAAGATAAAACTAGTTGAGCCAAGACTAAGGAGAGAAGAGCTCTGAGCTTTCTGAGAACTACCTAGTCAGTACAAACACTACTGCCTTTCATTAGAAATGGAAATACGTTATTAACCAGGATGCAATTTCATTTGTAAATGTACTAGAAATGGACAGTGATTTAATCAATTATATGTTTCAAAAGCTTGCTAAAGAAAGTAGATTCAATTTGATGCACAGAGCATGAAAGCATGATCTCTAGAATTTTCCTAGTCAGGTATTAATTTATCTATCTTGTAGTTCTAAATATTTGGAGAAAAGTAGTTATAAACTTAGTTACTGAACAAAAATCTGGCACAAATAAAAAATGTTAATTTCTACTGTCTATATCTAAAAGGTGTTATTAGATCTATTTCAGAACAATGCAGGCCTTGAAGATTTGTTTGCAAGCACTGGGAAAAAGGAACAGGAATGAGATCTTCAGTCAAATATTTTAAGTGCTATACAAAAATACCAAAGGATTAACCTCAATAAAAGCAATAGAGTATCTCATAAGTAAGCATATTACAGTGTCCCCTGTCATGTGAGGCACATTGCTCCCCTGGTGAAAGCGTCACAAAAATACAGAAACTTCTTATTGGAAGGAAAATATCTTTGAAATTCCTCAAAGGAAAAACTGAAATCATCCTACAGAGCTCTCTGTGAAGTAGTTCCAGACTTTCTACAGAAGATAGGAGCTATAAAGAAGTGTAAGTGCAACACTGCCCTTTTAGCTGGAGTTACTAGATGAGATATCAGATGAAAAACCACTGCAGTTCCTCAGAAATCCCTGGTCTAAGAATTCAATGTTGAGAGATTGCATTAGTCATAGAAAGTGTAACACTGGCAAATGTGTAAAATATTAATGGAAATAGCTACTAAGTTGCATATAAAACAATGTGGTTATATAGGATGGTGTTGTTGTTACTAATGCTATTCATTATGATTTAATATTTCAGAGTTCTTGGAGATATAAGAGAGACTGGTAGATTTAGGATGATACTGTTCCCTAGATAAGGGCTTTCCACAATATGCCTCATTTAGTATATATACAAAACCCCCAAAATAATAGGAATCAGTTACATCTCTCAAAAGACACTTAAATTTAAAGGTAAGCTTTCAAAGTTTAAACTTTTAAATTTAATTTTTCCATCAAGTTTAATATCTTAACAGTTTAATATCCAAATTGTGCAATCTGAAGATGTGCAGTTATTTTCTTAGCTTTTATTAAAGACTTCTGTATCAGAGAATCTGGGTTTTTTCTTCAGGTGGATACCTATGATACTGAGATTTACCAATTTGTAATGTAGCTTGCTTAATTGGTTTACAGATGTGTTTATATGTACAACTGTGTGTCTGTATGTCCTTCTTCAATGTGGTTTGAGCCCAAAAAGACTTGATGGTAACACTATAATTTTATAAAACTCTGGATCTATGATTGGTGCATGTAACACTCCTTTTTTGTTAGTTACAGGGCTTATGGGTCTACTTGTTAAAACAATACTAGAAAAGAAAATAATTTTTAAATGCAAGATTCTATTCAGTGCTTTGTCAATACAGTATGGTCATCATTTCCTGAAACTCTGTACATTGAAATTTTTCTATACATCAGTATAGAAAGACTATGTCAAAAATCGATTTGCAGACATACTGGGGGGGGGCATACTGGGGAGGGGCGAGGAGAATAGAAAAGAAAAAGAAAGAAATACTTTTATAGACTAAAAATAACATTAGGAAAATACCAAGTACACTTAAAAAAAAAATTTTTTTTCATTGAAAAAATTTGATTGCAATCTGGAATGTAGAATTGCTAAAATTCAGTAAATGACAAATTTATGCTGTTCATCAATCACAAACCAGTTCTACCATTGCATCAGATAAAGGATACAACCCACAGAATTATTAATGGTAAGTTTCCATGCAATCAAATGGTTTAAGCTGTCAGGGAAACAATAATAATAATAATAATAATAATAATAATAATAACAGTACTAGTAGTAACAAATTTTCTTTCTAAAGCCAGTTGTTCTGATTCCCATTTCCTTCAGGTGAATAGAGAAGACCATTCATCTGCAGTGTCCCTAGTTATGAAATCAAGCAGAGACAGGCATATCTATGCTGGATTTTCTACCTAAATTACATGAGCAGGAATATGCCAGTCCTTAGCATCGCTGTAATGGAACAGCAAATCATGCCTGTACCTGCTGAAAGTGCTTCAGAGAGAATCACTACAGTTTTTACACTCAGAAAAGCATGGAAGTTGAGAAATATATTTGCAAGTACAATGGACTTTATCTTCCAATGTATCATTTTTAGTCCTTAAAAGAACAATATAAATAAAATTATCATTAGTATTTCCATTAAAAATAGAACAGCTTGGGCTGGAGAGGACCTTTAAAGATCTTCTAATCCAAGAAGGACATCTTCATCTAGACCAGGTTGCTCAGAGCCTCATCCGACTTGGCCTTGAACACTCCCAGACAGCCACTATTTCTCTGGCCAACCTGTTCCAGTGTCTTACTACCCTCAGCATAAAGAATTTCTTCCTAAGATCTCATCTAAACATTTTATCTTTCAGTTCAAAACCATTCTTTCTTGTTCTATCACTACCTGCCCTTGTAAAAAGTCCCTCTTCATCTTTCTTGTAAGTTCCCCTCAGGTACTGAGAAGTCACAATTAGGTCATGCCAAAGCCTTCTCTTCTCCAGACTGAACAATCCTAATTTTCTCAGCCTTCCTTCATAGGAGACATGTTCCATTCCTCTAATCACAGAATCTCCTGGGTTGGAAGGGATCCCATAAGGATCATTGTGTCCAGCTCTTGTGTGAATGGCCTGTCCAGTGATCAAACCTGTAACCATTTCATAATTAGCACCATGAGTTAATTAGCACCAATTAGCACCAGCTGAGCTAATCTCAGGGTCAATCATCTTGGTGGCCCCCTCTGGACCCCCTAAAATAGGTCCACCTCCTTCCTGTGTTGGGGATCTTAGATGTGGATGCAGCAATGAAGGTGAGGTCTCACCAGGGTGGAGCAGAGGGGCAGAGTGGCCCTGCTGCCCACACGGCTGGATGCAGGCCAGGGTACATTCGGGTTTCTGGGCTGGGAGCGCACATTGCTGGGTCACGTCCAGCCTCATCCAGCAGCACCCCCAAGGCCTTCTCAGCAGGGCTGCTCTGGATCTGTCCATCCCCCAGCCTGTGTTGGCAGCAAGGTTTGCCTCGACCCAGGTGCAGCACCTCACACTTGGTCTTATTCAACTGGAAGAGATCCCTCCTCATGCACTGATTTCTCGAACTTGTCCAGGTCCCTCAGGATGGAATCCCATCCTTCAGGTGTGTCAACTGTACCATTCAGCTTGGTGTCATCTGCAAATTTGCTGAGGGTGAACTCGATCCCTCTATGTCATTAGAGAAAATATTGAACAACATGGGTCCCAATATGGGTCAGTCCCTGAGGAATGCTACTTGTCACTGAAAGTTTTAGTTTATTTTAGTTTAGTGTAAATGAAAGGTTTAGTGTAACTTAATTAATTTTATTCACATTCTTATTTGTTTATAATTGTTACTGTCTTCCTCTTGGTATAGAATTCTCATTCCCCTCATTTCTATTGCAGTAATTTTCCTTAGAAATTTCAATTGCATATAAAAAAATAAAAATAGCTTTTGATGCAATATCTTGTACTGCATTATCTGTCATGGGTTCCCTTTGTTTCCTCATTTGCTTGGATCTTTTTTTTCCCCCAAGATTTCTTCATTGTGCCTGAAGCATGTCCTTGTTTCCAATGTCTACTGTGTAACTCTAAAGTCCCTCAACACAGTAGGACAGGCCTGGGAATCTGATGCTGTATTTACTGCATGAACAACAACTTAATTAAGTCGTGCTTTAGAAATATCATCAGTGCTTTGTTGCTTCTATTGCACTTGGGCATGTATCACATTGTTCTGATAAATGTATTGGGAGAATTGCTTTGTAGTTCATCTTTTTTCTGGAACATTACTGGCTAAGGACCCTGGAACAAATTGTTTCAATTGCACAACTGAGGATAATGCTCTCAGTTCCAAAAATGAGCACAGAAGATTCAGGACGGGGACCAAAATTTTTCAAGGCAGTATACAATCTCAAGCAGAGTTAGACCTGCATCACTTTCACTGATATCTCATATGAATGACACAGGAGATTATATTTCTTTTTTTTCTCCTTACTTTAATAATACAGAAAACCTAGTATAAAATTCCTTCTTCCATTCCTCTTTACATGCACAGCTAGGGAAGGCAGGAAAATAGAATAAAATACTTTATTATGCATTCTATGAAACCTGGACCAGCATTTGCTGTTCTATTCAATTGCCTTGCACTCTGCGTGGTACATTCACTTGCATCACATAGGTGTAAATGAAACTAGTTGGGCTCGATTCTCCCTCAGTTTTCAACAAATGCAATTATTTGTACCTTTGTGAAATAAGTCTAAGGTGAATGCGAACTAACATAAAAAAGACTTTTTCACAATTACTGTCCTCAGATAATGTAAATGGACCAGAGTGTTAGGAGGGTCAAAGTGTCAGAGTCCTAAAAATGAAAAGGAAGGCAAAAACATCTGTTCAGAGATTACTTAGATTTCATTAAAAGTTATAATGCAAAACCTAAATAATTATGTGGAAAATTTGTGGATGTTGGAAATGAGGATGAACAAAAACATGTTGCTCCTAGCACTGTAACAATTGCTAACAGTGTAGATATTAATAAAAGGTTTCACAATGTAGAGTTTAGACTAGATGTTACTTTCAGAATTAATTTTGCACAGCTTATATCTCTTCATATAAAATCAAATAAATTATTTCTAAAGTCTGCTTAAAATTGCTGGTCTAAAGTCTCATTATGCATTTGCTGGTTCTTCACATGTTACTGTTTTAGTTGGAATATTAGACTCACAGAATCACAGAATCGCACAATGTTTTGAGTTGGAAGGGTCCTTTAGAGATCATCTAGTCCTAGCTCCCTGCCATAAGCAGGGACTTCTTTCACTGGACATCTTTCATTTTGAGTTTGCTCTAAGTCCCACCCAACCTGACACTGAACATGGCCACACACATCCACAACTACCCTGGGCAACCTGTTCCCACTGTGTCACCATATTTATTGTAAAACATTCTTCCTTATATCCAAAATAAAGCTGCCTGCTTTCCGTTTGACATCATTACCTTGTCCTGTCACTACATACATCAATATAAAGTCTCTGTATCTTTTCCATAAACCCCTATGTCTTTTCTGTTTTCCTTCTGTTTCTGAGCAATACAGGAAAAAACAGACAGAAAAACATATAAAAGGGGCCATCAGGTGCACAACAGGGCCCTCCAGTGCACCTGTCTGGCTGAGTTATGCACTTGATTTTTGTACTCCGTCCTGCTTAGTACATCCTTTCTTAACAACCTCTGCATAATCTCATTTTCTGTCCTGTGTGTGCCAGTGCTTCAAGGACTCAGTGCCAGCTTCTGGGGGAGCTGGGTGCCAGCTGCCGGAGTCAGACTGGGGCTGTGAGCACCCCAGGCCCTTGGTGTCTGCTCCTGGAGCCAGCGGGGTCTTGGTGTCAGCTACAGGAGCCAGTGGCATCTTTAATCTCCAGCCACTGGGGCAGAGATGGTGCCAGTGCTCAGGGAAACCTCAAATGTGTACGTTTGTGAAGCTGGGGAATGTGGTGTGTGTGCAGCACGAGTGACCTTCTCCCTCTGCCAGCCCAAGGAGAGGAGGAGACATGGCCATCTGGGCCTGTGTCTGGTGTGACTCCCAAACGTGGGGCTGCTGGGGGCAGCGTCTTGTCTGTGGACATCTGTGTAGCCACAGTTGTGGCTGTATCTCCATGTGTGTTTATCTGTGGTGGTCCATACGTTGCCCCTGTTCTTTGGACCATTCTACAATTTCAGGAATTCCAGTTATCCATTGGCCTGTGTGCACTGAGCTGGGCAGTGAAACATCTTTTGACAGTACCAGGAACTCTTGCATGGCTAAAGTGGGGCTGGAATTGCTGTACCAGGGACCTCTACTGCCTGACCAAGCAAGGGAATGAGAAATCATCACTCATCCCCTGACAAGCTTGGAAGATTACTTACCTGAATTGTAGCCCAAGCGGAATGGTACCACTGGGCTTTTAGAAAATTCCAGTAGTTACTGACTTGTATTTTAGTCAGGACAGAGACTGACTGATGACTACAGCCAACCATCTTGAGACCGTACAAATGGTGGTCCTGAGTGAGGTCCTTTGAGGTCTCCTGGACAGCAGTAGGGTGTGTCCATCACCTCTCTCTCAGTGGTATTCTTCTCAGCACTGGTTAATCCTCAAGTCTGCAAAATTTGGAGGACTGTTACTGAAAGCCAATGATGTGGCCTGGGCTGATACACCCAATCCTTGGGGCTCAACCCCCACTCACTGAGAAATGCAAAGACATTAAATATATTTCGCTGAAATTGAGGGGAATTTTTAACAGGTATACCTTTGTACTTTTATGTATATTCATCCTTGTGTGTGTGCATTTATTTAAACACCCAATAGCAAGTATAGTATGAATGTTGCCCTCTTGGATCTATAATTAGGTCACTGCTGTAATTGTATTAAATCCTGAGGAATCACTTTGTAAATATTAAATTAGTCAACGATTAATACAGACAGATAGAAGGGTCCTCTTCTTTCTGTAACCGTATTTTCATCAGCAAATGTAAGTTATACTTTCTTTACTCATTTTTCTCCCCAATTTCTTCTTGCCAATGCTTCAGCCTCAACAGCAGAGAAACATTTTCTCAAGATTTCTTGTGAACTTACATTCAGTACAAGTACCTGAGGAACAAGATCTGCAATCAGCTTCAAGGTAAATCCATTGAGGATGGCCCCAAACCTTCCTCACATTGTGAGAAACTGCTAAGATCACTACAAAAAGTACTACTTAGTTAGGAGAGTAGCTGCAAGAAGATGATCTTTTCATCTCTATAGATCCTATATTTCTTCCTATGCTGATGATCTGCATTCTTTAAAAATTCTATTATTTCACTCCTGACTGTGCAAAAAGATAGATGAGATTGCTGTACAGGATATTTAGCTGGTGAAAATCTGATGAGTGATGACAAGAATAACCCTAAAATTCTCACTCTTTAGTATCTAAAGATAGCTGCTCTGCATTTCAGTAAGAGTTTCCTAGGTATGATAGCTCCCTAGGATCCATTAAAAAAGGCTAAAAAAGTTGGATAATCATGTCATTTGTCCAATGTCTTAATAGGTAAATGTACAGTAGTGCTATTACTAGTAATTTAAACTCTGTCTCAGGTAGAATTTTTGTTACCAGAAAAAGAGTTAATAATTGAAATCTTAGGGGGTTTTATGTCTTGAAGATCACCATGTCAGACAGATATTTCAATACTTTATGAATATGTTGCATCCATTCTTTGATAGAAGCAATTATTCGTTCAGGTATAACATTTGTATTTAAGGTTGACTATCACTAGACTATCTTTCAAACAGACTCTTAACAGTGGGACTATGTTTGGGGAACATGGGGCCCATGCAAATTGGATTTCCTTAATGATTTCTGCAATTGTTTCCCTGGGAGACTTAAATATTCTACAGCCTGTCACCATAATAACAATGCATAGCCACCACAGCTAAATGAGCAGAACCCATGTGTACAGAATGGCACGCAAAAAGCAATTTTTTTATATTAACAAATTTGGGCAATTTCCCTCCGTAATATTAGTTAAACCAACAAAATATCTGGTTTTAACAGCTCAGACATTTTGTTCCAAAATGCCTGTACTAGCAAAATTACACAGTGTAGTCCAGGTCTGAATTTACTATAGAGATTATGGTACAGATATTTTCTTCTAAAAATATTATGTAAAATATTAAAGTATTTAAGCCATGTAATGGTAAATGACGTTATTTTTACCTTCTCTTCATTAGATTTTTTGGCTGTAGAAGCATCCACAATGTCCTTAAGAACAGATTAATTCTTCCATCACTTGGATTTATTTAATGTAACTTACAATGCCTACACTGCAGAAGTCTCTGAGAGAGCTGGTATCCCTGCCATCTTCTTGTACTTAAGGAAGGAAAATAGCCATGTATATGTTGCAAAATCCTTTTTTCGGTTCAGGCCTCTAAATCAGGTACACAATTTAAGAGTACCTATTTCTCTTTATTGACAATGATGGGAGACTAACTCCATAGAGTAATTTATAATGGAGTATAAATGCTTGTATTTTATCCTATGAAGTACCTACCTTGTAACAAACATTATATGCACCTATTCTGTATTTGCAATGTCAGCTCTGTAGAGAATCAGCAATTGTCTCAATATTTGCCATGTAAAGTCTTCAGGCATAGCAAATATATTTAGGCACCATAGGTAATAAAAATACAGTGATAAGTAGAACTAATACTAAAACAAATAGATACGGAAAAACGTTGTCTTCCATAATATATACTGGAGTAAAAGGTCTAGGAAAAATAAGTCTACATATATTAAGATAACATGTTGTCTGCGGTTCTCATTGATATGAGTGCATAAGGTTTTTAGATGGATTTATAGAACTAGATTAATGACATGCTAGAGTGTAAGAAAAAAAAGATGGATAAATCCTATTGATCAGGGGGCTGAAAAACTGTTGTTAGGATGTGCTGTCAAAAAATTCTATTTCTGTAGCATTATTTCTATACTATATTTCTTTAAGAGACTGAATTTTATGTCAACAAGTCTATAGGGCATTTCTGTGAATCAACAGACTCTAAAAAGAAATGCAGTTTTGAAAACTGTGTCATTGTTTTGTCTTTCAGACTGACCAACATTTCAGCTTTATATTTGGCCAAAAGCATGAAAATAATTCTTTCAAATTGGAGAATTGCATCCTTTTAAGCAATCTTAGGTAACTAGTTTCTGGAATTTCTTATGATAAATGTGGTCATGTTAGAGGCTTATGCTTCTTTGAAGCACAAAAGCAGAATGTTCCTAGCTTTTTTCCATACTATGCAAACAATATGTACCCATTCTTCATCATTAGTACTTCTATTCATCTCAGAGGTACTATAATAGCAATAGATTAAAATATTGCAGTATCAGCATCTAAAAGTTATGTTTCAATAAAAAAATGAGGTGATTCCACAATGTTAACAGTCATTTTGCAAAGGCTTTTTTAAAAATTTCTTTCCTGTTTGAAAGACGATTCTAAATATTTTACTCATATTGTCATTAAGATTTATCAGAAAATGTGACCCCTATTAATTGTGGTGTTAAGGATAAGGATAAGGATAATTATGAGGATAATTTGAGGATATGAGGATAATTTCTCCTTTGTACACCTTCTGATTTTTGGATCCTGAAAAATTTCCATCTCTTGCACATAGTGTAGTGCTATTAGCACCGTAGGGTATTTTGAAGCATTAGTTGTTGCAACACACTGTAGCAATTACTAAAATTATGTGATTCCTTTTTTTTCCTATTTTTTTCTTGTAAGCTGTCGGGACAGATCTCATGGATGTATTCAAATATACATCAGGGAATGTTTGCAAATCTTTTATGGTGTGCTTTAAGCAGCTACACAATTTTTGGTTTTGAGAGAGAGCGCTTTGCCCTGAAGGAGAAATCCTTTAGAGCTAAGAAAAAAGGGAACACAAGGACACAGGAAAAGAAAAAGTTTCACAAATGTGAAGAATGATTAGTACAAAGGAAGGAGGAGGAGACATTTGTTGATTAAATGATTTTTAGAGATAATTAAGTGCATTCATCCAGAAATAACAAATATTACACATCATTTGTAGGCACACGTGACTTTCTTGTAAACAAGAGAGAATTAAATAGAACCTAAAAAATAATCAGCAGCTTGGGGGCTGCTGTGTCAAAACTATGTCAGTGATATGACCTTCCAGATTTTGTACAGACTTTAATGAAATAGCGGTAGCAACCAGGTGCTGAATGCTAGATTAATAGGGTATAAATATAGATAGATGAAGCTGAAATGAGACAATAGTTTTCAAAAGTATTGATCAGCTTTTCATCTCATAAGTAATCAATCAATATTCATCAATAATACTACATAGTTTCATTTATTTCACGTGATTCTCACCTCATAAACCTCATATTTCTTTTTCAAAATGATAGGTATATTTATAAATAATTCATCCTCCTGAGAAACTTCTGATACTTTGTCAAATACGACAGATATATGAAGAAGAATGAAAGGACAAAATACACTGTAATTCAGAGGAGTGACCTTCTGTGAACTACAGAGTTAGGGTTACTACATATATTAAAGAGCAAATAGACAGAAAGACAAGTTAATGTGACATTTTTACCAACTAAATAATTTCTACTTGGAGTATTGGTGATTATTACTACATTTGATACCTTCTAACACTGTGACAACACTTAAATTGACAAAAATTTTTAGTTCTTTCTTCAAGGGAAAGTGTTTCTGGTCAGAGTGGTCTCTGGGAGTTTGTGTTTCAGAGTTAGCACTAGGAACTTACTTCCCATCTGAGATATTTGAAATAGTTACTGTTGCAACCAAGTTTGATCACACAGAAAAAGCACACAGGAGAAATTTTCAGCTTTGCTTTTCATTCCTATCCTTCTGTACATGTGCATGCTCCTGTAAGTCTTTGATTCTGGGCTTCATCTTTTGTTCTTGTTGGTTGCACAGAGAGCACCAATAAATTACTGGAAACATGCACACACACACAAAACAAACCAACCCATTTATACATTTATATGTAGCTAAGATTTAATCTCTGAACCTTACACATTTTCTGTCTTCAGGGACCTTGTTCTCTCACGTGTTCTCACTTCCCTCTCCCAGCTGCTGGTACACAGTGTTTGTTACCATTTCTTAAGTGTGTTATGGCAGCAGTTCTGTAACGCGGCTGATTGCCTCAGCTTTGGCCAGCAGCAGGTCTATCTCGGAGCCAGCTAGAACTGTCTCTGCTCAACATGAGAGCAGTTTCTGGTGTCTTCTCACAGAAGACACCCTTTTGGCCCATCCGCCGGCTACCAAAACCTTGTAACATAAGCCAAGCACAGAGAGTTAAAAAAGCCACAGACTGTGGTGAGCAGATGCACTTATGAGACAGGTCACATGTGGTTTCAGACAGGACTAAAGCTTGTGGAATCAGTGGCAACCTGTGTGGACACTCTGTTTAGCAAGGCTGAAGGAATTGTCATACCGTAAGCAGCAAGCTACAGAGAAACTTACCTCATACATTTGGATTGGCCAGAATCATATCAGGTTTTTATTTATTTATTTGCTTGTTTAGCTTGAAATTCTCCGATGCAAAACAGATGTAAAAGTAGTACTGGTAAGGAAGCTTTCAATATTGCTACAAGGAGCTGCAGAAAGTCCAAGAAGACGTCCCATGGATCCCATGCATACAAAAGGCTCCAGGAGTAAGAGCTATGGTAGGAAAGTGTTGGCACTCAGCAAGTTACCAAGTACTCCAATAGGTGCCAGGCATGCAGCCCCTGAACTTCATGAGAAGACATAAAGTAGGTCAGATGCTATTCGGTATGTGCTAATTCTTTGACTAATCCAGTTTTTAAATGGACCAAAGGATTGTGCTATCTCTCAGTCATAAGAAATATGACTGGCCCTGTTCCCAAAACCTAAACACTTCCGTGTATGTACATGGCTATTTTACATGGTGTGGTAGATAGATTTCATATTCTCTTAAAATGTATACTCCGTACTGTTTTTTTTCCTTACCTATTGAAGCCAATCAACCAATATCATAACATAACCAGTATGTTACCATAATCTTTACTGATTAAAAAGGATCAGAATGAGATTACAAATAGATTAACAGATTTAACAAAAGGATCTAAAATAGAATAAAACCTTTATTTTCTCAGATTTTAGGAATGAATAATTAATCTTCAAACAATATCTGAAAACTTAGACCTCTGTATAAGCTCATTAAAAAGATGAAAGACCACTAAGAGACTTTTATTCTGTATTTCCATATTCTGTTTCTCTACTACACCTGTTGTCCTGAAGCTTTTCCTCTCTTCATTTGTGAGGTATTTTTTTAAAAAGACAAAAATCTTCCTCCCTGTTTCATAGAGATGAGGGTTTTTTTTTTTACTGACTATGACCAAATTTCATATGTAATATGAGATGTGGCCATTTTCACTATTTTCTTCATTGACATTAATTGATACATGTGTCATGTATCAATGCATTTTCAGCTCAGGCAAATGATTACAAATTTATTAAATTAATATGTGTGCATGTTTATTTACCTCTATTCCTTCTGTTAATGAAATACAATTGTAGGTGGAAGATAGAATTTCTAATTTAGGTACACTATTGTAGCAAAAATTTAGATGCCTGAAAGGAGTAATTAAATTCCCTAAAGAAGTAGTGAAGATTCATATTCTAATTTCTGAATAAGAACTGATTAGAAATGATAGGCATAAGCATCCTGTTCACCTGCCTGAATCAGTTTTTCTCATCACCTTCAGAGTATAAGACTTAAAAGGGATTTTTCTTTCTAATAGGAAAAAAACCCCAAAACCCCAATCGGATCAAAATAGAAGCTGAAAATAGCACCTGAACCTACCAATTTTTATTGTAATCTCTCTACAGATAGTTCCATCCCTATCTGCCCTAAATGTTGTACAAGATTAGCTTGCAGTCCTCCTAACTCCATACAGGCCCATCTACAACAGCACAGTGCTCTGTCTTCAAAAAATAGAAGATCTCCTACTGAGGATGCCCCACAGACTAGTTGTCACAGAAGTGTTTTAGGAGATGACAGTTCAAAGTCACTCTATCTGGCAGGGTCAAAAAACCAATCTTACAAATTCCTGCTTCGGTCTTAAGCTACTTCACAGCTATTAAATGAGACACGATGCTTACACACAAATTTGACAGTGGCAAATACATGCGTATTTTGGGGTTTCTTGGTGGTCTTGGATCATGCATCTGAGTTATATTTGAGTCCCAACCTGAAGAGAAGCACCTTCTCCCCCAAAATAGGCACTCATGAGCAGGCATGACAAATTAAACTGTCATTGGCAAGCGAGCATCCAGGCTAAGAATAAAAGTAATGAATTTCAAGGTAAAGCAGTCCTAGAAAGGAGGTAAACTGAAATGCTGTGGGGCACCAAATTGTGACTAAATTCTAATTATTGGGGAGTTTTGTTGGTTGAACTCCATGACATGAATAATCTTGTCATTTTATGCGGAATTACAAGACAATCTAAGCACTTTCTATTTCTTACTTGATTCAGCCTTCATGTATGTATACTTAGGTTTCTTTTCATTCTTCCTCCATCTCTAGTAATTATTTCATGAAATCAAGAGATTAGAAGTGCTTTGGTTTTAAATAGCCATTTTTTGCTGCCTTTCACATCTGCACAGAGTTATCCCATGTATTTATGCTTTGTCCTGTTTGATTTATATAATCCCACTGATACAGCATTTCCCCAACACAATTATAGTCTAATACATCAAATCGAAGACTTGGAAATTTCTGATTTTTGTATCAACTTCGACTGCTTTAATTTTATCATATTGTTTTCCTCCTACTTATTCAATTTTCCTGTGATCCTTCCCATTTCTGTCTCTGGTATGTACCTCTTTGAGTGATAGCCCGGGGATTATCGTAAAGCTTTTTTGCTCTCTCTTAGCAAATCTGTGAATGCTAACATTCTTTTAATCCCTGCTTATCTTAAATCAAATCAGCTTAATTCCCTGGCCACACTAGTTGCTTCATTCTTTTCAAGCCAATGTACTCCTGGTTAAGAAGTGGTCAAATATGAATACAGACTTGAATGTTATCACTATATATTTAAAGTAGATTTCTGAGATAGGTTTTGAACCAATGAACAAAGACTTCACAATGAGACATCAGTCAAGATGACGTATTAAGAAGTTTACATTGGCTCCTGAATAATTTACATTTTCCTACAAAATGAGAACACGTCTTAGACTTAAGAACAGCAACTCCTGAACAGAAGCAGATAAATCAGACTTGATGTCTTCTAAAGCCTGTAACCTACAGAATTTGAGGGAGTATCTTATCTATAAACTTCAAGTAGTTTCAAAAAAACCTAAGCCCTACATTAGATAGCAATCGAAAATGGAGAAAAGGGAGAAAAATCACTTGATATTACATGGACATTGCTATAGAAGGATTTCTGACATGTTTCTGAACCCCATCAGTTAATGAAAAAGACATAATTAGATATTTCTCTTTTGTCACCACTGCATGTAATTCAAAAGATATTAGTAGGTTAGCTAGTGTCCCACCTTCAGATTCCATAAGAGGACATCTCACACCTCCAGAAGTTCATCCCATTCAGGAAGAAAAAATAATACTTTAGATTTATTTAATTCCTAAATGAAAATATTTATATGCATATACAAATTCTTCCAGAGTAGAAGTGGAGCTTATATCTAGTTACTGTATTCAGTTTTCTATGCCCTATCAATAAGCAACATATTTGAGAACTTCTATAATCAGGGAGATTTTTACATCTCTTTTTAATACCTACACACAAAGAAACCTGTTTACAAACCAATAAATTGTTTTTGCAAATATCAGGTTAACACAGAAGCCTAGTAACTATTTTTACCATTTGGATCACACAAACACATGCACATAAATACACACAACTGTGCAAACATATAGACCGTACATAAATGTACATAAACTACATATGTAATATGTATGCATTTTAGTATATACAAACTATATTTTATAAACATATCACTTAAAAATTCTATGCATTTTTAAATAAATAGCATGAAAAGGGACTTTTTTCACTTTTAAAAATGTTGTGATGCAGGGACATACCTGTGACCTGTCTTCTAATGAATTTAATCTCATAAAACTCAAGCATAATTCATTTTAGCATAGCAAATGCCTTTTCTATAATGGATATATAATTGGTGCTAAATGAGCTATGCTCATGATTGTGCTTTGTTTGCTTATATATTTTTCAAAGGTGTGGAGAATAAAATCCACTCTTTATGGCACTTTTTTCTTTGTTTAAGCCTGCTAATCAGTAATGCAAACCAATGGCAATTAGTGTATTTTATCTTGTTTATTGTCAGGATTTTATTTTCATTTTGGCTGAGACCACAGATTATTTCTGTGTCTACAACTGAATAGTCCTTATACAGTAAGAGCTTTGACTTAACAGAGCCCTAGGCCAGGTTGAATTCAATCATATGGAAAAGGGAAGATTTGTAGACCACTTTCAGTCCAAAATTATCAGCGTTCCACTCTTCCAACTACTAGTTATGAAACCAGATTATTTGACTGCTGTTTCTATAGACAAAAAGAAGTGTTTTCAATCATTCAGCAAAAATGGTCACATTTGTGGAACGTTAGTGACATTTTTCATTGAAGCAATTGCTTTTTTCAACCAGTTCTAGTGTTCAAATGAAGGCATACCTTGTGGAATACACCTGAAGCACAAAACAAGCAGAAAGAACAGACACAAAGGACAAAATTAATTAAACCAAAAGTAGCATGTTACATCATGATAGCCATTTACAAAATAACTAGAGCATTCACTCAAGAGTTTGAACACATTTTTTCTCCCACCTAACAAGTATTTGAATATAGATCTTACTCTTTTGGTAATAAGTGTAAAATCTTTATTAATAAATTTGCAAAACTTGAAGAGGGATCTAAATAGTGCTAAGCCTTTGCAACATTTACCTATCCAGAGCTGACTGCAGCAGTTACCTATCCAGATGAAAGTCTATAAAATTTATCCAGTAATTTCCTTATAATATACCATTTAATTCTGTAAAAGAAAAATCAAGTTCTAAGTTGTTCCACAAAGTATTAAAGAACTTTTTAATTAGATTATGTTAATGTTTAAGGAGTAATAACAGTGGATTGGACAGTAATGTGAAATAAATTATGAGAAGATCCAGAACAGCAAGAACAATGTACAAGAATGTCACCAAAAATAAAATCTGACAGATTGGTAAAGGTGGTTCTGCAATGGTTGCCAAAATCTCTGGATATCCCAGCAGAAGTGACTAAACAGAATATCAGAGAGACAGAACCTGGTAGCGAATCAAGAGCAACTAACCAGACCAACTAGATATTGCAAAAGATGTAAGACATGGGGAGCTCTGTGTCCAACAGAGGATTGATAATGGAACAGATGCTAAAAATATGCTGCATTTCTCTTATTAATGAAGTCATGTGATGTTTCCATATTTGATTACACTGGTTTCACATTTAGTCTATCTCACATATTCCAACTTCCTGTGTTTGTACACAACATCATGAAGAGACATAATGGAAGAGAAATTTTTTTCAGGTATATTTGTCTTCTGTTTGGATAAAAATCATTAATGCACAATCTCACCTTCAGAAAGACTATGTTAATGTTAAAAATAGAAAATACATTCAATTACTCTAATATGTCTGCTGTCCAAGTCACTTCCTTTTTATCTAGGTCTTGGCCATGCAGAACTCATACTGAGTCCCCTGGGTGCATTGTGTGAGTAAAGGCTGAAAAAGTAGGCTCCTATGGCAACTGAACTCAGTGTACAGTTTTATAATTATTTTAATTTAATTTAGATCAGGCCTTCAAGGGAGATGATAGTTAGGTATTTCATCACTTAGCTTTTATGTACAGAGATGTAAGCACAACCTCCAGCCCAAATGAGAGGCTGGTATCTCTGTGCATTATCAGTGCAGGTATCTTTAGTTGCATTATCACAAAAATAACCAACAATTCAGAGCACTTAACTAAATAATGAAATGTCTATTTTCTCCAAGTTGTCCATGACTAGAAACAAAAGCTTAATCATTAGTATCCTGTAACATAGTTAAATACCCTTAGCAAGCTATTGGAGCTGTGTTTCAAGGAGATCACTGGCTCCCATTTGGTCAGAGTCCTGCCATGCCATCAAATTAACAAATGAATGTTGCATTCCTCCAAATATGGAATTGCACACATTGTTTCCAGGCATATTAATACACATTTAACTTTAAGGAGGTCCTTAACCCCCACTGACTTTGATGGTACTCAAATTAAGTAATCAGTTTCAAGTAGGTGCTTATATATACTTACCTAAATTAAGTCATTAACTGTGTCATTTGCAGATTAATTTTTTTAAGATTATATTACTTTTATCTTTCAATTTAAAAAAATAGTCAATACATAAATTAGAAAAGTAATTTGGACAATGAATGTTGTAAATTAACCCCACAAAAATACCAAGCCTAGAGAAATATAAATTGACTTCAGATTGAAGATTTTAGTTCCAAAATGAAAGTTTAAATATGCAGAAGAGGTGGCTTTGTAAGGCATAATATTTTTAGTTGATGCATATACTTAAAACTATTCCAACCCAGAACTCCTAGAAAAGGCAAAATATTTTACAGAACTGTAAAAACAAATGATAGCAAATAACACTTTAGAGCTTATCATGAACTGTTTTAATGGGTCGCTTTAGTTTTAGAGAGGGAAGGATAAAAATGACAAGGAAGCACAAGGCACCTAACACATTTCTCAGCCCATCTCCTTGCTTCTATTAAAGATAAGAGGAAAATACCCTGCTGATGCAGAGATTTAATTTGAAGTAAGATGCATAAACTTTGATACCTCCTCATGGGTTTCTTAACTCTGCCACAGATCTGCTATATTCTGCATACTGTATAAACACAGTTCTGAGGGTAATTCTCACACTAAAATTAGAAAAAAGAATAGCATGCATATTTAATACCTCCCTGAAGTGTTTTACTTCAGCAATAAAGCATAGCAGTGAAGTAAGAAAAAGCTTGCAGTTTCTTTCCTGAGCTGTTTGCCTGAAAGGGATCACATTGCAGCATTTGTTTTATTATGTAGAAGCGGATTCATTTGAATAGGAATGCATTTTTCCACATCCTTTTCAATTTATAAATGAGAAACAAAAACAAGAACAAAAAATAAGCCAGGCAGCTGGAAGAGGCTCATAGAGCAGTCTTTGGCAATTTGGATTTAGAAACAGTAATTTTATGGGGAAAGCAATTCTACAATTTAAAGTATAGTATATGCTTTTAATAAGACCTCATTTTACAAAGCAAAAGTGAAAACGAGTAGGTGATTACTTAACTGGTTACAGTGATATTTCAGGCAATGCGATTTGCTGTAAAGTTGAAAGCATATAGATTCATACATATTTATTAATTTTTTTTCTGGACTCATTAGCAAACTTTTGATCAGGAAAGTGCTAATAAGAGAAAAGTACAGTGATCTATTGTTACCTAATATCATATTTTCATAATGAACTTACATCTACCAACCAATTGCAACTTCTTGCAATTTCTGACACAAAAGAAGAACAACACTATGGAAGCTGTAATCTTGCAATTTTACCCTGTACTGACTTCCGCAGGTGCAAACAGTGATTGCTAATTAAATTAATGCCTATCCTATTTAGAATTTAGGAGAAGATATTTCATGTTATGATATATAATGATAGTAGCAAGAGCTATATTTTAATTTCTTGGGGCAAACATGTAATGTAATGCAACAAAAGGAAGCTGAGAGAGAATTGTGAATAGTGTACTCTTACTAAATGTTAGTTCCAAATTTAATTATAACTATCTAATTTGTTGGTACTTTTTAAAAATTACGTTATGAGGTGTGTTAGACAAGTAAAAGTGTAAAGTGCACATGTTCCTTTCCTATGTATTTTGTGTCTTAGGAAACTGTAATGATAGAACTTGAATAAACTAAATGTGGTAAATAAAAAAAAAATGGGGTAAATATTTTAACAGTCAAATTTTGTTTTGATTTGCATTATTTTAAGGATTTAGAATCACAGGAGACAGCAGATTTATTCCAAGAAAGTTATTGTAAATTCAAACAAGGCTGAGACAGGAAATATCATTTAAATGAAGCTCTTCAAGCATCCCATGCAGTAGTATCAAACCTATAGGCTGATTTACTGTGCCATGTTTTTCTTCACTTGTGATGGTTGTATTTTTGCTGTGCCATTTATGCATTTTTTAGATTGTATGATATGTATTGTGAGGAATATATGAATACTGAAATGAATATGCAAATTGAATATGTGAATTAAATATGTGTATATACACATGTTCTAGATGTATGAATATGAATGTATGAATTACTGAAATAGGAACACACCAAAGGTAAGCATGGGAATGGTTTTGATGTAGCCCACCATTTTTAAGTTAGACATGAAAATTCACAAATATCTTGAGCATTGTCAGTTAAATAATATCCCAGACTCAACTTCATAAGCCAATAAAAGCATCCAGCTGCTGACTACTAAGTGTAACTACTAAGTCAAGAATTGTCTTCATGAATGAGGGGAAGTTTGGTTCCACATTAATTTGAAATAAGATGAGGCTCCAATTAAGTCAACTCCAGGAGTCCAACAAATCACTGAAACTTTGTTGAATATAAGGTCAGCATCATGTTTTCTGCTGTGGATTTAAACTATGATTACATATAACATCTGAGGTTATTTTGTCTTCATTTTGGGTTGGTTGTTTTTTTTTTTTCCCTCTGAAGGATTCTGGCAACAATTTGTTCTCTTGAAGTGCAAACTCCTCTGATCAAAACCTAAAATTATAACTGGACCCAGAAAAAGCAATGGTAACTTCTTGAAGTATAAAAGCCTTTTTCAGTTCCACATAAAAAAGGCTCTTAACTGTCAATATTCTCTGTGGGAATTCTCCAGAATTAGCTAATGAAAGGTTTTAATGTTTCTGTAGTGGCAAAAAAAATTATCCCATTTAAGACTGTTTTAAAGTCCTAGGATATCAAATGAATAAATTTGGGTCTGGGTCATTCCAATCAGGTCTTCCTTTCTTTTTTGTTTTCTTATGTTCCTCATGCCTACCTTTTTTTTTTCTGATAATCTCAATATGGATGTGTCATGTACTCTAAAGACTTCACCTTGCTGAGGCATATTAAATACCCATATGAAGCATAATTTTCTTTCTTTACATAGGAATCTATTTAGTTGAGAATAATTTAAATAATACTCTTACCAAGAACTATTCATAGCACTGAGAACACATCAAATTCTTGCAAAGTTATGCAAACATTTTGCAGTGTAAACACCTCAATTCTTATTTTGAATTGTGCTTTCAGATTAATACTAAAGGGAGGAAAAAAAAGCTCTGTGACTAGAAGCAAGTACACTTTTTACCTTGATAATCACTACCTAAAACAGATACCTATAAATAGAATGCAGACACATTTCAAGGAACCTGGCCAACAGCAGAATTATACTTGGATCCTTAACTTTAGTTTATCTTGCAACAAAAGCAAAATGCTTCTTGAAAGTGAGGTAGGCAAACTGCAATGCATCAAAACATCACTTTTCTAAAGGAATTGCCAATTTTATTACATATTAAGTGCTTAGAACTAGCAAAAATACTTCCTTCATTCCACACATTTCAATATTTAAATGCAGTACTTAAATCAAGCTTGAGCAAGATTTTGAAGAAAGGGATATGAATAAATCAAGCAATAGACTTAAAATAGTGGGCTATTGAAAGAAAAAAGGTATATATGTAGGAAAGTATAAGCTCTGTTATTTTTCACTCTATTGCCTTGGACAGTCAAGATTCTGAATCACAGCAACATATGTTAGTTTATAAATATGCCAGGCACAGGCGCTGCCTTCTGATCTTGCACCAAATCAAGGGATCCCTGCTGAAGGGACAATAGCCACAGTGCCAAGTCACAACTGTGAAGGAAGTGACAGCATCTCACAGCAGTGCTTCTGGCCCTAGCAGAGGTCAGCAAACACAATCAACATAAAGGCAGGAAGTTCAGCTTCACTTGCTTCTTGCAGTTTAAATAAATGAATACTCAAGAGGCATGCCACAGTAAGATCTGTAACCAGTTCATCCTTTACCATATGGATTATAAGATTTTCTCTTCCTTATAGGAAAGAATATATTATAATATTTGGACACTTTTTGACACTGAACATGTGTCAGCATTTATTCAGTCTAATTTTTCTTAAGGCTGAAGGAAAAAGGTGTGTCATTTTGAAATGACAATTATACTTTGTGCATCCAGCACGACAACAATATGGGCTATGGCTATGTATGAGTAAGTAATTTTATTAGGCAAATTTAATATTCTGGCTTCATCTGTGTAACTAAGTTCATATTTTCCTTTTATAACCCAATAAATTATTCCTCCAACAGAACAAGACAGGTACATTTGAAAAATAATTAAATAATGTCACTACATGACTATTTTTTTAAATGTGATTGGAAGAGTAAAGAGACTGAGTCAACATTGCATTTTTTTTATTTTCTTTTTTTTCACTTATAGATTTTTGAGCTACATACGTGATTTTTCTAACTCCAGCTCAAATTAATTTCCTTTTCCAGAAATCTTGCCCAACTACCCAAGCCAAGGTGAAGACAACTAGTATCCTATTATTGATTGTTTTCCATCATCAGAAATTGCTGTCTTTTCATTTAGCTTTTAGACCATGTAGCCTTTTCTTCTTTATAGTTTCTTCTTTTGACCATCAGTCCTCTAGTAAAACAAGCAAACAAAAAAACTGAAAAACCAACAGAGCAAAGCAGGACAAAATCATATCAAACAAAGAAATTAAAAACCCCAAACAAGCAAAATCCCATGACAGTTATAATTTTTATAATTTTTTTTTTTTTTTTGGTTAGGATATCAGGTTATTTAAATGTTAGGTAAGTCTCAGAGTACATTTTAAGAGATAATGAGTCTAAGAGCCAAATTCTCATGAGCCTACTTGTATTAATCAAACTACACTGTGCTTATAACACACTTAGCCAATGAGGCAGTTGGGAGGAGCATCCAGTCCTTTGCTTTTTGACCCCTGTGAGCTGACACTAAAGCACCCATTTACATTCCTCCTTACGATCTTTCAGCTAAACTGTCACAATATTTTGTCACTATAGAGTCCGGACACCCCAGTGAAGATACAAATATAACTTTCCCTGGTCTCTGCTTTTCTGAACAATGCCAAATACATATCGTGAGGGAGAGAAATGTTGCCTCTATTTTTGCTAAGTAATTGCAAAGAATGTTTTTACAATAGTTGAAGAAAATAATAGAGAAAAATTGCAAGTATATGAAGTAGACCTCACTTTTCCTGAACTCGACTTCACCAGTCAGCAGCTTTTCTTCACTAGAAGCTATAATGAACATCCTCTTTTTTCTATTGTTATTATTTATACTTTGCTTAGTTTGATGTTCATTCGACTGACACTCATTCAGATGCTTACACACATTTTTATTGATGCAGCCACATCTAAGAGGATAAAGATATGTGTCTGAAATTCTCAGGATGCTCATGCCAATTTAAACTTACAGTGTCAAGTTTTTCAGTGATTCTCTCCTACATACAGAAAAGATAAAACAGAGAGAGTTTCAACAGGACTGTACAAATAAAAGCTCTACTCGATGAAGGATATCAAATGACAGCATTGTCTGAGACCTGCTTTTTCTCATGAAAGTTAGAAGAAGAAAGTTGTCAGCTTACTCAGTGGAGAGAAACAGTTCTAAAGCAAGATTCATCTCAATACAGATGTCTAAAAGAGAGTGTTTTACTGACTCTGTGACAGTGTCTATTTCTCTGCCTCAACAATAAATTATGATCGAAGCTGTTTACTCTGACTTGAGTGTTTATGGTATAGAAATAAAAAGAGATTAAAATAATTCTACATCAAAGCATTCTTCTTATTCCAAGTGTTCTTTTGTGGATATTTTTGTCTTTATTTTCTTTAAAAAGTTCCAGCATATATGTCACAAGCCATAAATCAGATTGTGTTTACTGATCAGGAAGTAATTGACTTGTTGAAGTTTTCACTTCTTCCTTTGGTCAGAAATGTTTCTCTTGGTTAATATCTTCACCCTCTGTGCATTATTTGATTTTAATTGTTTTTCTAACACTTCCTAACAAAGGTCTAGATAAGTGCATGCTTATGCTTATTGCTACATGGTCCCTTTTATTTTCTGCTATTTCTAGCATCATTTCTCAAGAAACTCAGACTTCAATATTAATTATTTTCCCTCACAACTAGAACATTAAGAGCTTCATTCAGTTGCCTAAACACAGAAGACAACTACTGTTTTTTTAAATGCTCTATGTTACCTGAGATATCCCCACAGAGATGAAAAATAGCATCTGTAGGAGTATCTTACTCTCTGGGAAATGCATTGGAAGTCAAAGCAGGCTGCATAGGTCAACTAGCATGGTAGTAATTGCTGATGTCTTCAACTGAACTCTATTAGTTCATTGACTCTATTGCTATATAGTGAGTTCTAATCTTTTCAGGTGAACTGTTTAGATTAGAAGTGCAAATTTATTCTAAATATTCTTCCTTCGAGTACAAAACATAACTATGGAATACCTCTTGAGCTTGTCTATCAATTCAGTTTCTGCAAGCTCATACAAAATACCCGCCGTGGAAGATAAAATTCCATTTTAAATTAAGAAACCTTAATGACGGTATCTACATGTCTACCTATTGAAATTATAAAGTCACATTGTGGTCAATAATCAGCTCAGTTCAGCTACCTATATATTTCTATCCACTGCCACTTGAGTTGTAAGAATACTTTGGTTAGCATCTGTCTGATATTTCAGGGTGGAGTGAGGTTCCTGTAAGTCTCATGTCATATATGCAAACCCATGAATCCTTGTAGATTATCTCTGTAAATCTCAAATTAGTGCTAAAAGTCTACAATTAGGTAACCGAATTAAGACCCAAGCTGAATTTCTTTCTGGATTACACTGGCAATAATGATAGCTTCAGCACTAAGTCTGCATACCACAGATAAACAGAAACCTAAATGTAGGTGCTTGGAACTCAGGTCCAGTCCATATTTCATGAGATCAGAATCAGTGCAAAGTTGTAATCTGGCACTGCTCTCAACATATCAAAACTATGGTGCTGTTTCATATGAATTTAACAGAGTCTTTTTTCTTTTGAACTTTTCTACTTAAGTATGAGCAAACTCAGAGTGCACCAAATGCATATGAACCCAAGCACAAACTGGACAAAGTCTGAGACTTCTTAAGCACTTTTGTAATTTTTATCACCAGTCTGTGGCAAGTCAGAAGTGCTGACCTCAGTCACTGCTGCGAGGTCCTGCAGCAGCCAGCGCAGGGTGCAGGAGCCTTTGCTACTGAGCCTGAGCTCTGGGGCATGCACTGTAAGTGGTTTTATTATGATTGCAGAACGTACTTCGTTTCCAATACCACTTCCATGTTTTAACTGTGTTTTTTGATTCATGTGATTATTTCCCCAAAGAGTTTTTTAAATTTTGTTTAAGAACAGGTCTTCTAAATAACCTTGGGCCTTCAATCAGCATTGAATGCCTACACAAATGCTGAGGTGGACAAGTCACTTCCCTCACTATACCTCCATCTCTCTGTGCATAAAGTGGGAAGCATGATATCAGTCTCCTCTGCAGCGAGATGCCAGATTGATTGATAAACGCAGTATGAAAGAAATAGTTATTATTACCATTATTTAAAAAAGAGTCCAGGCAAGTTGTCTCCCTTTTGTATGGTAAATGTTGAATTTTAAGCATCCCTGCAGTGTTTTTCAGAATTGCTTGATAGTGGGTGAGATTTTCAAATGTACTCGGCTCAGATCTAAGAATGATTTCATTGAAGTCAATGGGAAAACTCCTGCTGACTACATTGTTGTTCTTTGATACTTACTGCTGAAGTTGGAAGAATAAAAGTTGAATAACAAAGCACCATAAAAAGATCTTTGGCTTTTATATACAATTGATATATAAAATCAACATTTTTTAAAAGTGGAAGTTAATTGAATGAACTTAGCAAAGAAAACCACAGGAAAAAAAGTAAACTTTTAGTATTTTAAATAATCCGCATTGTGAAAAAGGAAAAATCTGTAGAAATAAATTACACAGGGAAATAAGGATGTAAAAATAATGCTTAATTATTCAGTTATCACATGGAAACAAATACACATGATCTTTAGACTTCCATACAGCACGTCACATTATATTAGAGTGAGCCTTAAAGTTTTGCATATAATTACAGCATGTATGGACACTGGATCCACTTTATGAGCCTCACTGGAGAGAAGTGTATATTCAGGTTCATAGAAAAAAAAATATATACGTAATTTTTGGGGTTTATTGCCTTTTCAACCAATTAGCTTAAAAAGTGTGAGTGTACCAACACACATGCACATGTACATGTTATAAACAAGTGGATGAGCCCAGGTGTTTTGAGACTTACAGGGAAAGGTAAGTATTGTAAACAATACAAGGTAGATGAGAAAAAGGATAATATAAGAATGAAATGTTCCAAATTCCAGCAGAGGCAAAACCACAGTTAACATACATATAGGCATTTTTAAAAAGGAGAAAGTAATATGATAAGAAAATGGCTTGACAAAAAAATCTGAGTAGTAATCCAAGAGTCTCTGAGTACAAAAAAGCTGCTATGTAGTGTGTTAAAAAAAAGTACAGAAGAAATGACATCAGAAAATTGTTCTTGAGAGTATAACACTTGTCTATTTTTACCATATTTACCACCATCCCCCACAAAGATGAACAGTGTCCTCATTACCATTTGTAATGTTCCTATTAAGTAGAGGCAGCATTTGACGTATTAATGTCTGGTTCTCCTTTAATTTATTATTCTCTTCCTACTTTAATGAGATCTGCTCTATAGTCCATAAAATAATTGTTATGGTAAACTGACTTTTTAAAATTAGCTACACACCAGTAGGTCCAGAAACCTATTCCTCTGGACTATTCATGCACAAAATACCTTTGTGTGAAGCTCTTTCCAAATGTGTAATGACTGGAGTAAGTCCAGAAGTTTTCCTGCAGAGCGTCTCTGCATGACTGCCATTGCAAGCAGTCTTACAGCTTCCTTTCCCAGCAAAGTTATGGTCAGGGTTACTGCGATGTAGAAACGCTGACACTGCTTTTGTCCTCAACAATGAAAACCATAGTGCTGCCACTTACGAAATTAAAGTACTTCCTGGTTAAAAAAAGAGCTGTTATAACTCCCTGTTCTATCCTGCTAGGTCATAAGTTTCTGTTATAGAATTTTCACAAGGAATCTCAGAAGGGGAAAGAAATGTTCTGATTTCCAGATTCTCCCTGCAGTTTCATTAAGTTACTTCAGTGTGTTGCAGCACTGCTGTTTGCCCCCCAGACCATGTGTCCCACTGAGACAGTTATTCTATCCCAAAAATTTCCTGCTTTCTGTGTCAGCTTAGGTCACAATCAGGGTTTACCAACAATACTTTCTAATCCACTGTAGTTCACCAGGAAAAATAAATCTCCAAATTTAAGGCAACTGAGCTATATCATATTTTAAGCACTACATAAATTGGAAATACTGAAGGAAGTTTAACAACAAGGCATGCCAATGGCTAAATTTTATCAGATATAGATACCACATAAAAATGTGCATATGCAGTTCTGTTGTCACTCATTGAAATGAGAATGCTTCTTTCACTGCAACGTGGAACAAAAGCGTGGAGCTGGATTTATACCCTTGTGAAGGAGACAAAAATGTCTTTCCATTGCATCTCACACTCTTCAACTCTTACAATACCTTCTGTAGAAGATGGTGGCAGCAGACAAACAGGGAGTTGATCTGACTGAGGCCTGAGCAGGCCTCCTAAATGTCTGAGCATCTTGACTTTACTACCTAACAGCTCTATTTTCTTTTCCTTTCCCAACAGAGTAATTTTTGGATAGGAGCTGTGATTGAAGATGGCACAGAGAATTGGAGTAGTCTGCTAACCCTTCTGGAGCTTCAGCATTTCTATGGTTCTTTACAGAACAGAAATTAGCATTATTTGCATTTTTTCCTGGTGTTTTTGTTTGGGTTTTTTTTCTGCACTGAAGATCAGGAGTATATGTTTGAATTGATGGAGTCTTAATCTTTGTTCTAATCCACTCACAAAAGAATCAAACCTAATAGCTATATACTACAGGTGAACAATGAACTGTGCAGCCCAGATGTTGGCTTCTAGGACTGCTGGAACATTTTATGACATACCGTAGAATGTAAAATGAACACTCTGTTTGTGCATCTGGAAGCAAGGTCTCACTCCCACCCAAGCCAATGCATTAAATGTTACAATTCAAAGCTGTAGATAATTTCATGCTTGGATGTCTCATGTTGGTTTGTGTACATACACAAGATGAACAGAAAAGAGAGAAAAACATCCAAATTGTTAACCAAGGCACTCTCCTGGGGCCCCGTGTCTTTCAGCAATGTAAAACTGGACACATGGTTTAGTTTTAACTCTATTCCTGATGAAGAGGGAAAGATAGAACAAAGGATGAAACACTTTAGTGAAAGAGAACCCTTCACTATTCATCTTCATCATTCAGGGGTGGTGGGGTTTTCTGGACTGATTTAAGGGGAAATTTTCAGGGATGTACCAGCTGGCAGAACTGGCTCAATAAAACCCCTTTAATTCTTGTTGAAACAATTATTAGAGGTAAGGGTATCAACATTTACCGACCACAGTAACAACATGGTCTATAGTAAATAAAATTTTCATGCCTTTCTTGGATCTGGGAAAAATTTATTTCAACAACAGCCCTTCCTAAATTGCATCATGTTTACACTAAAAATCCACAGGCATTATGCATTTTTTGGCAGTCAAAGTAAGTAAGAGTTATCCTAATAAAATTGTCCCTCTTATTTCTGCTAGTAATGCAATTTTCTGTGATTTTTCTCTCAAAAAATCATAAAAAATAATGGACTTGTATCATAGCAAAAATAAAGTGGTGTTTAACTTTATACTTACATAATTTTGTTTATGTGAATCTGCATCTCTCCCAAAGAGCAGATAAAAATCAGAGCAAAAGGCTTTTCAGGGGTGAAAGTGTTAAAATATTTATCCAGTATTTTTAGAAAACAAACAAAAAACCTTAGCAAAGAAAAAGAAAACAAAACCAAAAACCATGGAAAAGCCTACCATGGCAAAAAACCGGCCCCAAAACTACTTCTGCAAAAACCCTAGAGAAACTTTCAGATGTTGGACATGCAAACAGAGGAGGAAGAAAATAAAACAAAACCACAGACCCCCAGTATCATAAGATTACCCAAATTGTCAATAGATATAAAAATGCAGCACTCTTACCCAATAAGACACAAATAAAATCACTAAACCTCTAGAAATATTATGCAATGACAGTAAACTATCATCATACTTTTAAAAATTGCCTTAAAAATGACACTCAAATGAGTCAGGATTCTTATCATCTTCATGCAACGAAAGAATTGGCAAAGTGACTCAATGAGACATTTGAAATTTTCCTCATTTGAATTGCCTCAGCCTTAAAGGTTGTCTAAATGTACATGGTATCTGCCTTCTCAAAAATCTTAATGTCAAAATATTATAATTGGGAAAAAAAAGTCCATCTTCAATGCATTTTAAAAGTCTGTTGAGATCTAGAAATATATTAAATATTCAATTATAAGTAAACATATTTTCAACTCATTTAAATTGGAGGTTGTCCTCCCCTCCCCAAAGCAAGGAACCTCTCTTAATGTAAAACTGGCTGATACATCAAGTCTATTCCATAGTCAGTCATCAAAAGTTTAGTTCCAGATGTGCTATCTTTTGCTCTGTAGGTCTGTCACATGGGATATAGGAAGACGACTTAGAGAAAAACAGATGCAAATCTGTGAAGGATTAGGTTTCAGTATCTCTCTGTCTCATGAAACAAGTTTCATTTTCCAAGGGTGCCATTTTTCTTGGTTTCTGGAGAAAAAATAAATTATTGAACTTAAGATCTGAAGTTTGTATTATTTGAAAAATAAGCACAATCCATCTATATTGTTTAATATAATATTGACAAGATAAATAGAAACAAAGTAAAAGAAATTTGTGGCATAGCTGAGCTAGTAGTACTACAGTGGCTGTGACTTTTAAACAGATATGCTGTATTTTAGCTTTAAAAACTTAATCCTTGCTCTGAAAGGAAAGCTCAGAAAATAGCATTTAAAGATTTTTGGCACAGAGAGTCAGCCATAATACCCCAAAGCAGGATCAGCTAGACCTTTGCTTATGTCTACATAGACATGCCATTAAGCGATTAAGCTCTGGCTTTTTCTTGACACATACTGAGCATCTGAAATTTATTTGTTAAACCTATGTAGATGACCTGTGATATTCCACAGTTAACAGTGCAGTTCCCCTCTAGCACATTCTATTTGTGCTGTAAATCTCTGGCACAGCCTCTGAGAATATTTTAAAATTAGAAGGAGACAAGTATATACAGAGATATTTAACATTAATAAATCACTAGGGAGAAAAACGGACTTGTTGCATACTTAGAGTAAGGGTTTAAATTAATTTGAAATTTTTCTATTTGGAAGTCCTTTCACTCACTGCTGGTTTTGGTCCTAGGGGAATGTATAGGAAAGAAAGGGAAAGGGAAATGTTATTTACAAACACTTTTATTCATTACTTATAAGGAACAGACTCACCACTGTATAATAGCAATATTTAATGGAGAGGAGAATGTGGAGCATAGTTTGTAATTTTGGTTGTGTAGCCACAGAAGGAGAAAGAGCTTGATGTGGTTTCTGCTGGAGTAAGCAGATAACAATTTATTTTACTTTTTAGAAAGTGTCTTGTTTCTTCTTTTTTTTCTGCAAACTCACTTTAAGTTTTCCAGAGAACACAAAGTCAGTCAAATGTTTCTACCCCCACCCCCCCCCAAATAAAAACAAAGAAAGAAAAAAAAAAGAAAGAAAGATAAGCTAGTACTTGTATTTCCTCTGGGGTTTCAAGACACCATACTGTGGACTTTCTATGTAGCCTTTAAGGAGACATGATTAGGATGAGGAATAAAGGCTACTGTGGATAATGTGCTCTTCAGGAGATAAAACCTCAAAAATGAGGAAAAAGGTCCATTGTTAGACAGGAAATAGACTTACACTGGGCACTATTAGCACTATCATTATTTACCAGTCTGGACAAGATGGTAAACAACCTGATGTCTACATCTGAGAGACACATTCAGACTGTTAAGGCTATTGCACAGTCACATCCAAGGAAAGAACTGGAAGAAATATATTACTTTTCAAAGTAACTAACCAAGCATGAAAAACTAGAAACTTAATTGACCCCATACACTTGTTAAGTCAATTTAATAAAATACATTGAATTGTATGCCTACATCCTCTGAGAAGAAAAAAAAAAAAAAGAACTTCAGTGTGAGGTAATAAATGCAGACAAATGAGGAGGAGATTCATTGAATAAAAGATAAGGTATTTTATAGGCAAAACACATCAAAAGGAATAATTTCAGTTGAATTACTCATCTATGTTTCTGGGTTCAAATTAACTGTAGTCACTGAGGCTAAACACCTGGGAAGCTAACTGGAAACATATGTTCAGTTTGTAATTTAGAATTTCAGGTTTTTTTAAAAAAAGGAATACTAGAATAGAAGATACCGCAAAAGAAAAAGTACAATGTAAGCAGCATGTGATTTAATAGTGTCATCACTTAAAACACCAGTCAGCTCTGATTATCCACAGTCAAATAAATTACAAACAGAGAAAAAAAATAAAAATGAGAGAAATATATAGCCCAGAAGAAGACAACACAGCTACCCAGAAGAAATTTTCCATATGAGAAAGTCAAAAGCCTAGTACTGTATAATTTACAATAGATCTGGAGGAAAAGGTACCCTCTATAACAATAATGTATTAGTATAACAATTTGAACTCTTTTATTCTCTTACATTTTTTAAAATTAAAAAAAAAAAAAAAAAAGGAAAAATTCCCTCTGTGGGGTAACGAATGGGTAATCCATTCTGTGATTGTGTGGAACAAAAGGAAACCTGCTGTTGAGATGAAACATTCCCCCTATGTTCTAAGTCTTTTTCCATAGACAAAGCAAAGTGGGAAAATCTGATCAGTTAGCAGATGTGGTGTGGCATTTTTTTTTGTTTTAAAATTTCCCCTTTTATTTTTAATTTTAGTGAACAAGATGAACATGAGAGAGAAACTCTATAACCTCAGTCACATACAGCATTTGTTATATATTAGCAGATGTCCTGTCAGCATCAGACTACTTGTTTATCTGTACACTCAGATTCAGAAGACATTTAACTCCCTGCTGCCTGCTGTGATCAAAGTCTGGCCCTTCCATGAGGCACTTAGCCATTTATAGCAATAAATAAGAAACACAAGTGAACTATAGCTCCTAAGTACTGACTCTTAACAGACAAGTGAAGTAGGTAACTGGAATGTTTCCAGTTTAAAACAATGGAAACCAGACTTTAAAAAAAACCCAACCTTTAGATGAAAACAGTAATATTCCCTCCCCCTCATTCTTCTAACATTCTGTTTTTATTCTAAAAATTTCAAGAGAAAATACCGCTTTTCGCACTGTGCCATGAGGCTGAGGATGCAGGCTACTCTGAGGTCAAACGGCAGCTCAACATTAATTGGTAGATCACATTAAAAGTCTATGAAGCAGCTCTGTTATCCAATTTGCTGAATGGTTTGAAGACATGGGCTAGTGACGACATACATGACTCCTAGACAAATGTCATCTGCACCATCTGTGGACCATATTGTGCATCAGATGGCAGGATAAAATTTTCAATAAAAAAGTTTCAGAGGAGAGTTATGTTCCAGGGACTGTAGCCATGATCATTATAAAAAAGCTGCACTGGGCTGGTCACACATCTAGGACAGAAGACACTGGCATCCTGGAGCAGCTGGTGTGTGTTGGACTTAAAGAAGTAACATGTAGCCAGGACAGACAAATGAAACATTTCAAGGACACGCTGAAATACAACTGCAAGTAATAAAAATTGCTAAAACAGGCAGGACTGGTACATCACAGTCCAGGTTGAAGGGAGTCAGTTGAATGTAAACTTGCTAGCAGAAGCTTGCATGGTCTTGTTAATCCATTGTCAAGGAGAGAGGTCTCCAGTTAAGTGGTCATTATTATCTCTTTTGGTCTCTATGTTTTGTTTTCACAGAATCAATTAGCCTGGAAAAGACCTCTGAGGTCATTGAGTCCAACTTTTGACTGAACATCACGTCCACTAGGCCACAGCTCTACGTCTTTCTTTAAATACTTCCAAGGATGGTGACTCCACGACTTCCCTGGGCAGCCCATTTCAAAGTTTAATCACCCCTTCTGTGAAGATATTCCTCCTAATGTCCATCCTCAACCTCCCCTGGCACACCTTGAGGCCATGTCCTCTTGTCCTGTTGCTGGCCCCCACCTGGCTACAGCCTCCTTTCAGGCAGTTGTAGAGAGCAGTAAGGTCTCCCCTGAGCCTCCCTTTCTCCCCACTATATAAGCCCAGGTCCTTCAGCCTTTTCTTGGACTTGTGCTCCAGGCCCTTCACCATCTCTTTCACCCTTCTCTGGACACACCCAGCACCTCAGTGTCCTTCCTGAACTGAGTGGCCCAAAACTGGACACATTGCTCAAGGTGTGGCCTCACCAGTGCTGAGTACAGGGGGACAATCCCTGCCCTGGTCCTGCTGGCCACACTATTGCGGATATAAGACAGGATGCCATTGGCCTTCTTGGCCACCTGGGCACACACGCTGGCTCATGTCCATCTGCTGTTGATCAGCACACCAAGGTCCTTTTCTGCTGGGCAGCTTTCCAGCCACTCTGTCCCCAGCCTGTAGCACTGCACAGGCTTGTTGTGTAAAAAAGGGCAGGAGCCAGCATCTGGTCTTGTTGAACCCCATATTGTTGGTCTCAGCTCATTGATTCAGCCTTTCCAGATCCCTCTGCAGAGCCTTACTAATGTTCAGCAGATCGACAGTCCCACACAGATTAGTGCTGCCTGAAAAATTACGGAGGGTGCACTTGATCCCCTCATCATCCAGAGCATCTATAAGGACATTAAACAGGACTGATCCCAGCACTGAGCCCTGAGGGACACCACTAGTGACCAGACACCAACGGGATGCAGCACGATTCACCACCACTCTCTGGGCCTGGCCATCCAACCAGCTCTTAAACCAGCAAAGGATGCCCCTGTCAACTCTGTTTTCCTACAGAGCGCAGGTGAGGGATGCTAATATTGATGGATCTGGTTCCCCTATGGGATCAAAATGCAAGTCTGATCTTGACATTTCAGAGGTACTTCTGATGTTCATGATCCTGTGCACCCGAGCAGAAGTATTGCGTCCACAGCAGAGAGGAGAGAGAAAAAAAAAATAAACAGCAACCCTTAGGAGTACAGCAAACCATAGGACTATTCATGAAAACAAATGGAAAAACACATCCCAGTTACACACTTGGGATGACCCCATGGTTTAGGTTTTTTCTTTTTGTCTGTTGTTTGATTTTTTTTGTACCCCTTACAATATTTCAGGACAATACCATGACAGGTATTTTCTTCACTTATGAAGGACAATATATCAAAAAGCATTTGGTAAATTATAAATAAAGAATTTTTTTAATGAAAACCAGCTTGTAAGCATTGTCTCACACTTGATGAGAAGCTCTCTGTCTGCATTAGTTGCAGTTGGAGTTAAACGTTTGGTACTAATTTCAAAGCCTCACTTTAATTAATAACACTAGTTTCAAATTTTGTTTTTAAATAGTCAAAGTAATGAATGAGTTTGCAAAATCATTTTAATTTCTAAGTGATGATAGAAAAGGCTTAATTAATTTCAATGGATTTCAGATCAGGCTTTCAGTACCTCTGAATTCATGGAACTAAATTATATGTTTATGTACACCCTCAATTGCTTTCTGAATTGAGAATAAAACTCTTCAATCTAACAAAGAAAATTTTCCAAAAATTATGGGCATTTTAAAAATATTCAACTCAAATTATTCAGTACAGGAATGAATATTTTTTTTCACTATATATAATTTATTTGTTTATTTTCTGGTTTAATTACTTATTTTTATATTATGACTTGTAAATTCTCATTTTGAAATTAATTAACAGAGATTGGTAAACATACAAGGAAATTATGAGCCCTATGAATAAATAAAAAACGTATTAAAAGAAAAACTATCTTATTTTTCTTCCAAAATAGCCGTCACAATAGGTGTGGCTCATCTGACTCAAAGTAGATGTCCTTTAGGGTTATAGATGTCCTAGTACTCATCAGAGTTGTAATAACTGTTTCTTACCCACATTCACACACACACACACACACACAAAGATATGCCTGTAGTCAGAAGGCATCTGCAGTTACACACTGAGATTTAGAAAACATCAACATCTGCAATACAGCCCTCTCATACATCACAAATAACATCCTCCTTCTAGATCTGTTGATATGTTCTCACTGGCTACATACTCATTATTTCAGTTTTGCCAGGACCCTGGATACTGATCACCACTCCCCAAAATAAAGTCTTTGAGGGACACTCTCATTCTGTTGCTTTCAATCTGCAACCATGCATGCCTACCTTGATTTCTGAATCACAGAGATACTTTAAAGACCTTAACAAAGACAACATAGGTTTTGGGGGAAGTAGAGCTGACTAACACGAAAGAGGCACAGATTAGATTAGATGAAGACTGCATAAAGATAATGACAAGCTTTAATGAAAATTCAGAGTTGAGTCAAGCAACATGATGCCCATGTGATCAGTTAGGCAGGAATTTGTGTGGCCAGACAGGGCAAAGTTTGGACAAGGAAATGAGGAGTTGATGCTGCTGGACAAGGGTGAAGAGGCAAGTTACAGTTCAGAGAGGATGAAAAAGTGATGATCTAAGTGTATCTAAGTGCATCATCCTGCCTGATGGTTGCTCTGTTGGAGCATTGTTGTATTCAAGACACCCAGGGCACCTCAGACTCCAGAGAAATTCATGAGGTCTGGGGAAAAGCTTCACTTACAGCACACACACAGCAAGCCACCTGCACATGGGTCTGACAGCCTAAACTGCACAGCGTATTTCTTCTTCTTTGGAGTTACTTCGCTACTCTTCCCCAGTTTTTTGCATCAAATTTCCATGATCCAGAACAACATTCCAGCTGTTGCATAATACTCTCAGACATCAAAGAGAGACTTTCCACAAGCAGACATCCATCCTTATCTTGTCTACAGGAAGTACAAACATAAAGTATAATATCTTTATGTTCACTTTCCCTTTTCTTCTTTTTTTTGGAGTCATCCCATCCTATCCTATTTTCTGCCTCCTTTCTAAAACCCTCACACTTTGTGAAAGCAGCTGTTGTACATAATTACCTACAAGTGTACACCCTTTGACACCCTCAAAAAGCAGGATTTTCCCTCAAAATATGGAGGTACTGTCCACAAAGATAATTCACAGCAAGTCTTGAAGCAAGTCAATGGCATCTTTGGGACATGATTTGTTGTGCAAAATGGAATTAATGGACAATCTGATTTGTGTGAGGGTCAAAAGGAGGAAAAGGAGTGACCTTTCCACTAAAGTTAAAAAGATTCAGAGACAAAGAGGTCCTGTAGGATTAAAAGGCGTATGATTTTCTAAAATGTGTCACTCACCCTGGATATCCTGGGAGATTTTGCAGTAGAGCAAAGATAGGTAGGAACAGGGAAAGACTACACAAGAACATTGACATCTGTTTCTTGCAGCCAGAAGGCTAAAATGCTACTAGAATAAAAATGGGGAAAAGCAGGCAGATCATATAGAAAGAAAAATGTGTTTCTTTCACAGAGTAGCATAAATTAAATATGGTAAAGAAATACATTTCACATCTGAGAAGGTCTCTCAAGTGAGCCTTTCACTAGTTTTTTCATTCCCCAGTGGCATTATATGCACACTTCATGGAAGCAAAATACTCTGGCTTGGAGAAGCCACATCGGTCTGTACTCTGATGCTCATCCTAACCTTTTTCATAGTAATTTTAGGGCTCTCTCTGGATGCCTACAGGGGTCAGTTGTCCCCAGTAGTAGCTGTGAAGGCACTGAGAGGTCTCTCAGCACAGCTTTGTTGATGCGTGAGGATGGACTAGAAGAACTCAGGAGATGTCCTCCACCATCTGACGTTGCCACCTGCACTACAGCCTTCTGCAGTAGGAGCTCATGTAGCAAATAGCCTCTTGTAGGCTTACCATTTGGGAATTAATATAGCATAACCCCTCCTTGGAATGCTAAAAAAAGTTGTAGGTAGTTCTTGCCTCCCACATTACCAATGCTTGTTCTAGACAGGGCTCAGAAATCTGAGGACACTAACTCAGTTCATAGTGCTCAGCCTGATCTTTAGAAGGTCTATGGGGTGCAAGGCAAATGCTGGGATTTAGCTCTCGCCATTCTCTACTTCTTAGGAAGACATGAAGACGACCCCACTCACCCACAGCTCAGGCTCAGGTGTCCTGTTTTGAGGAGAAGAATTTCGTTGGTTTTATCCAGTGAACATGCTGATGAAGCCAAAATTTGCCTAAGTCCATGAGCAGCTTATTGGATGGAGATGTGTGAGGAATCTATGAACATGTGCAGATCCTCCACTACAAGCACTAAAAACCCCATTAAAACTGATGGAGCAGGGAACAGGTAGTGCTGATGTACAGTTGGGTGCTGTGTGATAGATCTGCAACCACTATGCTACAACTTAGGCAGTCTAAATCTTTTAATGTTAAGATCTTTGTTCCCCTTTCCCCCTCTATGTATAGTAATTGTCGGTTGCACAGCAGGATTACTCGGGGGCATACGGGTTTAAGGATTTTGCGATGTCTCTGACTGACATATCCTTTCATCCTTATTTGGTGTAATGACCGCCGACATGAAAACTACTGCTTGAGCTAATCTGTCTCCCACCGAAATCAAAGGCAGTTTTTAATACAGGGACCTTTGTAGAATAAAGATACCTTCAAGAAAAAAAAGCAAGTATCATGAAATTTTACAAATTCTTTCCTAGACAGAACTGACAACTATTTACTTTTGGCAAAATACCAGCTCCATAATCTCAGGATCTGATCATTTGCTGTCTATCACACACAGAAAAAAAGGAGGTGGCAATGCAAAAGAAGGGCAATGAATTCAGAATGGCCGTTCTGTGCCATGGTCCATTGTCATAATTATCCTAGAATAATCACAGTGCCATAAACATTCAAAATACAAAACCACTGTCATTAAATGGCAGCTTTAGGTATTCAATAGATTCAACAGCAACAAGTCGCTAGTAAAGCCAGACAGACTGCCGGAAACTAGTCAGGAAACAGGGTTTTGGTAGTTTCATGTTGTGAAAAATGCGATTTCATTCTCATTTCTGTTTGTTTTCATTTTTAATGATTCTTTTTGTTGGCAGTTGGTTGATTTATTGGTTCAAATACCAAAAGCATCAGTGGCTGGCTGTTAAACAGAATTTGTGTAATTTTGAAAATGTACAGACTGAGACCTCATTAAATCAGTAGTATCCCTTTTGAAATGATCCATGTCTACTCCCAATGCTAATGTAGTTGAATTAGTAATTATGCAATTGTTCAGGACTAAGGAATTACAGAGTCTTTGACTGCAAGCTTATTATAAATAGTAATTGTGCATTTGATATTGTATAAAATCAGAGAAACTCAATTTCTTAGTATTTTTCATACTAGAACCATATATTGACTGAATGCATATTTGTGTAGAATTATTGCTTGTAAATTTATTGAGTTTAGCCTTTAGCATGGTAATTGAACCATACACCAGTAGGGCATCCAAAGAAAATGCAACATTAGCAATATCCTTCCCTGCAGCTATATGTTTTACAAAGAAAATAAAAATCTAGAGATGTTAAATATATCTTTCCCTCCTTCGTCCACAAAATTTTTTTGCTTTCTTTTTGAATCAGAGGGTGCTTGAATCAGTTGAGTTTCAATCCCTCTTTTTCACTGTTGTTCTGCTTATAGGTTTTCAGGTTTTCAATATTAGTGATGGGTAATTTGACATGGTAGAGTATCCAGAGACCTTGCAGCTGTCAGCTGCAAAAGTTTGGAATAGGTTCTGCACTCTGATTCTCCATAAAGCAGAGATCTAATGTGTCTAAACTTGGGAATAAAAGGATTCTTTCTGGAGATCTTCAAAAATAGATGTACACCTGTTAGGGAACTTGAGATTATTTTAAAAGGTTGTTCCACTCTGCACCTAAATCTAAGGAGCTGGAGACCCACCCAATATTTTATTTCCGTCAAAACCATATATACAGAGGCTCCAGAGCCATTTTTTCAAAGTGTTTTCAGAATGAGGTTTAGACTCACCATGTTTTTTGGTGGTTTTTTTTGTTTGTTTTGATTTGGTTTTGGTTTGTTTTTTGTTTTTTGGGGGGTTTTTTTAGTGAATCAAACAATTGTCTTTATGTGACTGCCTCCTTTTATTTTATTTTTTTCCCTTGGGGGCTGAACGCCACATGGTAGACAGTAATTATGCATGATCTTTATCAATAATGTAGAAGAAACTTCCTATTGAAGATAGCTTAAGTGTCCTAAGAGTAGAAGATCATGCAGCAAAAGCACAGGACTATGTCATTCCCTGTGGTAAATAATATTCCTGAAAAAAAAATCTAAAACCCGCTCAAAAATCAAAAGTACAAGCACTGTAAACTAGAATTCAAACTTTCTCTTCCCAAAAGAAAACAAACTATAAACTTGAATTAAAACCATAAAGTAATATATAAACTTGAAGAGAGCTCTCTTTAAACAATTTCCTTACCCAGTACTAAGAAATATGCAGTGCTTTTTACATAATAATTAGTGACTTAAAACAGAAAAAAAAGATTTATTAATATGATATTGGATTTTGATTTTATGTGACTGAATTTCTTTACTCTCACATTGAATAAATTTAAATATCATATTTATAACATATTAATAACCCAGACCTTTCTGTAGAATGTTGCACATGAATTGAATTCCACCAATTGCT